>CM076396.1:11828713-12010775 GCA_038363315.1 Mugilogobius chulae | reverse complement strand
AAGAAGACATGGCGTTCCTCTTCTCCCGCGGCTGCTGCTTGGCGCCAACACCGTGTGCCAGCATACCGGCCGTATCGCTGTGTGCACTGGTGCAGCGAGTCGGGGGCTCCATCCATCGAGGACGGGATCAGTTTGGCTCTGCTTCCCTCTTCCTCGCTCTGATCTGGCGGTAAGCCTCTATTCCAGCCCGAGACAGGCTGACGGCGGTGTCGTGTATCGCTGCTATGCTAATGCTACACGGTCATAGCACTAGCTAGCTACTAGCGCAGGACGGGATCAGTCTGGCTCTGCTTCCCTCTTCCTCGCTCTGATCTGGCGGTAAGCCTCTATTCCAGCCCGAGACAGGCTGACGGCGGTGTCGTGTATCGCTGCTATGCTAATGCTACACAGGCCGTAGCATTAGCTAGCAACTAGCTAGCTACTAGCGCAGGACGGGATCAGTCTGGCTCTGCTTCCCTCTTCCTCGCTCTGATCTGGCGGTAAGCCTCTATTCCAGCCCGAGACAGGCTGACGACTGTATTGTGTACAGCTGTTATGCTAATGCTGCACAGGCCGTAGCATTAGCTAGCAACTAGCGCAGGGCCTAGTTAGCTGCGGACCACGGTGGCTGTTTTCCTCTGCATGTCACAAGCTTTCGCCATGGGCGTAGGTATATGTGCGCGGCACAGGTGGGCGGCAGACATCTCTGGCTGGGTCTGTCTTCCCTCTAGGACCATGAGAAAAGCAGCTCGCCCGCTGCTTCGCTCTTCTGCTCGGGTCAGAAGGAGGAGGAAGCCGCTCTTCCCCCGAGACACGCTCTTACAGCTGCGGCGTTCTGTTTCCTCGGGCTCCGGCTCCCACAGATCAGGAGCGCGAGTCCGGAGCGGCGCGCTCCTTTATCTGGAGCTTGTAAGAGAGAGGAGAGGCTCTTTATGTTATGATTTAGAGTTACTTCTCACCATGCAACAGACACGCACTGGTAGCGTTTCTGTTGCTGTTCTTGCTGGTGCTATAGCTCCGATGCTGGCTCCAGCTGTCCTGTCACTCTCATCCCCGCTGAGTGTCGCGGTGCGGATGAGTGCGTCAGGAAAGGGCAGAGGTTGACTGTGACCCCCCACTCTCGCCCAGGGAAGAAGACGTAGGTGAGAACCACGTACTTCACCACAGCCGCTGTCGTGAGGGCGGAGTTTCCAGCAGCTCAGATAGCTGTCCAGGGTAAGGACAGTTCTTTACCCACCGCTGCTGCTCTGGTAGCAGGGCACCGTGTTCTGCTCCTATCTGCGCTTGGAAAGCATGTGGGAAGAAGACAGGCTTCTGTGCGTCATCTCCATTTACTCATCTTTTTATGTAGATGTTTTTTTCCCGCTCCTCGCTCTGCTTTGAGGATGCGGATTTTGTGTAGTGCAGGACCGTTTAGGGCGCGCTCTGATGCGCTCCCTCTCACAGGGTCACACATGCACGAGCAGCGGAGCTCCCATCACGTCTCCGCTCCCTCCCTGGTCAGTGCTGCGCAGCGACAGGGGACGCGCGCTCCACCTGTCCCGGCTGCGGACGGTCCCCCAGCTGGCATTGCTGTTGGAGTTACACCAAACGCCTTCTTGCGCTGTCCCGCAGCACGCAGGGGGCAAGTGCAGGCTCGTAGGGGTCGCGCATCGACGCGCTTCCCCTCGTGCTTTGGAGGAGAGTCTACAGTCCATAGATCCTCTCCTCTTACGGTTAGTGTAGCGCCGCGGCATCAGACGCCTGCTCGTCCCTTCCAGCATTAGGAGCAGGGGCAAGTCTGTGAGCGCTCGGCCTCTGCCCGGGAGCTTGACAGCATCTCGGCGGAATGCTTGTCTATCTCCTCATTCCCTAGGGGAGGCGCAGACTGCGCGGGTGCGACGTTATGACCGGTTCTCGTTCGTACGTCCCTTACGAGCACCCCCCCCCCCCCCCCCTACGGACATAGTGGGCAGGCCCAAGCTTCTGGCTCCCGTCCCTCCTGCTACGATATGCAAGCGGAGAGAACGGAGAAAGTAACTGCAGTTCTATGAGTATGTGCATAGCCCTCCTCGGGCTTCGCTTTTGGCCTTATCTACATGGAAGGCCGACATAGAACGGTTCCTATTCCCCGTACTTCTTGGTTGCCAAGAAGTGCGGCGGCATACGGCCCTTTTTGGATCTGCGTGTCTCCTCCTTCCTGTTACGTGGCGCAGGATTGGAGGTGCTAGCAGAGAGAGGAGAGAAAATGTAGTTACTTACGTAACTGTAGTTCTATGAGTTGGTGCGTAGTCCTTTACGGGCTTCGCTATTGGCCTCTATCTACATGGAAGGCCGACATAGAACGGTTTCTACTCCCCGTACTTCTTGGTTGCCAAGAAGTGCGGCGGCATACGACCCTTTTTGGATCTGCGCGTCTCCTCCTTCCTGTTACGTGGCGCAGGAATGGAGGTGCTGGCAGAGAGAGCAGAGAAATTTTAGTTACTTGCGTAACTGTGGTTCTATGAGTGTGTGCGTTGCCCTCTGCGGGCTTCGCTACTGGCCTTTATCTACATGGAAGGCCGACATAGAACGGTTTCTACTCCCCGTACTTCTTGGTTGCCAAGAAGTGCGGCGGCATACGGCCCTTTTTGGATCTGCGCGTCTCCTCCTTCCTGTTACGTGGCGCAGGAGTGGAGGTGCTGGCAGAGAGAGCAGAGAAATCTTAGTTACTTACGTAACTGTAGTTCTATGAGTGTGGCATAGCCCTTTACGGGCTTCGCTATTGGCCTTTATCTACATGGAAGGCCGACGACATAGAACGGTTTCTGCTCCCCGTACTTCTTGGTTTCCACAGATGCATAGCCTAGAGGCCGTTTCGCATGCTGACCACACGACACCTGTTAAGTGTGTCAGTCTGGGCGATTGTCTGACTCTGTTAACCTCATGGATGCTTGCTTCCAGGTTTCCATTGTTTCGGAGCTCTGAAGGTTCCACCGCTTCTCCATGGCTAGGAGATGCCAGGAATATTGCTGACTCCCGTTTGGCTGTTCGCTGGCACTTGGAGAAAGTGCGTGGAGGCGGCGCTGGACCTGCTGCGTTGTATTGGAACCAGCCATTGGCTCATCCTGGCCTCCTCCCATCAGGAGGCTCAGGCTCACACAGAGGTGGTGCTGGATTACATCTTCAGGCTGGGCTTTGTGGTCAACAGACTGTGTTTGAAGGACGCAAGTCCGGTCCCATCAGATTCAATCGCTTCTCGGATTGATGGCAGTGGCCCAACCAGTGGTACAGCTGGCCTACTGCCCATGAGACGCCTCGGTGGTACTCCCGTCTCAGGTTGCACCCGGCGCACGACAGGAGGACATGGCTGAGGCCCCAATGCCCGCACGGAAGGATATCCAGTTCTGGACCGTCCCGGTTCTTCTGAGCCAGGGTGTGCTGCTGGGTTGTGTCCCCCATTACACGGAGTTGTTCACAGATGCCTCCCTGTTAGGTTGGGGGGGGTCTTGGACCAGTGCTCGACGGGCGGCACCTGGTCTCCGACGCCCAGCCACATCAATGTCCTGTAGATGGAGGCAGTGAGGAACGTTCCTGCACGTCCTGCACTTCAGAGCGGAACTGGAGTGACACCACGTCTTAGTCCGATCAGACAACACGACTGTGGTGGCTTATCTGAACAGACAAGGGGGAACCAGATCTCCCTCGCTCCACAGGAGGGCGGCCTGAGATCTTTCTATGGGCCATCACTCACCTCCTTTCCTTGAGGGCCCGGCACATCCCCGGCATTCTCAACGTAGGCGCGGACAGAATGTCCAGGAGCGGAGCAGCCCGCGGCGAATAGAGCCTAGCCCCTTGGGTGGCGGCGCAGGTTTGGCAACAGCTCGGCCACCCGGTGGCCGACCTGAAAGCACTCTATGCCCCTGTAGTTCTCACTCAGACCAGGGGACGAGCCTCCTCTGGGCGTCAACGCGTTGGCGCACCGACTTTGGCCGAGGGGTCTTCTTTATGCATTTTCCCCTCCGGCTCCTCCCTCCACTGCTCCACAGAGTCAGGAGAGACAGGCTACAAATGGCCCCGAACAGTCCAAGTGCCGGGTGGTACCCGGACTTGGTGTCCATGGCACAGGGGGGACCTTGGCCCCTCCCGGACTCGCCAGACACGCTGACTCAGGCCCAATGATCCCTTTACTCACGTCCAATCCTAGGCCACAGGCTCTTGGTTTGGAAGCCGAGAAGGAAGGTGGTTAGGCTTAGGCCTCCCTTCTGCTGTAGTCTCGACTATTCAAGGAGGCCGTGCGCCTTCGACGTTTAGGGCCTACAGGCTATGATGGCAGTTGTTTGCCACATGGTGCACGGAGAGGTCAGTGGATCCCCTCTCCTGCACTATTCAGGAGGTCTTGGGTTTTTGTCAGGGTCTCCTGGCCAAAGGTCGATCGCTTCGACCTTGGGCGTCTTTGCTGCGGCCATCGCTTTCGGCCGCATTGGTTTTTGGTGGTTTCCTGGCCCATAACCATCCTCTCGTTAAGCGCTTCTTACGGGGTGCGCTCAGTCCGAACCCACCCCCAGAAGCTCTGCCGCCCCTTGGGAACTGCAGGTCTGTTAGAGGGCCTCTCGGGTCCACCTTTTGAGCCCCTGGATCGCGCTGAGCTCAGCTGCTTATCGTTTAAGACGTTTTTGGTGATCGCCTCTGCCAAGAGGGCAAGGGAATTATGCGTCCACTCCATCCACCCTTCTTGCATGTTCTTCAGCGGTGATGGAGGCTTGGTGGAATTATGGCCGAACCAGGCTTTCCAGCCTAGGATGTCCAGGGTCATCCGCTTGGGACAGCGTTGTCATCCCCCACATGCGTCAGCGGAGGGTGAAGGGTGTCACCTGTCATGTCCGGTCAGGGCATTTCGCCGCTTCCTGCACTGCACGGCTGGCTTCAGGTATTCTGACAGTTATTTGTGGGTTTTGATGCGAAGGATCGAGGCACTGCTCTCTCTTCGCAGCGCTTAGCCCACTGGGTGTGCCAGGCGGGTCACATGACTGACGAGGCAGAGGGGCGTTCCCCTCCTGCACTCATCAGAGCTCGTTTTACCTGGTGTGTGGCCACCTTTTCAGCTACTCTTAGAGGGGTGCCCCTAGAGGAGATCTGTCTGGCAAACTCCTGGTCCTCCTTGTCGACGTTTGTGCAGTCATATCTGTTGGATGTGACAGTGCGGTCAGTGACTCATTTGGTCCTTTATCGCGGGCCGGATGAGTCGTCATGAGGTGACGGCCTAAGGACTTTCCTCTTTGTTGGCGATGTGCCTCAGGCGCTTTTTGGAGAGGCGACCTGCGCATTGCTTCCAGTTTCAGCGTCTTCTTCTGGAGGCTTTTGCCTGGGTGTTCTTGGCGCTCTTGGGAGAGGCGGCCTGTTCACCTTCGTTCGTACTCCTTCTGGATACTTTTGTGGTGGTGTCCTGGTGCTCTTGGGAGAGGCGACCAGTTCATCAATGCATTAGCACTCCTTCTGGATGCTTTTCTTGTGGTGACTTGGCGCTCTTGGGAGAGGCGGCCTTTCATCACCTTTGTTTCTTTTTCATGCGGGTGGTTGTGGCAGGTCCGGGCAGGACTATGTGCCTTCTCTCCATCCGGTTTCAACCTCGCCCGCTGCCTCTCTGTACTTGGTACGAAGTAGGTTTGCGGGTGCGCTCCAATCATGTATGCCTGCTGGGAGTACATTGATCCTACGGCCTTCGCGTAGAGTATGCCAATAGCGAAGCCCGTAGAGGGCGTAGCACATACGACATAGAAATCTTAGTTACCTAATGTAACTGTAGTTCTATGAGTATGTGCGTAGCCCTCTACCTGCAGGCCCAGCAGGCATGTCTTCCACTGTGCTAGAGTTCAAGAAGGGCGAGCGATAGTGGACAGGGCCTTATATACGGCCAGTGGGGAACCACGTCCTCATGATTGGAGCGGTACATTGTTTGATCTTCAGGTGCGAGGCGCTGCCTCGAGTGTTAGCCAATAGCGAAGCCCGTAGAGGGCTACGCACATACTCATAGAACTACAGTTACATTAGGTAACTAAGATTTGCCCTGTGTTGTTGTTGTTGTTGTTGTTGTTGTGGACACATCTGACACACACGTGTCTTTGTGTTGATGCTTTTGAGCTGCTTGGAGGAAAAAAGTCTTTCTCTAATGCTGATTACTGGCTGTATTTCTCCATTTGTAGAATAAATAAGATGATAACTCATTTCCTGTAAGTGTTTGTCTGGTGAGTTAGTGTTGCAGTTATGTAGCCCCTTTGGTCAAAGTTGTCACCAGCCGCCACTGGACATAAATGCTGACAATAAACCTTCTCACAACACAAATGTACAATTGTTAAACACAGAGCGTAAGATACAAACCCTCATGAAGAAAGTATCATTTAAGTATGATATAGATTTTTTTTATAACAAAGCAAGTGCGACATCATTAAGTGTCTTCAAGCTACATTGTGTTAACCCATTCACCTCTGACTATAGATCCATTGTGATGAAACGTACATAGAACAAGAATGGAAGCACACTGACCCTTTGCCAGCAGCTGTTTTTCATTTACGTGGTCTCGCCCTGAGCCACATCCTGACCGCTCCATCTATATTCACTTAATTCATTATTCAGCACACACTTATATTAGTATTACCCGCGAGGCTCAATTATTAACAACTCATCAATAAGTCATGGCAATTTGTTCCATCTGCAGCAGTCGTAAGGATATGTTTGCCAAGACATTGTGTAAAAATAGCCGATAAGTTTTCTTTGATAATGTTGCAACACAGTGATCTGTGGTTAGATAAATTGCTTTTAGAAGAAATATACTGTAGTTTCTTGAGTGCACAGAGAACCACAGAAAGCATTGTTGAAAAAGGTCCAAAAACAAGTATCCCGTGTAAAACTAACCTCCTAAAAAGGTCAATAAAAAGGTGCATGTTAAAAGGCTCGAAGTTGTGATATAATACAATACAATTGCCTAGGTGTGCAGCTTTATGTTTTGTAAATTAACCGAGGTTGCCTCTTAAGCGCATGGCGACTGATGAATATATACAGTACAGACCAAATGTGTGGACACCGCGTAAGGACAAGCGCCTTCTGCCTTTTCTTTCCTTCTGTACGTGTGCTTGCATGGAATGAGTGGTTGTGTTTATTGTTGTTTTCTCACGTGCTACGTTCTTCTTTGCCACTCTTCCGTCTCATGCTGCACCTCTGCTCCGTGCCACGCACATCAGGTTTTTTTGTACTCTGAAAGATTTCACATTCATATAGACCCTTTTCCTGCCACGTCACGGTGACGCCAGCTGGAGGTAAAAAAGACAAGACATAGCCGACGCATTAAAAGTTCAAGGTTTTTATCTTGGTTAATATGTCGTTTTGTTGTGAACTGTGACTATGACTTTTGTGGCTAATGTTAGCCTGACCTTACCCAGACGTGCAGGTTCAGTTTCATATACAAATTGGGTTTGTTTCATTTAGAATTTTAGCAAATACTGCACTCACTGTTGTCAATCATTAAAGTTTTATACACAAGACCCTCATTTCTTGCTTTAGCAAAGCCTTTGACGAGAGCTAACAGATTTTCAGAGCTACAAGCAACCAATTTTGTTGGACTAAGTTAATCATAAAATTATTACTAGTAAATGTGCCGTTGTAGGTACAATATTTGCTCGGGCTGCAAAATCTACTCGCACTTTCATGACGACAACGAACTATATTTGAGCTTATTCTCAAGAAAATCGATATTTTACTTGCTGTCTATGATCAGTGTTAGCATAATTTAGCTTTGTTATATAAAAACTGAACTTTAAAAATTATTATATTTCGCTACCTTGGTAGCACCACGTTAGCACAAGCGAGACGTCATGCGTGCGCTCTGATTGGCTGTACATAGAGTAGTGATTATTGTATTTTTATCACTGTAATAGCATACATTTAAACAAAATTACGACATCCATTCAATAAATCTTAGATAACTTTGATCTTTAATCACTAAAATCGGCATTTCTTGTCAATCAGCAAAGCCAAATACTTGTACACAGTGACATCTAGTGGACTCTTTATAAACTGCATCAGCGCCAAAAACATGAAACGGCTGTTAAAAAATATTTAGTTGTTACTAATGCCAATAAATTAAATTCTTGACAAAATTGCATTTTGTTCGTTTGTATTACAGATAAATTAGGCACGTTTTCAAGTGTTAGGACAATTATTTATCAATAAATTGTAGGTAATGATAACAGCATTTCCAACCCGAAGTTCTGCCCAACTGTCTCTGAACAGAACACTAATTTAATGCTATAATAATTAATCTTAAAATGTATATTTTTGAAAAAAATGTAATAAATTACAATAGCACACAAATTTAAAAACATATGTTAAAATAGTATTTTAATATCAATAAATAATTTTTATTAGCCGAAAAAATGTTTAACTATCTCAGTGATGTCATCAACCCTTGACGGAAACTGCCCGAGTAGATTTAAATATTGTACCTACACAGTCTCTGAAGCACGTGTACACATCAGCATATTTAGCATTAGCTTCAAGACATGAATGAACCGTTAAAAGACTGCATTTTAGGCATTACTGGGTCTAGCAAAGTAAAACGAACCTAAAACAAATGTAAAAAATCACCTCTTCAGCCTCATGAAAAAGCAGATCCTGATCCATTAACCAATTTATAAAACCTGCTGCTCACTACAGACACTTTTGTGCTTCAGTTTTTAGTGACGTCAGGGTTATAAAGAAAACAACTTTATACCAAAGAAGCCCCAAACTTTTTTTAATCAATCACAAAACCTAACTTTAAACTGAAACCAACCCTCTTCTTTTGACACATGCTAATGCTAACGGCCGCCGCGTCCATCCACCCAGACAGCAGCTGCATGCAACTGTACAGAAATAGCTCAGCGCGTAGAGCCCGGGCAGGTGGCTTCAGCGCTGTGTGTTGGGGGATCTCTTGAACTTGAGGTGAACGAGGAGTGACATTTCCACTGAAGTGCACTCAAATGTAAAAGACTGTGGAGCTTGACAAACACTCGCTCTCACCTCAAATCCACAGAGTCCTCTACGTTAGCTCCACATGAATTTTCGGCACTTTTGTAGACGTAGTACATTAAAACTAACCCAAGTCCACAGATGTTTTCGGTGACGTCATCCTCAGCACTTTGGAGTAACACTCTTAGATGGAGAAATCGTCATTTTTCAAGACGGTTAGCAGTTAACAGTACATTTTTTGTGATTTTTTGTGTGTTTTGTATTGTGATTTTAATGTATACATTTTCTCATAAAGTACTTTGTGTATGAATTGCAAAGGTGGGATCAAGTAACTGTTTTGCAAGTCTTGAGTAAGTCTCAAGTTTTTGGCCTCAAGTATGAGCCAAGTCAAAAAGAAGAGTCCAAGTCAAAGAGTGAAAAGTCTGATTCAAGTTCAAAGGCAAAGAGACAAGTCCAAGTCAAGTCCGAAGTCAAAGAGAGACAAGTCCGAATTAAGTCCCTGGTCAAAGAGAGACAAATCCACATCACATTACACAAAACATGCCACTCCAATGAGATGCGACCTAGTGACTCGTATGCACACTGAAAAACCTGACGTCACACACTACGCAATGTGTTTACGGAAGAAAATATGGCTCCGACCACCAGTCTCAGTTGAGGTGCAATTGTTGCATTATTTAGGGCTTTTTGCACCTGGACGCAGCTAGTTCTGGAAACTATTCTGCGGAGAAGGCTGAGGGAGAGGAGAGCTCGGATTCTGGCACAGGCAGTTTTTGGGGCACTTGGCACAACAGACAAGTTGTGGCAAGTGTGGGTCAGGAGCCAGAGTCAACAGTGGTGGGACGTTTGCCGTTTCACTGACACAGTTTCTCCTCAAATTTTGCATGAGCTGGAGAACATTCGTGCATGTTTGCGAACAATGTTGCAGTTGTGCTATAGTGGCTGACTACAGGCGCTTGTCAATGAACTGTGACAAAATCCACCAGTTGTCCTCTTATCCACGACTTCTGCAGAGCAGTCTGTCAGGTACACAGCCTGTTCTCGTGGATAAGCGTGTCAATACCACGTTATTGTAAACAGCGTGTCATATGAACGCTACTTCTATTTATGTGTGTGTATTTGACCCGTTTCTGTCCTAGTTCATTTCAATGGTGAATGTTAAGAGGTGTTATTATTCATGAAAACTAACACAATCATAATCCTAACCTTAACCAACTCAGAGCCAAAGAGCTAAACTTACACATTGTTGTAACTTCAGACTTAAATTTAGCCGTTAATCCCTTGAAAAACCTCGTGTTTGTCGTCAACCACTAGGCGTGTCCAGACCACGCCAGAGAAAACGAGCGTGTAATTGCACGCCAAAACAGGCAGAGGGCGTCGTCCTGACACGCAATTTGTCATGGCGTGCTATTTTACACAATCCATGAGAACACGTTGCAGGTACTCCTACCACAATAAATCAAGCTTCACGACTTAGTTTTTCTTTTAAAAGACGTGTTTGATGTATTTACCTTGTCGACATGTCTCAGCTGCTATCAGTGAGCCATCTTCAGGACAGTCACCAGTGTAGGTGCTGACGTGTCATATTTCAGCTACTTCCTGGAGGGTCAGCCCGTCGATCAGACTGACCACGCCTCCTGATACTTTCTCTATATCCTCTTTTATCTTATTTTTAATATTGTTGTTCTTTGTCCCACTCCCCCTTGGGAGTGTGTCTGTCCTAGGATGCTCCAGTGTTGAGGCCCCCTCGTTGTCTGGACCTGGTCCCTCCCCGCATGGACTCCTGCACCTTTACCTGTTCCTGTGAAGTCCTTCAAGATAACTTATTGTTGTGATTCTGGGCTATACAAAAATAAATCGAATTGAATTGAATTGATACCAGCCGAAACATGTCGACAAGGTAAATGGATCAAACACATTGTCTTTTAAAAGAAAAACGAAGTCGTCATGACTTGCATCAAGCATGGAAGAGCACTGTCTTCTCATTCCTCTGCTTCTCTCCTCTCTCTCTGCTCCAGTCCTCTCACTCTGCTCCTCTCCTCTCTCTCTGCTCCTCTCCTCTCACTCTGCTCCTCTCCTCTCTCTCTGCTCCAGTCCTCTCACTCTGCTCCTCTCCTCTCACTCTGCTCCAGTTCCTCTCTCTCTGCTCTCTCCTCTCACTCTGCTCCTCTCCTCTCACTCTGCTCCTCTCCTCTCTCTCTGCTCCTCTTCTCTCACTCTGCTCCAGTCCTCTCACTCTGCTCCAGTCCTCTCACTCTGCTCCAGTCCTCTCACTCTGCTCCTCTCCTCTCACTCTTCTCCTCTCCTCTCTCTCTGCTCCAGTTCTCTCACTCTGCTCCTCTCTTCTCACTCTGCTTCTCTCCTCTCACTCTGCTCCTCTCCTCTCACTCTGCTCCTCTCCTCTCACTCTGCTCCTCTCCTCTCACTCTGCTCCTCTCCTCTCACTCTGCTCCTCTCCTCTCACTCTGCTCCAGTCCTCTCACTCTGCTCCAGTCCTCTCACTCTGCTTCTCTTCTCTCTCTCTGCTCCTCTCCTCTCACTCTGCTTCTCTCCTCTCACTCTGCTTCTCTCACTCTGCTTCTCTTCTCTCTCTCTGTTCCAGTTCTCTCACTCTGCTTCTCTTCTCTCACTCTGCTTCTCTCACTCTGCTTCTCTTCTCTCTTGAGGTGCAGAGTGAGAGGACAGGAGCAGAGAGGACTGTTCTCTCCTTCTGCTCTTCTCCTCTCCCACTGCTTCTGAGGAGATGAGCAGAGTAGATGAAGAGGACTATCTTCTCACTCTGCTCTTCTCCTCTCATCCCTCAGGACATGGAGAGGAGCAAAGAAAAAAAGACATAAGGCCTGAATATTTAGTATTCTACACAGCCATTTTAAAACTATAGCATTTCTTCATTTTTGTTTTTGTCATAGCCATCATGTACAACATCGGATGGCCAAGAAGTGTCCACGACGCCAGAGTTCTAAGGGACTCAAACATCCACTGTCTCGCTGAAAGAGGACAGCTTTTCCCACCAGTGAGTTATTTTCAGATTCAAATTCATATTTACCCACTTTGTCTTTGTTAATACATATACAGTATATATATATTTTTAACATGATCCAAGGACACCGAAGAGATAATAGGGGTTCAAGTTCCTATTGTGTTGCTTAGCGACCCATCATATCCCCTGCGACGTTAGCTATTAAAGGAGTACACAGACACAGGAACTCTGACACCTGAGCAGAGGTATTTCAGCTTCACCACAGCAGAGCCAGGATGACAGTTAAGTGTGCCTTTGGGCGGCTGAAGGGGCGGTGTTTGGCTAAACAACTGGATGCAGACATCATCAATGATGGGCCGGGAAACGATTAAGAAAAATTAACTAATCACAAATCTGAAAAAAAATGATTGCGATTAATTTGCATACCCTTGTTAAACGCAGCTTTCACTTTTTTTTTCAACCTGAAGCCTGTGTCAGAGGCTTGTCTGTCTCATCACAGAACAAGCTCATTTACAGTACAGACCAAAAGTTTGGACACACCTTCTCATTCAAAGAGTTTTCTTTTTTTCATGATTATAAACATTGTAGATTCACACTGCAGATATCCATTCTAGGCCATGAATGACCAGAAGGAGAGTGATGGGTGATGCGCCAGATGAGCTGGCCTCCACAGTCACCAGACCTGAACCCAATTGAGCTGGTTTGGGGTGAGCTGGACCGCAGAATGAAGGCAAAAGAATTTCCAGAGTGCTAAGGTTGAAGCATCTCTGGGAACTCCTTCAAGACTGTTGGAAGAAAATTTCAGGTGACTACCTCTTGAAGCTCATCAAGAGAATGTCAAGACTGTGTAAAGCAGTATTCAAAGCAAAAAATGACTCTTTGAAGAACCTAGAATAGAATATGACATATTTTCAGTTGTTTCACACTTTTTGGTTATGTACTATACTCCCACATGTGTTAATTCATAGTTTGGATGCCTTCAATGTGAATCTACAATGTATATATGTATATATATATATATATATTATATATATATATATATATATATATATATATATATATATATATATATATATATATATATATATATATATATATATATATCAAAAAATCTGCATTGTAAGCAATTTATTGTTTAGCAGCCCACCTGAAAATAACATTGGTCTATAGAATGTTGTGATATCATATTGTCATAAACCAACAATAAAAACACACATGAATACAATGGTGTTTCTTGACTCAAGTAAAACATCATTTATACAGTACTAACATAATGGTTTTTTTTGTTTGTTTGTTTTTTTCCTGTGTTTAGGCTTGAAAACAGATTTCAAAGCTTGAGCTAAGATGAAATTTGAAACAGAATGTTGTTTGAGGCTCAGAGGTAAAGGGCTAAACTAGCTTGATTCATTGGATTTTGGCAAAAACTTCCAAAAGCCTATTGAAAGGCACCATGCTGGTCTAGTTTAGACATCGAGTTTTTGTGAATCAACTGTGTTTTGATTTCCTAGTCTTCTCTTTTACAAGCTACAGATATGTGTTCACTGAGTCTTATTCAGTCTGCTGAAGATAGCGGCCAAGACTGTTTTATTGTTTAATCATTTTTTTTATTTTGTAGAATGCCGTGATGTAACATAAACACAGCTATTTTAAAATAACAATCACCACATAATGGAATTTACTACACAGAAACACTTTTCAGTATTCCGTATCTAAATGCACTTTGACAGTATTTTGCCTCGACTGAAACAGGTGAATAATAGAAAGTGGTCCAGTGATTTCCTGCTCCAAACTGCTGAAGTGCTTCTGTGCTGCCGGCTCTTCCTATTTCACCAGAACAATCAGCACATTTTTATGCAAAGTGTCTTTAGAAAATGGCTACTATACATTTTTCAACATTTGGGTTTGACCTGGAGTCACAATTTTACTAAGAAATATAAAGGCGCGGGACTAAGCTAAGGAACTAATGTTTTGATTTATTTAAGTGTCGTGGCCAGGTGCTAAAGCGTCAAAAATAATTAATAAAACGATAAACCAAATTTATAATTACAAAATAAAGTTGTCCAACAACGCCACCCCGAAGGGACCTAAATTAAAGTAAATTAAATTAAATTAAATAAGGCAACGCAGGTAAGTTAGAAGTAACAGAGACAAGAAATTATAAAAATATACAATTTTATTATGCTTACTAATTGATGGGTAAGTACAAAATCATTTCTTTTAAAAGGACAATTCGTTTAAATTCTTTCACTCATTCTTTCACACATTTAAAACCAATACTTTTGACCTTGGCAAAAGTTACATTTACCAAATTGTCACAGTTTTCGTCTGTTCCAATGACCACAGCAGCTTTGGGCAAAAACACAAATACTGTATAGTCCAATTGTGTTTTCATTTGACACGAGTCCTTTAAATGAAGTGTGTTGGTGAAAAGGGAGGAGAAAGAAGGGGAGACTCGCTCCAAACCTAAAACAGGAAAATTTGGAATTTAGAACCGTCTATATTGAATTCTCAGATTCATACGCAGCAAAACAGAAGGCGTGTACGTACCAAAATCCACGTGAGACGCGGCGCGCACTGAAAACAAGGCCCGTCACTGGAGGTGCTAGTGTTGGCTGCCGCACCACTACAAACAGCGTTTTATTAATGGCCTGAATGCAACAAGTATTTTTATGAATGAGCGCAACTCTCTTACCGGAGCGTTCCTTTAAATGGTCACAACACGAGCTGAATGATCCTCGTGCTTGAAAATAGCCCTGGACGCCACAGGCTACACAAACAGCGCCAGGTAAATTATTTTTGTTAAACAGGAATCTTTTAAAAGCACGAAATTACTTACCGGAGCGTGTGAATCAATGCAAACGCGCACGAGCCGGGAGCTGTCCCGAGTTAACCCCTCGTGCACGCGCCGGCGGTCTAGGAAAGCAGAAATGTTTGTTTGGATACGTCGGCTGAATGAAAAGGACCATTAAATGTAATCAGAAGATACTCACTGGTGGATCACGCAACGCGGGCCCAATCACCAAGCTTTAGGTCAACAAAAGCGATTTTAAAGGTGATTTTGAAGCGATTTGGAGCTAATTCCAGCGCTCGTGTCTCACTGCTCCTAAACGGCGGGTGACGTCAGAGGCGGCCAAGAGCTCGTGCAGGTGAGAGACCCTCCTCTTAAAGAGTCAGGTCAAACGCAATAGGCTACCGGCAGGCACACGGGGCCTACCACCACATAAGTAAATTAAACAACAAACACAGCAAGTTTCTTTAAAGCTGCATTATCGGATTTTCTCGCTTCAAAACATGTCTTATTCTTTGCTCTCACAAATCCTTTTGCACATATCTAATGTTCACATGCATTTGTTTTTGGTCGCAATTATGGCCTAAAGATGTTTTCACAACTCGTCGTCTAAGCCATAAGTATGAATGTTTGACTGAAGTGATCACAAAATTGTTTGTGTATGTAAAAAAAAAAAAGAAAAAATTCTAGAGGGTGCCCACAAAACTCACACTTATGAGACTTATAGATTTCAGTATATTTTACTTTGGTGAACTAAATTAATTTTTATTTTAACTTATCAGGCTAGCTATTGTTAGCATACCGACACCCCTCACATTAAACAGTTGTGAAAAAAGCTTTAAACACAATGTGGTAAACTATTCAAAGGCCCAGAATGCATTATGTAAGTTAACAGAATAGGCAGACTGAGGTAAAAAGTTTAACATTCAATGTTTTAGTTTTTTGTTGTTGTTTTTTAAGAAACAAAATCAGATGGTACCTTTAAAGGACACTTATGCATTTTTGTGTTGTTTTTTCTTTCAAACCTGCTCCAGAGCAACTCCACATTAGAATCTCATGTAGAACTAATAAAAAAGTCTAGTAAAGTTGCACAAGGGTTGTGTGTGTTTTCTACATCAAATATTAGAGCTCTATTTACTCACTCCAAAGAAAATTACAGAGGTTATGCAATCAAACCAATCTCAAAACGAGTCTGGATAATTTATGGACTTAAAAACAGAGCAGAAGATCTCAGAGATCTATCTATGACATCACAGATCTGGGACATTCAAAACAGTGTTTATGGGAGAACAAAAGATATCTCACAAACAAAACGTCAACAGTAGCTTTGATAAGGAAGCAACTTTACAATAGGATTAAAAACTCAGAAAAAGTTGATTTTGCATAATATGTGTCCTTTAGACCAGGGTCCCCAACCACCGGTCCGGGGCCCAAAACCGGTCCGCGAGCCATCTGCTACTGGGCCCCAGAGGATCTTTTAAGATGTATTTTATTTCATCACTACTTTCATTGTGCTTTACTATGAAAACATTGTGCCATTTAACCAAATAATTAAAGCAATAAGAGCTACAAAATATGCACAATAATCAGCTGTATGCATTTTGCGTTGTTGTTGTTGTTGGCGTTACCCAACCTCAACCGGTCCCCGAAAAAGAAAATGGTGACTGTACCGGTCCTTGCAAGAAAAAAGGTTGGGGACCACTGCTTTAGACACAATAACACACATGGACAAAATATTTGGTATCTCTTTATTAAAGGAGACCTATTGTGTTTTTTCTAACTATTTAGTAATAAACTAGAACATATGCAGATCAGTATATTACCTTTGGTTCATTGTAAAACATAAAATCGATCTACTCCAGTGACTTCCTGTTCAAAGCTGCAGAACTGATAAGCCCCGCCTCTTCATTTTAAAATGTAACTCTGAGAAGCAACAGATTTTAAATAACAAATTGTTATTGTTTGAAAGTGACAATGGCACAGTTTTAAATCATATAAGCTTCACTGAGTATTATTTTCTTTTGAAGTATAGCAAGTAAATACAGACAAGTGGGAGGGGATAGGTGGTAGGTGAGAACAGGGATTTTCTGAGCACTTGAGCTCCAGCTGAAGAACAATAGAGATTACTCAAACATGCATGAAACAATTTAAATATAACTTTGAGTAAAGTAATGATGAAGAAAGGCCGTTATAACAAGGTTAAAATCTGTGAATTCTACATTTTAAATAATAATGAAAGAGAAATATTGTTCACTGAAATGAAAAATGAAATGTAGGTTGACAAGCGACAAAGCTTCTAATTGTTTAATTTTCAATAAATGTTTATATATTAGTGACTGTTGACAGTTTTTCTTTAATTTGCAGAGGGGTTCCAACAGTTTTGTCCACGTGTGTATGTCTTTTTATTAAAACAGAAACATAGCTGGTCGGTGAAACATCTTACATTTCCCCAGCACTGACCCTCCAACGCAAAACAAGGCGGGATTACTCAGACCTTTTTAACCCCTCTCCATCTCCGTCTCCCAGGTGCAGCGATTGGCTCGGCCCTCCGGTGTCAGCACAGCGGGGATCAATAACCGCTTTGCAATTTACGGCGCAGAGCGGGCCGGCGACACCCCGAGCTGGGAATTAGATGCCGGTGTGAGGAGTTACGACCAGGGCTTTTCACGCGGCTCCACATGCCTGCGACATTGTGTGGAGAAACATGAAAAGACTGATATATGGGACTCCACACGGCAGCCACACACGGTCGGATTAGGACGGCTTAGCTCCCGGGATAAGGAAAAAGGAACGGTTCGCACATGAGAGAGGAAAAATAACGCCTTGAAGTGTCACGGTGTTTGTTGTAAATTGAAAGACACTCGAGATGAACTTGAGGTTTATGTTGAGTCTTGATGTATTTTGTTGTAAATATGTAAACTTTACCTTTTACGTCAAAAGGTATGTCCAACAATTTTCATTTTGTCTTATTTCAAGCAAGGTTTTCACTAGTATGGCTGTTTTTTTTTTTTTTCCCACCAGCTGGACCTGTATTTTCCCCGTTGACACCATAAGACGGTGAGATGCTTTTACACGACCGTAACACAGCACTCTGCCTCACACCAGGAGGAAGTTACAAACCCGCTCTCGTGAATCCTTTGGCCTTTCATCGATCCGGGGCTGCAATGGCTCCGTATTGATCGCCACTTGTTTCCTTGTGTAGTTCAGGGCCATGCAGTAAATGTCCGCTTTTGATATGAGCGGGGCTCATAGATGAAAGGGAGAAAAACGAATAAATGTGGACTTAGTGTGTTGCATATTATTTTACATGATTTTTAGAGGGTGAAAATGGCAACTAAAGGTTAGTGACTTAATGTATGAACAGTAAAAAAAAGTGGTGCTTGAAAACGTCTCCAGTTTAAAAGGACTGCACTTTATTTTTTATTATTATTTTTTTTTACAATAAAATAACTTAAAATCAATTCCTCTCCAGCACAGACATCTTGATAATGTCTTTATTCAGGTGCAAATTGGTCCACAGTTTTCTGACTACATCTAATAATGTTTCTTTTGTTCACCAAAATCATAAAGTGTGTTGTTGTTAGCATTGTGGCTAACTGCCGTTAGCATACAATCACGTCTTGCTCCTAACAGCTGAGAAAAAAGCTTAAAACACATTGTAGTGAACAATTCAAAGGCTCAGAATACTTAAGATATGTCAGCAAAACATGTGACTGTAGAAGAAGTTTACATTTTTAGGGAAGCAAAATGGTGACCTTTTAACTTATTTTTAGTCAAATCGAATAATGTCCATGCTCTTTTATGGTTAATCATCATTAGAATTAACCTATACTCTTAAGTTTCATTTCACTGAAATTTAGATCTGATAAAGTCAGAGATTAGATTTGAAATTACTCGAAAGTATTTGCTATGGTAGGTGTATTTATGGTGTTTTAAGCAACTGGGAATTGCTGGGTTTCAGATGACATCACAACATTCTACAGTCCAATGTTATTTCAATCAGACTGGGGCAGGTAAAATTAAGTTTGTTTAAACACAGTTTATTTTTGCAGTCAAAAGTTTATTGGGTCTAGTCACCCCAAAAATCATCACTTTTTAAATGTATTAAATAATTTTTGAAATATTTCATGGCAAAGTCCAATTGGCCTCATTCATGAAACGTTCTTACGAACAAATTTTTCTTAAGGGCTGTTTATGAACATTTTTGACATTCACAAAATTTGTTCTTAACGGAAAATGTTCGTCTGTAAGAACAAATTCTACGAACACTGAGGACTCGTAAGAACAAAAAATCTGCTGTTTCAGAATTTTATTTCTTATAAAATTCAGTCAAAAATTTTAATTCCTACATGATTGTAGGTTATGTATTTTTATAAATTATTATATGTAAAATAATTTTAGAAACAAAAAGTCATCATCATGCTAAAATGACTCCTTTAATAAACCTGCAGCAGCCTGTCCCAGCCTCAGAGCCTCTGTTTCTGATTTTCATGAATGAAGCCCAATGTTATTAATAGAAAAACTGCCTCTTCCCCCAACTTCGCTTTTAACTGACAAGAATTCTAGAATGTGAAACCCAGCAATAGGGATATTTCTCACTTTCCACTTCTAAAAATGGGCTGGAATGCCACTCAACTGGTAATACCCCTTGCGAACTGGACCTGTCAGAGTCCACTTCACATAAGAGATCAACAATCACCACAAAACTGAATCTAAGGAGCTTAACTGCCACAAAATCTATGTAAACATTGGCTACAGCTTATTTATTGTTATTATGTTGTTGTTTGTTAAGCCTCAAGGTTAGCATTACCATAATCTGTGGGTTCAGTTGGAACGCTTTGAACTGGGAACTGGTATTTTTCAGCTGGGAAGTGTCCCTAGTTCTCAGTTGCCTGGAACTCAGTATTAATGTGACAAGTTTGAAAAACACTGATCTAGAGCAGGCATCTTCAACTTAAGGCAAACTGCCCATCTTTGAAATCAGATCTGGTTTGGACCAGGTTAGATTCAGACTTGAAAGTGATCTGATCTGTATAGTTTAAATCTGGATTCAATTTTTTTCAAAGAAATGCTAAAGCACGTTTTGTTTAACAGTCATTACTGCAGAGACAGAGCTAGTGTTTTGGAAAAAAAAAAAAAGATTTAAGTAATGGTGTCAAGTGCATTTCTCCAAAAGACAAGCCATTGATCTTCCAAAAATCTGACCCTCGAAAAAAATAAATACATTAAAATGACAAAATGTTGAATAAGACTAATCAAGAATTTTCATTTGTGTTTGTTCCCCACAGGTGTTAATTGACTAATTTGTATTTTCTGTGTTTTTCCATTGTGTTTCTCAAAATTATGTTTCAGCTAATCAGTTTTCTCAGCCGTACTTGTACACTCTCCTCACAGCAGCAGTGTAGACTCGCTGACCCTCTTTTTTCCCTCTGGTCCGTTCTGTCCTGCCCTCCCTCTGTTCTAGTCTAGTGTCTCTCCCCTGGGTGTGCAGCTTTCATTGACCAACTACACAGTTACACAGACTTACAGCAGCTCTGACTTACCTGATCTCCACATTCTGTTTACTTTTTCAAATATTTGCAAGAGTATCTGGCTGCAGACCTGTATGAGGACTGGTAGCCACAGCTTGTTGTGATATTTTTCTCACAAACCAGAAAAATCCAAAATATCCATAAATATTTCAAATACATTAGTACAGAATGACATATTAAAAGTTGGTTCAAATGCCGAGCACAAGAGCGTACCTTAACCAGACACTTTTCCCCTTCACCACCACTTAAAACCAGCACTGTGGAGGACGACTACAAACATTCCTGACCACGCTGAGCGGCTAGCTGCAGGAAGCTCGTCTCTTATGCTAATTTCCTGGCAGCTCACAGATGAATTTACACGCAAGCTGTGAAAGGCGCACTCTCCCATCCTCTCCTTACTCCGCGATGTTACCTGTTTCCCCAATCCCTCCACTATCGTTCGTGTGGAAGCTGCTTGTGGGCTAAGATGAGAGAAGCGAGCTGTCTGGCAGGATGCTGTGTAATCATGTAATCAGGCCACGCTCCGGCGCTGGCTGCTCCTGGGCGAGTTCACTCGAGGATAAAAACGCCGGACACGGAGGCAAGGTTGTCCCCATCACACTTGATTTACTCGGCACTGTCCCCGTGAATGACGCGCGGTGCTAATGGTGGGACCTGACAGGGAAGGAGACACGCGTAAAAGCAAAGGAAGGGTGGGAGGAAGCTGTGGCAAAATATTAAGACGCTGGCTGGGAAGATGAGAGGAGAGAGAGGAGGAGGTAATAAAGAACAAAATTGCTTTTCCGTGCTTAGTGTTTTTGTTATTGAGTTGGTTGATTACTCATCTGTTCAGAGTCATTTATATCACCTTGATAGGGTTTCATCTCCTACACTTCGAAGAAAAGAAATGTTGTGATTCAGCATAAGGTTGCTGGTTTTCAAAAAGAAATGAAGATGCAAATAGACTGAGTCATACGAAGGACCATGCAAATTGACTTTTCAGAGTTTATGATCATGTTCTGATATTGTTTTATCAAAAACAAACCAGTTGAAATTCTGTCTGGAAGATATTCTGAGCCTCGGAAAACACTGCTTGATGAGTTCCCAGATTTGAGATGTTATAGGTACAGTAGATTTTTGAAGTCCAAACATTTTTCAAGCTTTTCTTGAGCATTTCTGCAGCATTTTAATATTATACAAGGTTATGTTACACATTTGCGTACGTTTTATGCCGAAAGTGTCAAAGTAAAGGTACTCAAGGGTAAGTTTAAGAAAGAATAACGAGTCCTTGTCATTACCCACTTTGTACCGGTAGCACACTTTACATCTCTTACACTGGTTTATTCGTTTTGGAATTTATTGAAACCTAGACAAAAGCTGTTCAACATAAGCCCCTCTGAAAGATTTCACTGTTGGCCTTTTCAACTGTTAGCTTTAAATGGCCTTTTTAGGGTTATGCACTAACGTCTTTCGTTCTCAGATTGACATAGGTTGCTTCATTTGGTGGCGTAGAATATCTTGCAAGTCATTGTAAATTCCCACTGGAACAGGGCTGACAGCTTCACTACTGATCGTACCTGTGTTATTTTCTCTTTAGTTTGTCTCTACAGTTCACTCGCCTCTGTGACTCTGCTTCTGCCCTTATAAACCAGCTGGTATGCGCTGCAATGCTAATGTTGCTAACGGCTACACAGAACTAGTGTAAACAAAAGCACAAATTCACTCGCTTGCAATGTTTTACAAACTGTAAATGTAACAGCAATGTCCGGGTTGATAAACTGATTTAAAGAGATCTGTATTTTGACTGTTTTGGGCAATTTCCAAGCTTGATTGGCTCACCAACAGTTTATATTTACATTGTGCCCAATGGGAAAAAACACTATAGAACAACTCCCAGCGATTTTAAGCTAGCAATGCGCTATCCAGATATTTTCATAAATCCACGGATAAGAACAATACAAATTGCTATGACATAACACTAGGCATCTTCCTAGTGGTATCATAGACAGCACCACTTCTTGACTTCAGCAGGTTACAAAGGCTTCAACTCTGGTTATTATACACATTTATTTCCTGGTTCAAATACAAGTCAAACTGTGAATTTTCTCATATTAAAACATGGCTAGATTTCATGATTAAAAAAAAATGACTCATCTCTTTGCCTTTGAATTCCTAGCTCTAAAAGATGAAACCAGGCTTCCACACATTTCCCAGCCTCACGTTTACATACGCACGTTTTTATGCTAACAAGTCCACACACACACCAACACTGTTTGTCCCATCACGACGCACACTTTCTATTCACGCAGTCTTTGAAGTCCGTCACGGGGCTTTTATCTTGTTATCTTGTTATTTCATTGTATTCCCCGGTGAAGCGCTGCACCGCATACCCCTGAGGTACACAAGGAAGACATCCGGGACCCTCCTCTCTCCTCTCAGACCCTGCCAACAACGCCAATCTGTTTGAACCTGGGTATAGCGCGCTTCCTCTTGACCGTCGTACAGTAATGATGAGCCTAATTAATCAAATCCATTATTCATGCGGCGGTTGAAAGGGAAGAAGGAAGGGCGAGCGGACAAATCGCACTATCAGCAGTTTGAACCAACCTTTAGAGTGAGTATTTGCTTGTTACAAAATGAGTTGAGTGTGTGTGTGGTCTGCTCTCGAGGGCTGAGGAGGTAGTAACAGTTATAAAAACAAAGATCAAGTTGCAGAGATATGTTACGGAAACTCTGTGCTAATTGTTTTTCAGTAGTATCTTGTTTTAACTTAAAACTATAAGTCTACCTGATATTAAAAATAAATTTCACAACAAGTATTACGTATAAAACATGTCCAATGTGCCTCCCTCCCCAGGACTACAGATGTAAATTAGCTGTAAGCTACAATCTGGTGCAAGCATGTCCGCCTTTGTGCTAAATGCAAAATTGTACATTGTCCTTAATAAACATTCCTTCCTTATAATAATGTGATATTATCATGTTATAACATCATATCATCGGATAAAAACATATATGGTAATATTGTGATACTATCAGGTAATATTGTGATACTATCAGGTAATAATGTGATATCAACAAGTCATAATTTGTTTGTTTGCTTTTTCCTTTTGTATCACATTTTATCTGATAACATGATGTTATTACCCAATTATTTTTAAGGTTCCGTAGTATAGAACTGAATAGGCTGTGTGCACGGAACTTCAGTTGGCTTGCGTATGTTCAAAAATGCTAACTTCTGTACTTACGACCACTTCCTGTTAGCGTTAGCATTTAGACACAATCATGTCTCTTTTTAAACACACAAGTGTCTCTGGTGAAATATTCCTCTGATATGTAACGTCTTTAACATGTTTTCTGTAACATTCACCAGAACTGTCTGATCAAAACAGTATTTATTTGTTTAAAACTGATGTAATGAAAACCTCATCGAAAAGCATTGCACAGAAATTGGTTGTTGTGTACAGGATGTAGCTATTTTGAACATACGCAAGCCAACTGCACTGAGCCAATTATCATGTTCTAAAAGAAGATGGAAAGGAAACACTCTTGCTTATCAGCAACTGGGCTTCCACTTCAACAGAGAAGTGAGCAAGGTGTTTGGCGCCATCTGCTGGTCACTCTGAGGAAAACTTAAACAATTTCTGAACAGCTCAAACAAATGTCTGAACTCCAAGCAGTAAATCTGGAAACCTGTAGTTTTAGCTTCAGGTGACTAAGAGGCTCTAATCAAAATGAGAACAACCTCTGCACAAAAGAAAAAACATCATCCAATTTTTTTTTGACAATAAGGAGCAGGAAGTTTAATGAACTTGGTTTGGCATGTTTTAGGTATTGACAATTCTTCCAAAGCTAAAGATAATTCAAGTTAAATTTGTGTTCTGACTTCTCAAGCATTGCATGGTCAGGCTCCTCGTATCAGTGATATGCAATGTTCTAAGACCTTCGGCCTCACTCTCTGGTCCTCTGACCAGATCCTTCTTATGATCCCAAAGACTCACTTTAAAACTCAGACTCTGGAATGCCCTGCCCCTTGTTCTTCACTGGTTGATTCAGCAGCTGAAGACTCTTTTTCAGATGGCTTTTAGTGCTGCTTCTTATAGCATTGTGATTTTTATCTGTGAAAAGTGCAATGGTGTTTAATGTTAGCCTGACCGTACCTAGCCCCTCAAGTGCAGATTTGTTTTCGAAGTGGTTTGTTTTATTTAGAATTCTAAAACTTTACTGTTGTCATTCATTACATTTTTGTACACAAGACCCTGACAAATCACACAAGCTCAGACATAATGGTTCCATCCACCAGAGGTAATTCACCAAATCTGCGTCAGGTCCCACACTGATTTAATGGAACGCAACATCAATAGAATTCAACGCAAATTTTACAAACATGTAAGAGGTCTGTACAAGTCCTTTATTTTTTTCTTTGAAGGTACAAAATTAGTCAAATAAATTATGCCTTTGATATTTTGCGTACAACTCTGTATGCTGGAATAGCGTGATGACAACTGCAGAAGCCCTATTGGAGACTGTGATATATCACATTTAGATCAATGCTTCATCTCTACTGAACTGGAGAAATGACTCAAGCGTTTCAAGAGCCATCAACCATCTTCAAGTGCGTTCAATAGTAATGACCCAGAAGAACAAAGATCAGTGATGACGGACGGAGGAGCAGTCGTAATCTAAGGTGTAACGAGATGCCACTGGTGCTGCCGACGGGATCAATACCAAAATAAAGGTCCTGGTAATGATGCTTTAATGAGGCGGAAATGCCAGGAGCTGCACTATGTTTGATCCAGAGGGAAGTCTCAAAATGGAAAGTCCGGAAACCGTCTAAAAAACAAAACAGCAGTAATCAGATCGCAATGTTTTTTTTTCAAAGATCACGTCAATTTTACCATCTGTTTAACAGCTTATGCTTCCAAACTACACAGAAATGGAATACTCATAGATAATTTTTAAAGGACACATGATCCAAAATTGAGTTTTTGATCTCAATATAATATTGACTGCAATCACCAACCCAGCACTTTCCTGGCCTTGTGTGGTTTGGATGTTTCCTGCCCTCCTCAATCCTGCTGCCCAGGTTGCCTCGGTTGTGCTCCACGCTGTGTCTCCTCTGATGCACTACTGCTCGTTCTACTTCATCCTTCTAAAGCCCTTCTTTTTTGTCTTTATATTTCTATTATATCTGATTATACAGTCTATGTGCCCAACTCAGGATACATACAGGATTAATAAACAAAATATGTATTGACTCTGACTACAGTGTGTCGGTAACACTTTAGAATAACTACAAAAAATTAGACTTAATAAATCATTAATAACACCTTGATAAAGACTTAATCTATCATGAACAAATGATTAATTAACAGATGAAAACGTTTATTAAGGCTTAGTAACTACTCAATTACTCCGAATCCCGCCCTTTAACCCTAAATCTCAACATTAGGTTCTTAGTTTATTAGTTACTAAGCATTAATAAACTTTTTCATTCATTAATTCACCATTTGTTAATGAATAATTAAGGTTTTTTTATGCTTTATTCATGGTTTACTAAGGCCAATTAAGGTGTAGTTAATATAAAGTGGTACCAGTGTGTCTTCTAAGTTTATTAAATTAGCAAGGCTGCTTGGTTTGTGTCAGTGCTATTAAAAAAAATTACATGCCTACATATTGCAGATTTAGGGGAAACACTAGAATATATGTTTTTGAACATTACCAGCAGGTCCAGTAGACGGGAAAAGGTAACTGGAAGTTGATTGGAGATCTGCAATGAAATAAAGTGTCTACATTAACTATTCTACATACAAATATAAATGAATAAATGTATGATTCTAGAAAATACTTACTTTGCATTAGATTCAAAGGTTGAGATTTTCTTTTCTTTACGTTCCGAAGGCCACTTGATGTTGATGGTTCTGTTTAAATGAGACAAAAACACAACACACAGGTAAGACTTAATCAGTAGGAAGAAGTGTAATTGCAATACTAATCAAATAAATACAAATAAAACATACCTGCATTCTCCTTTTCTAGCTTTGCAGGGAGGCTCTCAGGAGCTGATGAGTGGCTTGAGGCAGGCAGCCGAGGACCGTGGGAATTAAGGGGGCTGGGTGGTGAGGCTGAGGGACTGGTGGTGGTAATACCAGAACTGAAACACCCAGGGGACACTGACTGCGTTGGGAGCCACCTGGCAGGGCACAGGTGACTGCTAGCTGCTGCTCCCGGTCTCCTTGAACCAGAGCATGTACCTGTGTCCTTGCCTCTCGATCTTCTGCCTCCTTAATTGATGCCACTATCTCCTCTACAGTCAGAATCCTGACCTTTTTCGTATTCCTTCTGACTTTACATTGGGAACGAGCGAATTTTACCTCAGCCAGGAGGTCAGCTATGTCAGCTGGAATTAGCCCTGATGTCACCAAGGAATGGCTGAGAATCTCAGATTGTGCCTCAGGATGCGGAGGTGCAGATGATGGTGGCGTAGATAAAGTAGGAGGCACCGGAAGAGGATGCGATGAAAGAGGCAGCGATGGAGAAGGCTGTGCCGCAGCTCCACGACGATCAGGCCAAGACAGCATAACTCAGGCCCAGTCAATGGCGTTTGGGTCCAGAGGGAAGAGACCACACCTCCTGAACCCAATCACCACTATCCTCTGGTTTGAGTTTTTATATATAATTGAAAACTCTTTTTGGACACCAAAAAAGAGTGGCTTACAGCCAACAGATTGCTTGCAGCACAAGAGAAATCTTCCTTCAAAGCTCCAAAACCATACCTAGAGGTTCCAGAATGTGAGAAGCGTGCGGCGACAAGCACAGAAGGATGACCCCCTCCCACTCTGCCGTCTGGACTAGCTCTGGTCCAAGGTGAGATTGATGACCGTCCATCAAGAGCAGCAGTGAGTACTCCTTGGTGGCACGTTAGAGAAAATGTCCAGCAAACCACTTGGTGAAGAGTTCTCCATCGATGTACCCTGGCAGTGACTTTTCGTAGAGTGCATCAGTGACCCTTTTGCTTATTGTTGGGGCCCCCTTGATATCTCCCTTGTATAGCATAAATAGGGGAATACCTTCCCCAGCCGCATTAAAACAGACTAGGACTCTGATGTCGTCCCTGGTGCCTGGAGCCTGTCTGTAAGCATGCTAAGTTCCCCAGGCGATGACAACTTTTCTTCTGAGGCTGTCTAGCTGAAACCCAGACTCATCACAGTTGTAGATTTGGTAGGATTTCTCCCTCAGCACCTATGCTGAGGAGGCCAATAGAGAATTATATTCTCTATTGGCCTCCTCTTAGCACGCAAAGCTCTCCCAGTCAATGGTGTCAGGGGTCCGGGTAATGAGAAGCTGATGGTAGCGTTTCTAGAATATTTATCCACGACGACTGGCTGAACGCCACTGTTGATGACTCTGGGTGGCATCTGTTGTAAATGGCCAGAGCGTGGGACTAAACTTGGGGCTATGTCAGTGGGAAGCAGTAGCTGGCAGACTACAGACAGACTTTGTCCTGTAGGGTGGTCTTAGGGACCCCGAACTGGTCTGCTGCCTGCCGAAGAGTGAGTCTGCCTGCCTGCACTTGAAGAACAGCATCCAGAAGATCACCGACGAGTCTTCTTTACTTTTCCCCTCAATGCTCGCATACTTGGCATCCTTGTACGATAACAAAAAAAGTTGTTAGACTTAAAAAAAGGATGTCTAAAAATGTTTCTTCTATTATATTTGAGTAATTTTGTTTTCACGTTCAAAATGTTTATTTATGTTACCTCTGCCCTTGCAAAGGTTTTCTCATCTTAAAATTGAAGAGATGCAAAACTGGACAGTGGGACCACACTACTCATTCAAAATAAAATTTAATTAACACAGTCGGTAACTTATCATCATATTTATCCAGTCATATTTAGCCTAGTCTGTTGTGATTAAAAAAAGATCTGTTTATTCATTGGAAAACAAAACTTTTTCACTCTGACATTTCTTGTTAAAAAAAAAAGGGTATTTAAGTATAGCTACTTCAAGTTAAGACATAGACCCCTTGCATATTTGTAAACTTTGCGTCAAATTTTGGTGGACGAAGCCTAGCCGGAGGCAGAGGATGACCCTGCATCGATTGAAACCAAAGGGCAACATTAAAAGCCCTTCAAAAATCTTTTTTTTTTTTATAAAAGTCTATGGCACTTTACAGTAGGGAATTTACTTCCAGAATCGGGGCAATCTTCCACTGTTGTGCTCCATAGAGGTTGTTGACATTATGTCAGAAAAGTGAACACATTGTTTTGCAGATGTTAAAATATGGCAACCTATCATCATGTTAGCAAATAGCACAAAGTTGCAGTTAGTTGTTTTGCAGATGTTAAAGTGACAGGCAAGCATTACATTAGCATTTAGCACAAAGTTACTGTTAATTGTTTTGCAGATGTTAAAATATGTTGGCCTGGCATCACGTTAGTATAGCACAAAGTTGCTGTTAAGTTGTTTTGTAGATGTGAAACAATGATAGGCTAGCATTACATTAGCATTTAGCACCAAGTTGCTGTTAGTTGTTTTGCAGATGCTAAAATATGACAAGCGGCACTGGCATCACATTAGCTTTTAGCCTGCAGTTGTTAGCATTAGCATTATTGGATATAGTTTATTCTTCTCCATATCTTTGAGCCTGCATTTGACGTAATATTTCTCTGTAAGTCTACATTTGTTCTTTTTGTTGTTTTTGAGTATCTGAAAAAGTTCTCCATTAAAAGTACTTTTGCTGGCTGTATCTTTAAGAAACAATATGAGGTCACGTTATTCTTTTCTGGGTTTGCTAAAGTCACTCAAACCCTGGTGACTTTTGTATTTTTTGCAAGTACAAACACAAATGTGCCTGTAATTGTAGAATCACAAAGCATCTCGCCGAAATTAGCATTAGCCTCATTATAGTTTGACAAATTGCGCTTCAGTCCTTTTTACTTACACTCGCTCCATACTTCCTCGCTCTCTGCTTTTGTCGGACAAGGTCAGCTGGAGCCGTTGCCATAGAGACAGGGTTACAGAAGACATCCCTTTATTTCGGCTCTGTCTTTCGAAATGGGGGCACTTAGTTTAGCGAGCGATTAACCTCAAATGATTTCTAGCGAGTTCCCAGTCTCTTTTGACAGTAATGTGATAGTAGCTCCTATAGTCGGGGTAGTAAATAAATATATCTAAGCTTAAGAAATACAGAAAGTTGTCATTTTGGATCTGCATTAGCATTAATCAATCAAGGCGGCAGGATGGGCAAAGTATTATAGTGTATAGTGTACCATCATATGTCAACCCATAGCTATTATGTCACTGTTTTAGACTTAAAGTTATATTAAAATACCTATTTTATGTATTGTGTGCATTGTCCTGTCTTTTAAACATGCTCTGAGAACCTATACATTGACATTTTAAGTCGTAGGACTAAAAAACACACTAATAAAGCACAACAGTAACATGTAACATGAGTCAAGAATTAACTATAGCCTAATCCATCTATCTTGCCTGATATGCTAAGTCTCGACTTAAAAACAGAGCAGAAAGTCTCAGATATATCTTAGTTACCTAATGTAACTGTAGTTCTATGAGTATGTGCGTAGCCCTCTACGGGCTTCGCTATTGGCTAGTCCACTCCTAGGCCCCGCCTAGCCCTGAGAAAAAAATATCCACCTGCTCCAATCATGTGAGGATCCGTGACCCCGGGACCCTATAAAAGCCTTGCCCCGCCCTTAGACGCCCTCTTTACCCTCAGAGAAGAGAGGCCAGGGCTGATGGGCCCGAAGGTAGAGGGCTACGCACATACTCATAGAACTACAGTTACATTAGGTAACTAAGATTTCTATGTCGTATGTGCTACGCCCTCTACGGGCTTCGCTATTGGCTAACATCTACGCGAAGGCCGTAGGAAGACTGTACTCCCATCAGGCCTGGCGTAACATGATTGGAGCATGCTCAAGACACATCAAACCAACATGGTCTGAGCGCTCAAGCACACAAAAGGCAGAGACACGGGCCGCTCCTACCAAGGACGCCCAATGTGTCCCGCAACCACAGGGCACAGAGTCGTCTCATTCAAGAGCGACTAAGCCTGTGCCAACAATAAGGGGGTGTGCCAAGCCGCCTAAATCAATAGCGCCTACACACCCACCCAACTAGGGGCGCCAACGATCAGCGTCCCCAGGACAAAATTAGCAGGATACCAGGCCGCCTCTCTCAAGAGCACCTGTACCTGCTTCCGACGAAAGAAAGAGAAGAAGGATGTGCATAGGCCGCCTCTTCAAGAGCACCTGCACATCCACCCAAGGATAAAGTTTTTTAAAAGTAAACTCTAATTGAAGGCCTTCACCCACTCCGATGGGGAAATAGGCCACTCCCGTCCGGAAGGGCACATCACACTTAGGCACGAGCAACGCTCAATACCGAGTGAGTGACCGACCCGGTCGCAACGTCCAACAAATACGATTGGACAAAGGTAGAAGACGATGACCAGGATGCAGCCAGACAAATGTCCTCCACCGAAACGCCTCACAAAAGCGCCGTGGACGCTGCCACACTTCGCGTTGAATGGGCCCGCAACCCCGCAGGGGGAAGCTGGCCCTGCGCCTCATATGCCATGTGCACTACCCGACATATCAGTGAGCTAAGCGCTGAGATGAAAGAGGGGCGCCACGAGACCTTGCACCAAACGCCACAAACAACTGATCCGTGCGCCGGAAACCGGCCGTGCGCTCAATGTAGCGGGCAGGGCCCTGACCGGACATAAAAGATGGCGCCGAGCATCCAACTCTGAAGAGTGTGGTGGCGGAAAGGTCTGATCCTGATGACCCTTGACCTAAAGGCCGATGTACGACCTTCGGTAAAAAGGCCGGGTTAGGCCACAGCTCCAACAAGCCATCCTCCACACCAAAGGACAGACATGTGGGGTGCACGGAAAGAGCACACAGATCCCCCGCTCGCTTGGCGGAAGCCAGTGCCAAAAGAATAGCTGTCTTGATGGACAGACAGTCCATCTCCGCCCGCTCCAGAGGTTCAAAGGGGGCCCCGACAACCTGTCCAGAACCACCTGAAGCTCCCAACAAGGGGGCGCCCGCCTGAGGGGTGGTCTAGATCTCAAAGCCCCACGTAAAAATTGTTTAACCAACGGTGAGTGGGCAGTGTAGCCCGCGAAACCCCTGTGGCCCGTCACAATAGCTGAGGCAAACACAGCTAACGTTGACGCCGCTCTACCCTTCTCCAACAGGTCCTGGAGAAATTCCAGTACACCCTGGACAGGACAGGAGACTGGGTCCAGGCCCCTCTCACTGCACCACGATGAGAAGAGACGCATCGGGAGGAATATGCCCAATAGTGGATGGGGCCCGAGCACCCTGAATGGTGTCCACTACGGGCGACGGGAGCCCTAAGCCTAGTAGGTTGGTCCTTTCAACCTCCAAACCATGAGCCTGTGGCCCAGTACGGGCCGCGAGCGCAATGCCCCCCGGCTTGCACTAGCGTCCCGAGTCGGTTCGGGAGTGCCCAAGGGCCCTGTACCGCCAGCTCCACCAGACTCGGAAACCATCTGGCATTCGGGCTGTTGGGTGCTATCACCACCACCGATAGGCCCTCCTGCCGGATCCTCTGCAACAGTGGTAACATGAGGTGTAGAGGGGGAAAGGCATACAGCAGACCTGCGGGCCACTGTTTGTGGGCCAGAGCGTCCACCCCCAAGGAGGCTCGTCTGTGGACCTGAGCGAGAACCAGAGTGGGCACTGTGCGTTCTCTGCACTGGCGAAAAGGTCGGCCACTGGGCGGCCGAACCTGCTCCAAACTTCTCGGGCGACATCCGGGGCCAGACCCCACTCGTCGCGGGGAGGGCCCCCCCTGGACATCCTGTCGGCGCCTACGTTGAGCACGCCGGGAACGTACCGAGCTCTCAGAGAGGCCAGGTGACTGGTGGCCCACAATATGATCTCCAATGTCAGATTGTGGAGTCGAGGAGACCTGACTCCCCCCTGACGGTTCAGGTAAGACACTACCGTGGAGTTGTCCGACCTTACCCTGACATGGGCCCCCTCCAGCTGATCCGAGAAGTGGAGGAGGACCCGTCTCACCGCCTCCATTTCAACAGATTGATGTGACATCTCGGGCCGGACCAGACACCGCCCACGGAGCTTTGACCGAGAACGCCTCCCCAGCCTGTGGAGTGGAGTGAGGCGTCCGTGAACACTTCCGTGTGGAATGGTACACATCCCAGAGGAACCCCCCGGACAGGAGACCGGGGGTGAGCCAATACTGAATGTCTACCCGAGCCGCTGTCGAGGCACACACCATTTTGCCCTTGTCCAGGGTCGGATGGAGTCTGAGGCGAGAAAACCAGCGTTGGAGGCGCCGCATGTGCAGCGGACCCAGCCGCACCACCGGTGAGCTGCCGCCATCATGCCCAGCAGGGACATGATCTGACGTGCCGGAACCAGAGGGGACCCCAACACTCGTTGCCCCATCTGCGTGAGAGCGAAGCTCCTCTCTGCCGAGAGAGAGGCCCGCATGGACTGGAGTCCAAATGTAGGCCCAGGTAGAGTGCGCTCTGAGCAGGCTGAAGCGAGCTCTTCTCCCGGTTGACCACAAATCCCAACCGAGAAATGTGCCTCAGCACTGACCCCGTGTGCGCCTCCGCGTCCTGACGAGAAGCGGCCAGGATGAGCCAGTTGTCTATGTACGTGAGAATCCTGATGTCCAGAGCCGCTTCCGCGCATTTGGAGAAGGTGCGCTGGCCAGTGTGTAGCCGAAAGGGAGGCGACAGTATTGTACTGCTCCTCGCCTATGGCAAAGCGTAGAAATTTTCTGTGTTCGGGGACGACAGGCACGTGAAAGTAAGCGTCTGTAAGATCTATGGAGGTCATCCAATCTCCCGGTCTGACGCACTCCAAGAGCTGCTTGGTCGTGAGCATACGAAACGAGCGAGTAACAATGTGCTCGTTGAGCAGGCGAAGATCGAGAATGGGGCGCGCACCTCCGCTTTTCTTTGGGACCAGAAAATACGGGGAATAGAGCCCTTTGTGCGCGTCCTCGGCACTCACTGCGGCCACAGCGCCCCGGTGAAGCAACGAAGATACCTCCACACGCAGTGCCTCGGTCTCTCCTGGGTTGGCCCACTGCGTGATCGAAATACCCCGAAAAGGCGGAGGCTTCCGCGCAAACTGAAGTGCGTAGTCTCTACGAAGCGTCCTTCCCAGCCACGGCTCGGATAGCAGCCCCAGCTCTTTCCAAACGTGGTCGAAATCCGTCAGCGGACGCACTCGTGGTCCTGTGGGGGCAGAGAGCCAGGCACGGCCACCAGACGCGCTCTCCGACACCGACTGGGGGCCCGCTCGAAAGGGCGGAGAAGCCTGACACGCTCTCAGCACCGCGGAACGCAAGCTTTCCAAGCGTCTGACCCGTGGTCCTGAACGCACTGATGGCTCCGCTGCTGGGGTAAATTTGGTCCTCTTCACTGGCCGTGGTTCGTCCGCGGCGCGGTGAGTAAGATCCCCGGAGCTACGCTTAGTAGCCCTAGTTCCACAGGGGTCTTCACGCATGTGACACCCTGGTGTGAACACGCTACACACACATTACAGGAGTCTTCACGTGTGTGATTGTGTTACACACTCCTCGTGTAAACACACTACACACATACAGGTTCTTCACGTGTGTGATACTCCTAGTGTGAACACATTACACACATACAGGTGTCTTCGCGTGTGTGATACTCCTGGTGTGAACACGCTACACACATACAGGTGTCTTAACCTGTGTGATTGTGTTACACGCTCCGTGTGTAAGCACGCTACACACACATAGGGGTGTCTTCACATGTGTAACGGTGTGACACACTCCTTGTGTGAACACGCTACACACACATTACATGAGTCTTCACACATGTAACTGTGTACCGCACTCCTGGTGCAAACACACTACACACATTACAGATGGAAAGTCTAACATGTGTGCAACACATAACAGCTGGAATAGATCTGTACACGCAGAATAAAAATAGTGACTGCGTAACACACTTCTTGTGCAAATACGTCTTATGTTGCAGAGAGAGAAGACGTTGGATACGCGACTGTGAACACACCTCTGATGCGAACACGCTACTCACTTTGCAGTGGGAACAGGCTGAACACGTGTGACTGTGTAACACACTTCTTGTGGGAACACGCCACTTTCTTTGCAGTGTTAACATGTTGGACATGTGACTGTGTAGTACACCTCTACTGCAAACACGCCACGCACCTTGTAGTGGGGACAAGTTGGACAAATGACTATGTAACACACCCCTAGTGTGAACACGCCACCCAACTTGTAGTGGAAACAGGCTGGACACACATGCCTGAGTAACACTTCTAGTGTGAGTACGCCACTCACCTTGCAGTGGGAACAGGTTGAACATGTGACTGTGTAACGCACCTCTAGTGCAGACACGCCACTCACCTTGTAGTGGGAACAGGTTAGACATGTGATTGTGTAGCGCACCTCTAGTGCGAACACACCACTCTCATGCAGTGGGAACAGGTTGGACATGTGACTGTGTAGTACACCTCTAGTGTAAACACGCCACTCACCATGCAATGGGAACAGGTTGGACATGTGACTGTGTAGTACATCTCTAGTGCAAACACGCCAGTCACCTTGCAGTGGGTTGAACAGGTTGAACACATGATGTGTAATATAGTGCGGACACACCACTGACCTTGTAGTGAAACAGGTTGCACACATGATTGTGTAATACTAGTGCTAACACGCCACTGACCTTGCAGTGGAACAAGTTGCACATGTGATTGTGTAATACTAGTGCGAACATGCCACTGACCTTGCAGTGAAGCATGTTGCACATGTGATTATGTAACACACTCCTGGCATGAAACACTACACACAGGTCTATGTACAATGGCATGTCTGTTTCATAGAACCATAGTCACGTTCAGGTACCGGCCGACAAAAGGAGCCTCTGGGGACAGCTTCGCGCAGCTCCAAACCAACACAAGGATCCGGTCCAATGAGCACCTGACCGGAGGCTAGCTAACACAACAACCTGTGTTGTAGTAAGCTCATACAAACACTAGGACCCAATCTAACGGTACCTGTGTGACTTGTGCTTTAACTAGCATCAGGGGAGGCCGTCCTCCTCACAACAACTGCATCCGGCGCTGTCACCGTCATGGCGCCGAAAAGAAAAACAGCCGGAGGCGCGCGGAGTTTCCGCTCAATCCTACTGGACAGGTCCGCTGAGGGGATGGCCGCCTCAAAAACTCGCGCCGCTGGACCCGGGCCAGGGCTCCGAGGAGGCAGAATCGCCGAGCCGCCCCGCGCTCTCGTCCCTCTCCCGGAGAAACACACGCCAGAGCACCACCGGACCCATCCCTGCGGGGCTCCGGGGAGGCAGCTCCATAAACCGCAGTCATGCTTCCCTCTCTGTGAGAAAACACGCCGGGCGCCAGGGGACTCGGGCCGGGGAAGCAGCTCCACCAGCCGCGGTCATGCTTCCCTCTCTGTGAGAAGACACGCCGGGACTCGGGCCTCGAGTGATTCAGCCAGAATACAGCCATGCTGTGAGCTGCAGTTCTCCCTCTGAGAGTGCTGCTCCGCGGGAGCCATAGAGGAGCCTCTGTAAAATGGCGCGGCCAACTCGGACAGAGGAAACGCTGATACGTCCGTCTTCAAGATAATTCAATTTGTGAGTCAGGCCCAGACGGTGGACCCGGGCTCACAGGGGAGACTGGTTTCAAAAAGCTAGAGCGGCGCGTTCTCTCCTCCCTGGGGAGAGAAACGCACGCTTAGCATTGAGCGCCCTCAGAGAAATGGCGCCAACCCAGGCAGAAGAAGCAGCGCTGATGGCCGTCTTCAGGAAGAAGCCGAGTCCCGCAGCCGTCGCACTCCCGCCCGACGCCGGAAGGCGAAGAGATTCTCGGGCGGAGATCGTTCAACGACGGTGAGTCCATCTTGATTTTCTGTCTTCAGTGGAACGAAAGTTCTCTCAGGTGCTGAGTGGTAAAGAGGGCGTCTAAGGGCGGGGCAAGGCTTTTATAGGGTCCCGGGGGTTCACGGATCCTCACATGATTGGAGCAGGTGGATATTTTTTTTCTCAGGGCTAGGCGGGGCCTAGGAGTGGACTAGCCAATAGCGAAGCCCGTAGAGGGCGTAGCACATACGACATAGAACTACTTATGACATCACAAATTTGGAAAATTCAAGGTATTTTCTGAGGCTAAGAAGGAAAAGAAACATATCTAAGTAGAGTAAGTAGGTATAGGCTAATATAGTACAGATAGAACCCCAACTGTGTTTTGGTGAAAAAGCAATGTTAGAACATGACTAATGTTAAGGAAACAATTGTCCCGACTAGTCCAGAGTTGTGCAGAAGTTTATTAGCATTATTTGTTTACCCAGCGACAGAAAACAGAAATAATCTTCCTACAGCAGTCACATGTTTTGCTCACTTACCTAATGCATTCTGAGCCTCCAAATATTTCACCACAATGTGTTTTGAGCTTTTTTTACAGGTGTTTGGAGCTGGACATGCCGGCATGCTAACAGTAGTTAGCCGCAATGCTAACGACAACAACAACAACAACAACAAACAACAGATAAACATAGTGGAGTTTGGTGAACAAACTTGACAAGATGTAGACAGGGCATTGCAGACTCATTTCCACCGGAATAGATTCAGTAACAAGATATCTGTGCTAGGGAAAAACTGTGGAGGGAAAATCAGTTATAGTCCTTGTCAGTGGCTACTTTGTACCTATGCCCACTTTGTACCTTTTAGCGCATGTGCAGGCCGAAATTACAACTTTTAAACACATTATTTGTAGGTGTACAGTTAATATTATTTATTTATACTGTATTGATATTTATAAATGTATCTTAATAAAGTTTTCCAATAGAAAGCCCAAAACAGCACATTTATTTATCGCCATTTTAAGCTAATAGAAACTAGCTTAATCTGGCATTTACGACTTTAAACAGTAATAATCTAATTTTACAATCATTTGCTATGTTGAAATCTGTAGGTCAATTTTGTGTTTAAAAGTTTAGTTTTGTCTGTGTTTAATTCAAATTTCAATACAAATAAAACAATACGAAGTGAGCACTGACAGTCCTGTTAACTAACACTAAACAAGAAACTGAGTGTACGTGTTTGTATTTTTGTATCCTGGAGAGCAGAAAACTGCTGACTGCAGGCTTGGACCAGTCAGTGCCATACTTGGCAGTCGGCCGCTCTATAGCTGACCACAATAGAAGCAACTCCAAAACAAAAAGACGAAAGGAAATGGGAAATGATTCAGTCTGTTAGAACTGAGATACAGAAGGATAGAGACTGAAAGAGAGAGAAGATGGATGAAAGGATAGAGCAGAGAAGAAGAAGGAGAGAAAGGGAAAGCTAGAGCAAAAGAAAAATAGAAGACAGGGGGGAGAGATGAGAATACAAGAGCAGATGGGGGTTACGAGAAACAAAGAACAATGAAAAGGAAGAGTAATAGAGAGAAAAAGAAAAAAACTAAAGAGAAAAACGACATGGACGGCAACAATAACCCATAAAACTAACAATCGCTTTTTAACTTGACTAAGCTAAAACCTATAAGCTACAATTAACATCTGTACACAGCGAACATCCTTACGTTTCTAAATGCTTATTCAGACTCGGTTCTAATTGTGTACAGATGACATTCGCTCTGAAAGAAAACACAACGAGATAAATTGACTCTTGACTTGAAGAATGAGGTCGTTAGTCGCTCACACATAAATGAGGTCATTAGCGACGCGCGCGCTCACTTAACTGTGTTGTGTGTTGTTAGCATACACTTATTCTATTAGCTGCAATAGTGTTAGCGATTGTGTTGTACCACCAACAGCTACGAGAGGCTTTTATACAGAGAAATGTAGGCTATTACTAAAGTATTGCCTTATTTGAACAGTTTTTGGTTGGAACTCATTGTATGGATAATTTTTGATGATACTATGCTGTTTGCAAAGATGGAACCAAGTGTTTTGCAAGTCTAAAGTCTTTGGCTTCAAGTCTGAGTCAGGTCCCAGTTCAAATAGAGACAAGTCCGAGTCAAGTCCCAAGACAAAAGAGAAAAGTTCGAGTCAAGGTCCAAGTCAAAGAAATAAAAGTCAGAGTCAAGTCTCAAGTCAATAAGAGACAAGTCCAAGTCAAAAAGAAACAAGTTTGAGTTAAGTCTAAAAGAGAGAAGTCCAAGTCAAGTTCCAAGTCAAAGAGAGACAAGTTCCAAGTCAAAGAGAGACAAGTCCAAGTTATCGCGAGACAAGTTCCAAGTCAAAGAGAGACAAGTCCAAGTCAAGTTCCAAGTCAAAGAGAGACAAGTCCAAGTCAAAGAGAGACAAGTCCAAGTCAAAGAGAGACAAGTTCCAAGTCAAAGAGAGACAAGTCCAAGTTATAGTGAGACAATTCCAAGTCAAAGAGAACAAGTCCAAGTTATAGTGAGACAAGTTCCAAGTCAAAGAGAGACAAGTCCAAGTCAAGTTCCAAGTCAAAGAGAGACAAGTTCCAAGTCAAAGAGAGACAAGTCCAAGTCAAGTTCCAAGTCAAAGAGAGACAAGTTCCAAGTCAAAGAGAGACAAGTCCAAGTCAAAGAGAGACAAGTCCAAGTCAAAGAGAGACAAGTCCAAGTCGAAGAGAGACAAGTCCAAGTTAAAGAGAGACAGGTCCAAGTCAAAGAGAGACAAGTCCAAGTCAAGTTCCAAGTCAAAGAGAGACAAGTCCAAGTCAAGTTCCAGGTCAAAGAGAGACAAGTTCCAAGTCAAAGAGAGACGAGTCCGAGTCAAAGAGAGACAAGTCCAAGTCAAGTCCCAAGTTAAAGAGAGACAAGTCCAAGTCAAGTCCCAGGTCAAAGAGAGACAAGTCCAAGTCAAAGAGAGACAAGTCCAAGTCAAAGAGAGACAAGTCCAAGTTAAAGAGAGACAAGTTCCAAGTCAAAGAGAGACAAGTCCAAGTCAAGTCCAAGTTAAAGAGAGACAAGTCTAAGTCAAGTCCCAGGTCAAAGTAAGTTGTCCCAAGTCCTCTTCTTTTAGTTTCAAATCTTTATCTTTATTTAGGCTCCACAAATTTACCATTTTAATCTTAACGAACGAACATGATCCATTTGCATTGTTCCTGTCATTTATTCAACATTTGTTTTGCAATTTTTGTGTGTTTAGAAGAACTAAAAACAAAACAAAAGTGACAATCATGTGTTTCTCATGCCAGGAATTGAGTTAGAGCTCCATCTACTCAATTGGCAGCAGAAATCATCCAAATTCATCTGATTTATGGACTTAAAAACACTTCAGAAGATTTCAGAAAAAATTACTTTACTTTTTAATTTACTAAAACATTTTTGTATATTTGTTTTGTGCCATGCCATGTACTAATGAACAGACCCCACACTTTGCTTCGGCTCCAGCACTGATCCAAAACACAAGACAATACTACCATCTACTGGCCAGATTAGGCAATTACTGCAGCAGTTGAGTTAATGGTTGAGATGATTGCTTGAGACTCCTTGAAGTTTTAGGAGTAACTAATTATGAAAGTAACTAATTATTGTAATCGCTCTTTTCCATAGCTAGGTAATGTAATTCATTAAAATGTTAACAATATTATTAGTTACAATCCAGTAACTCAATGATTTGCTTTGGTACTCTCATAAAAAAAGGGCACTTCAGGAACCAAACATCTCTTGACAGTGTGGTGTAGAAAGATTTCTATGAATGAAAAAAAAAAAGATTGCCCTGAAAAATCTCTTTTGGACCTTAAAAAGGAATTGTCAGTGCTCATAGAATGTCATTGACCGCTAACAGCCAGTGACTATGCATTAAATGTCAGGTAAGTTATTGACTTTTAAATGTTTAAGCTGTAGCGTTGTTTGGTTAGTGAACTATTTTGGAAAACATCATTATTTAATTTTGTAAATACGGTTCATTCCACTTTAAAGTCAAAATATGTAATTTTTATTCTGGAGGCCCTGTGCTTGGAACGTTACCCCCAACTTACGCTTCTCTCTGTATCCATAGAGAGAAGCATTAGACAACAAAACCAAGTAGTACAGGTCAATCTATGGAAAAGCAGCTTTGCTCACAATAAGACTGCAACTACTATTTTACGACTCAATTATATTATTTTCCTTAGAGCTTATTCTCATTTATAATCAGTGTAAATAAGACATCAGATGACAAAAAAAAATTCAGCTTCACAAAGTTAAGTCAATTATTTGTGCTCCAAATGCTTAGACTCAGTTTTCTCTGGAGACAGTGTCAAAATCTTAGATAAAATTGAACTTGACTGACAGAACTTCTGAAAGACAAATGTCCTTAAAGGCACAATTTTGGATTCGGTATCAATCACCTGCTTGTCTGTTTGCAGATGTTAAGTCGCGTAGACATAACAAAACACGGGCACATCTGTTGCGCACATGGAGGCATACACCGGCCCGCCATCGCTTGTTTATGTGTTTTATATCGCTGACGGAACATAACAAGTCAAGCTCCCATGATGCTTTGCTCCTCAGGACATATTGGGAGACGCAGCTGGTCAGACTGGAGACGGAAATGTGGGGCGATTCTGGGAAGAAAGAATGTGTCTGACGACGGAGGATGTCCTCTGCAGAAGGAGAAGAGAGTGGGTTCACTAGAAGTCAGAATCACAGTGTTCGAAATGGAACACAGGGAAAGGCAATGTTTTGGTAGAATACACATTTTCATCTGGCTTAGGGTTTTATCCAGGCTTGGTTCTTGGCAAGGTGTGGACTTGCAAATTGTGACTTGGACTCAACTCTATAAAATAAACTTAAAACGTGAAACTTAACATGGACTTAAAAGTTAGAGACTTGTGACTTGATTTGGACTTTGAGCTGTCACTTGAGACGACTTGATGCTAATTCTCGCAACAAAAGTACTGTGTAATTTTACATAACAAATTGGAACATGTTTCTCCATACTGTATGTCCTTTTACATTTGTGATGCGAAATTTCTTTTAAATAAGATAATTTATAAAAATCAATGAAACTGCAAAAATGCATGGCATATCCAGTAAAATTATTAATTAAAAGGCTTTAAACAGTAAAATCAGCGGACTTAAACTCATGGAGCTCGAACTTGGGACTTGATTCAGGCATGAAGCCAAAGACTTGACTTAGTTCAGACTTGAACTAAGTCAAAACAACGATTTGGTCCCACCTCTGGTTCAGTTTTATTCTGCTAAAAAGTGTACATAAAATAGTTTAATCACTCTCTTATGGCAAATACATAAGAGATTCTAGTATATTTTACATTTTCTCATGAGAAATAAATGTCTATGATAAAAATTTAACCAAACTTTTTGTTTTGTCAAGTTAAAAACAACAACAACAAAACTGAACTGAGACCAGTGTTTTCTATTGTACAACAGGGCGGCTCATCCTGCTAAAAGCACCCACCACCCTGCTTACCAAGGGACTTTTTTTTTTAGATGTTTGAGCCCATGTTAAAATACCATTATAGGATGATCGCAGTATAACTGCTTTAAAATGTATAAGAATCACTAATTAGGCCATAGGTGACCAAAGCAGCTCCAATTAAATGTGTAAAATGTTTAATGAAGTCTGAATATTATCTGAATATATTTGAGTGAAATTAGCAGTACAACCAATCATAGGTACTTTAAAGGTGCATTGTGTAACTTTTTGACTAAAGTAAGTCTTGAACAGCAAGTTTTTGTCATGTGGATGTCTTTGCATAAGCAATCAAAATCTTTATTTTTAAATTGAGCAGACTTACATATCTGGAGGATCTTCCTCTTATTGATTTAAATTGATTTAGTCATAAGGTTTGATTCCACATTATGATGTAACACACAATTTTCACTTCTACCATCATTCCAAAGTATAGTTTTAACTACTGAATTGTGTAGTTAACCTTTCACTTTCAGAAAGTTACTCAATGCAGTCTTCAATATAATCTCTATTTCCATGACAACAGAAATAAAACGGGAGTCAGCGGTTGAAGTAGAACCATGCTTTATGGAGGAACAGATATGATACACATTTGCTGAGAAGAACACTGGCTGTGACTAAAGGTTATCTGAACAGTTACACAGAGGTCAACATAGATATACAGCATATAAAAATATCAGGCTCTGAATGCATAGGTTAAATTGAACTGTAATCTGCAACCCAGCGTAACAAAACTAGTCCCACGGAACTAGAACTAAACGTCTGTTAAACCAACTTGTTCTCTCTCACTCAGTTTGGAACATAAAAGCACTCTTGGTAGTTTTCCGTTCGTAATAAAAAAAAATTCTATCCCACATTGCACATTAGAATCTTAATAAAGGTACACTATGTCATTTTTCTGGTGGAGTCTGCCTCTTTCTTGTGTCTAGATTAGAGTTAATTTTGCTTGACAGTAATAGTTTTGATTGTCAATTAATAAAATTTGGGTTGTTCTCTCTCGCTCACTCCTTATACTTTCAGTTGTTCTTCCTATTGTACCTGCTATTGTTCTCTACTGTACTTTCCGTAACTGTTCCCCGTGTTCTTTCTAACTGTTGTTCTTCCTATTGTTCTCTGATGTTTCATACGGTGGCCCTGAAGGACAAAGCATGTAAAAATTAACAAGTATTGTTCCCATTTGTCAATTTGCAGTAATGTTTTTGAATTGTGTTTTTAAATTTGCGTTTGTATTCCTGAATCTGCAATTGTCTTCTTGAATTTGTGTTTGCAAATTTTGGAATTTGTGTTTTGGAATTTTGTTTGTGTTTTGGAACTAGTGTTTTTGATCTTGCGTTTGTGTTTCTAAACTTACAATTGCATTCTGAATCTGCCTGCAAGTTTTTTAAATTGTGTTTGTGTTTTTAAATTTGAATTTTGGAATTTAGTTTGTGTTTTAGAATTTTTGTTTCTGAATTTGCAGTTGTGTTCTTGAATTTTCCTGCAGGCTTTTTGAATTTGCGTTTGTGTTTCAAAATTTTAGTTTTGGGATTTTGTTTGCGTTTTTGAAATTCATGTTTGCGTTTTTGAAATTGTGTTTTGTCTTCTTGAATTTGCATGCAAGCTTTTGAATTTGCGTTTGTATTTTTAACTGCCTTTGTGTTTTAGAATTTTGTTTGTGTTTTGAATTTGCTTTTGTTTTTGACTTTGTAATTGTGTTTTTGACTTTGCAACTGTGTTTTTTATTTATTATTATTTTTTATTTTATTTTTTTCCATTTTGAATTTGTGTCATTGGATTTACGTTTGTGTTTTTAAATTTGCAATTGTGTTTTAGTATTTTTGGTTTTGTATTTTTGATTTGGAATTTGTGTCATTGGATTTGCGTTTGTGATGTGTGGATGCTTTTGAATTTGTTTTTTGATTTTGCAAATGTGTTTTTGCCTTTGTGTTTTTGAACTCGTGTTTCTGTTTTGAATTTGTGTTTTTAATTCGGGCTTGTGTGTTTGAATTGCGTAGATGTTTTGAATTTTTTGGAATTTGCAGTTTTTGTGTGCATGCTCTGGCCTTCAGAGCCACGGCAGTTCCCTGTGCCCTCTCTCTCTCTCTCTCTCTCTCTCTCTCTTTTGTTGTCAACAGTAAGTTCCTATTGTAATCTCTATTGTTCTTTTGTATTTTCTACAGTTTCCCTCTCACAGTTGTTCTCTATATTGTCCTTCCTATTGATTATTTCTTTACTTGCTCCATTAGTTCTCTATTGCTATCCATATTTCTCAACTATACAATTACAAAAGCAATGTCTTTTTGTGGACCCTCCACCAGAAAAATCCCATAGAGCACCTTTAATTTCTTCCTAAACTGCTATGTCATTATGTAGCTGAATATTTGACACAATATTAACAAACAAAAGTAAAAACCATCTCCGTACAAATGGCAATAAGAGCTTAAGGTGTGCAGCTAATAGTTAAACAAAATCAATGTAACAAACTATAAGCATAATTAAAATTAGCAGCATGACAGTCAAAAATAACAATATTTAAATAAAACAACGTTTAGTGTTTACACGATGGCATCAGAAATTAAAGAAGACATATTATGCAAAAATGACTGAGCTTTTGTTCATATATTTGCTGCTGATTACCGTTTTTCTAAGTAAGCATTGCTACACTCAAATTGTGTTCACTATGTTAGCATTCAGCAGTTAGCATGTAGTGTTAGCTAACATGGCTACTTTTATTTTTGGTTAATTCCAGCGAGTTGTAATTTTTAACACCAATGTAAAAGTTTAAATAATGACTATTATGTCTGCTTTAAAATATATGTACATTTTAAAACAAGACATTTTTGTTTCTTTTTTGTTATGTTCCAGTTGTTTCCTAAAGTTGGACTGAAAATATTTTTTAGCTCAAACAGCCTAAATTAAGTTAATTTAGTAATACGGATATGCTTATTACACTTACATATGGCCAAGTACGCTTTATAAAGAGTTTATACTATTGCTTAGCTCTGTTAGCTTTGCGTACATTAGCAACATTAGCATAACATTTACAACTCTGGACGTTTAAAGGCAATGCAACTAAATGAAAAAGAGTATTAAAAATATTTTAGCACACAAATTAAAAACTTGATTGAGTTTAAAAGTAGGAATTCCGTCTTGAATTTACAATTTTAAATTCAATTTAATTGTAACTTGAAGGACAAGGACAACTGGAACACAACATTAATCGCTGGCTATGTTTAATTTTTGGCTCCGTGTTAAGAGGAAATGTGAGGTGGGCAATAATGTGTAAAATCAAAGTCTTGTTTATAAAAGATTCTAACTTAAAAAATATATTTTAAAAGTATTTAGTATATAGTGGAAACTTAACTGCTTGATTAGTTTACATTAATTTAAATTTAACACAGCAATAATAACAATTATTGCTGGGTTTCATTAAAGTGACCTGGGAGACTTGAAATTCGGGGCAGGAAGTGAATTTTGTTCGCAATGAATGACAACAAGTACATCAAAGATTTAAATGGACTGTACGTATAGGATCTGACCCCTGCAGTTTGAAAAAGGCGGACTTTTCCAATTTACCTGCAGCGAGGCGATGAATATAATAAATGATCTTGTGCTGCAGACGTCCTTCTACACTGAGCCAAATGAAAGCCTTCAAAAGACTTGAAGCTTACAGTTATTTTGTTTGTGGTCAAACACTTCAGATCCAAGAGAGCTTCGAAAGCCTGTCGCCTCGTTTTTGCTCAAGTGAGAAGCTGGTATTAAAATGCCAGCTCAGAAAAAGTTAGTTTTTCTTGATTAGACTTGTTAGCACAGCCGTAGACCGAAGGAGTAAAGTGAGTGAAATGCACAGACAGTACATCTATGATATTATACAGTCTATGGTAAAATGCAGTTCTAAAGGCAGCAAATTATATCTGTTTAAAAAAATCACCAAGCATTTCTAAACTCAAAATGGCTTATAATGAGGCTCTTACTTTCCTAAATGTGGTCGGTGGGTTTGTACCAGCTTATTCTTAACTTTCCTTTATTTCGGGCTAATGCAAACGTCTGTGTTTGTTTCCTGCCCCCAGTCAGCACCCTGCAGTTTCCAAGACGTCATCTGAAACCCAGCAAATAGTTTAAAGTAAGAAAATGTTTGTATTTTTCTTATTTAAAGAGGAGGTACCTTTTTGTGAATGAATAATTAAACGTGATCTTTTCAACCAGATTGCTGTGCACTGTCTGAATCTAAGAAAAAACGTATCCCGTAGATAGCTGAAAGCAGCGTTCTGATGGCTGTACTAGACGGTCCACCTTAGTTCACTTTGCGGTTGTTAAAAGTTGTTCAAAATTCATGGCTGAAGCCAAAACTTTATGTGAATATTAATAACCATATGCAAAAGAGTTAGTGACTGCTAGGAACTAGTTGGACACATGTAAATAAATACAGGTAAATCAGGTACATCAACTGTAAATACAAATACAATATTTTTAGCTTGTTCTGTAGGCAAACCGCATTTTAAGACTTGGAAGAAGCTCAAAACAAGAGAAATACTTTTGATTTCAGGCAAATCATTCTTCTTTTTCAGATGGTTATTTTGAATCAGTCTACAAAAAAAAAAAAAAATGATAAAGCCACTATGTCACTAAGAGACAATTAAAATTTCAACCACAGGCACATTTAGCAAAAAAAAAAAAAGTCAGATTATGTTTCACCCACCTCTTTTACTAGGCCTATGCAAACTCAAACAGACTGAGGCCATGATATGTTGACACAAACAAAAAAATGCCTTGTCACAACTAAATAATAAATTAATTGGAATACAACTTCGCATTAAAGGACACATATTCTGGATTACTTATTATTATTGCCTTTTAAACAAGCTTCTTCAGTGATTATTGTCCAACTTCAGGGATTTATGTAAAAGTCAAAAGCTAAGCGGATGCGTCCTGGACGCCTCCCGGGGAGGTGTTCCGGGCATGTCCCACTGGGAGGAGACCTCGAGAAAGACCCAGGACACGCTGGAGGGACTATGTCTCTCGACTGTCCTGGGAACACCTCGGGATCCTCCCGGAAGAGCTGGAGGAGGTGTGTGTGGACAGGGAAGTCTGGGCGTCCTTACTCAGACTGCTGCCCCCGCGACCCGACCCCGGATAAAGTGGAAGAAAATGGATGGATGGATGCATAAAGCTAAATATTTGAAATGGTGTGTTTTCTGAGGCTCAGAGGGAGAGTTATACTAAACAAAACATCTTTGACATTATGAAATGACTAAAAGCTCAGTTTTTTATATTATATGTGTCCTTTAAGGTTATTAACTAGTCATATAAGATAAACAAATGAATGTCCACAAAAACGCATGTCCAGCGTGTGCAAAAATGAAGAAAAAGTAAAGGTAGTTAGAACGCTTAGTCCACAGTGGATTCTAGTAAATATACCAAGACTGAATGAATGAATGTTATTTTAAATCAAAATTATTGTTAATCATAATATTAATAATATAACCAGTGTCCACATAGAGAGTGGTAATATCTGTAGAAATAATAATTAAAGTTTAAAGTCCTCCTGCTGGTTTTTTACTATCGCGTTAGAAAAAACTTCATCTTATCAGAGCTATCTTTGCAGCAGATCAAAGTACATATTCTTCCATATAAGGCTATAGTTATCCCACTCTTCGGAAGACCAGCAGTGTCCCACCTCTGCTGCCCGACCAAAGTGCAACGGGACAGGGCAAAGGGACGGAGAAGACTTCTTCCACGCGGATAAGACAGCATGCATCAGTAAGCTGGGTGCACACTGAGACGCCAGGCCATAAAGAGAGGAAAAGAGCTACTGTCGAGCTTAGGGAAAAAAAGAAACAAACCTTGATTATAAAAAACTGGCAAACACGAAGCCGAACGAAGCTGTAACATTAGGAACTGGCCAGCCAAAGGTTTACAGGAGTTTTTTGTGAATTATAAAAAAAACTAATAGGTGAGACGAGATGCCTTCATGTTGTAACATGGCCTGTCCGTCAGACCTCCGGAGAACAAAGAGAGACCCTCAGCTTTCTCCAGCACCACCTCAAGCTCCTGGAAGTCCTGCAGCCGCGCCACGTCCTTGTCCTGCACCAGAGCACAAGCAGAGTTAGACATGCACCAGCAAGGTTCCTGCACACCTTCTAGAAAAAAATGTATTCATCATTATATAGACCATATCAAAATTTAAGACCACGCATATGTTTAAGAACATTTTTGTGACAAGAAATAATTATCTAGTTTTAAAAAAATTGATTTTGGTTTTGTCATATAAGCATTCTTTATTGGTTCACAAAGGTATATACAATTAAATAATTCTGACCAAAAATAAAATTTGTAGAAGCCTGTTCTGATTTGATAGTCACTGAAGATCACTGACAGGTGCAGCACTTGTCTCTTCTTCACTGCGGTCATCTGCAGTGACCAGCTTTATGTAGCGCTTTACAAAAGCACACACAGATGATCTGTGGCGCTTCCACGGCTCTGCGCCTGTTTGTTTCAGTACATTTACGTCTCTAAAGTCTGCACAACTATGTGAGCTCAGCGACTAACAACTTGAAACAATCATGGAAATAAGTGTATTTAAAAGCTGATATTTTCACATGTCCACAATCTATCGTGCATCTTATATAAATTAAAAAAATGTAATGAAATGCACGCAGTGAAGCGCACGCCCCATTACGCACAGCACGCAGCATCTGACTGCAGTACTAGCCATAGTAAAGTCTGGCATTTTCAACCCAAACTGTTGGATTTGTCTTTAAGCCAAGTGAGTTTACCTTAAAACTCACTTGTGAAATGTGCTTTTCCTTTGGCCACGGTAATTAGTTCTTGTGTAGTCCCCAAAGTTGTGAGGCAATTGGTGCTAATCTTATTTTTAACAGATGACATCACAATAAATGCAACATCCCTGATACAAACACGCACAGTCTCCATTTAACTTTGATAAATTCATTTGATGGCCAAATTATCTCCAGCTAGATGTCTCCATTTTTCAGTCTTTAATTATTTAAATAATCAAAGAGCAACCAAACAAAGATAAATCAATATATCAATAACTAGTTCACCACAATATCATTGTCAATTGTTAAAAGTCATCCTGATTTAATATATTGGCTATTTTAGGTTTCCATTACCTTCCTGAGCATAGTGTTAGGCAGCTTCCGGATCTTCTCCACATGCTCTGTGCTGATGTCCAGCTCACGGCAGCAGACTCTCAGAAGAGAGCGATAGGTCAGCTCCTGACGGTCCAGCTCAATTTCAATAAAATCGTTCTCTCGAGCAGTGGGGTTCTGTATACGCACTTTCAACACCAACTCTGAAAGCAAGAATAACAGTATTGTAAAATAACTACCAACAGTGTAAGCTGTTCATGTATGGTGCTGCCAACCTTGAACATTAACAGGGAAGGTACTGGTGAAGAAAAAGGGCTGGAACGCTGGCATTGGCCCTCCTGTCTGGCTGTAGGTGAGCTGCTGAGGGATGGACTGCTGCCGGCTGACCCCAGGGTTGGTGCTGGCCACTGGGGCCTGAACTGCTGCACTGTTACTGGGCAGACTGGGGCTGGGAGCGGCCAGTGGAGGGGAGTGGGCTGAGCCATTGTGAATGGAGTACTGGTGGTCTATGTGGTTCAGGTGAGGCTCCACAGACAGATCCATGGGCACAGTACAGTTCACCACAGAGTGACCGTGTGGTGGTGAGGGGCTGGAGGCTCCGTTCTGCTCACACACAGGGATGAAGCCCCTGCTATTGGCCTGACTCAGAGGCTGTGTGCTTGGGACAGCAGCGCTCTCAGACGCCTGAGACTGGTTCTCAGCCTCATGCACAGGGGACAGAGGTACAGAGTCACTGTTACTGTCCTCTGTGTGCTCGGCAGAGCCGTTCTGCGTGAGGTGCTGGCTCAGGACCACCTCAGTCTGCTTGTCCAAACTGGAGTACATGAAGGGCGGGTTGGACAGGTAATTTGGGATGATTGGCAACTCCGGCTCCTTCACTTCAGGCACATCCTCAACTTCAACTGCAAAATAATAGACAACAAAGCTATTCCATGTTGATTAACTTCAGATATAGTAGTCTAATGACTGCTTTAACCCATGAAACTAGAAATTGTGCGTACCTCCTAAAAGTCTTTTGATGTCTGGCTTAGATGTAAGCTGTGAGGCCAACTCATCCTTGGCGGTGAGTATGTCTTTGTCTGCTCCACAGCTTAGTAGATATGACACTATATGCTTGTGGTTTCTCTTACATGCCCAGTGCAAACAAGTCCTGTGGAAAGAAAAAAAACCGATAAAAACAATACTTCCGAACAGGACAAGCAACATAGCTGACCTGTTACACCAGGAAGAACAAGAATAGCGATGAATATCAGTAACAATGAGTATCAAATGAAAGTGTACAAGGACCTAACATAATACTATTTATATTAAAACAGGAAATCACTGCACTGGTGGTTCAATCCCCTGAGGAAAACAGTGCCTTGCCCAGTAACACTATCCACTTCCTATCCAGTGTCATTTCAGCCCCATCAGTCTTTCATTCTGAGGTAACCCGAGCCAAATCAACAGTTTTTCCCACTCACCATCCATTGATCTCGTTTTGGGAATTGACATTCACCCCGCTCTCCACCAATGTCCGCACTTCATCGATGTCCCCGAGAGCTGACGCCTCCCTCAGCCGCTCCTGCAACTCCTTATCCAGCGAAGTGGTGGACATTTTCACAAAAACATCTAAACTCCCCAAAGCGCGCGACCTGTCCGCTGCTGCCGAAGACGCATCGAAGGGTTCAGTGCGCTAATCGCCTTATTTACGTACCTGCTCTAGTTCCTGGGCGCACGAGAAACAGATTGTGAGAGCTAAATGGCTAATCTTACCCTAGTTAGCGTGGCGACGTACTCAAAACATTCCTGCTAGTCGTGACTTTAGAGACAGAAATGTGACAAAGTGGGGCTAAGCGTGCGCGCTATTGGATGTCACAGGTTCGCTGCATAATTTGGGTTTAGTTTGCGCACTTATTGGTCACGGAACAACGCACAATCGGAGCTGGGATTAGCGCTCGGACACTTGGCTGCCAGAGGAAAGCAACTGCAACAGCACCGGGCCGACCGTGCTGTGGTGGGGGGACATGTTTAGATGTGACACAATCACCGCACTTTGGTTCCGCTAGTTTAACGCATTATCAAGTTTGGAGGATTTAAAGTTGTGTATGATTGAGTTTAGCTTAACAAACTTTTAATATAGCTGGAATATGCACCACATTTCAATAATAAAGTTGATAGAAAACAAGCAAAGATGTATTTATATAACAAATACATTTATAATTCGTTAAACAGTGAGTAAAATCTGCTTCTTCTACGTGGACATCTCTTTATTTCTAGTGTTTACTTCTTTTGGATTCATTTTTTGTTCAAAGTTTTTGCTTTTTCTAAAAACATAGATTAGCCTAGATAGATTAGTATTATTTTTTTTAGTTTCATTATATAAAAACAAAAACTGTTGATTATATTGTAATAAAACACAACAACAACAATAATACCAACAACAACAATAATAATAATTAAAAAAATAAAATAATAATAATAATAATAATAATAATAATAATAATAATAATAATAATAATAATAATAATAATAATAATAATAATAATAATAAAACTAATGACATTGAAGTTCGACATGTTTGTTCACCCCTTACAAACAGCATTAAATGGTCAATTAAATGGTCAATTAAAACGCTAAAAATCCATTTATTTGACTTTATAACAAGCACTTCCGCTTTGCCCGGACAGGACTGGTGCAGCAGACGGGCGTTGTTGGAAATCGCCTGCCATTTTGATGAGGATATTTTGGGCGCAATAAATGATCTGCTGGTCTTATCAAGATTAAACCTAAAAATACACTGGACCTGGGGACTCACAACTGTCCAAAATGCTCTCCGCAGCCCAGTTACTCGATGAGTTAATGGGCCGCGATCGGAACTTGGCTCCGGATGAGAAGAGGTCCAACGTGCGCTGGGACGACGAGAGCGTGAGTTAGCATGCTGCTAGTTAGCATGGGGAGCTAACAGGACAGCAAATGTCAATGAAACCTCTTTTTACGTTATACAAAACCCGTTTGCATGAGTACATTCTTGTATAAATGTCGAAACATGACATATATTAGGAAAGTAGTATGCAGAGGCTGCTGAAGTACTATTTTATTCTAAGATTCTGGCTATGCTAGTTATCAATGGTAAATATAGGCTACATAAGGTATTCTTATATATTTGTTTAAATATGAAGGTTAATAGTTTATTTGTGTATCTTGACTGTAAAAAGTGATGTTGAATTATTTGCAAATAAGCTGCTGAGATAATACTGAATTAGGGCTTCATATTTTGATAATCATCCACCAACTTAGGTTTAACGACCAAAACTGCAGCATTACGTCAAGTATTCTTTCCACCTATCCATATTTTACTCTTGTATGAGAAAAATCTATGTTGAATTGACCAAAAGGCTGCTTGATAGTACAATAGACATTATAGTTTAACTAGTGAGGAATTGGTCAAAAGAAGTTAAGTAGGCAGCTCAAATATAGCAATTTGCAGTCCTATTGAACAAATTAATTGTAGAAAGAAATGTTTAACATTCACTTTTTTGGTATCTTCTTCAGGTTTGTCGGTATTATTTGTGTGGATTCTGTCCAGCTGAGCTGTTCACAAACACTCGATCGGACCTGGGTAAGGAATCAAAATCATAATTAAACATGAATCAGTTGTTTTTGTAGAACTTCATTCTGACCAACTCATTTACAGGCCCATGTGAGAAAATCCATGATGAAAATCTTAGGAAAACGTAAGTGTTACTGTTTAAGGATTGTATTTTATTTTCTTTTTCTTTTCTTTTATTACTGTGCTAACCCTAACTGTTTGCTTTGTGTGTTCTGTAGATATGAAAAAAGTTCTCGATATCTAAAAGAAGGCTATGAGAGAGACTTCCTGCGTTATCTACAGTCCCTTCTGGCTGAGGTGGAGCGGCGGATTCGCAGAGGTCATGCACGACTTGCACTCTCCCAGGCTCAGCAGAGCGCTGGAGTAAATACTTTTTGATCTTTGGGCAAAACCATGAATAATAAAATGTGCTATGCACAATCCTGTTTCTTACAGCAATGTTTTTTTTTTCTTATATTGTAAAGGCTCCTCCTCCTGCTGGAAAGAATGAGGAAAAGATCTCAGTCCTGACGGAGAAGATTGAGGACTTGGTGTTACAGGTGTGATCTGAAGTCATTTTGGATCTAAAATTTCCTCCTGTCTCAATTTTAACACTTTTTTTCTCATATGTGTAGATTGAGGAGCTGGGGTCTGAGGGCAAAGTGGAGGAAGCCCAGGGAATGATGAAGCTCGTGGAGCAGCTAAAGGAAGAGCGAGAGCTGCTCAGTTCTACCCCTTCGGTGAGGTTTTGTTTTATTTTAATGATGTCTGCTCTAAAATGAAATGTTGCTTTTAAGATGTAAAAAAATGTGTTCATTCAGACATAATATTTATGACTGATGTTTTTGCACAGACCATCGAAAGCTTTGCTGCACAGGAGAAGCAGATGGAAGTGTGTGAGGTGTGTGGGGCTTTCCTCATTGTGGGAGATGCTCAGTCTCGAGTGGACGATCACCTGATGGGCAAACAGCACATGGGCTATGCAAAAATCAAATCTACTGTCGAGGAACTTAAAGTAAGTCAAATAATTTTATTACATACTGTGCAACATTTATGACACACTGCTCACTTCATAAGATATTTTCATCTCCTAGGAGAAACTTCGTCGACGCTCTGAGGATCCACAGGGGGAAAACCCAGTGGTCAGGAGAGACCGCGAAGACAGAGAGCGAGAGAGGGAGGAGAGGGAAAAGAAACGCAAAGAGGAGGAAGAGAAGGAGAAGGAGCGAGAGAAGGAAAAAGAGCGTGAACGAGAAAGAGACAGGGACCGAGACAGAAGAGCCCGTCGAAGCCACTCCCATAGTCGCCACTCGAGCAGAACCTCTGACCGAGAGCGCAAAAGGAGCCGCTCCAGAGACAGAGAGCGCCGCAGGTCCAGGAGCAGAGACCGCGACAGGGAGCGCAAACGCAGCAGGTGTGGGTCTGCACATGTCACAGCTACACTGGGCTCACAACAGCTGTTTTAACTTATGTTAATCATTGTTTTACAGGAGCCGAGACAGAGATAGGGAGAGAAGGCGCAGTCGAGATCGATCCGATAAGAAGCGGCGCTCTCGCAGTCGAGAAAGGAGGAGATCTCGCAGCTCAGAGCGCAAATCTCATCGACACCGCAGTCGTAGTAAGGAGCGAGACAGAGACAAGGGCAGGGACAAGGACAGGGACAAAGAGAAGGACAGAGACAAAGAGAAGGAGCGTTCGTCCAAGGACAAAGGTGAGTCAGGTGTTTAACTCGAGTTCATCCACTATGGACATCTGTCATCATACTGTATGTGTTTTTTAGACCGCAAAGACACTGAGGAGAAGAGCAGCTCCAAGAAAGACAAACACTCGGACAATGATGCGTCTGCCATCAAAGCTTCAGCTGAAGCAGAGCCAATGGAGACCGAGGCTCCTGCCTCTGGCTCCTCCCCTCGGCTTAACGGCCAGCCAGAGCTCGTCCAATCTGAAGGTGACACTCAGTCCAATTAAAACTGATCTGATAGGACCTCAGATCAGGCTCAGGTAAGTGTGTCCCCCTGCCTGCTCCCCCTGGCTCTCCACCCCCTCCCCACCGCTCCTTCACTTTTCACCGACCCCTCTCCTCCTCACCCTGCCTCTCCCTCCTCCCCCAGCCTCTCCCACCCTCAAGTTTAATGCCTTCAATTTTGTCTTCTGTACAATATGCAAACATGTTGCTCCTGTTTTTGAGTAGTGCATCTTAAGTATGCACTGAAGATGAAGGACTAGGCCTGATGAATAAGAAGAAGGTAGAAATGATTGACACAAAGCCAAGAGGGAAAGGCCAGTGTAGCCCTGAGCAAACATGTGGAGGTACCCCTTGTTTTGGATCCGTTTTGGATACTTTTCAGATGTGTATTTATTTTGTCTGTGGACAAAGTGACTATAAATGATACTGTTTCCAGCCTAAATTTTAGTCAATGACAGTTTCTAAAACAATCACATGTAATTATGATCGCAGATATATGGATTGGTTTTATGCTGGAATATTTTTGACACCAGATAAAGCTTCTGTTTTTGCAGTCAATCTGACTCGTATGCCATGGTACTGTGCTAACGCAGTGTGTTGTGGGGGCGGGGCATGGGCGTCATGGCAGTAACTAACTGGACAGTAGGGTGTATGACATGAATTGCAGCTGACTTCCATACCTCACACAGCGTTGGTGTTGTGAGCGAGACCACATGAGAAAAAAGGGCAAATTAGAAATCATGGATACTCTCTGACTGTCATACTGTGCAGGTACTCACCCCAGGTACTCCTTTCTCTACCCACATTCATCTCTGAATGCTGTTGCCTGTCTGACAAACACACACACTTTAATCCTCAAACATGACTGCACACTTGAATGTTTGATATTGTGCTTCATAATACTGTGGTTGCTTAGTCATAGGGATTGTGTAAACTGCAAATATCAATTATAATTGTGGATACATACACCTTTGCCATTAAGAAGTGATTACTTTTTTCCATATGGCTCAAAATGCAAGTGAAGAAGAGCTGATTTACAAAGCCAAGTTTTTAGATTTACATATATTGAATGCATTTACTCTGCAATAAAGTGACAAAATTACAAGCCTTGGCTGTGAATTTTAAATCAACCTTTTACGGCTGGAACTAACTGTTTATTGTTCTGATAAAATTTTTTGATTAATCAATCAGGATTTCTGCAAGCTCTTAAAGTCTCAAAATGTTTTAAATTGGAAATGGGAAATATATGTTCGTAAATTGGAAACATCAAACACAAAAGATTTTTTTTTTTAGCAAATGTATCTAATTCAAATAAAGAACGCGCTAGAGATATTGCGAATAAGGTAAAGACTAATCATGAAAATAAGCGTCAGATGGAGCTACAGCGCAGAAGTCAGAGTGTGAGCTCAGTTGGCTGTGATTAGCTTTGCACCAGTTGCCAAGAACTAGCCTGGCCTAAGTAAGGCAAATGCCATTTACAAGTGAGGACAGTGAAGGTAAGCTTTTTGTAAGGGCTGCAGTCATTTATTCAATTAATCTGTCGATGGAGTCTTAGTCGACTAAAATTTGTGTTAGTCAGATAGTTTTTTAAAAAGTAGGTTATAACTCCTGTTTTAGTATTTTTGTTTTTAGCTTCAAAACTTTGGCCACACCCCTTTTTAGTCGATTAATCAGTCAACGGACATACCTTTTGTCGACCAAGAATTTCTTTGGTCGACTACAGCTCTACTCATTACACAGCACAATTCCAACTCTACAAATGTTTGACTGTTGGTCAGTGCTGCAGAAATTCCATATACAGCAGTCGTAATTGGCCGTGCGCTACTTGGCACATTTATGGACTTTTTAATATACACATACATAATTTGGCGATAGAGTGAAGACATGAGATGAACATATCAGGAAAAAAAATGTTTAGTCAAGTTTCAAGTTTGTGAGTTCTGTACAAAGTGTTTTTGTTTGAGCAGATTTTGCATGTCAAGTAAAATTATCTGCCAATAGATCAAGGCAATCAATTTAGATTCAGGCTTTTTTAAGACCAAGATGTATTTTCTTATTTTAAAGGTACGCTGTGTAACTTTGGCTTTTATAGCCACAAAATAAACATTTGGCCTTCTGTTTGTTTCCATAGAAAAGTGGTTTCTTTAGCTATATTTGTTGACATTTATGGTGTAAAACATATTTGAAGAAAACAATGTTTTTCTATTTCTGTTGCATAGTGGGTTGAATTTTCACCTCCTGAAAGTTACACAGTGCACCTTTAAGTTCTCTGTTTTTTTTTTGGCAGATGATTTTATTAATTTTTCTAATCAACATTTTCTTTTTTCATAATATTGTTTTTTTTTTCAACCTTCAAGTCCAGCAGCTTAAATTCAAAAGATAAAATTCACAGCAAAGATCTTGGCAACCGTTTGTCATTTAACTGAACTATATTTTCCAAACATTTGTCTTTGTAAAGACTCTTCCAGTCGTTAAATCATGGCAAAGTGTTCAACTATAAACCTCAAATTCATAACAAAAAAAAACTACATTAGAGTCTTTTATCAAACCCATAGCTTTAGCAGTACAATGTGTCTGGATGAACCAAAGAAACTTGTCTCGTAGTCGTAGCACACATTGCTACATACACCTTCACTTAACCCTTTACTAACTCTACCTTTTTTGTGGCCATTTTTTTTTTGCCTCGCAGGGGAAGCTCTCGTATCCGGAAGAAGAAAACCCCTCCCAAAACAAAACCTTCGCCATGAGCCTGACGCTGCGCCTCTTAAACACAAGGTGAACCACAAATGTGTAGTGGCTTATGTCCAAAAAAAAAAACAGTTGTACAAAATATTAACCGTGAGAAAGAAGCAGTAATTATTTTTTTAAGCCCCTCCCCTTATTTTATTTGCTTCATTTCCGGCTCTACGAGGATCGCTGTGGTTCATCTGTTGTGCTTCTTTAAAAAAAACGACGTAGAAATAAAATTCAGTTTGATTTGTTTGCTTTCTTATGTTGACGCTACACCATCCTTGTTTCTTGGCATTTAGTAGAATTGGAAAATAAATAAAGTGTCTGTGGTTTTGGTTTTTTTTTTTTTTTTTTTTTTTGAGATGTTAAAACCCAGGCGCGCACGACGTGTTCTCCGATCTCCGACGCCCCTCTTTTACTGTATAGAATTAACTCGAGTCTGATCGGAACATTTTCAATTCTGCTGCTGCTGCTTTTAATGTCCTTGGTGTCTTGATGAATAAAAAAAGTGAAAATCTTGTGCGTTGTTTGTTTTCTTTATGGATTTGTCTAATATTGTTTTGCTGTTTTTTGTTACTACACGATAAGAGGTTAGATGAGCTGTTTCTTTGCCAATTTATAGGCAGGGACAATCAACGTAAGCTAGAGAAATGTAGTTTCATGTGGTAAATGAAAGTAATTGCTTGAAATATAATGCTTTATTGACCCTATTTTGTCCCGCCTACTTTTCTAGGACATGCACTTCCTGTTTAGCTGCATTTAGTCTGTAGATTTCAGTCGATGGGTTTATTTTAACTGTCATTTATATTAATTAAAATTGCTCCACAAGACAGACAAACAAACACGTTAGCTACCTTAACAGAGCTAAACAGGAAGTGCATTTCCAAGCCAAGTGGGCGGGACAAAATAGGGTCAATAGCAGTTAAAAATCGAACAATGAGTAACATTTTGAAATAATTATACTACAGAGAAAGTTGCTGGTACTTGAGCGTAATGAAAGAAAAATCAACAATGGTCCTTGTAATATACAAAAGTTATGCATGAAATGTCCTGATATATTGTGGGAGATTCTAAAAGAATGTCCAAACTGTGGCTCGGGGGCCAAATGCAGCCTTTGGACACATTTTTTTAGTTTGGGCACAAGTTGCAAAAAGTGTAGTTTTTAAGGTCAGTTGTGGGCATTATTTCTGTCATTGTCGAAAAATGAATAATTGATGCCTATTGAAACTTAGCATGAATGTGTATTGCCTTGTTAAAACTGCACTGTGTAACTTTTGGAGGTGAAAAGTCGACTGCACAATTCAATACGAATAGAAAGGTAAAACAATACTTTGAGACATTCTGAATGGGGATATGTATTATGCCTTAAAATGGAAAAAAAAATGCAGCTTAACAGTTTTCTATGAAATATACAAGAAGCTCTTCTGATAGGTCAAACATTTTTGTTAATGCAACACATGAAGTGAAAACATGTTTTTTATTATTATTTAATGCAACAAAGGCACAAATGACAAAAATGTGCCTTTGCTCAAGTCTATTTTTGGTAAAAATGAAAAAGTGCAGCTTTAATAGTGTGGTGGTTTATCAAAATTCGGTAAAATGCAAAATTTCGAATGACTCACTTCATGGTCATGTATTATGTTGCCCTCACCTCCATAAAGGCTTCAAAATGTGTCCCACTGTGAAAAAAGTTTGGGATACCCCTGCTCTAGACCAAGGGTGTCAAACTGGCAGCCCATTTGACCCCTGGGAGTGATCAGGATGATTTCTGATTATTATAGTATTATTATACACCTTGTCAAAAGGACTGTACAATACAATGTAAATATGGTTGTGTTATATTAAGCCTTAGAACCTATTTTACATATTTTATTATAACATATAGTCAGGCATATTTAACGCAGCACTCCACTGACTTCGGACTCAGTATTTTTTTTATTTTATTTTTTTTTTTTTTTTAGTTGTCTATTTGTAGTATTTGAGTATTACAAAATGTATTTTTTAAGAAGTTCTATCTACTTTTTTTCTCCCTAATTTTTAAAACAGGTTTGTTTTGTTTTTTTTTTTTGTTTTGTTTTGTTTTTCAAATCAGGTCAGACTCGCAGCTGCCATGTATCAGAGCTTCGCGAACAACTTTGAAAATTGCTCAAAACTTTATAATGTCTAACAGTTACACATTTATCACATTAAAAATCAGACTAATTATAATTTATTTACTATAAAACCCATCTCACAGTCTACAATATAACATACCAAGTGTATTTCTAGATTGGTTAAAATATCTTAAAACCTGGATATTTTTTTTTTTTTATTTTCTAGTTATGATGGTTTACTTGATGTCCTAGTTTATATGACTTGTTTCGATGTGTTTCAATACATTTGTTCTTATTTCAACTCATTTTTAGTCATCTCTTTGACAAATTTGAGTCAAGCCCAAACTCTTGAAAACAAGAGCTTTTGGAAGGACATTTCATTTTTACAAAAGGTTCTAGTGTTCTCACTGACAAATGTGTTTACTGTTTTAAGCCCACTTCCCTTATAATCAATTAGAAATACTTTGAAACCAGTGGCATTTTATATATTATGTTTGTAGTTACATTGACACAAATTCAAATTAAATTCTGAATCCAAGTCATTTTATGATAACAGTAGTGCAATGGATTTATACAGTGCTTTTCACGACACCCAAAGACCTTGCATTATCAGGGGTGTCAAACTCATTTTGACAAAGGGCCACATTGGCATCGGGGTTCTCCTCAAAGAGCCGGTTGTAACTAAAACAAACCTAATCTTTGACATAATACAAATAATTTCAGGCCAATCATTTAATTAGGTTAAGACACTCAGATTATTCCTGGCAATAATATAAAATTAAAGTAAACCTTTTAAGATCTTGAGGGCTACCTCTGACCCCCAGGCCTTGAGTTTGCATTATTCATTCACTCCACACATGGCGGTGATAAGCCACTATTGTAGCCACAGCTACCCTGGGGCAGACTGATGGAAGCAAGGCTGCCATTTTGCGCCATCATTCACTCACACCAGATCTATACTAGGTAATGTGGGTGAAGTTAATTAATGTTATATAGGGCTTTTCTGTCTGGACTGTCAAAACGCTTCCAGACAAAGGCAGATAAACAAAGGTACAACATATAAAAACAGTTAGCAATTAAAACATGAATCAAACATTCAAGGCAGATTTAAACAGATGGGTCTTTAGATTTTTCTTAAAGTGGTTAGGTCGGTGCCGTGCCGTCTCTGAGATTTTGAGCTAATGTGTCCCAGAGGGTGGGGCAGGGATGGAGAAGGCTCTGTCGCCCCATGTTTGGAGCTTGGTTCGCGGAACAGCACTCAGGACCATCTCCATGATGTGGTTGGCTCGGTCAGGGCCTTGGCTGGAGGAGCAGGTGCAGTGGGAGGTGGAAGTGTCTTGCCTAAGGACACAACAACAAGTTTCTCCTCTGTTTGTCCCACTGTGACACCTGAGGTTCCTTCATCGAACTTCCCAGGCCCAACGTGCTTATAGCTTCTGAGATTTGATGGGATCCAGCTTTGGCAAGTCCAAATGTCAGATTAGATATACAGTCTTGAAAATGTACAATTTGTTGCACCCACAGTCACAGTGCGGCCCTGTCCCACTTGTCTGTATTTGAATATGATTCTTGGAGAAAAAGAGTTGGCTACTCTTGTGCTACCATGTAAACTAGATTTCTTATGAAACAAGCAGGAGGAAGAGTCAGGTTTGTAGAAAAAATACTCACAGCAAGAATGCAATTATTTTAGTCCGATCACACAATATTTGAGTATTTATTTTGACTGCTACACGATGAGGCTTCGAGTGACAGGTGTAATGTAATTCAGAAACAGCAAATCTCTTCTAGGACAACCCACCCATGAGGTTAACACCACAGGGACACAAAACCATCCAGGACTAACTTGTAATGAAAGTATTTCCCCAAACTTAATCGTTCCGGCAGCCTTTTGGGACACCCACGAAGCCCTGCTCTCCTGTCCCGTCCTGTCTGCGCTCTGTGTCTAGACGGGCCCAGAGGAATCAGCTTAGGCCCTGCTGTGGCGGGACGTACGCGGACCTCCCCATTGTTCGGCAGCCAGACTCTCATAATACGCTTAGGACCAACAGTCATAACACCTGCATTGTTGTGAGGGCACCGCCACCAGCTTCCCAGGGTAAAGGGAAGTGTGTGGAGCAGCTATAGTAAGGCTGAAATGACTTTTGGTACAGTAGCCAACGTGTGGTCCATGGTAGAGAAGAGTACAAATGAAAGTGTCACTGTATAACTTACCTATAACTTATATAGTCTTAAATAAGAAATGATTGCATATATCATATTCATCACTTGTACTTACCTATCTTATTGCTCAGAATTCCTGTAAAACACACTTAGATGTGATAATTAAAGGTCAGTAAAAATGTTTAATAGAGCTGGTTTCTGTGATTCAACAAATGAACTTTTTAGCAAATCAAATATATTAATATCTGAGGACATAGTTAAAGTTGGGGTAGCTAACTTTTTTAATTGTACATAAGTAAACTTTGTGTTTTCCACCAAAAAGTCTATGATAACTGCAGCACTTTCAATGACTGAGTACTCTCTGAATCAAATAATAAAGGATTTTAGTTGTAATCAGGAGCAAAATACAGCCTTCTGATTGGCTGAGCTTGGGTGGTCCTCTCCAGTTTCACTTTAAAAGGAAAAAGAGGGTTTTAAGTCAAAATTGCAATCAAAACTTTATACATATTGATATTAACAATGTGTTAAAGAATTTACAAGAGAAAGCTTTCAGATTTAAAACCTTTATTGTGTGAGCAGTGTGAAAATCTACTTCTCACCTTTAAGTTAAGAATTATAGAAATGTTGTATCATGCATAGTATAAGTCTTCAAAGTAGTCATCTGGACAGTGTTTCCGAAGATCAAGACGTTTCGACTCTCATCCGAAAGTCATTTTCAATCTGATGGAAGTAGACTGAGACTGGCTGTATTTATATATTAAGATAAGCCCTCCCCTAGGAGGGGCTAAACCCACCCAAACTTGTTCCTGAAACCTGTTCCTAAACTGGTTTGGTAAGCCCTAGCTTCCTATCCATTGTTCCCTGTTTCTATTGTTCTATTGTTCTCTGCTTCCTCTTCATTGTTCTCTGCTTCCTTTCCTTTTGTTCTGACTGGGCCTGCCTAGACTGTTTCAAGCTCCCCTAACTAATTCACTGGTAAATTGCCCTGGCTACCTGTGAACAAGATACAGTAGCATACTGGGTGATCTTGTTGTAGACATAAGTCCTGGAGACTGTGCTCTATCTACATTTCTTTCCCTTTAGACCAAGGGGTTGGTCTAAAGGGAAAGAAATTTACCCCTTGGTCTAAAGGGAAAGAAATGTAGATAGAGCACAGTCTCCAGGACTTATGTCTACAACAAGATCACCCAGTATGCTACTGTATCTTGTTCACAGGTAGCCAGGGCAATTTACCAGTGAATTAGTTAGGGGAGCTTGAAACAGTCTAGGCAGGCCCAGTCAGAACAAAAGGAAAGGAAGCAGAGAACAATGAAGAGGAAGCAGAGAACAATAGAACAATAGAAACAGGGAACAATGGATAGGAAGCTAGGGCTTACCAAACCAGTTTTAGGAACAGGTTTCAGGAACAAGTTTGGGTGGGTTTAGCCCCTCCTAGGGGGAGGGGCTAAACTTAACTTAATATATAAATTAACTTAATATATAAATACAGCCAGTCTCAGTCTACTTCCATCAGATTGAAAATGACTTTCGGATGAGAGTCGAAACGTCTTGATCTTCGGAAACACTGTCCAGATGACTACTTTGAAGACTTCTACTATGGATCACTCCTGGATGAATGAGGACTACACCGTGTTGTATCATGCAGTAAATAATGACTTTTCTCCAAGCATTTATTGCTTTTTTTAAATTAAGATGAAGTTTGTAATTGTATAACCTAGAGGTTTGCTCACGGAGTCAGGTTAGGCAAAGATGCTTTGATATTGCAGGAATCAAACTTTGGAATGATCTTGATGATTTATTAAAATTGATTAACTCACTGTCAAAATTTAAAAATGTAATGATAAATGCACATGTTCTAGCTAGTTCAAATATATGGTAAATACTGTATGAGAAAAAAGATATGGCTATGGTTATGTCTGAATTGTTTAAGGGACTATACTCGATTTCTTTGCAACAATATAACTTAAAAACAATTTCCCCCTAGCATTGATGTCTTGTTAAAGGGGACCCTGGTTATGAAGACAAATATGGCTAAAATGCTAGTACTGCTCATGCTTATTAAAATAAATTACAAACAAATATAAAACTGCTTACTATTTTTTATAAAATTGTCATTGTTTATGTTGTTTTCAAGCCACTGGGAGCCGCCATTTTGGTTGACAACATAAAATAGTGTTTCCATGGTTACTCCCACAATTTTTTCATCTGTAACAGTTTCCACAAAAACACCACTGACAGTGTCCAGTTCTTGCCTCCTTCTCTTGATTATCTTCAGTTTTACTAGATTCCACATAATCGTTCTGTATTTGGCGTCGCTCCGGCTTTAACTGACAAGGTTTAACCCAGGAATTCATGTTGCTTAGTTACCTGTTGCCTGAGAACACTATTTTATGTCATAACCGCAGCAAAATGGCAGCCTCCATATAATTTCTTCATAACACTATTTTAATAAAACTACAAATACTTCCAAGGTATTTGTCCTGTATTTATATAAGTGATGATATTATAAGTATTTTAAGATAAACATGTGATTACATCCAGGGTTCGCTTTAAAGTATCTATTCAGGTAGAAATTAGTTCACAAAGTCCTGTTTATGTCTAATAAAATCCTGTTTGTGTCTAGCTTTATTAGTGGCCATCGATGCTCACTACTTTTCCAGAGGCATTGTGGGAAATTTTGAGTGCAGTACTTTTTGACCTGCTGGACCTATATAGTAAATAGTGTGGACAGTGACACAGCCATTTCCTGGTTCCGAATAGGCCTAATTTGTAGCTCCTAGCTCCAGCTCCTTATTGGTGGAGGTCATCACGAGGTCAACAATAAGAGCACTAGACAGCTGAGAGAAGAAGCCTTAGCTCTGTTTGGTGAATCGTACGTCCTAACCAGCCGCGAGAAACAACGAGGATAATGACGCGAAAGTACAGTACTATTGTCGCTATGAATGACATGACAGTGACAGAGACAACACATCTGTACATGAATCTGCTGCTGTTTAATAAAAATACTGTAATAAACCTCAGACTGAGCCATCTTTGTGTAAAGCTTAACACAAAGCTACAACAACACTTTTCAGCACATACAGTATATATGCACAGGACAGGATAAATATAACAGACTCGCCATCAGCAGTCTGTGTGTGAAAGGACAAATATATTCTAGTAAATCCTTGCTTTGCCTGTCGCAGCAGCGCATGTCCCCTTCTCCCCTGCTGCAGTGGACTGTATGCAAATGAGTCTGTGCCTTTAAGTTTTGTTTCTTCACACGTAAATAGTGTTAAGAGATGCAGCAATACATTTAGTGAAGGTGATGTGACACTAAAACCTTATATTTTCAAAGTTTATAAAGTTTGTTTTTATGCAGAGAATTGTTTTGTGTGTCTAAAGTCTGAGGCAGTAAAACGTTTCATTCATTACAATCTCATCATTCACAGATCATATTTTCTCAGACACGTTCATTCATTTTCAAAGTGATCTGTGCAGTGCATTGTGGGATGTCTCCTAGCTCCTTACCGACTTTAAGTTAGCATCAGAGGTTCCTATGCTAAAGGAACTAAGATAGTTAGCATAGAGGCTCCTAGCTCCCAATTGCTTCAATCGAACAGCTCTAAAACATGGCATGTGGTGACACGCATCTGGTTTTGGCTTAAGTGGTCATGTTCATGTTGCAAGCAAATGTAAAATATCTTAAATCTAAGTATCTTAAATAGAATACATAAATCTAAGTAAATTAAGGGGGCCATTTTGTTAAAACGGTCGACTAAAATCATCTAAAATTCAAATTGAAATTGCTTATGAGCACTTTGGAGGACAAAGAATTGGCTGGACTCTTTGTGAAGCTGAGGCTTTGTAGTTTTACCCTCTGAAGTCTGTTTAAGTCCAGTTTAAAGTGAGAAGAAGACCTGGACAAAAGAACATCAGGTTTTAAAGTCTGCCTACATTTTTTGGGGTAAATGTAAGAATCAGTGCAGTTAGTGTCACTAGCCATGGACAGAATGAATGTAGATTTGGCTTAATTTGGGGGTTAATAAAGAATGCATACACTGTAACAAGTAGAGCAAGTAGCATTGTGTTCTATGTATAAGTAGCTAACTATTCATATTATAGGCCCTAGTGTTGATTTGTAGGTGAACATAAGCATCAATACGTATATAACCTGCTTGTTTCCATAGAGATGCTGCTGAAATGTTCGATAGGCTCTGTGCATGGAACGTCAGCTGACTTGTTTATCTTCAAAATAGCTAGCTTCTGTACTTATGAGTATTTCCTGTTCAATTCATTTGTATAGGGTTTTCACTACATCAGTATAAAATGAAAAATACTTGGAAAATCGTGATAAACAATGAGTTATGATTGACGTCTCTGAAAACATTGACGATTTTACAACTCAGGAGAATATTTCACCAAAGGGCTCTCGGTTCAGTACACTATCAGTTATTATAATACGTCATTGTCAGTACAATACAGAAATTAGCTATTATAAACAATGAATATAAACATGCACAGAGCCTACTGATGTAGGGTCATTTTTCTGTAATGAACGTAAAAACATTTCTATGAAGTTATCTTTTAAACAAACTACATTTATTGTCAAGGTGTTTTTTCCAGATTCTCTCTATTTGTGCAACTATCTAAGAATTATTATAATAATAATCAATAATTAATCAAATAATCTTGACATGCCTTGTCATGTAATTTCTGTGTTTTAAATCTGCAAGTGTGAAGAGCGTGTCTGTATGTATGTTCAATATTGTTTTGTGTATTTATTCTAGTTTGTTGTAATTGTTATGTTTCATGTTTTAGAACCCCTCAAAAACAAGATGGCACATCTCACGGGACATTCTATAAGAATAAATAAATAAATAAATGCTCCACACAATGCTTTAAAATGTTTTTTATTGCTTAAAGAAACTGTGAAAAGTTAGGCTTTATAGTGATACCTGCTTGACCCAATGATCCACTCTGCAACTTTCCATGTAAGATAGTTTTATCCATAGAATGTTCCACATTATGAATAAAGCAGGTCAGCTTATGTCAGATCTGTAGAGAGCACACTCAATGCATTTTTCAAGGAATGAAATGAGCTTTAATGTCAGTCAATGGAACTTTTTAGACCAAACAGCATCTCCATGGAGACGAGCAGGTCGGAAGTCCACTGCCTGTTTATGACCACTCTGCTCCTAATAACAGAGCACAGCTTTTGTCTTAGTTTTGCAAGGTAATTGTACAATGAACATTTTGTTAAAAACGCTCTAAAAGCACACTTCCATGCCTTTTTAACATAAATTTATAAATGTGGATTTTACAAGTAAGTTTAGGCTTCACGTTACAAAATGGGTAAGTTTAGGACTTGGGCTTGGGGTAGGTTACCTGTTAACGTGCTTATCGTACGTTTTTGACGTTTTGCTGTGTATCTACATTTTCTTTGGAGACTGGGCTGACTCATGTAAAAAGAATAAATGTGTGGAACCATTATTTGCTGGTCAAAAGTGTCGTGTAAGCCCACGTGGACTAAATTCACTAATCAGCAAGTAGTTAAGAGTATAACTCAGTAATTCAAACCGTCACAAGTCACAACACATCTATATCTTTTCTTTTTATTCCTCGTTCCTCATTTCATTTATTGGTTTTGCTCATCACCATATACATGGTATGGAGCACAAAACAAATCAAAATACATTCACTGACAAAATAATATATAGTACATTTTTGTACATTTCTAGACATATCCTAGAAGTCCATTCCGCATCAAATAATAGTTAATATACAATTGCCACTAGAGCATGCTAAATGTAGACTAAGGCCAAAATAACTAACATGACAGTCGACAGGTTAGTGACTAAAAAGTGACTGAAAAGTTACAGAGTGGTTAAAATGCTGGCAGGTGTCACATAAAATTATTAAACTAACATTTACTTAAAGAAAACAAACCAAATAGCATAGTAAACTTTGATCATTTGTATCCAGCTGACGTTCCAAACATGCATCCACTATAGTCTGTTGCTCTTCCTGTGTTAAGCCATATTACTTTAACCATGATGATTCTGCTTTGACACATAGAAATGGCTCTAACCCGTTGACCTATGGTTGCCCAGTGCTTCATAAAATATGAATAAGTTCAAACCCTTCAGAATTTGAATCTGGCACCCACAGAGCACATGCCTAATACTCTTATTCAGAGTCAGACCTCCTCCGGTCGGTCACCACCGGCGCCCAGGGCACCTAAGCCCAGCTCTAAGAGCATTCTGGGGGCAGCGGCACAAGGCGGCAGGTCCCGGTGCCATTTGTGCCCCGCGGTAACAGGCATTATCCATAAAGCCAATATCTGAAGCTTAAACTTGTACTGTCAAATATGCAGCACTGTAAAGCTGTAGAGAGAGACTGTACTGGAGCAGGGTCACAGCACTTCAGAGAGTCGGGTTAGTTTTAAACATGCATTATTACACCTGCGTCAGTGTTTTACCATAATGAAGGTACTTAGTAATTCAATATAAACTAGAAGAAGTTTTTTAATATATTTAGGGGACTAGCTTAGTTCCAAAACCGTTCAGAAAAGGGTCTGTGATCACTCTGCTTCCAGATTCCCATTAAAAAACCTTGGGTTTACTAGTTTACTAGTTAGTGCTAAATACTGAAAAACAGAAAGAAAGCTACACAGAACAATTTTCTCAAAGCTAAAAATCGTCATCATTCTGTAAACAGAAGTTAAACCTTTACTTTAGAGATCGTTACGTCTGTGCCATGTGAAAAGAGAACAATATTTCCATGGAAACAAGCTGGAAAAGTGTGTCTGAGCTGCCATACACGGTGACATTTGATTGTTTTAGTTCAATAATAATACACAGATGAAAAAATAAATATTTCTACTTTTATCCAGGTCTGGGTCTGAACTAAACCTGGTGACACTTTAAAGTTTAGAATCTCACTATGAAAAAAACACAGAATTAGTCCTCGGGGAAGGGAGAGAGGTCGGGAGTTTTGGACTATGTTTTTAGTGGCAGGAGAAACCGTATCACCAAAGGGAAATTTACTCAAACATCCGGAAAAACTCCAAATAGAAAGACACTGAGCCACAGGAGTCAAACTCTCTTGCTATGAAAACTAAATCGATTCATATTTTATGTGACAAAGTTTAACATTTGTCTGATAATTCAACCTTAAGTGATACATTTGATTTTGGTCTATTTGTTTTAAACTGACAATTTCTCTATTGTGGCACAAATAAAGGATATCTTGTCTTTATCGAGATTAGATCTGGGCGATATGACAAAAATGAGTATCTTAATTATCTTGGAGCCAGGACTGTCGATTTTCTTATTGCCTTTGAGGAAAATGCAACTATCTGCTTTTTCAGTCAGTTTTTTCTTTCTAAATCCAACAGTCACTCACTCAGAGCAGGACAAAGGCCTTTCAAAGAGCAACAAACGACTTTGAGTCTTTGAATAAAAAAACTCCAAACAACTGACTGCAATGCTTATTTAAAAAATCAATAAATTAGAACATTTTGTGTTGCCTCAAAACAAATTGTAATAATTTGACCATACTTAAAAAGTATTTCTTACAATACAGGTTATGCACTGACATTGTTTTTTTTTTGTTCTTTATTTTTCAGTTTTCATTATACAAGATAACCAGTAAACATATGTGCCTTTGATCTGTTAACATAGTTAAAAAAAAAAAAAAAACTCAAGTGCCCATGACAGCTCAAACCACTCTTTTAGTGGAATGAAGTTAAGAGTTATTTTAAATTCTTCATCTACTCGTTAAACCATCTAATACAGTCCGTCACAATCACAACAGAAATCAATCTACCAAATCAAACTCAATTTGGAAAGTTGTTAGACCCATCATGCACCCCAGTGAGGTAGTCATACAAAGTCTGGTCTCACAGTTGTTCTGTACCTAGTCCATGGTCCCCATGTTTCCATAAATGTATCTTGTTGCAGTCTGACATTGTAAGTAATTCTCACCATCTTAAATATGTCATAGACAGTTTAGTGTCACTCATTCAGTGAAGGTGTCTGTGCCTTTGAGCCATTTCCTAGTAATAGTTTTCCTAGCTGCTGCATTCAAAATTTGAAATAGATGTTTTGTTTTGAAAGGTACAGTCACGTCCAATATAAGTCCAAAAAACAATATTTCAATTTGAAAAGGCATGTTAAAATAGAATACATTTCTCAATATTTTGTGAATGTCATTCCAAAAGGGCATGCCCAGAAAATAGGACAGTGGTTTGCTTCCAGCCCTCCACCTTTTCTCCAACAGGTTAATGATTTTGTATAGTGTTTTCCCTGAACTGGTGTTCTGAAGAGCCTGACCACATTTTTCCAACAGAATTCTCTTCATAGATTTGAATTTTTGTTGCAGCCCTCCATATAGTCTTGAAATTGTCTTTTGAGAGGTACTCGTTTTATTTGAAAAATGCTCTTGAACACTCTGAGTGGCAAACTTGTGGGCAACACAATGATAAAATGTACTTTTTTCCTTTTTACAGACTAAATTTCATCCCTGGAGTTTTTGTTTTGCACAAATTATTTTTCATGTGGCAAAAAACAAACTAACAACCTGTGATGTCACCTGCAGAACCTCTATAATACCAACTTTAGACATGAAAATATGCTGAAAATGTTAAATGAAAATTTGTTAATAAATAATTAAGGTTTTATTTATGCTTTATTCATGGTTTGCTAAGGCCAATTTAACAGCCCGATCTTGCCCCTTTGTCTTAGCCGGTCTTAGCCTTGGTCTTAAGTATTCCTCTGTTGGCCTCTAGTGGCTCTCTCCAAGCTCTATACACTGTCAGTATAGAAGGTGTGGCTCCAGCCAGATGTGAGGGGGTGCAGTTTTTTTCATTGAACCTGACACATGCTCACGCCTGTGACAAGTGAGCAGCTGCTTTAGGATTACAGGCAAAAGAGAACTGTAGCAGCAGCTTCAGTTTGAAAAAAAAAAACTGCAATAATAGAAATCTATTTGGTGAAAGTCTATTTACTTGACAGACTTGATCAACTTTGTCCAAAAATTAGGCCAACATTTTTTTAACGTGTTGACACATAAAAAATGGTTTAAAAAATACATGATGGCCTCTTTGGCCTTTCCATAGCATTCACACTGACCCATGTTCACTCTCACATCTGATTATCTTTTTTATTAAGTCAACAAGCTTTATGTAAAAGAAAAGACAAATTTTTAGACAAAGTTGTTAAAGTCTGTCAAGTACATAGACTTTCACCAAATAGATTTCCATTATTACAGTTTTTTTCCAAACTGAAGCTGCTGCTACAGTTCTCTTTTGCCTGTAATCCTAAAGCAGCTGCTCACTTGTCACAGGCGTGAACATGTGTCTGGTTCAATGAAAAAAACTGCACCCCCTCACATCTGGCTGGAGCCACACCTTCTACACTGACAGTGTATAGAGCTTGGAGAGAGCTACTAGTGGCCAACAGAGGAATAATTAAGACCAAGGCTAAGACCGGCTAAGACAAAAGGGCAAGATCGAGCTGAAGGTGTTTTTTAATATGAAGTGGTACCAAAAGTCAGATATTTTGCAGATGTTATATATGATCTATTCCCCTAAATAAATTCAAATAACTAAATGTTATCATTATTTTTTATTAACGTGAACAGGATATTGAGATTTTGTGAGACTTGTTATGGATTCAAAAATAATATTGGAAATTCAAATATTGGGAAAAAAAAAATTTGTAACACCAGAAAGTTTAATAATGAATATGGTTTTTGGCCAGATCTTCTCTAATAATGGCTTTGCCTCTTTTTATTACAATAAAGAATAACCTCTAAAGGTAAGACAAATAAACAACCACTGGTCAGACACAGAAATTTGAAATGTAATTAAGAAAAGAAGACCAAATGAACCTTTTTGAAGTACTAAAGAATAGTTTTAATGTTTAGTCTCACAATAATCGTGACACTTAAATTTGATATCGTGACACCCTTAGCCCTAAGTTCAACTCAGTCTGTAAAAATATAAATCCCTTAACTTCACTATCTACGACCAAAAAGCCAGTGCACACGGTTAGACAGCTGAAGCGCGATTTTGGTCCAAGAATCCCAGACTTTACCAAAACAAGCATCCCCGGTCGCCACACCCTCCATGTGTTTGTGATCTCCTTAAAGCAACAGCGCCATGCAGATGTCACATAAGTTGTCAATTTGTTTTGAAGCGGAGTCGGCCCTCGCTCGCAGAAGGTCAAATTCAAGGTCTGTTTGGGAACAATACACAGAGAGGGCACGCAGACTGCTCCCCGCCGCGGACGCCTCAGACCTAGAGCCGGGCCGCTGCTGCTGGGAATGTGGGGGAGGAGCGCGGGGGGACTCACACACACAGGCTCGTGGGGAAAGGTTCTGCATCTGAAAAGAAGAAGGCAGGGCTGGGAGGGTTTTTGAGGAGAAAGCAGGCTGGTTTGGAAGAATAGAGCAGGGAATAAGTCAACGAGACGCGATATTTTGTGTTTAATCGACGTCCAAAGTCCAGTGTTCTACTCCCGTTGGTGTTTGGACGACTTCTTGGTCCCGTATTACGCCAAACTTTTTCTACATATGTGTGTTGATAATTTGTAGTCATTCAAATGGTTCAAAAGATGTAAAAATGTATTTGTAAGAACTAACAGAAAGCATTCAAAAGAACTAGTTTTCAGTTGACTTCTTAACTGTCACAGAGCTGATCTTGCTATAGCTTTGCAAGTCGGCAAAGTGACAGACTTGAGTCTGGTCTCCGAGTTTGGACACTGGATGAGATCATTATTGGACGGGTTTTGAGAAGAGACAAGTGACAACCATCGGAGGACCAATCAGTGAAGTTGCTAAAAGGAGAAACTTTTGGGAGGACAGATAAAAGAGACGCTTTGAACTTTGCTTCTTTGTGAACGTGCAACGGGAACGAGGACATCAACGGTGGGACAAGAACATAGAGACGTCGTAGTATTTAGATCAATCGTTGAATCTTTTGAGTCTTTGTTGTTTTTCTAAATACAGGGATTACAGTCCAGGGATAAAATTCTCCACTAACGGGAGCAAAAGACAAACTTTGAGGTAGAATAATGATATAAAATTAAAAAAAAAAATCTAATAAATGGGGCACACTAAAAAATGTTTGTTTGTTCATCAACGCCATTTTTCATTTGTTTTTGAAAAGGTTCAACAAAATCAAATTGAAAATCAAGACCGATCAATATGAAGAAAAAATATATTTACAGTATATATTATTTTTCCCAGATCGCGCAGTTCACAAAGACAGGAACTATGGACTGGAGCTACACTTTAGGGACTTTTTAGCTCCTGCTCTGTGACGGGTACTTTCAGTCAGTACAGAAACCTTTCGGTGACACGAGCACTTTTACATTACAATAGGGTTTTTTGCACTGTAGGAACTTTTGGTTGTTCCTGTAACCTTTATATCCTGTGGCCCCTTTTCTGGCAAGTTTCCACATAAGAAGAACTAGGAACCAGGGAAGCCATGTGGGGACCAACCGCGGCGACGCAATTCGTGACGTACATCAGCGACACGTTGGAAAGTTTTTGTAAAATAAAAATAGCATTAAGTTTTCTGTTGGCGGTGAGAGATGGATGGATGCAGAGGTACATGAAGAGCTAAGTCCGTACGCTAACGAGGAGGTACAGCGAGGCTTTGAGGGACCCAAACATGTACAAATCTTCGGCGAGCTAGCTGATGAGCTAGCCCAAGTTGGCATTTATCATACGGCTAAGCAATGCCGCGAGAAAATAAAAAACTAAAACAGGACTGTAAGAAAATCAAGGACCACAGCAGCCGGGACAAACAAAAAAACAGCGAATGGTTTCCCATCTACAGTAGTGCGCATCCTAGCAGGTACTTGTTCCTACGGTAGAATTGGCCCTTTTAAAGAAGGGATGTAGAAGTGTTCCTGATGCCTGGTTCTTGGCACTTTCGTTCAGAAAATAATTTACTAGCAGTAAATATTATTGGGAATTACTCTAAACAGATAATTTTGGGTTATTCTTAATTTCAGCAATATTTCTAGGTTTTGTTGATCATAGTTTTATGTGTACTTATTTTAAGGTCCTATATTACACAAAATGGACTTCTTTGAGCTTTTAGCGATGTTGGAATGTTGGTATCTTTAGCAAAAACTCTCAGAGTTGTGTCTTTCTTCATTTACAAATGTCCGTGTGTTTCTTTCTACATTGTGATGTCACTGAGTGGTAGTTTTAAAGTTAACAGCTTTTTATCCTAAACTGAAGTGACTGTTGCATATTTATTTTATTCTTTTGTTCACTTTGAGTATATTGAGTGCTAAAAGTTTAAATGAGGCTAAAACATTAGCTGTAGTGTCAGATTATTCAGTGAATGTATACGAAAGATTCTGCTGAGGGTGAGTATTGCCTAAAACAGGGTTCCCAAACTTTTCAGCCGGACCCCAAAATAACCGTGCAACAACTCGCGACCCCACAGCAAAAATTATATGCTTTGTATTAATTTTAAGTTACAAACCATTAAATTAGGCCCAATGAGTCTATTTGATAGTGTATTGCTTTATATAACCAGATTCTGCAAAAAAACAGATTAAAATCCAAGTCATAATTGTAAAAATACATTTTGAAATCATCTTGCGACCCCCAGATTTTGCTTCGCGACCCCCGAGGGTCCCAACCCAAACTTTTGGAACCACTGGCCTAAAACATAGTGAATTATGTCTTGTATTACCACATAGTGACATCAAAAGGTGGAACAGAGTGTTTGCATTCAGGTGAAGAACACTGCCTAAACATACAGGATTTGTGTGAATGAAACAAAACAGAACTTGTTTTAGTGAGGAAAGACCATTGTAACATAGATTCTAAATTAGCATAAGATGGGTCCTTTAAATGTTCCAGATTATGCAGATGTTAATGCACGGAGGAATCTTGGGACTAGTACTTGGTACTTTCATGTGGGTTAACTGCTACTTAAGCAGCTACTTAAACTTACTTTTAAGTCAATATGTGTCAGTAATGGGTAAATTTCGGCTGCAAGTTTTTTCAGTGTCTGACTGCAGACCTCCATCAGGAGGCACCTGCACCGAGAGGAAGTAAGCAAAAACAGAACTTCCTTTTGAGAGACTTGAAATTGCAGCCAGACAAGACTTTTTCCCTTTTGCGGGGTCAAGTATAAGTTTCCATGACAACCATTAACTTTCACAGGACATGAAAGTGATAAACTGACACATAAAAACAATATAGACATGTTTTATTTACCCAGCATAACATTTGTAATAACTGGCCTTGGGGCGGTCTTGGTAAATGATCGATAGTCGGGTTCTAAGGGACAGTCTTTAGGAGAATGAGTAAGTTTAGGAAAATGGTTAGAAAAATGGGTAAGGTTAGAACAAGGTTTGGGTAAAGGTTAAGATAAAATATTCAGTTTAGGCCCAATTAGCAACAGTAATAAACTCATTACAACCACTTCTGTCCCTCTGACACCATGATTGTTACAAATGGAAGTATAATACATTTATGGGTTGTTACCACAAGGCAACAATAAACATCCAGGCTCCTCTTCAATGTTATTGGCAGGTCACAAATGTTTTAAATGCATAGCGCCACCTACTGTACTGTGGTATAGCTACATAATAAGGGTGACGTCTGGGTCTCGGGGACTCTGGATGGAGGTCTCCTCATGGTGGTCTGCAGCCAGATGCCTTTCCAACATCTGAGGGGACTCCTGGTACAGGTCTGCAGCCAAAAGCCTCTGGGTAGGTTAAGATTTACCCGTTACATTTAGTTTTTTAACTAAGGTTAAGTTGATATGTCAAATTTGTAAAAAAAAAAAAAAAAAAAAAAAAAAAAAAAAGAGTTACTATTGTCCTTGGTGTCCATGCGTTTTTGAAATGTACAGTTAAACTTTGCCATGAAGAGGCGGAGCTTATCAGCTCTGCACTTTTGAACAGGAAGTACAGTTATGATTTCCCAACGTTTTAGGCAAATTTTAGAGTGAGAAAATGTAAATTAATTATTTACATAGATTATAGTTTTGTATAAAACAGGGGGAAAAACACACAATCGTTCTCCTTGAAGAAGACTAAACAGGATGCTTCCCATAATTCGGTTAGGGTGTATATTTTGTGGTTGGGGGTGGGCTGGGGTTACAGACAGCACAGCAGACTATGGCCCTGAGCTCGGGGGCCCCTCCTCAGCAGGGATCCAGCATGAGAAGTACAAACCCACAGCACCACAATACAATATGATTTATATATAGACCCACCACCTTATAGTGGGACAAAGATTCCATTGTGTGGTCCAAAGAAAAGATAGACATTAATGAAAGGTGTTTTGACCGAACCAGATGCATCTTGGGTCATCAGCGGAATCATTAAGTTGGATATGATAAATGAAACACATCATAAGGAGCTTTTTCTGTCATAAAATGCCACAGGTCAGTGAATAGGCGATGCAGGCTCGTTTCAGGCTCGGGGCGGTTCGGACACGACGTGCGCGAGCTGGGCCGGTTGGGCTGGATTTTTTGGACTCGATCTAAACTCTAATAGCTTTAGCATTACCTCTCAAAATTCGCAAGTTATGAAAGATGCGGAGAGTGTCAGCTGGTACAAACCCACGACCACATTTAGCAGAGGTCAAAGGTCAGAGCCTCGCTACAACTTACTGTTGAGTTTCCAAAATCTTTAGTGTTTTATTATAGGCTACGTTTGTGTATAAAATGCTAACAGCTAGCAACTTCAAATAGAGATTTCTAAACTAGTGCATCATTTAAGACTCTAATCACACTAAAAATCATCTTTTACACGTCACTAGTAAAACAGCAGAAAAGGACATAAACATCATCAAAAGTGTATGTAGATTCACTTCTCTGTGGAGGAGTTTGAATTGCATTTTCAGCCTATGAATGTTTCAGTTTGGGAACACAATATAACATTGCCAGTGTTGGTTAATAAAACTTCATAGGACACAATCAGTCAGTTTTGCTGAAATTGCTTGTTTTATCCATAAAAGTTTAACTTCTGCATTGTGTTCAAGTTACACTTTTTTTAGATAAAACAAGCTGAAACAAGCAATTTCAGCAAAACATAGACAAAACAGACTGATTTGTATTTATGAAGCTTTTTTAAACCACTTTGGCGATGTGAGATTATATTTCTCAAACTACTATATTGTAGGCAGGGAACTCCATTACTTGCCGATGCGACAGAGAAGTGAAGCTATAACTTTTATTTGGAGTTATTTATGTAATTTGTCTGCTTTTCTCACTAGTAACATGTAAGAGCAGACAATTGATGGTCATTAGAGTCTTAAAAAATGCACAAGAACAGAAATCTCTTGTTGACGTTCGCCGGTTTCATATACAATTTTATCTACAATAAAATACTAAAAGGTTTGTAAACTCCACAATAGCTTGTAACAAGGCTCTGACCTTGACCTCTGCTAAATGTGGTCTGTAGGTTTGTACCAGCTAACAGTCTCTGGATCTTTCATACCTTGCGTTTTTTGAGGGCTAACGCTAACGGCTATAGGAAAACAAACAGGAGAACGCTCCAAACTAGTTCTAGTAAATCTTTCAGGACTAGCTCAGATGCTAAGTGTTCGATAGCATCATCGTCAGACTGTTTCAATGAAGGCAAATGAAAACGGCTGATGCTTCAGGTTAACTAAATACAGTACAAGGGTTTCATCCCAGTAGTTTTGAAGATGTACGGTGTTTTTTTTCCATGTATTTAGTAATAAACTGTGACATACAAAAAAAATTATTTAAATTTTGATAATTGTAAGAATCACAGACAATCGAAAAAAAAACAGATCTTGGTAAGGCCATCCACTTTTAACTATACTGTATATAAAAAAAAAAAAAAAACAGCAGATTTTGACTAATCTCATTTTTGTTTTTGGAAGATGACCATTTTGAACCCTACAGGTTTTACTTGGAATTTTTAAGTATTCATAAGTAAACGCAGACAGTGGGTGGGGATAGGTTGTAGGTGAAAACAGGACTTTTCTGAAAACAGCAGTTCAATACAAAATTACTCAAACATGCACAATCAATCCAATCCAAATGAGTAAACTACAGATGTTAAAATACTACTTAACATGGTAAAAAAAAACAGTTTTCTAGGTATTAAAAAAACGATTGCGATCTCCAAGGCAAGCAGGTCAATTTTGAAGCCAGATCTGTGGAGAGGCGGTCTGCTCAGGGTAAGAATAAAGGCTTATTTTTCGAAGGGATTTGTGTACTGTGGCTCTTTTCAAACAAACGATTATCAGCAGAATAATAAGCTGTGTTTATGCGGCACACAGATGGTTGAAGGACTCACTTCACATACCAGAAACTGTGACGTCTTATAACAAAGATACAGCAGTGGACGCACAAAGAAAACAAAAAAGCAAAGCATTTGATAAAGTTGGAATGTGTACGATTTCTGCTGGAGGGTCTGCAATCACCTGTTCAAAATGAAGGATTGTAATAATTCATAAAACATTGCTTCGTTGCTCATTGTAATAAAGCATGTTTGTTAAGATTTACTGAGCATTAAAAGCACCCAAAGTGAAATATAATCTTAATATGTTTAATACAGCATTAAGGACCCGTTTTAGCAAATCAATAACATTACCATGGAGTCAAGTTGGGAGTCTCTGCCAGAAAACTTTCAGTTTGTAAGTTTAAGTCATATTTTGCTTATTAAGTTTTAGACTTTCAAACTACGGCGCTCCATAGTACTCACAAAAAAATAATATTTATCTCGTAATTACGAGATAATTTTCTCGTAATTACGAGATAATTTAAATGGCTTTTCTGGCTTCGTATAGGCTAAGCTAGTGACTTTATCCACAATATGAGTAGTCTTTTCTGTGCTAGCTGATGTTTCTAAATAGCTAAGATGTGCTTGTGGGTTAAATTAAGTGCCTGCAGTCTTCACTGCAATGTTTATGGTCTACAAAAAGTATGAAACTAGCTGTTAACGTAACGTATGTCTGTGGACTCACGTACAGTTAGCAGGCATTATAAGACGGCCAGTGTGTGTAGCTGTTCACCCACCAGAAAGAAGCTAGTGGTAATCGGCAGGTTTTTAAATAAAACACAATCCTTCGACTGTTGGCAGTTAGTCTCACACATCTTTAGAAATGTGCGGCAGTTTTTCTGTGGCTCCAGCGTCTGGTTTTCAATTTATTTGGCCATAAAGGAGAGAAGTGCTGCACATTTGCTACACTTCCGCATGGATCATCCAGAGTGGGCGGGTACTTTGCGCAACAGCAAAAATGCCCGTATGTTGCAAGTCAAATGATGGCCTGCTAACTGTAGCTTGAATCCACAGGCGTACGTTAACAGCTAGTTTCATACTTTTTGTAGACCATAAACATTGCAGTGAAGACCACAGGCACTTAATTTAACATAACGAAATCCACAAGTACATCTTAGCTATTTAGAAACATCAAGCTAGCACAGAAAAGACTACTCATGTTGTGGATAAAGTCACTAGCTTAGCCTATACGAAGCGTGTGGGTATACAGAATGTGGGAAAAGCCTTTTAAATTATTATTACGAGATAAATATTTATTTTTTTGTGAGTACTATGGAGCGCCGTATCAAACAGTGTCCCAGCTTGAAATTTCTTGGGACATTTCAGAGGATCTGTCCTGGATGTTCACCAGCGTCTCTTCGTCTTGAGTACGCTGAAGAAAAGTCATCTGTCTCCTGCTATATTGGTGCACTTTATGATAGAGAGTATACTAACAAACTGTATAATGGTCTGGTGTGGGAACTGTACAGTGGTGGAAACTGTTCAGCACTACTATGTGCTGAACAGTTTTCACCACTTGCTGTGGTGAAAACTTGCACTCTTTTCGTATAGCTCGATACATGGTAATGGATTCCTCATCTTGTTCACGGACTCTTTATGTTGCAGCACCCTTCGGACCAGCAGACTAACCCTGGATACACTGACTGCGAGGCGAGTTCGGTTCGAGACACGTGCAGGTTTCTTGCAAAGTGTGTGTACGTCAACTGCGGTCTGGTTTCGTCCAAACCCACGCAGATTCACATACTCGCAGCCGCACTCCTCAGATGACAGCGTACATGGGCGTATTGGTTTTAAGCACTTTCTATGCTCTGCGGGACCCTCACTGAATTTGGATTCAGTGTATATCCAAGGTAAGGAGCAGTTTCTTTCCACAGGGCTGTCACACTCTCTAAAACATTGTCTATGTGAAATGTAGAGTTAAATGTGCAAATGTTTCAAGTCTTATATTTGTGTAAATGTATATTTATACTTGCTTTGTTGCACCTCTGGTCAGATGCTACATTTTGTTGCACTGCACTTGAATCTAATCTTATCTATTTAAATGTACTCTCCATATATGGTTTAGCATTAGCTGACATGATGGTAGAGTGCGAGCACTCCTGCCTCACAGCTAGAGGGTCACAAGTTCAAGTCCTGGGCCCCTTCCCTGAGTCTCTTTTACTCCCCCACCTCATGTAACAAGCACATCAGGGAACATCTTCCAACCCCAAGAAGATCTGGAGATGGGTTTTTTAAAGATTTTCTTTCTTTCCGGTTTTCAAGTTTTTCACATTTACACAATAGTCGTGGTCGAGATAACATTAGGTTACCAAGCTTTTTTAAATAGGATCATCAAAACTTGAACTTTCAAGATCTAACTTGAAATAACAACTGGTATTTTTTGTTCCTTTATCTATTTTCAGTCTTACAGTATTGCATATTCAGGCTTTTTATTAATACTATTTTTGCACTAATAACAACTTTTATTCTAAGTTAATTTGTCCCTCTGACCAGACAAAGCTAATTTGTACTTTAGTAAGGTATAATATCAATAACTGTGGATTGCATATGCTTTGCTCTTATGATATACCAAATGAGTAACACTAAACACAGGAAACACACAGCAGTCTGATTTTATCACAATGTGCTGTGATTATGTTGCATTTTTTTTTTGGATGGATGGAAAACACTAAAATATACACATCAACTTTAAAACTATTGTAGGCCTAATATAACTATTGTAGACTGAAATAGCTCATGAGACTTTGAAATTGTTACATTTGGGATTCTTCAAAGTGCAACTGTGCCACCGGTCCTTCCCACAGTCACTCGTGTCCTACTGTAAGTGAAGAGTTAAGTCGCGCGGACGCACAGGTGGCTCCAGCAGCAGCAGCAGCTCGCCTCTGCTCTGTCTCTCCTCCACACACTCCACTCCACTTCTCTCCTCGGAACTGTAGCCCGCTCACTGTACAACCTCCTCTCGGCTCGCTCGCCCTCACATCTCCACTTCTTCTTCTTCCACACACCCGGACCCTAGTGCTGCTCGCTGCCTGTGTGTGTGTGCCTCCCCCCCAAAAAAACTTCTCTCCCTTGGGAATTCGCTTTCGCCTTACTCCGACTCTTCCTTTCTTCTTCTTCTCCCACTTTGGCACGGAGTCTGCCCGCGGACATGTGGTGGATGCTGTTCCCCCGCTGGATCTGGTTCGTGTCCGGGCTGCTGCTGCTGGTGTCGGTGTCTCGGCGGCGGTGGTGCGTCGGAGCCATGCCGCTGGGTCAGGTGCCCAAGCTGGTGTACTCTCACGCGGGGCTGTGTCCGAACGAGCTCAACCCGAACTTGTGGGTGGACGCCATGAGCACCTGCATGCGAGAGTGCGAGTCGGATCAGGTGAGTGGTGTAGAATTTAAGGTGTTTTTTGCAGGGGGTTCGGGGTTCGAGACCGAGACGAGGCAAATGGGAGATGTAAGCTAGGTTTGCTCGATTTGGTTAGCTAAGTGAAAGTTTTGTTTATGTATTGTGCAAAGATGACTCTCGTTGTGTCTTTGATTGATCGTCGTTTCTCAAACTGTGGTTGGTTACGTACGACCTCTGGTTTGAGCGTCTGGACGTCGTGCTTGGACTTTTCTTCCAATGGTTGAACATACTTGACTACATTTTTTTTTTCAGTATTTATTTTCTAAACTTTATTTTATTGAAATTTTTTTAATATTAGAAGAAAAAAAAGTAAAAAAAAAAATATATAAATAAAATAAAATGTTGGTTAGGGGAAAGGTTAGGGGAAGTGGGGTGAGTTGTGCCAGTTTTTACTTCACATGACTTCAAAGTGAGACCATAATAGCAATTCTTTTTTGGTCTGAAGTACAGTATGTAAGAAATACAGCTTTCTAAAAAAAAAGTTGCCCCAGTGCAGGAGGGGGAAGTTGTGCCTTTGGAGAGAGACTGTGTTGGGGTAAATGGTGCCATTCATTATTAAAGTAAAATAGAAGAATTTACTTTCAGAAACAGATGATTTATACAAGTTAAACAAAGTCATTATGCATATTATACTTCATTTTTAGGTTCAACTTAAAGTTATTTTATAAACAGTTAACATTAAAGAGAAAAAGGGTCGAGCAGAACAAAAGCATCTGCTCAGAATTAAATGTCAAACTTGATTGACTGGCAGTCCTGGTTTTATTTCCTAATTTTTCCATGTGTTTGGTGTAAAATGAAGAATTACATAGTTTTAGTGATAAAATGACACAATTACCGTAAAAAAAAAAATATTTTCAATTATTCATTAATGGGATGCCAATGGCACAACTTAACCCAGGCTCGCTGGCACAAATTACACCAACATTTGGAAAAAAGATCAGATTTTAGCAAACATCACGCTAGCTGTATAGATTCCAAATCTATTTTACTAAAGCACTAAAACATGTGATATATTACAAGCTTGTCCATAATTGTTTGAATACATAAAAAAAACCCTGATTATAGAAATTTTACTTTGAAGGGCAAAAACTATGTTTTTCTACTTAAATGCCCGTATTTGTCATGCAGTCAGACTACCATCTTTACAGGATGTGTTAAATGGCTAAATCTTCAATAATGTATGGTCACATGACTCATTTCTTCAATGGTTCTTTAGAAACAGAGAGTGGCACAACTTCCTCACTGGCACAAATCAACCCCTACTTGACTTTTTGTAAGCTTTATAAAAAGCATAAGCATCGAACTGTGACAAAGTCACATCACTGTGTCTATATAAAAAGAAAAAAACATTTTGTTTCTCTTTAAGAGACAAATGCAGCACTCTGATTGGCTGTGTTTGAGTGGTCACCTTCTGTAAAAATATGTTTTTAAGGTTTAATTGCAGAGAAAAAATAATGTAAGTGGATATTAAGCTTGTGCTGAAGGATTTGTGAAAGTTAGGAAGCAGTTGGACTTTGCCTCAGATTTAGTAAAGGTGGAGTGTAACTATATTTTGACTTGTTTCACAAGAAAATTAATTTAAGCAGTGATGCTAAAGTTGCTCCAGTAAAACCGTCAAACTTTTTTCTGCTGTGTGTCTGAGAGAAAATGTTAAAAGCTCCATCATGTATATTTAGTTTACAATAGAAGTCTACTCTGTTGTTGTTGGAGGTTTTTTCTGTTGGGGAAAGTGATTTGTGTTAGTTGGTGAAGAAACTGGTGAAGTGACCTGACCACACATATTGTTGGCAAGTACACGTTTTGGTGCTTTGGTAAGCTACCTTTTGGAATCTATAGCTAGCATGATGTTTGCTCAAAACATGTCAGATTTGCTGTTGTAGCAGTGAGGGATAAAGCTGTTGTTCTTTAAATGACAGCACTGTTGATGTTAAGTTTCCCCCACAGAGGTCCGTTAGTGGGCGTGGCTTCTAATGCTGACAGTATCTATGAGCAAACTGGCTGTGTCTAACTGCAAAGGCCAATGTCCTTACTAGAATAGTTATGACATCAGTGTGGAGGACTCACACCAGAGATGGCAAGTATTTTTACTCAAGTACTGTACTTAAATCTGTTCTTTAGTATTACAAGACCTGTTGACTTTATACTTTATAACGAGATTATAGTCCTTGTTTCAATGTGTTTTCTGACTTGTTTTAATATTTTTTTTATTCTTATTTCAAGCCAAGTTATTTGCTAAGACATTACAGTTTTATTCAATTGGTTTGGCTCATTTCTTGAAACTGAGATGACATTCTCTTGCCTGGGGAATCCAGCCTCACCGCTGTACCAGCGGATGAGTCTGGTCGCCCTCGAGTCACCTGGATTTCTAGGGCGGAGCAAAGCTCACCTAACATACAGCGGAGGGAACCAATCAGAGAAGAGCATTAAGGTTTCCAGTGCCGTAAGCTGTTGGGATTTCTCTCGCGCTGTCATCTGATGGTCAAGGCAGTGCAAGGCAGACTGTACTGCCTTGACCATCTTGACCATCTTGAACACGATTATTGATGCGATGTCTTTTTGGTAAATTAAAACGGCCTTTACTCGGTTTTCCGATGCGCCATGTTGTTTAACCTTCCGCCGCGCTGCCTAGATTCATGCGCGTTGCGCACAGCAGGGACGTTGTTTAGCAAAAACCACGTGACTGAAATAAACGATTTTCATTGCACGGTACGATCTATATTTTGAGGGAAACGCCCCTTGGAGGGGAGGGCGACCAGTCTGAAATTTCTCTGTGTAAAAATACAGAGATATATCATTCTGGACTTTCCAGGCAAGACATTCTCCAAATAACATGGACAAATCTCCAAATCAGCAATTGTTGACAACTGAATGGCATTTCTCATTTCTTTCATCAAATTGCCCATGTTTAGTCCAAGTCTCAAGTGTCTCAGTGCATCTTTGCAAATGGTTCTGTACATGCCCTATAGACAACACAATGCAACCACATTTAGCACATTTTTCGAATAAATAGACCTTGTTGATCCAAACTGATGAGTTGATTTTCAGTCTAATGGTCGTTCTCTCCAGAACCTGTCAGTCTGATTTCACTGTGGAAGTCCTCATGTGCACAAGACTGTTCTTTTGTCAGAATTAGTCAAGAGAAAAATACCCCAAACACTGGGATATCATCTCAAGATATGACTTTTTCTCTACTTCACTGTGATGTTACAACATGATACTATAAATAAGACAAATAATCAGACTATAAAAATGACAAAGACAATTAATTGAAGAAAAATCTGTTCTGACTGTTTAGATGAGAAAGACGTTTAGTTTTGAAGCTTGTATGAACAGTTTTGGGAAAAAGATTAACCTCTTCTAGTGACCTGTAAAGTTAGAGAGAATTGCCAGATTGTTTGGCCACATGATTTTATAGATGTAAGAGTAAATGAGACATGTAAGAGTAGATGAGAAAGACATTTGGTTTTGACACATGAGTAAAGTGTTTTTGAGCTTCTGCAGGTGATCCATGGTGTTGTGCTAAACCATCCAGGTTATTTGAGCAAACGTGACTCAGTGAATGAAAATGAGCCAAAGCAACTCAGAAGACAGTTTTGGGAGAGATCTGAGCTGTAATGTCATCCCAGTTTCAAGAAATGAGCCAAACCAATGGAGAAAAACTGTAACACTCACCTCATTTCTAGTTTTCACCTAGACTAGAGAATAACTTTTGGCAGTGTGATACTTTTTTGCTTGAGGGATTACAGGATTACTTGTGAATTTTTACTCAACTAAAGCAGTTTCAGCAGGATTTTGACTTTAACTAGAGTAACTGTACTTTTACTTGAGTCGTGAACTTGAGTACTTTTGCCATCTCTGACACACACAAACCCCTGTGCTGACCACAAACACTTGTTGAGTCTATTAGCGCTGTGTTTGTGGGTGGAGTTTAGGGGGACTATAGACTATTTTTTCCAACTCTTAGTCTCAGAGTTGCCAAATCCAAGTCTTTATAGCAACTTTGGGCTTCTTTTTTTGAAGTTCCTTTTGGACTGTGTTTTTAAGTCATAAAAGGAAAGAAGCTTAGCAATTTTTCAGGTTTGATTTGTTAAAATATATCAACTTATATAACTAAAACATGGATTTTTAGCATGTCTTCATGTCTAAAAGTCGTTAATAATGTAAGAAAAACACATGAAATCCTTGACACTCAATGAACACACAGTGTTCTAATTAATGGATTCTTTTATTAACTTTTTATGGAAGGGCTGAGGTTGTTTGTTTCTCTCTGAAAATCTGGCAACACTGGTCAGATGTTGACAGATAGATTTAGCTGTTGATAGCAAATTGTATTTACTTCAAAGACAATAGGAAAATACAAGAATCGTGATAAAATCGAAATAGTGATCTCGCACCAAGAAAATCATGATTTAAATTTTTTGCCATATCGCCCAGCCCTAATTCCAGAGCATTTTAGGTTTTTTAGTCACATCTCAGCAGTATAAGTCTTTACATTTTTATCTTATTTTTCATTCTGGACTATGTGGCTTCTCTTGCCTGTCCTGCCGCAGTGTATACTGGGACCTGTAAATCAGATTGTTTTGTGCCACCATCAATAATAATCAGAAATTATCCCGGGGCCACATGAGATCATATTACAAGCCACATTTGGCCCCAGGCCTGAGTTTGACACCCCTGCACGAGATTCTGGCTAGTCATGTCCTACAAAACAAAACAAAGAACCAAAAGTTTACCATGTTACCCAATTACAGTTAAACTGCATCATACTGTATGTCTCTGGCCCACAAACCAAGACCCTCCATCGATCGTCTATATTTTTCTTGAAAGGTCCTGAAATACAGTATCTGCTGACAGTGGCGTGCTGGGATCATTTTTCAGCCTGGGAAAATTACGTCTTAGATTGTCCCATGTGTTCATAGACCCACGTGTCTTAGAAGGTAGTTGAGTGGTTAAGAACTGCGTGTTTAAACTATTGTGGTTTTTTTGCACCCAAGTTTGAGTCCCGCTCAGTACCTCTCTCTTGATTTATTTATTTTATTGTATCTTTTATCTACTCCGCCTCTCATACATTCTCTCCTCCAGTAGTAAACTACATAGTTTTATTCACTACATGGTCAATACATACTCCTGACCTCTCCTCTGCTCCATGGCAGTGTGCGCTCATACACACACATTCTGGCCCATAAAGACAAATTTATGTCTGAATCTTTTGTCAAGTTTAGTGTGGAAATACACTCATTTAAATATGCAGAAGTGTTCGTTCATAAGGCGTTTTTGCTCGTAACTCAGGGGCAGTTTATACGACGAGTTTTCACGAATCCGTGACGTTTCTATGTCAGACTGGCTTCTCTTTTACACGACAACGAGTGTAAAAGAGTTACGATTCAAGAGGTAGTTTCGAGGGCTGGTTCATTGGATACACCGCGGCGTAAACAAGAAAAACAGTTGTCAATGAAGACGGTTACGTCACTGATATACGCGCGCTGTAGCTGCTACTTTAAGATCGTAGACTGCACAGTCACCAAAAATGTCTCTTTAAAGTTTAAACCAAAACACCTTTCATTCTCACAAAGTCTCGCAAAGTTTAGCCAACAGTGTGTGTTTCTTACCAGCGTATTGCAGAGGAGAAACAAAACAAATCTTCCAAAGCTTCTCCGGGTGCTGATTAGTCTATTGAAATTTGTGTGTTCAGCAGAAAACAAAGTTTGAAGGCTCCACAACAAGTTATTTGACCGAGAACGCGCAGGACAGCTGACCAAGTGTCTGCGCCTGGTAAAAGCGAGCTGTCTTCCCTGTGAAACTCTTGGCGATCTGCGTCTTCCCCGCGCACTGGTCCTCGTGCACTGGTCCTCGGCCCTCTGTGTTTGTTTCGAGCGAGCTCCCTTTTTCCTTGCGCGCTGGTTCTTGTTGCTTCCTTCGTCATTTTATTGATATGAATAACTTGTAAACCTGTCAATGCTCGTGTTATCATAGGCTGTCAGGGTTCACGATCAGGTCATCTGGAGTCCTAGCACAATACCGCCACCTCCTGACGCGTAATAGGAACTACAGCATTTTTGGTATACCTGTGTTTTCATGTAAAGGAAGATTAGCTCGTCGCGACGCGATATAAACTGCGAGCACAAAACTTTATGATTGTGCCGGTTTTCTGGGGAACGTCTTGTAAACTAGGCCTCAGAGAATATACTAGGGCTGGGCAATATCGTGATAAAAATTGAATCATGAGCTCATCTCTGTGACAATCTGCTTTTTTCATTAAATCGTCATATTTCCAAAGTCTCACTTAAAAAGTCTCTTTTCAAGTTTGGTTTACAAAAATTCATCCATTATAACTGAAACATGGATTCTTAGCATATTTTCAAGCTTAAAAGTTGATCCTAATGTTAGAAAAACTATTAAAATATGCCAAATACTTGATTAGTGGCAACACACAAAGTTAAAATAATCGATACATTTTTTTGTTTTTACTTTTTTTATTTAAGGGCTGAGGTTGCTTGTTTTTGGGGTTTATTTTCAAAGGCTTAGTCACTTATTTCTCTCTGAAACTCTGGCAACAAGACAGACTTTGACAGCTGGATTTAGCCACTGACAGTGAAGTAGGAACCCTAACCCTTTCTGAAAACTCAGATACTTGTTTTTGCCTAAAAGACCAAAAAATAGACATGAATGGTGATAAAATCGAAATCGTGATCTGGCTCCAAGAAAATTGCGATACACATTTTTTGCCATATCGCCCAGCCCTAGAATATACTATGCATTTCCCAAGTTTGACTGAGAGCTTATGGGATGTGGAACATGTTTTTGGGCTCCAAAATGTGTCCAGAGTCCTTAACTGTTCGCTATGTGCTGTGAATCACATCATAGACTTGAAGCAGCTGGTTTCGCCCTTCCATCACTGTGCACACACTTGCTGCTGCAGTTGTATATGAGCCGGGCCTTTTTCTCTCTTTAGTCGCTATCTGTCCCTGTCTCTCTCCTCTGTCTCCTCTCTCTCTTCAACCACAGAGACCACCAACCCAAAAGTCATGCGGCCCACCGAGAAACGTCCCAGCTAGCCGATTAGCCAGCACACCACTGCTGATATCAACTGATACTGGAACTATAGGCCTGGGGCATTAATCGAAAAATCGAGAGATCGAATCAAATGGTACATTTTTTGGTGCTGGGTTTTGAATCAAAAGATTGAAAATGTATCTTTTGTCACTAAAAATGTGTAGTTTGAAGCAAAAGTTAAACGTTAAGAAAGAAAATTGTTGTATAGTTTCTAAAAAAATCTAATAACAGGGACATTTTTGAAAAGTTTTTGTTTTGTTTATGTTCATGAATGGCATTCTGGCACCGAGATCAATCAATGAAAAGAAAAATATATAGTGATTATATTTTTTCCCAGATCGACCAGCCCTAACTGGAGCTGAAAATAGCTTTTTTTTCTGGATCTGGAACACAATTTTAAGCATTACAAGAACTTTTAGTCCATCCAGTAAATCTGCCAGTAAATAAGTCTTTATATTGTGGGATCAATACTTGCAGTGATATTTCATGGATCAGCGCCAACATCTGGTCCCAGTATTGAATTGGTGCATCATTATTTTTTGTTCCCATTGTAGCATTCCGTTCCAAGGAGCCTATCCCAGTGACTTAGGGCCTTAGGCGGGGGAACACCCTGGACAGCGGCCAACTCATCGCAGGGTTAGACAGACAACCATTTACTCTCTCATTTTAACAGTGATGCCCAATGAACCTAAACATGCATGTTTTTGAAAGTAGGAGAAAACCGGAGTACCCCGAGAAAACCCACGGTGACACGGGGAGAACATGCAAACTCCACCCAGAGAGATCGTGAAATGTTGATATGGTCCAACCCATGACCTCCTTATTGGGAAGCCAGAGTTCTAACCACTCTGCTACCGTGCATTTGTATTCAAATTTGATGTATTACGTGCCTATTTCTACGGTATGATGTGTCTTTACATGCCTATTGCGTCAACTTCTAAACAGATAATCGACATTGTTTCATCAACTCATCTAACGGTGCCATTTTTAACTTCCGTTTCTTGTGCTTTGCTAAAAGTAGTAGCTCACCGACTATTTTGTTTACCAAAAGTAGCTTTCCTGACGAAAAAGGTTGGAGGCCCCTTGTCATAGAGGGACACAATGGGCTTAAAATCGAACCTAAACTCCTGTAGTGTGCAGAAGGCTTTAAGTATTTTTTCATTTTAATTATTGTTTATAAATCAAGCACATTTGATCCCTATTTCCATTAGGTAATGTTCTTGTTGTCACGTTTGTTTCATCTTTTTTTTTTTTTTTACGTAAAAATTTCAACAAACATGTTGAAACACACTTCTGTTGGACTGACTTAATATCGTCACCCTCTACATTTGAATTAAGCTGTGATCTTCTCTTTAACTAAAACAATCCTGCCCCACTTTGTAATGTCACTGAATGTTAGCGTACATAAATCTGTGTGTCACTTTTAGCTAAACAAAAGATAAAACTCAAATGTTTTGTCGCGCTGCATTTCTGTTGACGTGACAATAGGAAATGATTCGTACTTATCTGACATTACCTTCACACATGACTCAGTTTGTGCACTTTTGGTGTTTGTCCAGTCTCCCAGAATCTGTGTGTGTTTTTTTTTTAACCATACGTCAGTCTGATTTTATAAACACATACTGTAAATGACAAGTCAGATTCTCAGTATTCTCAAGTTGTAGTTTTTATCTTTCTTCTGCTTGAGGCAGTAATTACTTTGGAATGAAAAATAAAGTGAAAATATTTAATTTGAGCTTATTTTTAAAGGAAGGGCAGATTCTCGTTATATTACTCAACAACACAGGGTCTTTTGATCACCCACTTCTCAGCAGTGGAGATATGCAAACTGTGACTTGGACTTGAGTCAGACTTGAGTCACTATGTTGAGTTGAGACATGATTGGATAAAATAGACAAAGGCTCCATTTGGACTTGAATGTCTGTGACTCAGAACTCGACTTGGACTTGTCTCTCTTTGACTTGGAACTTGACTTGGACTTGTCTCTCTTTGACTTGGAACTTGACTTGGACTTGTCTCTCTTTGACTTGGAACTTGACTTGGACTTGTCTCTCTTTGACTTGAGACTTGACTCAGACTTGTCCTCTTTGACTTGGGACTTTACTTGGACTTGTCTTTGCCTCTTATACATACAATACAGATTTGGTAATTTATTGCTAATTACAAATGCATAAATGTATAGGGTTATCAGTTTTATGATATTAGACTTATGGTTTTAGTCAATATCTTGATTTTGTCTTTAATTGGACATATAGGGCCTATAGAGACAGAGAGACAGATTTATCGATAAAGAGCCAGAAAATCTGGGTCAATAGTAGTAATTAATTGGACATATAGGCTCTATAAATATATGTCCATTTAAAGACACAACCAGGTTATTGCTGGGTTTCACATTCTAGAATTCTTGTCAGTTAAAAGCCAGATTGGGGCAAAGCCCAATTCTATGAATAACATTGGACTTTGCCATGAAATATTTAAAATTATTTAATAAATTTAAAAAGTGATGATTTTGGGGTGACTAGACCCAATAAACTATTGCATTGCAAAAATAAACTGTGTTTAAACAATATTAATTTTACCTGCCCCTGATTGAAATAACATTGGACTGTAGAATGTTGTGAAGTCATCTGAAACCCAGCAATTGACTAAACCCATAAGTCCGATATTATAAAACTGATATCCCTATAAATGGAAAAAAAAGTTTGCTACGATACCTTAAGCTAATAAAGTATTTATGTTGTTGCACAATAAATGCAAGTTTCTCAACATGGCCCATTCTCTAGCAAGTTTACTGTATTCCAAGAAGATTAAAATCTATCAATATGTGGATCAGCTGGACTGATCCATCCCTAAAACAGTGTTGTCATGTTTTGTGCTGGTTACCTTTTGCAATGTTGTTGAAATTGAGAATAAATTGTCGATTGTAGGAGCAGGTCAACCAAAATATAATACTGGCCTTGTCTATAAAGTGCAACGGGCCAATATATCAGTCAATCACCATGCTGTAATCTACTTCTTCTGTGTTAGAGAAACTTTCATTAGACATTGTCAACACAAATTCCAGAGTAAAACTTGTGCTCCTCTGTCCCTTTTGCAGGACTGCGAGTCTTTTGAGAAGTGCTGTCCTAATGTGTGCGGAAACAAAAGCTGTGTGGCGGCGCGCTACATCGATGTCAAAGGCAACAAGGGCCCCATTGGAATGCCGAAGGGGGCCACCTGCGACAAGTTCATGTGCTCTCAGCAGGGCTCGGTGTGCGACATCTGGGACGGACAGCCTGTGTGCAAGTGCCGTGACCGCTGTGAAGGGAACCGCATTTCACATGTGCGTCTGACGGAATGACCTACTACAACAAGTGCTACATGGATGCAGAGGCCTGCTCCAAGGGTGTCTCTATCACTGAGGTCACCTGCAGGTAACATGTTAAGTACTTTAGCTCATACAGGTAAAGCTGCATGGGGCTGTGTGGGGCTCAAGTCTACATTTTTTTTTAATCATTCCTCTATGTTCCTCTCTAAACCAAAGTTGCTGTAAATTCTTGTTTTGAATTCCCTTCTTGAGATAAAATATTTAAATAATCCATGCAGACAGCCAATAGTGTAGTTAATAACAATATGGAACAGTAAATATAATATTTATGCTAGTGTAAAGAATCAGGTTTATATGCAAAGTCAACGGACTGCACAACTTTTCTGTGGCACATCTTGAACATTCTGCTGTCTGCGGTAGATGAATCCAGCATTCAAAGTTGAAAACTTATTAATCAGGAACTTTCACCAGATACATGTCAAAGTATCATGAATCCGTTCTCTGACTTCTGAATGCAACATTAGAACTATTTAACATTCTGTATCTTCATTAAATTCAACTATTTTCTTCTAAAACAGGAGGAGTCCATGAACATATTTGAGGTCCCAAATCTGCCTTTACTGAAGTTAAAGAAGAATTAATATTAAGATTTATTTTTATTATCCATAGAACAACAATAAGACAATAGCTTGCATTCTTTATAATTGTGCGTTGTCTTGGTTTAGGTGCAACTGAATGGACTCTGATGCCCTAGTTCTTAGAAAATACCTGTTTTCACCTGAGATAACTCAAACATGCAGGTTATGAGTAAAAAATGTTAATTTCAAAACTGTTATTTAGCCACTTTCAAACAATAATTATTATCAGTTTTATGTATTTTTTGTGTTTTTCAATGAACAAAATGAGAATTACAGATCTGCAGAAACCATAGTTTCTTCCTAAATATACACAGAAATCACAATAAGTCTCCTTTAAAGGTGGTACTTGTCTCCATGGAGATGTCTTTACTTTGCTATTGCCTCTCCAGTCTTGGACAATCCTTTAACTTGGCTTTCAACACTTGCTTGTTTCTATAGATCTCATTCAATATTATTGGAAGCATGACTTGGCAGTCCCAGGTACGTACTTGGCACTGATGAGAGCTGCATTGAATAACCATCCATGTTTAATAAGTTAAAAGGACAACAACAAAAAATAAGGCTTTGTACTGCATTGTATAAATTATTGTTGCTGTAAAAAGCCCTTCTAGGGATGAATATTGCAAATTAGCCAAGGATATGAATGTAGTATGCTACATACCTAATGTACTACTTGTCCCTATCAAATACACTAGCCTTACCCTCGTCTCAGAGCGTTACAAATATAGAACTAATATGCATCATTTTATGACTCCCTCAGATGGATAAAGAAAAAGTAGAACAAGGGGTTATAGAAACTCCCCCCCTGAAGCTCACCACTCTTTGACACATTTAACTGATTTAGCCTCTCTTCCTGCTCTTACAGATTCCACCTGACCTGGCCCAACACCAGCCCTCTCCCCGACGAGACCACCCTCCACCCCACCACGGCCCTGCAGACCACCCTCCCGGCGGACATCCAGCCACCGGCCATCCACAGCCCAGTCACCCGGCAGACCGTCTTCGTGGGGACACTGCCAGCTTCCTGTGCGAGGTATCCGGCAAACCCCATCCCGAGATCACCTGGGAGAAGCAACTCAAGGGCCGCGACAACACCGTCCTCCGACCCAACCACGTCAGGGGCAACACGGTCGTCACCAACATCGGACAGCTGGTCATCTACAACGCTCAGCTTCAAGACGCCGGAATCTACACCTGTACGGCCAAAAATGTGGGAGGCAGCGCGTCCGCTCACTTCCCACTGGCGGTCGTCAAGAAAGAATTGCGCGTCAACAGTACGAATTTACCGTTCCCGGCTGAAGAATGCCTGAAGTCGCCCGATACGGATCATTGCGGGGAGGACACCATGAGTTGGTACTACGAATCCAAACGAAACAACTGCTTCCCCTTCACGTACAGTCAGTGCAACAAGAACCGCAACCATTTCGACACGTACGAATCGTGCATGCTGTCTTGCGGTGGTGAGCTAGCTGCGCCTTGCAGTCTACCTAGCCTCCAGGGTCCTGCAAGTCCTACGAACCACGATGGGCCTACAGCAGCGTCCTCAAGAAATGCCAGTCGTTCGTTTATGGAGGGTGTGGCGGGAACGAGAACAACTTCGAGTCCAAGGAAGTTTGTGAAGAATCGTGCCCGTTTCCGAAAAATCACAACTGTAAGATGTGTAAGCCAGAGGAAAGATGATAGCTAGCTTCTGTAAAAGCGATTTTGTGATTTTGGGACGCGTGACGGAGCTGACGGAAGAGCAAGAGTCGGGGCACGCTTTGGTCACCGTCGATGAGATTCTGAAAGATGACAAAATGGGTTTAAGGTTTTTCGGGAAGGAGCCTCTAGAGGTGACTTTGCTAAACGTAAACTGGAACTGCCCCTGTCCGAACATCACGGTAGCGGACAGTGCGATCATCATTATGGGGGATGTACACAATGGCATGGCCGTCCTGCAGCCGGATAGTTTTGTCAGCGCGTCGAGTAGCAGGAGGGTGAGGAAGCTACGTGAGGTGGTGCACAAGAACACCTGCCATTTTCTCAAAGAGTTCCCTGCTGCTCAGTAAGTTCTAGAAGGACTGTAGAAAGGATAAAGGTACAGAGGTGGGTACGGCATGCACAGGATTTTATGCAATCACAATCATATCACTTGATTGTACTCTAAGTACTCAAGTATAGGCTTTTTCGCACATGAAAGTACCAGGACTAGTCTCAACATTCCTCCAGTCCTTGTTTAGTCAGAGGATCTAACCTGTCCCCATGTTTGTGTTCACACAGCAACCGTTTTTAAAAAAGTGTCTCTAATTAGCTTTAGCATTAGTATTTGTATACTCTGGAACATTTAAATATGTCATTAAGTGGTGTTAGAAAAACAGAAAGTGTCTTTCGATTCTACAAAAAATTGTGATCGACAAAACCCAAAAAACATCACTAAAAATAATTCCAATGTAATTCCTAGTAATAGTTAGGCTACTGTTTACAAATTAAAGAAATCCATTTTGAGAGTTACTGCTTTTAAACAATTTTTCTTAAGGATAAGGAAAGTTTATCTAAATGTGAGAATGTATAAAACATGTCTAACAAAGTTAACCTTGTAAATGTACCTGCCCCTTAGCTCTCACGAAAAATAAAGAAAAAAATCTCGTAATTATGAGATAATATCTCATAATTAAGAGATATGCCCCAGAGCCCTAGCTAAAAAAGTTTCTAAATTGTGGCCCAGTCCATTCCTTCTCTGTATGAAACAGGTTTAAAATGGGAACTGGAGCTGAAAAAAGTTCTGCAGTGGAAAGCCTATGAGTTACTATAAAGCAGAACTAAATAACTTCAGTGGTATGATTTCAATTCTTTTTATTTTTTAAATATATTTTATTGAGTTTTTGCAATAATTGTACAATACAATAGGAACAGAAACCCCTTAAAAATAATAATAATACAAAATGTATGCTATGTATTAAACCTTTTTGTTAAAGTACTCAAGAAAGGCATCCCAAATAGAATGAAAGGTACTCAACTTTCCTCCAGGATCATACTTAATTTTTTCTAATTGTTTCATTACATCATTCAGTAAGTTGTTACAAGTTGGAGGGGGGTTGTTTCCAGTGTAACAGGATCAGTCTCTAGCCAATAAGGTTACAAATTTCACAAAAGGTTTTTGTTCATTGTTTGGTACACCAAACAAAGCAAGCACAGGATGGTATGATTTCTTTTTTACTGAAATAAATATTTTTTTATGTCTTATTTCAATAAGTAAGTTCCTGTGCAGTTACACATTTCTTTTCCAGAACACAAGAAAGTAATAGAAAAAATCGGCTAATAAAAAAAAAAGTAGTGATCAGCTATAAAATAAAAAACATTTTAAAAAATTCTCTGGGACCTGGTAGCAGATGTCCTGGGTTGGACTATTTTTATTTTTTGTTCAAGGGCAGGATTTTTTTTCCTGGAGGCAGCAGACAAAGCTGATATATGCTCCAAAATCCTGATTATAAAAATAATGCAACAATCAAACATTTAGCAAAAATAAAAATGTTACTTAGTTCTGCTTTATATAGTAATCCAAGTACAAGTAAAAGTGAAAAGCACTTGAGTTCAGTAACTGTTGAGAGGTGAAGTCTGACTGATGTGATTTTAAAATTAATATCTGACCTTTAACAGAAGATCAAAAAATACAAAATATTTTACTAAAGTAACTAGCTAAAATGGAAGAAAAAATGTTCTGATAAAGTCAGACAGTCCTAGATAGATTAATATATTATTATATTTTATGTTCTCTTGCTTGTTTCCGTAGAAAATTCTTTAGTTGTAATACTGTATGAAAGAAACTGATTAATATTAAGGAAAAAAACAAAGTCTTAAACTAACGTTTAACTTTTTAATTTAATGGAATTATCCATTTGCTTTTTCACTCCCAGAACACAGCACCATTTAACTGGAACTAATCCTGTGTTCATTCAAACCAGGGCCAGAACAGGACCAGACAAAGCCTTCCGCACACTAAAAGAGTTTTGGCCAAGTTTTAATCCTGATTTGCCTTTCCACATCTTCAGCAAGGCATCACTGAAGCATTGATTCTCTTCTGAGATCTGTCACTCGTCATGTGTGGTCTCTGTGACTCTTTTAAGACTTTGATCTGACGTGAGGCTCCAACATTTTGCTATAAACTTTAGAGCAGCCAATCAGAGCAACCAGACAGTTCCAGGCTTATGTAGCAGCAGTCATTTAATTAGTGACACTTGTGTTCTACTTTTTGGCAAGCTTGTGTCATATCACATTTTTGTCTTGGAAGTAATAAACATGTTTACTTCCTGCACTTTTTTTTTTTAAATGACAGTCAATTTAACATTTTCTAGTCCAGTAGTATCAAAGTGAAGTCCAGGAATCCATTTGTCCCCCCAAATTGTTGGATAACTGATTATTACTTGAATATTACAATTTCTTATCTTATATTGACTTAAATATATCATATTTTGATGGAAACAGCCAGACAGATGAAATAAGCACTCTTAAAGTTTGCCTTGTCTAAATGTTGCTATAAAGATGGTTTGAACTGAAATAATATTGTCCTCTATTATAGACTATGATAGGTGGTGCTTGAAGTATTTTCATACTGAAAAGGAAGTCTATGAATTAAACAAAACGTTGAATATTCCCATTTATCAGATTCTTTTGAAATTATGTATCAGTACTCTGCCTCAAAGCTTAACTTTTATTCCAAACGACACATTTTGCTGATAAAAGATTGGTTTCGATGTGTCAATTCAAAATGCACAACCAAATAATTGATGATTTGATCTTGATCTCTCAGTTTTTTTGATTAATTGCCCAACCTACGATAGGCGTCCCTGACTTAAAAAAAAAAAAAAAAAAAGAACCTCTGCTCTAGTCAGTGCAAACATATCCGAATGTTAGTCCTGTTTGAGCAAACTGATATTTGTTAAAGTAAAGTGTTTACTGCCTGCTCCTTACCCACCTCTGCTCAGACCGGCTCAGGACGTCCAGCTTCACACTCACACTCTTCAGGTCTGTGCTCTCCGCAGAGGGCACTGTCAGGGCATTAGCAAACATACGTATAGGGGTGTGGTAATACTGTCGATAGTGGGTCTTTCGGTACCAGAATCGGATTGGTGATGTGTGTGTACGTTCAATATATATTTTGTTAATTATGTGATTTGTCCGCTGAGGTTCACTAATTTCACACGATCCGACATTTATACATTAACTATTAAGCGGTGCGACCCGCCAGCCTATATTTTGGGAGGTTTGCAAAGGTCAAGCATTTCGGTCATCTAAGCTTTACCTTCGGCGTCTTGTTTGTTGTTTTGATTTTGATGTTAACACTGGCACTATTATTAGCTACTGTTTCAAATTATTAAGATAGATGGATAGCTAGTTCGAGTAAGCATGTTAGGCTTAAATGGAGTAATGGAGATGTGGACTTTGGCTTTACTAATTTGAAACCTTTGTGAGATACATTCATAAAAATCAATAAAAGTAAAAAGTATTAACTGTACACTTACAAATAATGGTTTAAAAGACGTAATTTCGGCCGGCGCAGGAGAAGTTGCGCTTAAAGGTACAATAGAACTCGAACTGAAAGTGTACCAAAAACATCGTACCAGCAAACTGAAAACCGAACCGAATATGATTTCATCGTACCGTTAAACCCCTAATATGCACCGCACCAGTCTCATGCTAGCGCAACAGCACAGTGCTAGCATAACATTAGCACAAACAACAAAACAGGTTTATGGACTTTGTTCTCAACTCATTTTTGTTCAACAGAATAAGCTCCGTCAATCATTTTTCAGTGTTTTATGTAGGCTATGCTAACACCGCAACAAGCCATAAAAACATGTTCACGTCTTGTCAATCACTTTTATAAGCTAGAAAATAAATTTATATTTTCTGAAATCATTTTTTAGAAATTGTTATTTTCTTTTAGAGTAAATGAACATATCTGTGTTTGGAATATTACTTGTATATGACTTAAAGGAGCACTATGTAAGCACTATGTTATGTGTACAACTCATTTACAGGTGTAGTTTATCCCTCAATAATCCATTGCATTCTCCTATCCACAGATCTGTCTCCATGAAGTTAGAAGGTTAGATAAGGTGCTGTGTATGATTTTTACTGTTTTAAAACGGTAAAAATTAAGATGCTGTAGACACCAATAATTGTATAAACGTACACAGATGAGGGTCTCAAACTCGCGGCCCAATGTTCCCTCAAAATAATTTCGTGTGGCCTGGATGATTTCTTATTAATATTGATATTGACCCACCAATCAAATACCCATAAATAATTTAACAGTCCCGCAACGTACTGCAATATGCACTGGAAACGAGCAAATTGTATAAAATTTGCCCCAAATTTTCCTTGGAATATTATCCATTTATGTTAACTTTTTTATTCATGTAAGAGCCGCCGTAATATAAGCTTATTTCTGTACAATATTATATAAAACATTATCAGATATTTCTTATTGGCATATTGTATTTTATGTTATACTAGACCTAAAGTAGGTTAATATTTTATCAACACATTCCTGTGGAACATTTATGCACAGCTCTCACATGTCCATGGAGACAGCAGATCTGCATATGAAAGTGTTTCTTCTATATCAGACAAGTATCGGTAAGAGATGTTTTATTACCTGACTAGTTCGACGGGCACTTCTTTCTTTGTGACGTGTCTTATTAGCTGCTGTTCCCAGTGTGGTCAGCCACGGTCTGTAAGGTCGACCGGCTGACCACGGTGTCGTCCGGTGGTCTCTGGAGAAGGTTGCTCTATGTACAGTACTGGAGAGTTGGAAGCTCCTTTGTCTTGACCTCACTTTCAGATTTCTGCTGCTTTTGATCCATTGTTTGTGTTTGTTAGTTTTTTGATTAATATACCGTGAGTTGTCCTGTCCATTATGGGTTATATTCTGTTTACAGTGGTCTGACATTGCCAACTTCATCTCTGTCGTTGGCTCTGGTTAAAAGTCTTGTTTATTTCTTGCATTCCAACCACAAACGATGGATCAAAGAAGCAATAGAAATCAGAAAGTGAGGCCCAAGCACTTTGGATTCGAGATGAAAGAGCTCACAACTCCCCTGTACATGGAACAGCCTTCTCCAGAGAGCATGGGTCCGCTGGGCTGACCACGCCTGGGAACAGCAGCTAATAAGACAGCTCTGATGAAGACAGAAGTGAAGGTAATAAACCATCTCTAACCGATACTTGTCTGATATAGAAGAAACACTTTCATAAAGACATGATGACATCCATGAACAAAGTTACATAGTGCACCTTTTAAATCTATATTGACCATTATAAAGATGTGTATGTTGTATTTATTTTTCCTAATTCTAGCTGTTTTCCAATGAAGTGTTGTGAATAATTGACTGGTGTAAATAATAAATCCATGAATGAGGCTGAAGTGGTGTGTCCAGTGCTGTTCTAACACTGTGAGCTGTCTGCTGGGCTCAGGGCACATTCCAGCCCAGCTGTGGAGCCCGCAGAGCTCACTGTTGTGTTGTGTCTGGGTCTGTCCGACCCGGTGCGTCTCTTTCATGTACAGGGGCCCGGGGCCAGGGGCCGGGGGGGAGGAGCAGGAGGAGCTCCCTGTCTCAGTCTGCTGGACACATCTGTGAGAGCACCAAAACAAGAAGATTATGTTCTGTAGTCGACAAGTGGGACAGGAAGGTGAAAGGACACAGACTAACAATGACTAGAGAAGCGATAACACTGGTTTTAAGTGAACTGTATAGGGTAAGGTTACTGTCAATTCATAGAAATTGACAGTAATAGAAAAAACATGCATATTTTTCTTGTATTTGTGCAAAAAAAATAAAAATACTTTGGTAAATTCATAATAAAAAGAATTTTTCAAAACTAAAGGTGCACTGTGTAAGTGTCAAAGTTTAAGAACAAGGGCACCTGCATTATTCCTTATTACTCAACTGAAGACAATCTTACGGCTTAAAATTAGTTTCTGCATAATGTTTTCACCTTAACAACAAAGTTATTACTATGAAAATGTAGATATGACTAATTTACTATTTTTGACAGATTGATGAGTTTGCAAACTCCAAAAGTTAGACATAGAAAGTTAGATTAGAGACTTTGGTATGTAATTGCGTGTCTGTCTGACCTTCTAAATCTATATAAATCACTATGACCAAGTCCTTACACTTTGCTGTTTTAGCAGGTCTGTTATGAGTCATCTTCTATGTGTTGCGGCGATGTTGCGACAGTAGATGGCGGTATTTACTCGGTATGAATGCAACTTTTTATTTATTTCTTTTTTTTTTTACAACATTTGTCTGATGTAAAACAGCAAAACAAAGAGTTTATGTGAAATAAATACAAAAATTTACAATAATGCAGTCGCTTTCGCCCAACCAGCTCAGGAGGCTTGGCTAGTTCCGATGTGAATATACCAGTGGATTGTTGTTTCCGGTCAATTCATTCCCCCGGGAGGCTAGCTCAAATGCCGTAAACTAATTGAAATAATTGACACAAAGTGGACAACAAGTCAGATAATCACTTGAAGCGAGTTCAGAGCATCACATTCGAGGTAAATACTTCAACATGTGTTTATAAAATGTGCCATTTTGTCTCAGAAGCTAATGCTAACCAGTATTTAATTTATATATTAATGTTAAAATAACTCGACAAACTGTACTAGCTTTATACAAAACACTCAGCCTAGGATGTAATGTATTTTATCAAATTGTCTGCTTTATATCTGCGTGAATTTATTTGTTAGCATTTAACATTGCGCCAAACTTACTGCACTTTTATAAACACACAGTCTTTCTCTGGTGAAGTATTTACCTCGTATGTGAAGCTCTGAACTCGCTGCCAGTGGTTATCTAGTTGAAATCCGCTCACTGCTTTGATTTTTTAAATATGAATTAATATTAGCGCATCTCGGCAAATTCCTTCTTGTCCGTTCATTCGAGAACGGGACAACTATCCACTGGTATCTCGCTAACCGGAGCTAGCATAGCCGCAGCGTGAAAAGGGCCATTCGGTCTGAACCACTCACATTTATAAGGCTGTCTGCACTTATAGAGACAACCTCGGTAAGTTTACAAACATCATGTCGAACATTCAGGCAAGTGCAAACGGACTGTATTTTGATATATCGCAACTTTGAGCATTTTAACTTACACAGTGCACCTTTAAAATACAAATAACTTCGTAAATGTAATGTGTTAACTTGTGTATTGATGTGTTGGCTGCTAACCTGGCCAGCCAGATGGTTTATCTCGTGATTTTTTTTGTGAATTCACAAATACGAGATAAATGGTGTTTCAGCTCAATCACATCACAGCAGCGTGGTTTTGAGGCCCAATCACACTGTAGCAGGGCGGGCTAACACGGGCTGTTAGTGCCAGGGCGCTACCGCCAAGTCTAATTCAAGTTAAACTGCTGCTCCCGTGGATATACGTGTTGTCTGCTGCTTTTGATGTGGTTTTAGTAAGTAATTTAGGTTGAGTAATTTCTTGAAAGAAAGCAGTATGTGTGACACTTGTTTTATCCCTCGCGGACATTGGATATACCATTACGAGTTGTTACTGTGATTGGCTAAACACAAATAAGGTAGGCTGCTCACCCAATCAGGTCAAAGTATTTAACTTAACATCCCACCTTTCCCAAACGCTTTCAGACGGTCCAGATGGATACTGTGGAAGAACTCAAATCGTAGTTCATCACAGATCCATCTGGCATGAGCCAGGTTAGTTGTATACCTTGGCCAGATCTCTCTTGTAAAAAAGATTCTGAATCTCAATGGGACTTCTGTTTTGAAATAAAGTGAATAAATAAAAAGCTACTTTTTACTGCAATAAATAAAAATGAAAAACAAACGAATAATGCATTGTAACATAAAAACAGGATTAAAACAAGACTAAGCTAAAACAAACCCAGTGTCACTCAACCAGATTTGAACTAGAGCAGATCATAAAAGCAGTAGGACTAGAGTCGTCCAAGTTCCAAACTAAGACTTCACCTTGTCTACATCTTGAACAAGACTAGATCTCAAAATCTGGACTAAACCAGAACTACAAGGTCTTAACTACTTAAAGGGCATGACGGAATCTGGTTCAAATGACAACCGAGTTAAGAACAACGAACACAGTCTATCAAGCTATATCTGATCGATGGCCTTATTCATATGCTAGGCCAAAACATATTGCTTAGTGGGCCGCATTAGCCCCCCTGGCCGCCATTTGAATTGTAGACAAACTAAACATGTCGTAGCGCGCGTTTTAAGTAACTTTCCTTGCGTTGATCAGAGCATACAGCTGGACACACAGGAAACCGCACATAAGGATTTGACTAACCCTGAACCCCTCCGTCCCCTTTCCCTTGTCTCCCCCCTCCGTCCCACCACCACCACCAGCAGACCCCAGGACCGCCGCCGTGACCTCCGACCCCACCGCGAGCACAAAAAGAGAGCTCGCTTTCATTAAAACTTGTTGACACGGTGCGATTAAATTGACGGACTGCTGCTCCAGACTGGCCCCCCCACCCTGCTCACTGACACTTTCACTATCAAGTTCGGACCACCGCAGAGACCAGACCAGACAGAGGGTAAGGGTCCCGACGGTCAGCAGGTACACTGTGGACTCAGTGACCAGAGGGAAGGGAAGGATCTCAGTGGGTAAGTTCAGGTCTGGGGCTTGGAGTTGGTGAAGTGTAGGATTTTGTTCGTATTCGTAAATATTAACACACTTTTATATTCACCGTAGAAATGAACTGGGCCAGCAACAAGTGAAATAGAGACGTACATCATTTGCCATTTTGGAGTGAAGCGATGTTCTTTACAAATAGGGCTAATTCGGGTAAACTCCTCTAATATTTGTATTCATGGTAAGCCAATAAAGAATGTTGATGAATTTAACTATTTAGAAGTTACATATTGGATCAAACTTTAACTTATACAAAACATGCCAAAAAAAAAAAAAAGAAATAACTTAAAGTTTCATTTGGCAAATTTTAGATGCATAAGAGGATCTCTTATGAAGCATCCCACCTAGTTAAACTCAATGATTTTGTCACACTTTATGCACTGCATATCGAGTTGGTCACAAGGCTCTAAAACAGCTTTAAAACCTCTCGATTCAGTATATAAACAAGCGTTAAAAATTCATGCCAAATAACCAAGGCAGTATCATCATTGCCCTATTCTTGCTAAATACTGTATGAATTTTTAAAGTAGGGTTAGGGTTAGTCATTTTCAATTTCAAAATGACTTTCGGATGAGACTCAAAACGTCTTGATCTTCAGAAACATTGTCCAGATGACAACTTTGAAGGCTTCTACTATGGATCTACTATGGATCACTCCTGGATGAATGAGGACTACACTGTCATGAATTCTTAAACTTAGAAATTCTTATGTATTACACAAATGTTTGCCTGCTTTTTAAAATTGTTCATGGAATAGCTGCACCTCCATTGCGAAAATGTGTTGCTTTGCGTTCGGATAAAATAACTCGAGCCACACGCTCTACTTCAAGAGGAGAACGTAGTCTCCCAAAACATAAAACTTCTTTAGCTAGATCTGCCTTTTCCTTTGTTTCAATGAGTCAATGGAACGCAATGCCAACAGAGATTATTAAGTGCACTGAGTTTAAAACAATTGCACGCCTGACCAAAACATGGCTCTTAAAAAGACAAGTTTGCACCCATTTATGAATGTAATGTATGAGTAATGTGTGGCTGAGAAGAGCGAAGTGTGAATGTGGCTTATAGTCTGAAATTGTTTTAGTAATGGGCAGAAGTATGTGTTTGTAATTAAATTAAATGTAAATTTTATATATACTGCAATATATTGTTCAATCAAGAAACCACCTACATTTAGATCTGTTTTCTTTTAAAAACTGTAACAACAACCTGCCCGGGGATTACAGGTGGAAATTAGCATTCTCTGCTATAACCTGGCACAAGCATCTCTCCTTCATGGTTAATGTCAATTGTGCATTGTCCCTGTACAAATAATATAATACAATACCATTTGGAGCAGTGTGGGGCTGCAGTTTTTTAGTTGTTAAGTCGGTCGATGACATCTTAGTCGACCAAAATTTGTATTAGTCGACTAATTCTTTTGGATAGATCGTGAGGTTTTATGTTGAACAGGGACAAAAAGTCGTGATTTAGTTGAGGATTTGAGACCGAATCGATGATCTAATCTATATTGTACATTGTTTTCTATTCATTTTGTGTGTTTTTGCATGGACTCCAATGGATTTTTAGTCTTTTTGTTTTGGGTCAGAGAACAAATCAGCCTTTTTAATTCAGAGCTTTAGCCACACCCCCTTTTAGTCGATTAATTGGTCGATGGGACATACCTTTAGTCGACCAAGAATTTCTTTGGTCGACTACAGCCCTAGAGCAGTGATTTTCATCCAATGTGCCGGGGAACACTAGTGTGGCTTGAGATTCTGGAAGGTGTGCCTTGAAAATACGAAGGAGGTTTGCATCTTTCAATCTATAAAATGGATTTCATTTTTGTCTAATTTCCATTTTTGGAGTGTGTAGCAAAACATTTCACCGAAAGTGAAAGCAAGACAATCTGCATTTAATAATTTAAAGAATAAGTTCTAAATAATTCTGATATTTAGAGGTATTTGAATAGGTAGTGTGCCGCAGAATTTTTTTTTTTTTTTTTTACTCCAAAAATGTGCAATATTTTCGCCAGCAATGAAAGCAAAAACAATTACCATTCAGTAATATAAAAACTTGATTTAATTACTTTGACGGGAACTTCTCATCATTTATAGCTTGGGAAAAAAGCTATCTTGATGTGAAAAAGTTGCCTCTCCATAGATCTGACCTGTCCCAATTTGTTGCGTCATATTCTTCTCTCTACTCTCTAAGTTAAGAGGAGCATTCCTAACACAGCGATACAAAAAGCAGGCCACAGACCCTCCAACTGAAATATTACATATTTCACTTATTCCAAAATAGCTTGATTGGGGTATATTTAGCTAGTAGCTGGTGTGCAGTGGAAAAAATTGAACCAACAAATTGTGCCGTGATTCTGAAAACGTTGGGAACCACTGCATGGAGACACATTTTTGTTAGATCAGGCTCTGTTTTAAGCATTTCTGTATTCAGACAGATTACAACTATTATCCAACTTTGGGGGCGGCTTATGGTCCTTTTATTGTGGCCGGCCTAAGTCACACCTGTTTAGTGGAGAAGTTGTCATTACAGTCAGTGCTCATCAGGTCCATGAGGGCAAGGCATCAAACAAGACAATAAGAAAAATCCGAGGCACTCTGTAGATTTATTCGATAATGTATTTCAACACAAGGTCCTCATAAGGGCAAATTGAACAACACCTAGGTGCATGAATGTGTACAGATCATGTGACCAATATCATGTGATCATAATGAGAATAAAAAAACAGATAAAATAATGTATCTTACGTGTCAATAAAATAGAACAATACAATTGAGTTAGTTTTGTTATTGGAAGTTGTTGGCTGTTTTTATACACACAATTTTAATATGGAAAGCTTGTAATGCATGTTTACCTCTAACATTATCTACAGCTAAACTACAGCACAAGTTTGACATTGACAGCATCAGATTGATAACTTTCTCCTTTCCGTTTATCACAATTCTCCCCAAAAGCATGACAGGTACTATGTGTTCACTAATGTTTGTGGCCCATCTAAAACTTCACAAACTATGAAAATATTGTCCTTGTCACATAATGTGGCTTTAATGTGACATAATGAGGCTGAATCTGGTAGAACATGTCACCATAGCTTTCTTTTTTGGCAGACTCATGTTCATGCTCCAACATAGCAATGGCAATTCTATCTGCAACTACTCTGGTTGTCCACAAGATGGTAGCAAATTATCATGGCATTTTGTCCACATGCCTGTTTTGATTCAGTGTGAACAAGAGAGAGCCAATGAACGAGCACAATGTATGTACAGTGTACAGATTGTGAAAGAGAATAAATCCTATAGTTCAGTGCTGTACTGTACTATACTGTATGTATGTATGTATGTATGTACTGTATGTATGTACTGTATACGTATATATGTATGCATGTATGTACTGTATACGTATGTATGTATGCATGTATGTACTGTATATGTATGTGCATGTATGTATGTATGTATGTATGTAAACAGGAGTAAATTGTTCCTCTGTAACTATACAAATCAAGTTTGTCCTAAGCAGTCTTGAAAAAACCTAGCTATTGTTATATATTCCCTTTTTCAGTAGTTGTTTCAGTAGTGTAATGCATTACTTATTAAAAAAAAAGTTGGCACTATATTTCAAGTTACAATCAGAGTTGCATAATTGAATGAAATACATTGGCATGTTAATGAAAACCACTCCTGGCAAAACCACTTTCTGTGACGTCTGTGACTTGATTCAAAGGTTAATTCAATATTATGAGAAAAAGATTGGATTTTGTGATGTCATACTTATGAATCAGTAATCAGATAAACGTAATAGGATTAGACATGCACCATGACTTATCATAATACAAATGTGTGATTAGCTAAGTTATACTTAAGACACAGCAATACAGCAATGCAAATATATTGTTTTTGTCTGGTAACTTGTTCATTGGGCCTGAGTCTTGTCAGTTCAGATGTGTCATATTGGACCAGCTGGTGCCAAATGGGGACATTACAATAATCGCAATGTCAGGTTGATGTTTCTCCACAACTACCAAGCAATCACATTGTAAAGAAGAAACAGAATCTATAAACTAGTTATCATTTGACAAATAAACACACTTAATAGGACACTACACTGTAACCCAACATGTCTAAGTAAAACAAGTTTAAGTAAAAACACCAAAAACATTCACAAGTCAAAAATCTAAACGTTTCAAGTAAAGTTAATGTGGTTGAACCAATTTAAAGTAGAGTTCTATTTCACTAACATCTGTTTAATGTTTTCTTTGTCGTCAATCTTTGATTTCGATTAAACAAAACATGACCATTTTGCATTATTTCAGATTGAAAAAAGCTGATTTGATTTAATTTACATTCAGTTTTCACTGACATCGGCTTAAAGGTATTATTTAATAACATAAAGTTTGGCAACTGTTATTAGAAATATTAAAGAAACCCATTACCTAGAATATATTGAGTTTTAATTTTGTTTTTCATATAAGTTGTAGAAAATTTAATAAAATACTTTAAAGGTTGTATGAAAGATTTTTCTTTGAGTTACTTAGGAATGGATTAAGAGATGGATTACATAAGATTTATCTTCCTTCAATTCCTTTTTGTTCATGTTAAATATACTGTACCAATGAAAAGAAAAAAAAAAAAGAATATAGATTGTTTGATTGGCAGAATAACAGACCAGTCAATAATGAGGTACCTCGTTTCTATTGGCCAACGTTTTACTGGCTACAGTTTATACATTTTTAAGATTATTTTTCTGTTTAAGTCTATTTTTGGCAAAAACGTTACACAATGTACGTTTGACCAAAAAAAAAAAGCCAAACGTACATTGTGTAACGCATATTTGCATCTTTTCCTGCCTTGTAAAGCACTTTGAGTTGCTTTGTGTATGAATTGTGCAATACAAATAAATTTGCCTTGCCTTGCCTTGCCATTGAGTGAGCAGAACATTTAAGCTCTTTTCAAGTAAACTGAACTTTATAATTTCAAGTAACGTGAACATCTGGATTTACAGTGAGTCATATTGAACGTACAACTGTATTTGTCACCAAAACTTCCAAACAGAGAAAAGCTAGAAAAATACTTGATAAAATCTATGAGAATATTTTGGTATGATGTGCACTTTGGCCTTTATTAGTTTCTTATTACAGAGTATGGTAATATCTGTGTTCAAGTAAAAGTAACACAGTACTATCCCCCAGAGTAAAAGTATAAGGAACAATGTCAGTAAAATGAAGAAGAGGTAATTATGCGTATAGGACAAAAGGTAGGACACTTCCTGCTGAGAACACACGACGAGGCTCCAAGGACAAGTACATTTTACAAACTCCAGGGGATTCTTTACCCCTCTCTCCATCTCTCCTCACGGCTAAAAATAAATACAGCTAGCATAAGGGGAAACTGGGACACGGCCGCCCCCATCTTGGATCTATAGATGAAACAGATATGGCCGGCTAGATTTCACCTTCTTTGTGCAAAAAAAATTAAAATGTGCTTATTGAAAGAACTTTCTGATGGATTTGTTTTTGAGCATGTTCCAAATTTAAACCCTAAAATTTGACTCAAAAATATACTGTACAGTGTATCAAAATCAACTGTGCCAAGTTTGAAGCAAGTCTATGAGTGAATTTCTGAATCTGTAAATTTACCACAGAAATGTATCATTGTGCAAAAGCTACACAGCTTCAAAGAGGTGACTAGACAGTAGAAAGAAAATAAAGAAGGTGTCAAAGGTTTTTGAGTATTCATTTGGGTTGAGATGCTTCTACTGGAACTGAACTTCTGAGGTCAACTTAAACGCACCATTACATAGCATTTGGTAAAATGACATGACTATGGTTTAGAGTCATAAGAAACAGTCCTATGTAGTTTCCACAACACAAGCGACTTGTTTTACTTGCATATCGAAGTGAGCTGTGTGTGTTTAAGCAAAATGACTGGATAAAAGAGAACTCAGGGTTAGGTGTAAAATGAAAAAAGCTGATGGAAACAGAAAAACTCTGCACTAATACTGTCTTAATCCCGCCACAGTTCTACCTTATTTGTAGAGCCAATAGACTTTGGAAAGCAGAGCTTTGTTAGCACCACCCGTTTTCTTTTTGTTGAGGCAAACGCTATTGTAAATCTTCTGCATAATGTGTCCAATATAAACCAAACTTAAGGCATTACATAAAAAAGGCAATAATGTGGAATAAAAGTGCAGAGGCAGACAAAAAGATGATAATGAACTGACATCAGCCTTACCCTCATGTCACAGACACAAACATGGAATAGCTACACATCTTTTTGTAAAACATTTAAAAGTATTTCAGAAGAAAAAGCATAAATCAGGAACAATTTAGATTTAGTTATTGATTTAGGACTTGTCCATACTTGTCAAAGCTCAGGCGTTTCAGAACAAATATTTGACCTAAAACACACTTCATCCACACAAAGCAGGAATTTCAGGACACTGAAAATGAATATTTCTGAAACCAGGTCTCAGAGTGAAAAGATTTCCAAACTCTGGTTTAGTATCTGTTTTTTGTTTTTGTTTTTGTTGTTTGTTTTTTTTACAAGATGACATAATTGCTCCAGAGTCTCATCTGCAGAATGTACTGATCTTCATATGATGTTCACTGAAAATCTGTCGTCTCATTGCATCATAAACAACCGAAGGAAAACATCCAAGGAAAACAATTTTAAAGCTTTGTCAAAATATTCCAGAGAATCTGAAGCATAAATTCACTTTCTGATTCTCTTCTATAGGTTTTAGATCCACATTGTTCATTCAGAATGTTTGCTAAGTTCAAAAGAATTCTCCGCTAACTTTCTGTTTACATTCAGTAACTTTTCTGCGCATGCTCAGTGTCAAGTCTTCTCTTGTTTGTGACTTTCTGTGTCAGCGTCACAGCGCCACGCTCTGGTCAGTTATAGACATTACACCGACTTCAGGCTGGTTTACTGATTCATTTCGGACGCTCACAAAACTCAAGACAGCTCCGTGTTTATGCAATTAGTTTTGAAGATTATCATTGTTTTGTCTTTGTGTGGACAAAACACAAAAAGGGCTGCTCACATAACAGACTCTCGGAGGCCTGGACCCTGCAATAGAAACACTCCAAAGTGAACTGGTCTAAGAGATCCGGCCAGGGCTAAAGAAAACATGGCTTTTGAAATGGATCAAACTTAATTATAAAGGCAACACAGTCTTCAAAGAAAACATAGATATACAAAGAAATGTCAAAAACGTACGATACGCAAGTTTTCGGGACATTTTTACGTCAGTACGTTACGAAAAGCCAAAATGTAAAATAACCACAAATTCTGGTTGAAGCCACGTGACATAACTTTACCAACAGACTAACTTTTTAACTCCGTAACCTAGACTTTCACACAAATAAACTCATTACATGATCAAACTAATCCTAAAAATACTCAAAATGGAGTTGTCCGCTAACTCACTTCAAACAACTACTTTTACCGTGAGCTACCAAGGATATTGTTGAAAGTCCTTGCTCAGTCTGTTTTCTTCCAGTGCTTTTGGAAAGAGATATGCATAGAAGGCTATCCAGTGAGTGAGTCAGAAAGAGAGAGAGAGAGAGTTGTGAGGGAGGGGTAGAGGAACTGTGCTCGGGACACAATGTTCTAATCCCAAACCAGCCTCACAGTCATGGATTGCACAGTGTTGCTCTCGTACACAAAGCTATCCTGTTACATGAGGAATTAGGTAACGGAATATTACCAAAACAATAAAGTCTGTTCATTGTAAGCAATCTTTGGATAAGCTTGAATAACTGTTGTACGATATCGGTAATTATTAGAACGCAGTACATTTTATGGAATAATAGAAAATACAAAGAGGTCTTTTACATGTCACACAAGCCTGAGGTACTTGAACACTCATCATACTTTATTGTCACACTCAGTTTATCTTGTCAAGTCCTGAGGGAGTGAACTAAGCTCTGTCATGTTTCAAATTGAAGGACATATTGAAGGAGAATGCATAGGCTCAAAGACGTGGTGTTCTATAATGTGTCCTAGTTAGACCTTTTTATGTTTTTGGCCTCCATCCAGACAGTTTTCTTTATCATTACCTAGAGTTTTGGAGTTGAAAGTTGAAACTTGGACTATTTTGATGACTTGACTTGACTTGAGACTTACTTGAATCCTATTTGCACGTAATAATATTTACCTCGAGGCATCTGTAAACTTTAAACGACCTCAGAACATCACACGGGGATAGTCGAAGGCTGTAATTTGCTTGTTTTTACAGACTTTATTCAGGAAAAGGCGACAGCTACGCCATGATTTATGACCACGCTCTTTTGCTTCATTCATGACTTGCGCGTTTCTTGTGCTTTGGGTTTGTTTGACCATGAATGACCTGAGCTGTGGCAGTGTAAATGTGGCTCTTCATCACTTTGTTGTGTGCGCGGATCAGAATCACATCCACATCGTTGTCTCTGTCTTTTAATCCACTTACGGTAATGAAGTCCATCCATGCAAACTTTGCAGCGCTCTGTCCAAACTTCCCCCAAATGTTCATCTTCTCGACCTACCGTTGCTACTGGCACTGTACTTCCAAGTCACAGATTTTTATTGTAGTTTGTTGTAGCTTTTTAAGTGTAGAAAAAGACAACAGTTTTATTGGAGAGTGATTGCGACGAATAGTATTAGTATATTTTAGTTCAAATCTGAAGCTAAAATAGGTCGCAGAGTCATTATTAATTCATTTACACATACACACGGCATTAAAATTACATGAGGACGTCTGAGTTTGGTGAATTACAGGAGGTAAAATTCAGAGAAAACTTTACAGACGCGGACGACTCGCACTGGACTAGAAACTCAGATGACGTCTGTAATTTGTACCATTTACATGAGGTCTCGAGGTAAATTGGCTGTGTGAAAGGGACATTACCTTCTTCTTTTCTTCTTCTTCTTCCTCTTTTCTTCTTCTTCTTCTTTTCTTCTTCTTCCTCTTTTCTTCTTCTTCTTCTTCTTTTCTTCTTCTTCTTCTACTTCTTCTTCTTCCTCTTTTCTTCTTCTTCCTCTTTTCTTCTTCTTCTGTATCTTTTTTTTCTTCTTCTTCCTCTTTTCTTCTTCTTCCTCTTTTCTTCTTCTTCTTTTCTTCTTCTTCCTCTTTTCTTCTTCTTCTTCTGTATCTTTTTTTTTCTTCTTCCTCTTTTCTTCTTCTACTTCTTTCTTCCTCTTTTCTTCTTCTTCTTTTTTCTTCTTCTTCCTTCTTTTCTTCTTCTTCTTCTTCTTCTTCTTCTTTTCTTCTCTGTATCTTTTTTTTTTCTTCTTCCTCTTTTCTTCTTCTTCTTCCTCTTCCTGTTTCTGCTTTTGTAATGCTTCTGTTTGGTATTAACCATTAACTGTTTCATTGTTTGACTTTCTAACATTTCTAATGTTTGCTAGATTAACAATCTTTTGAGGTCATTGTTGTGATATTGGGATCTTCAAAAATTGAATTGATTTAGGCTATTTACACAATAATAATTAAATATATTACATTTATTCACTTGCAGGTGTTTCTAATGAACAACACATTCATTCTTGTCGTAAACAAGGCTTCCTTTTAACAGAACTGAGCTTGGATGAGTCACTTGACACTATCGATATGTTTGTCTATGGCACATTCTACAGCAGCATCTCCAGTTGGCGTTCTCTTCACCTGAAAATACAACAAAATCCATTGTTTAATTCAGTTTAAAAACATGCTTTAATTCATCTTTATAAAACATGAAAATACTTAAGTTACATTGAACAAGGATAACTTGTTTAAGGAGGAAGTTAGTATCTGTTACTAAGCTTGAAACATTCTCAAAACAACATTTCTTTGATATAACATAAGTCTTTTTTTTATCTTACGAAAATTGCTAAACCCAATGTTATTCAGAAATGGGTTTTATCATTATATTTTCCTTTCAATTTGCTCATAAAAGACATACTTTGGGCCTATTTTAAACACTACTTTCTGCGTTTAACTAGCCTCACAGTCTGGAGTCATGCTAGCTCTCTGAAGTGTCCTGACCGTTAGCATACACCGGGGGGCGCAATAGACTAATGACTTTTTAATAACATTTGGAACGTGTGGAGGAGGGGCAGCTCGGGAAGCAAAGGCAGTTTTGATATGGCTGAAAAAGACAGCAGGGTAACTTTTAATTGGATTACTTTGTGCTATCATTAAGCAAAAAGTTATGCTAGCAAATGATTATGCTAATTCTTTTCAGGCTTTTAAGCAAGAAAAGTGTGTATAACTAGGCTGGAATCCTTTCTGTTATGATAAAAGTTAGAATTTAACATTTTGAGTTACTAAAAGTAACACTTTTGGACACAGGGTAATGTTAATGCTATTTTAGCTTATCTAGCTAGCATTTCTTCATTATTGCATGAGTTGTTAAATTGTGTGAAGCTAAAATACATCACAATTTTGAACATAGGGTAATGTTAATGCTATGTTAGCTTATCGAGCTAGCATTTTTTCATTATTGAATGAATTGTTAATGTTTGTGAGGCTAAGATACATCAAACGTTTGAATATAGGCCTATAGAATAATGCTAATGCTATTTTAACTAGTCTATTTAGCAATTCTTTATTATTGTATGAATTGCTTATGTTTGTGATGCTAAAATACATTAAACGTTTGGACACAGGGTAATGCTATATATTTAGCATTTCTTTGTTATTGTACAAATTGTTAATGTTTGTGAGGCTAAAATACATCACACTTTAAGACACAAGGTAATGCTAATGCTATCTATCTTGCATTTCTTCATTAATGTATTAATTGTTAATGTTGGTGAGAATAAAACATCACAATTCTGAACAAACAGGGTCATGCTAATGCTTCTTTATTGTATGATGTTTGTGTAGCTAAAATACGTCACACATCATTAGCACTACTCTATTTTACATTTCTTCATTATTGTACAAATTGTTAATCTTTGTGAGGTTAAAAAAAAAAACAAAGCAAGGCGATTTTGTTGTAATTTTCCTTGATTGTTATCGCCTCTCCACAGTTTGGTAAACCTTTGGACATTTTTACATTTGATTGTATATCATTTAGTAAAATGCAGTCTTAATGTTATTGCTATATTAAACATCTATTTTATATTTGTTCAGTTAGTTGTTTTTATTCACTTTGAGGGACTGGGTTGTTTGTGTGTGTGTCCAAAAATAATAAAGTTAGATCAACAATGTGTATAATCAAAATGTATTTAAGCTGATATCAACTGTATAAAACATTATTGGCCAATAGAAGTTTAGAATCTGTTTTGAATTCCACTCTCTGTTAGTGGTGGAGAGGGAGGTGGGGAAGCTTTCCCTAGAGACACAGCGAGTCTATGATAGCATGTGTAGCTAGCTTACTTTGGTAAACATCCAATCTTGACCAATGTGAAACTGCGTCATTACGTGATAGCAACATGCTAAAAGTTAAAAGGAGTGTATACTTTTTTTTACTCGATTTCACAAGAAAGCGTATATATATCACAAATAACTGAACATGTCAATGATTAGTTCAATTTCATGCCTTTTTTTTTTGCTTAAATTTGAACCCTCTGTACTTTCTATGTTGGTTGTAAAGATATTATTTTGGATGTTTACAAAATCCTTATCCTAATCCTAACTTACCCCAAGCCCAGACCTAAACTTATCATTTTAGTAAACTTACCCGTTAAACCTAAAGAAAATGTCCTCGTGTAGCTTCAACCAAAACTTGTGTCTATTTACATTGGATTTTTCATATTGTGCAGTATACAGGGTGTAACATATATACGCAAAACATCATCATGTGCTATTTATGTCTTGTGGTATATATACGCTTCGTGTGATACTGTGTTGACATTTTACACTGGATGCTTTTGATTCTCCTCTCAGAAGGACAGTCATGTCATAACAGCCAGTGAATGCATTTAGAGGTACACGTGTATATTTTAGTTTTGGTGTAAACATACAAACGAACATATCTTTACAATCTACTGGCTACAATTAACATTTTTACAGGTCAAAAATCTGGCCCACCACGACCCTGTACAAGTAGCTTAATGATACAGTCATGTTCAGCCCTCGGGCTAACCCTAACCCTTTTAATCAAGAATAGGCACGTAACCGATGTGTGTATGCATTAGTGCAGTTTTTATTCACACAAATAATATAATATTTGACTCTTCACATACCACCAGATCAAAAGTGGGACTGTAAATCTGAGCTCAAATTAGACTTAATTTTGTCTAAAACAATGGTAAGTCAAAGATGGGGCACTTCAAAACATACTTAGCAAAAAGAAGACCAAAACATGTCTTTAGATAAAACTATTATTCATACAGCGGATGGTTTCAAATACCAAGTGGTGCATAACACTATTGGTATTAGTGTTTTACATGTGTCTCTCTTTCACTCACATCAGTCATGTCACATATATTTGGTCACTTCATTCATTTGCGAGTTAAGTTTGGCAGAGGTAAAAGAGAACCCTGCGGTGTTTGCAATTTGCATTCTGGAGCGGCTGTCAATCATCTTCATGGCGTATGTGGAAAAATACTCATGTGTTCATGTTACTCTGCGTCATGGACCTGAGCCCAGCCTTGTAACACAGCCCAGAAATACGGTCCCAATACCAGCCTGAAGTCAGGTCAGGATAGGCTTAAGTCCCATTTCCACACTCTCAAATACACTTTTTTCCCCTTCAAAACAAATGTAATTTAATTTTTAAAATATATTGTTTGATAGCATGTTTTATTTCCTCTGCTGTATGTTAAACTGTACGTTGCAACACTGGAATCTCCCTATTGTGACACAAATAAAGGATATCTTATCCTTATAGAAAAGTATCAGATCGAACAGAAATGACATAGAAATTATGTAAATGTTTTGTTGTTGATGTAAAACCTACCTTGCCTGAGCCGTTGTCATGATACTAAATTTCAAACTAATTTCTAATACTAAGGAATACACTTGATTTTTGATGCTAATTATGATACCACAATCATTCATATATATATATTTTTTTTATTGACTTGACAGTTTAACACAAAATAAAAATACTTTATTTATTAAAGTTATGACCAAGCCATAGACATGTTAAAAACCAGTGCCAACTTTGACCTGGATAATTTAGTAGTTTTTGTGCAGAAGCAGTTAGTAGTTTTTCTCTCTCTTGTTCTGTTGGAGCCATTTTGTTCCCATTGACTTCCATTATAAACACTTTTAGTTATTGCTCTGAAAATATTCCATAAAAGTGTGATTTTCCAAACATTTGTGTTTGTTCCTTTTCAGAAGAGCTGAAATGTGTCACTTTTAGAGTTGGTTGTGACATTTTAACAGGGACCAAGACGTGAATAAAAGGTCCAAACAAATCTAGTTAGATTCACATTTTGTGTCACATTTTCACCTCTTCTAGGAGTCTACTTTTGTAGATGTCTGTAAAAATAATAAAACACAGGGGATTTTTTTTCTCGTCAGAAGTGGATTAACAGTTTTAAGCAAAACCAAATTTAAAAAAATAAATAATCTACTATAATTTTATAACTGCCGAAAAAATGTTGAGTAACAGGGCGCAGAACAACAGAACATAAGGACAGCATATTTGTAAATGATATAATTCTAGGCTTAACAAAAATGCCAGTTGATTTATTTTTTAAAATATGGCTCGAACTAAGAATTGTAGCAAGAAATCATTGAAATATCTCTAAAACGGTAGCAATGGTGGACAAGTTAAAAATGAGAAATGCCAAGGGTTAAATAAGTGTCAAGATTCAACATCAGTTTGATTCAGATTTATTTTTTGATACTTTTGACAAACCTAAAATCTACATGACCAGGCGTTATCAAGCAACATTACCAGAGCTAAAAATTATCAAAAATCTTATAGAGGGATTTTTTGTTAATCAACACAGGTGATGTGCCAGCACCTGACCTGAAGAAATAGCCGCCGCTCATAGACACAAACAATGGAAACAAGTCGAAAAAGCAGCCAACTACCGCTGTACAAAAACAAAGGTAACCCCAGGAACACACTGCAAGCATATTTCGCGCTACGCAAGCCCTACGCTCGTTAAAAATAGCTCAACGATGCACGCGTATCGTTTAGAAAACATGCAAAGTCAATGAAACCGGCCACACACCCGGCGCTTGACGCGCGTAGCGAGCGTAACATCGTGCGAGCGTTGGCCGCGCGAGAATCGAGAGCGAAAGAATCCAACCTATTTTTTTGTCGCTTGACGCTGGCGTGGCTGCGTAGAAGCGTAGAATACAGAGAAATCAGGCTTCTACAGTTGTATGTGTGTACTTGCCATCAGCACCACACGTCCTGGGACAGACCTGGACTGTGTGACGGAGCCCTGCTTCAATAGAACTGCCTGCTTGAGTTTTCATATTTACTATTGAAAACCTTGGTTTGCCGTGATCAGCCGGTCCAGAGGGGAAATAAACCTGTTCATGTGATTATTTTCACTATAGATCGGATACAAGAGCAGAAACACAGACAGACAAACTTGAACAGCTTTCCCATTGAGAAACACAGGGTGAGTGGCTCGCGTTGACGCACCACAGGCGCGCACGGGGCATCTGCTGCATTGGCGGTGTGGCCACCCATGCGTGGACGCACGGCTGTAGTTTCGCTTGTTCACGCACGTCATTTTTGTCGCTTGCTGTGTGTCTGGGCCCTCATGCTGCTAAGTCAACATTTGTGAATGAAATTCGACCCTACGACCCTTAAACGTTACATTCAGGTGAAAAAACAGAGCGAAAAACACTGTCTCAAGCTTCAGGAGACAGACGTCTGTCAGACCAGTTCAGACCTGATCCAAAAAGCTGCTGTTGTCCTGTTTCGTTGTTTTATTCAAAGAAGTTTCCCCAGCTAAGCAAATGGAAAGGGCTCTTTCTCATTTATTTATTTGCTCATTAGCATTATACACGTATGGAGAACAAACAAACATATCATTCATGACAGAATAAGATATCTTAAAAAACAGATTTTCATGAATCACTATAAAGCAAAAAAAAAAAAAAAAAGGCACCATGTTTATACATGACTTTCTTATTTTCAGCTTGGGGCAAAAACATAAAGCATACGCAGTAGAGCGGAAAGTGACATTGACCGAAAATCCCTCTATATTCAAGTCACTTCTGCGTTCTAAGCAACTAATCAATTAATCGAAAAAATAATCACCTAACTAATCAATTACCAAAATAATTGCTAGTTGCAGACCTAATTGAAACTCACATCAGTGATTGTTTTGTTAATTACCAGCTTTTCTTCAATAAAACCAACACATTGTTAACTTAGTTTGCTGTTTCCATTATTAAACCAAAACCTTCGACTTTGCGCCTTTCTGGTGCAGCGGCCATCTTGGACCATATCCATTAAGCCACTTTTGGCGACCTTTTTGCTGCTTCTGTTATGTGTATCTCTCGTAAACAGCCAATAGCGTGCTAGCTGCTCTTCTGTGTCCTTATTTGCCTTTTCATGTATGTCCCATTTATCCATTACATAACAGTCGACATAGGATCCCAAGATGCTCTTAAACACATGTGTCTGATAGTCCCCCGTAAACACTCACCATAAATAGAATGGAAATGCACTGTTTACGTGTGTGCGTCACTGAATCGAGCCCCCCACCGCCTGCATTCATGCCGTCATGTGACCTGCATCGTGCCATTGAAGAAAGTAGATTACCAAGAGGCCCCGAGCTCTTATGTTTCTTCACACTTAGCCCATGTGTGACCGAACATGCTTATGTAAGTGCTGGCTAGTTTCATGCGTGTCAGATCATTTTGTAACACTGTTTCTTTTTTAAACATGTTTCAAGACACAGCTACGTAGCAAACTTGTCTCAGAGTCTTGGTTTAGGAACTGGGAAAAGTTTGAGAATCACTGCCCTGAACAAATTAACTGTTGCGAAATTTGAACCGCAACACTAACTCATAACACTTTCGGCTGCACACTGTAGCCTTGTGTCACTTGGTGTTCCTGTGACATGTCTAATCAGCTGGTTTGTACAGGTTTTTGGCCACATCTCAACCCAACTGTTCAGAACTGCATCCAAGGTGTGAGAAAGTTGGTACGCCCCCTTATCTCGATTGACAGTCTTCTTAGTGTGTCACATTCAGGTTTTGAATGAGGCTATTTTGTTTTAATTAATCTTTAGGGTGAATACATTTGAGCCCAACTGTGATGCGGTGTGTCCTTTAACACTGATAGAACCTTGCTAACAATGTTCTACCACTGTTTGATTGAAACTGTTTTATCTTTTTGCTTTAGTAATTTGTCTCTTAAAAACAAAAACAGCCTGAATCAGGTGGTCAAATGGTCGTGTAAGGTAATTGGGGAGTCTATCCTGCCTTTGATTATTCCAACTCTGCTAGTTCAGAGACTAGCAGAGCAATTTTAATCCTCTGTACAGTCAGTTTGAGCTGCTTTCCTTGATAGAGGTATAAAGTGCCATCCTGTAAAAACTAAACGATATAAAGGCACATTTGTTCCAGCTGCCATTTGTGTCTTTTGGTTTTAATTGCAGTTGTTGTTATCTGCATCTGCCTACTCTTTATCTGCTTTGTGACCATTGAGCCTGTGTGGATAGTATTGGCGTTATTGATCATTTTAGCCTGTAGAATGCACTGTGGGCAATTTTTTTTGGATGTAATGTGATGTAGTATTGTACATGAATGAATGAGTTGACTGAATGCCAGGCACAATTTACCTTCTGGTACGAATAAAGTAACCTTGAACTTTGATCTGTCGTTTTGTGTGTGGCTCTTTTTTCAGTTTACATAGGATAGCTAATGTGACCATGGCCCTGTTTTGTAAACATTATTTTGTATCTTTGTAGTGTACAGACCAAGCATTCCAAGTAATTTTTCAACACATTGAATGAATGCTATTTTGCTTCATTCCTGTGCATTTTATGGTTACATCTCAGCAATAGAAGCAATTCTGTGGCTCTCCTTTTACACTTCACACACATAACACAGTAGCTGCAGTGTATTGTTGGACCTGTAGCTCAAATGGTTTTAAGCTTTTATCAAGTGGCAAGTCAAGTGTTAATATTCAAAACTCATCCTGGAGGTCATGTTTGACACTCCTGCTCTACACAGTGGCCTGTTTAGTATTTTTGTGAAAATATATTTACACAATGTTGACAGTGCGCTCTGTCCTGGCGCACTTGTACATCCCCAGCTGTGCGAACATGGTGCTTGTCTGTTGCGTGTGCGCTGATGCAGAAGAAAAGTTTCTGACACAGTAAAATGCACGTAATGAAAGCAGTGCACATGTGAAGCTCAGTTTATACTTGACGCATCAGCGAGGACCATGAGGGTTTGAGCGATGGAGTTACGTCATTTTCGCATACATCCTTGTGAAGTTCACTGACGGTGAGGACTCGAAGATCAACAGAAGCAGCCTGGAGGAAAAGTTCCCCGAAGAATGAACGAAGGACTGTTTTTTTATGCACGATGACACGGAAATAACGCGTGGAAAGAGATGGGTGGAACTTTGCGTCAGGTAAGAGGCTACACTCCAGTCACATTGGTGTTGAATTATGTCAATAATTTACCCCTTGTAGTCCGATGTAGTGCTATCTATGTTTTTTTTTTTTTCTCTCTCTAATATATGTATTTTGGCTTGTGCGACTTACACTCCGGAGCAACTTGTAGTATCATGAATGTTCATTTGTATTATCATTTTAATAACAAGTTGATAAAGCTAATAGACACTATTCATTGTAAGGCTTTTAAATTTTTTTGCGGCTCCAGACAGACTAAGTTTTTGGTTTTTTTGGTCCAAAATGGCTCTTTGACCCTTTTGGGTTGCCGACCCCTGGACTAGTGCAACTCAAATGTTTGTAACAGCACGATTGAACACTTCACAAGCTGTACTAAGAGCTCCTATGTACAGCTTTATTTGCAGGCAGAATAAGTCTGAAAATGAAATTCTTGTGGCTCTCAAACATATAAAAGTTTTAGTGCAGGCCATTACCAGTCACAAATGTAGCAGCATTGGTATGAGTGTCTTTTTTTTAATGTACTGGTTCAAAATAAAAATAACTCTTCCCAACACTGCAGAAGAAGAAGGCAGGAGGTATCTGGAACATTTTAAAACCACACAGGTGGATTAATCCTGAACTAATGTAATTGCTGTTGTTTCAGAAAAAAAGACCTATCATCAGTTCTGCAAGTTTCAACAACTCAACAACTGAACACGTTTCCATTACCAAGCTGCAATGAACAAAATGTAAAATGATGACTTACTACTCTGTGTTATAGTTCAACACACATATAACATAATAGATCTTCTTTAAGGTCAAAGACAAAGTGTGTTCTGTGTGTTCATGGAAGCTCGGTCATTCCCTTTAATCTGGATGAACTCCTCACGTGCGGCTTTGGTCCGGTGAGGCTTGGCAGAGACATGAGAGTGTGTTGCTCAAAGGCAGCTTGGTCCTGAGCGGCTTAGGCACCGTGTCGCTGCGTATTAAAACATCCACATGACCCTTCACCTTTGACCTCTGCTGCGGTCGCTGAAGAGAAGTGGCCCAGCAGCAAGGACAAGGCTGGATGAGAAGACTTGTGACAGTGGAAACATTTTATGGTCGGTAAAAGCAGATGTGTTCACAGTATTATGAACCAACCAACCAACCAAGGTTTTCTATTCGCAGATTGACCTAAGACACATCTGGTGGCGTAGTTGCAACACAGTCACAGAAAAAATGTAGATATACTGTACATGTTTTCCGTTAATTTTATGGTGTTTTCATCACGTTAAAGCTAACTTTTTTAAACAGCGATAATTTTTTTAATGCAAATTAATCGCATACTTATTTTTCACCATTGAAGCGCTCCAATGGCACGAGGTTCATAGGAAAACACGGTATGCAAGCAGAAAGAGGCCTAAACAAGGCTCTGCTGGTCCTTTTGTAGACTTTGGTAACTTTTCCATTCGGTCGCACCACTGTCTGAACGGGGATGTGTGTTTGTTTACCTCGGCTCTAGTCGTGTGCAGCTCGATCAGTTGATGAGGAGGCTGTTTCCTTGAGACTCGATACAAATTTACACCTTCTTGTGTCTTGATAATGTCGTGGCCAGTGGTCACTAAATGCGAATGCTTGTCCACTCAAATTTTTCAAAATATTCAATTGAATAGTCTTTCAAAACTCTGGCAAAAACCTTCAAAGTTCTATTTTTGGTCAAGTCAAGGCTCCGCTAGTTAGCTCCGCCCGCTAACACTTCCTGTGACTCCTACACAGTAAAAGCCTCATAATCTCCAGCTGCAGAAAGTGCTTTATTGTGAAAGAGCAATGCTTTTAATGAGTGGGACATGTCAATATCACGAATTAGCATAAATGTTATGGGAAAGCCTACAAAACATTATTTTACACTTGAAGAGAGTAACAGATTCGACAATTAAATGCATAATAAACAGGAATGAAAGCTACATATATTTTTAGAATACAAAATGCATTTTGAAAATATAAATTGATTAAATGTGGTTAATCACGAGTTAAGTCAGAATTGCATGACAGTCCTAAAATCAATATGTTACGGAAAGCTAAAAATAAAATAACCAAAGCTGAGATGGGACTTTCGACATTTGAACGATCATGATTCATTCATCTCAAATTCAACAATTTTTTAAAAAATAACATTTTAAGAACTTTTTTGGAGCAATACCTCCGTGATTTCCTCTAGATCGAAGTAAAAGGGGTTGCAATATACAGCGGAGGGAAATATTCAAACCATTAAAATAGAGTAATAGACAACATAACTACTATTGAGGCTAATGCAAACTGGTCTCAAGCTAAATCAGAGAAACCTCACGACTTTTACAAGCACAGCCTTGTCCTGCTCTTGCACTGCCGGGTAAGTTCGCTTTCATATGTTTTGGTTTAACACTGCAAGTATATCGTTAATTTATGAGGATATGTTAGCTAGCTAAACCTACTAGCGTGGGCTAAAGCTAAGGGCCTCGCTAAACTTAGCAGCTTACAGCTTACACTTCTGCAGTTATATACTCGTCATAGTATTACTTTGATCTAGTTTGTGTTCTTGCCTCTAGATCTAACAACACAGTAAGTCGATAGCTAGCTAGTTAAATACTGGGCTTTCCTTTGAGCAGACATACTGTATGCGTGCTTTGTTATGTTTGATACGTTTAGCTGGGAGTGGGGCCGCCCGCTCTGTTTAATTCATATGTGTCAAACTCCACCTCATTTACGCGGCTCTTACGGCCTTTTAAGGCTTACTTTAGTTTTATATTAATACCAGGAGTAATCTGGTTGTCTGAACCTAATGAAATGATTTGTCTGAAGATGAAAGAATAAGTCATTTTTCAGAATAATGCAAATGTAATTTGTCACTTAAATAAACAAACAATAATCAAATACAACTTGTCAAAGATTAGTAAGGTTCATTTTAGTTACAACCGGCTCTTTGGGGACGACCCCGATGTCAATGTGGCCCTTTGTCAAAATTTGTTAGACACCCCTGGTTTAATTCATTGTAGGCACCGCTCCAATTGTTTTTGGCTTTGGAAATGGAAAGAACACAACTGCTCCGGTCATTTTTTCGGGTATCTACTGTGCGTTTTGCATAAACCATAGGCACATCGCTTCATAACCTTGCCTGGAGCTGAAGATGTGACGACCCCTTTTATATATACTGTACATAGTAACGGTTGCTGTCGTATGTGATTGGACAATGGCCGTCTGCGGCTGAAGAAAAGGAAGAGGTTTCAAGGTCTTTCACACCAAGCCGAGGGTGGCTCATTTTAATCAGTTTAGCTTCTACCTACAGGAAGTGTTTGGTGTGAATGGTGCTGTCGGGGGGCAGAGGAGCGAGAAGCAAGTCGTGGATGCAAGGTTTTGAAGACTTGCTTGTCGCTAGCGATCACTAGTTGCCACATATGCAGAATTTGACACCCAATCAGTGCACACAAAAAATGTGTGGAAAACGGAAATTGACGCTTACGGAAAAACAGTATTTAACTGAGCATGGTATTTTGTTATTTACCTGGGTTCAAACAGGACGTAAGTGTGAAGGAGAAAGGCTACTATTTGGTCCAAGGAAAACAAAGCCTAACAGAGCCTAATCCGTGAGGTAAGATGAGAAACATCTGTGCGCCACAGAGTTTGACAACCACTCACATGCAGCTTATGTTTCGTCATTTTCATCAAGCATTACATCATGCGAATGCCCACTCAGCATTTGTTCGGCAACTGTTGGTCGTTTGGATTCTCTTTGTGTGAATGTTCTTTTACATCGGTGCGCCCAAAGAGACTTGAACATCGCTCCTCCTACCGACAGCAACTGGGGGTTGTGTTGGTGTGAAAGACTGGCTGTTTTGTTTGGCCATACTCACTTTTTATGGTAGCTGATTTATCTCAAATGTATCACTATAGGAATCTTAATCTTTCAACTAATCACACTAAATATAGACTGTGGGCAGAGCTAGTGGGTACATGACAAGAGGACTTTTCAGTGGCAAGACAATACGGGATTACTCAAACCTGCAGGAGTTAATGCAACTTTGACCAACCGAAAGATAAAGACACACTGACAGCTCATTACAGTCCATTTGTCATTATGTCCACTTTCAAGATTTTCTCTATATTTCTATCTGTTTCTCTCCCACACTGTGACCGCTAACGACCCGCGGCTGACCACTGGGACCGTGTGATGTTTGCCGGAGGATGTCTCGGCCTTGACCTGTCACCATGACGACCGGCGCTGCCATAAAGCTTTATAATCTGTGAGCAGAAACCCGAGGAGATGAGGAATTGTCAAAGCACCAGAGCTGTGATGAATGTGAGGGCGATTTCATTTGTTTTTAGCCTTTTGAGACTTTTCTGCCAGTTCTGCAAAAATGCTGAGGCGTTTTGAGAAGTTTGGATGTACGGTTTGACCTTTACCTGATTCATGATACTCGCTATAATGAGTTTAGCAACATTTTTCATAACTTTTAGAAAACGTGTGTAAAAACAGTAACACAATACACTTGTTCTAAAGAACAAAAAGCTTTATTATTAGATGTTTATTACTAAAACTGATTCTAGGTTATGCTTTTCTAGGGCCCTATAGGCACTATCACACAAAGCAGGAACTATGGACTCTAGAGACTTTTTAGCTCCTGCTCTGAAGCAGGTACTTTCAAGTCAGACCAGGAACCTTTTTGTAACACAAGCACATTTACAAGACTAACTTTGTTTGGAAACATATAACATTTATACTAGGGCTGTCAGTTTGATTGCGTTTTTATCGCGTTAACGCAAAACTATGTTAACGGCGATAATTTTTTTGACGCTATTTAATCGCATGCTTATTTTTCCATTGAAGCGCCCAATGACGCGAGGTTCATAGAAAAAAACTCGGTGCACAAGCAGAAAGGGGCCCAGACAAGGCTCTACTGGCTCACTTTTGTAGACTTTGGTAGCGTTTCCACTCAGTCACACGACTGTATGAGCGAGATGTATTTGTTTACCTCAGCTCTGTCCATGTGCAGCTCAATCAGCTGATGAGGAGGAGGCTGTTCCTCGGAGCTCGGTACGTGTTTCCATCTTCCTGTGTCTCGCTAAAGTCGCGGTCCGCGATCACTAAATGCGATGTTTGCCCACTCAGGTTGTTTAGGGCAATATCCAGAATAGTCTTTTAAAACTTTTCAAAACGTTCAAAGTTCTACTTTTGGCTCCGCTAGTTATGGTAAAGCTTTGCCAGTTCTAACTAACACTTCCTTTGAATCCTTCACAATAAAAGCAAAAAAAAAAAAGATCTCCAGCTGCAGAAAGTGCTTTATTGTGAAAGAGCAGTGTAATAAATGCTTGTAATGAGTGACACATGTCAATACCATGATTTGACCTAATGTTATGGGAAAGCCTACAAAACATTATTTTACACTTCAAGAGAGCAATACATTTTACAATTAAAGACACAATAAACAGGAATGAAAGCTACATATGTTATTATGCAAAATGCATTCAGATACTGTATAAATAAGAACATTTAATTTAATGCGATTAATCGTGAGTTAACTCAAGACAATCATGCGATTAAAAATTTTAAACGCTTGACAGCTCTAATTTATACGTTTTCACATTAGGATAAACTTTCATTATATGATGGACCAAAAGCACATCAAGTGGCACTGCTGTAACATTTTAGAATCTTTTTTTTTTAAGTTTGGGTAATTGCATAAAGTACTCATTTCTAAAACAGTTTATAAATGCCTCAATGGCTTAGCTCCAGCTGTTGTAGAGGATCTGCTCAAAAAGAGAGAAGCTGTTGGGGTCAAAACCAGAGGCACGGCCAGCGGAGACTGCAGACTGGACACGTATAAGACCTCATTTGGTCAGAGCGTTCACAGTTAAAGGTCCACAGATCTGAAAGCCCTCACAGACTCTTTAACTGTAAGATCAAACAATGGCTCAAAGACAGTCAAAGATGTGAACATTAGAACATAAGAATTGTGTTTGTTTACTGTAAACACTTTGTCGTATATATTTTTTCTGTATTGTATTGTATGTCTTTGTTCTCTGTGATAAGGGACCAGGTCTTACTTACATAAACTGTTGCTGTGTGAAAACAAACATGCAGACAAGTAGTTCTTCTGACTAAACAGGGGCTAGAGGAATGTTAGGACTAGTTCTTGGTACTTTCATGTGCGAAAACACCTATTGTTGACTGAGCCAGCTGTTTTAGGTTGCACTCACGATACAGACTGAATCGGACTGAATCTTGATTGGGAACCAAAGTTGCAACATTGTCTCTTTCTCTAAAACTGGCTCGGTTCGCGTTCAGATGACATTTTTTCGCCAATCAAACCAGCGCAGTAGAGACACATCTGCCTTTGGCCTGTAGAGGCGCTGTGGAACAGAAACATTTAAAGGAAATAGCAAAGAAGACACTCTTCTCTGTTACATCAGCAGATACGGCTACATCCAAAACAAACACGCTGCTGAACTTTATGTTTTTGTGGATCTGTTCCACATTTCCTCTCACATTAAAATCCGTAGTATTCAGGCTGAATTTGGCACCTGTTGTTAACTAGGCATTGTTAAGTTAAGCGTAGAACTGCTGGTGCACTAAAGTCAAATGGAGACTATCACTGTCAGTGCTATAAACTTACCACTGTGATACAAAAGAATTAATAACAGCATTTCAAATGACCAGAGACCCATTTCTGTGAGAATAAATTAGAGTTAGTCTTACTTTGGGTGCCTGCTAAATAGCCTCTCTTGCATTTGTGGTTCTTTTGATGCGTATCCAACCCTGAGAATTTGAAACAAAATAAAGACAGATTTACATAACAAAAAGTTAATCTTTTTGAGAAAATCTGGCTCTGAAAGGTCTGTCATCTGCTCATTTAGCTGTAGAACTACAGTAAATATTGTCTGAATAATATACCATTCTCCCCGCAGTAATGTAATCTATAGTGTTGTTTGGTTCCATCGAAGATTTATAACTTTGTTATTTTTATAAATAGCAGGAGATAACGGCGACATACGGTCGATTGATCATAATTAATCATAAATGAATCATCCCCTGTCTTTTTCCTGTTACTTTCATGTGTTTATGCATTTCTAACACTGGAACCCCCCAGGGTTGTGTCCTTTCGCCTCTGCTTTTTATCTTGTACACAGATAGCTGTAGATCCTCAGAAGAGAATCGATTTCTTGTCAAATTTTCAGATGACACAGTTTTGGTGTCTTTGCTTTTTGGATCTGAAGCTAATCATGGCCCTGCACTGGCACATTTTGTTGAGTGGTATGAGTGCAATTATCTTGATTTAAATGTGTCAAAAACAAAGGACATGGAGATTGATTTTAGACGAAATGTTACACATAGTGTTAGTGTCATTCATGATGAGAAGGTGGAAATTGTTGAGAAGTAAAATACTTGGGCACTTAAATGAGAACAAATTGAAGTTTGACGTAAATGCAGAAACCATTGCTAAGAAAGGGCAGCAGAGAATCTACCTGCTGAGGAAGTTAAACTCTTTTAATGTAAATCAAAGTATTTAAAAAAAACTTTTATTGTTCCTTTATTGAAAGTATTCTCACTTTTTCATTTATTTGTTGGTTTTGTGGCTTGTCTTTGAAGGACAGAAACAAACTGCACAACATTGTAAAGACGTGCTCTAAGATAACTGGGGTCAAACTTAGAGACTTGAACTCTTTGTGGAAGGAGCAGGTGCTAAGTAAAGCCAAACGCATCCTGATCAGCCTCAGCACCCTTTGAATCCTGACTTGTCATGATGCCTTCAGGTCGGCGGTTTTACGCACCTGCACGGACAACTAAGCGTTTTTCCAGCTCGTTTGTGCCCTCTACAATTAAATTGTTGAATTTGAATGGTAGTGTTCACTGATTTACTATGTACCTGTATTTATTATTAGAATTTTTGTATGAAGTTGAACTCAATGATTGTTTTTAAACTGGAATGGACTGACACAATTTGTGCGAATGTATGAACTGCTTTGAGGAAGGTAATTGCCCTTTGGGATCAATAAAGTTTTCTGAATCTGAATCTTATTTGTCTCGTTATCGATCTTACACATGGGTTTGTTTTGATCCTGAACCTCACGTGCGTTCCAGCGTGGATCATGATATTTACTTATTCTTGTTCTTCTACTTATTCTTTTTTTTTAATTTTGTCATTATAATTTATTCTAACTGTCTCACAATACAAAGAGCCCATCTTCGACAGAACATCCGCAGTCATATCCCATCATTTCATTATCTTGTGTATTCTTTGTCCACACACATTCCCTCAATGGCCTCGCTGTGACTCAGAGCCATTATAAAAGCACATTAGCGCTAATGCGTTTGCCTGCCGCCCTGTTTCGTATGTGCGGGTTGCCAGGTAATGTGATCATATTTGTCCTTGGCGGCACCGGGGACGTTCTTGGGTCTGCCGTCTGTTCTGCGTTTGCATTGTGCCTCGGAGCAGAGACGGTCCTGTCCACGGGAAATGATGGTATGTGCAGTGCTGGTGTTTCAGATGACATTTCATTAAAGATGCGCTGTTCATGTTTCCTGTGGAGCGAAACCAATGAGAGCGGTCACTGTCTTTGGAGAACAGTCCCAGATACACACACTGGCTGCATGATTGGTTAAGAGAGAACACAGTTGTACTTGAAAACAAAACATAGATTACAAAGAGAAAATAAAACAGTGAAGGGAAATATTAACGCAGTACTTACAATAGTACACAGTATGGCAAATTGAGTTCCATCCTCTCACTTCTCTTCTGCTTTCCCGGTAAAGAATATTCAACTACAGTTCATCTTTAGTCTGTTTTTTGCTCTTTACATGTTGTCCCGCTGTCCCACTGTAACTGTTTCAGATGTTGCTGTTCCAGTGACGAGGGCTGATGCCGGAGCCCTCCTCCTCCTGGACACCCGCCCCAGCTTCCTCTCCAGGATGGCCCGTCCTGGTCCTGCTAGACGAGTCGTTTCCCTCTGCTAATGGACTCTGGCTCTACAGACTTAAACTCTATATCTGCAATTAGATCTGCGTGATGCGTTAGACAGTCATGGGAGTGAATCTCTTCTTCACTTTGGTTTCCTCCAGGTTTCTCTTTTTCCCTTTCGGTTTTTTTTATTGAATGTTTTATTTTTATTTTTTTTATCATTCATGTCTGCTAAATTCCAATCTTGGGAAGTCCTCTGAGACGACAATTTGATTTGACATCATTTGAGACTTATGGTTTTGAAATAAACATTCTTGGCTATTGCACACATTGTGTAATAGAATGAACATTTTCCTTTTAAAAGTGTCCTTTTGTTTTACTGTAGCCAGAAAAAAGGGGCGCTTACAGGTCTTAAGTATATATATAAAATTTACATGGACAATCATTTTGATTGCCCTGCTTTTCTGCCTTTCCCTGTGGTTCCCATGTCCAGCCCTTCCAACATCCAACAAAGCACAACTTATTCAGTTGACATGGTACATCCAGCCAATCAGGAGCCCCTCCAGAGCAGCTGTCTCCTCTGAGCAACAGTCAATACAACGGCAGTGACACGAGATTTGAGTCAAATCCAAGAGCAGAAAATCCAGAGCGTCAAAGACGTGTGAATCCAGCCTCTTACTCAACAGCAAGAGTCCAACTAGTGTCCAACGCCATTTTGACACCATCATGTGAATGGGCAGACATTTCTGCTTCAGTATCTTGATGCACTACACCAGTGAGGTGGGATGGATCTTGCTCTGTTAGTAAGCAAAGAAGTGCTCCAACAGATTTAGACACATTTGTGAAAAATACTTACAGAAAATGTTTTATATCTGAGTTCGGCTCATGAACAATAAGTCCAAAGCAACAGATTATTTATGACTTGGCATGTTTTGATGGAAACTTAATGTATGTCACCAGGGGAATCCAAATCAAAGCAAACCTCAACACAGTGTTAAAATGACCTGACAACAGGAGTTCAGAGCAATATCTCTCAAACATTGACTTTATTGTGTGATGAACACCCATTTTGAATAAAGCAACTCATTTGAACAAACAAATTTAGTCACAACAAAGCTGAGGCATGTTAGCATCAGCAACATTATGCCTTCTCATCAAGACCCAAACCATCCAATGCATTATGCATCTAACATTATCCAAACCTAATGCATCACATACAGAGATACATTTTAATGTGGTGCAGAGGGCAGACATTGGCTTCCTGTTTAGTCTCATAACAGTGACCTGCAATTTCCCTGGATAATGTTTTATATTAAATGTGGTTACAGTTATTTTATGAATTACTTAGTCTAATCTGAAGGAGGAGATGGGCTGCTCACAGCTCCAGCACATGGTGGTCGGACTTCAATGAGTAGACAGTGGCTGAGTTGTTGCAGAAAATCAGTTTTCTTGAGTTTGCCTTTAATGCCCACATTCCCAAAAAGTTTGGAGAAGACATAAAGTTTAGGGCACCTTTGTCCTTTCATCTCCTTTTTGCTCTTTGCGTGGCTTACGAGAAACATGAGTCCAAAAGATTTGATTGAGGGGCCTAGAGCTTAGTGCTGTCCTTCTGCTTCATCATTAACAAAGAGAACTGCCTGTTAGACTCCACACAGAACTGAACTGAGCTGGATGAGTTGGGTTCTCCTTGGCAAAAGTTCCTCCCACTTTGGTGGGAAGATTGTTCAATCACGCTTGTGTGTGTTCTGATTAATGTCAGAAATCAGAGCAGTTGGGTCTGATCATTGTTACTCATCTTCCTTCAAGTCTGAGCAGTTCATGAGGCACTTTACACACATGTTCAGTATATACACATTATTGACATTGTCACACCTTTTACATGGCAATTCATCCTGTGAAAACAGTTCTGAATTAACTGTCTTTCTCTTAAACAACACCTGACTTTATCAATCTTTAGTTTGGTGTTGCTGAGTGAGGGGCAGCAAGAGGGGACTATATCATCCCCTACGAAAAAGTCTGTTTGGACAATCCACTTCTCTGTTCAAGCTGCCCATGACTGGAACAATACCCCCATAACCATCAGAAACCTCCTTTAAAATACAGCTAAATCAATGGCTAATAGAAAATCAAACCTGTCAGCATTAACCAAACTGCCTCCTAAAACACATTCCTGGAAGGAATTAAAGCATCAAGAGAGCCGTATTCAAAACCAAACTAGTGACAACGGCTGGACCACAAATATTTATATAAAAATGTGTTATTATTGCAAGCATATTTTCTATAAAAATGGACTACTTATCTCTTAGTTGTGTCCATTCATTGTGTATATTAAGAGCACAACACATGCTTCACAGCCAAATCAATCAAATGAAATAAATTATGTAGATAATGTAATGTAATTCTAGTTTAGCTAAAATGTCTTGAAATCTGGACTTTAATCTTTATGTTTTTCTAATTAAAATACTTTCAGTTGATAGACTTGGATTGGTTCAATTGTTTCAAGGTGTTTCTGTCATGTTTAAAAAAGATTTGTAAATTTGATTGAAGCTAAAATATCTTGTAAACAATCAGAAGCATCTTGAAATAATTCAAATATGCTATAGATTTTAGCAATTTCATTCTAATCTGGCTAAATTAACTGAAATTAAGATGAATATTCTGAATTTTAAGTAGTTTTAACCTAGACAGAAAGGCTTTGCAGTTTTATTTCATTATGAGATTTTTTTTTTTTCTTTGCCTACTTTAATATAAAATCTCAAGAGAATCAAATGAGATGGCACCAAACACATGAGCGGATAGTTTGTCCTCAGGTGTGTGCGTGTGTGTGTGTGGAGAGAGGGCCGGGTGCAGATGGTGTTTCTGCAGACCTGTTCCCCCTGGAGAATCATCTGTTCACACTGACTCAGAGGAAGCTCCTGCTGCTGCTGCAAACTGCACTGTTATAGACTATCACTGGAGAGATTATTATTATAAACACACAGAATACAACCAGGAGTGACATGTTTACACTTTCAAACAAGCTGCAAAACAGAAACGCTTGCCTTTTGTACCTGCTGACCACATGTTTGCTGTTTAGCCTACAGTTTTTAAGAGGTTTTTTTTAGCAGGATTAGGTAGATAGTGGCCAGCTCATCGCAGGGTTACACACACACAATCATTCACTTTCTCATTCACAGGTGAATTTGTGTTGAGAGATTGTGTTGATATGGTCCTACCCGGGAGTCAAACCTACGATCTCCTTATTGGGAAGACAGCTCTCCAACCACTCTAAAGTTGAAAGAAAAAAAATATATAAATCGTATTGTTAGGAGATTGTAGTGTTTTGGGTGTCATGATGTTTGGGCAAATTGTTAAGGATTTAAGAAAAGTTAAAATCTTTAAAGTCTTTTTTTGGCGAGTACATTTGAAATACAGTAGGTGAAGACTGATACAGTCATGGAATATATGAGCCTGATCTCACAAGAAAGCGTACATTTACCACCACATTACAGGACATGTAAATTCCGTATGATTAGCATGAGTTCACAGCTGTCCTGCGTAATTATGATACACGTCACCGCCCCCTTCACTTCTATGGTGGTTGTTAAGGCGTGTTCTAATTTATGAATATTAACAAAATTATAATCCTATCTTAACCTGCCCCAAGCTCCAGACCTAATCTTACCCATTTCACCTAAAGAAAACGTCCCAACTTTTGTACGCTGAGAAATCTCGTGTCATTTTTACGCTTTTTCATATTGCGTTGAATGTACGGCGTAACAGTAGTACTCAAAAAAGGAAATTGAGCTCAAAATACGCAGTTTTTGTGTCGTGGTAAATGTACGCCCTCTAGTGTTACATGCCATGTGGCTATACCTGCTTTGCCGATGAATGATCTCGTCCAATCTCGTAAGACACTTCACCCACATTGAAGAAGTTGACAGCACAGATTTTTCACCTCACTACTGTTGGTCAGCTCCAAGACATCTGTTACAATTTGAGAGACTATATCAACCTTTTGCAGTGGATTAAGGACACAAAAATCGCTGTATTTACAGGCACTGGAAGAATTTGTAACGCTAAAAGTATGCCAAATTGTAACCAACGCAAACTTAAGCTGCTATGTACAATCCAAGTCCATTTTATTTCTCACAGATAGCCGAAAACACAGTCTGATTAGCTGTCCTTTGGGTGGTCCATTTTCTTAACCCGCAATTGCCGCCAAAAAGAATGCATGCACTGCTAAAAAGATGTGTGAGAATGAGAAGGTAGTTGGACACATTTAAACATCTACTTAATGAGTGAGTGACTTATGGTGACAAAAAAATGATCAATAACAACACCAGCTTGCATAAAAACCCTCTACATCACTGAGCTATTGGTCCACTTTGACAACGCTGACTCAATACTGCGCTAAAAATAGCTTTGAAAACAATCGTAGCAGCTCGATGTTCCCAGCACTCGCACACCTCCAGGCTTGTTGTCATTCTGCTCACTATTTACATGCAGACAGCCGGCGGGACCATGATGCACTGCTGTTTATAGCCCCCCAGCCTCATCAATAAGAGATGTCCAGTTCCCCCGGGGGTCCTATTCCTGACCGGGTCCACCACATGCTAAATATACAAGCCATGTACCGGCCTGCATTCAGATGACCCATTGTGGACAGATTTGTTTGTGTTTGAAGGACACACGTTCTACATTGCGTGTAATGTTACCGGCCGCTCTTGAGAAGCTCTCCCGAAGGCCAAAGCGTTGCATAACTCAGCTAAGTTTCATTTCCAGTTTGTGTTAACCGCAGTCAGCAGCAGAGCAAATTCTTCAAGCGATATTAAAGCCCTAAAGCAGAGGTAGTTAACAGGGACATCCTGGAAGATTATTGGAGGGGGTGAAAGGATGGGGTGAGAGTGGAGAGGAGCAAGTGTTTTGAATTAGAAACACAAAAAATCTAGTAGCACTTTAAAAGACCACCACGTTACCTACCAGTTAATTACCGTGTCACTTACTATTTTCTAAGAATGACACTTAGTAGTACTTATGGTGGTACTTACACTGGTACTTACAGTGGTACTTTGAGGGGTACTTGTACCAGCAGTTACTAGTACATAACACTGATAGTTACTGGTACTTACAATGGTACTTACTGTGGTACATACAGTGGTACTTAAGGTGGTATTTGGAGGGGTACTTGTGTCAGCAGTTACTGATACATAACACTGATAGTTTCTGGTACTTACAATAATACTTTTTTCATTTAGTACCTATAATACCACCACTGAAACAAATGTGTGAGCCACAAAGTATTAAAGGTGGAAGTTCTGCAATATGTACTGCTAAGTGTAGGAATTTGTACAAATATAAATACCACTAAAAGACAACTAAGTGTACTAAAATGTACCACTGTAAGTACCAGTAACTGCTGACACAAGTACCCCTCCAAGTACCACCTAGGTACCACGGTATGTACCACAGTAAGTACTATGTATAAGTAACTATCTGTTTTGTACAGTAACTCGTACAGTATCTATCTGGTACCCTAGTACACTGTGTACCATACTATTTTATGTATAGTGTGGTACAATACCTCCAAGTACACTCTAATAAGTAAGTAAGTAAGAAAGTATACTAAGTTCACTGTAGATACTATAAGTACACTGTATAACTGTAGGTAACGTGGTGTTTAAGTGCTACCAAATGATAATCCTTTTTAAACCACTGTAGTTGCAGAGTCAAATATCCATGTGAACTCCAACTTCCTCATTATGGCCAGTGAGAGCTGTTCACACATCCAGATGTCCTCAATAGTACAGTCCGACTCTCGCCTGAACCTGTGAGAGGCTGTTGCTTCGGTGAGCGAGATTGGGAATGATAGACTCTTCTCAAGCTTGTTCCCCGGAGCTTGGAGCAATAGATTGGCTCTGCAAGATTTAGGGAAAGACCAGCCTTGACATTTCTTGAAGCTTGCAAAATTAAAAAGTTAATTTGCAAAAATAATACAAAATGTATGTTCAATTTTGACCTAATTTTGATTTATCGTTTCCATCTTTTAATGTCTTATTTCAAATCGAAATTAAATAGCTGTGATGTACCATGATTCCTTAGAAATTTGGAAAATGGAACATGGAAAATGGATTACATCATGATTTCAGTCCACAGTAAACTGAAGACAGGTAAACAAATTTCTTGGTTTGGCTTGACTGATTGTGAGAACAATAAAGAGTGCATTACTGGGTTGTTTATTTACACAAACTCATGTTTGAAACTCAGAGTTGACTTTTACCGCTGGTTAACTGTGCTCAAGTCTTCTCAAAGGCACCAGAATGAAACCAAAAACACACTTCTTCACGATGCCACGGTTGTCACAACCAGAGAGGGATGGAGCTATTGGCAGCTCCAAGCTGGACGGTGTTGTCTTGCTGTCCCAGGGTGTTTGGAGTCCAGTTTGTAACATGCTGCATAAAAGACATTGTTGATGCACATGTTAATGCTCTATATAGTTTCTGGACTATAATGATTTTTTTCAGGCGTAGTGATTGGTTAAAACAAACAAACCCCAATGCTGCAAAGTCAGGCTATTTCCACATTAGGCTGGTCAGTGTAACCCTAACCCTTACCAGAAGTAAAAACAACTTTGAATCAGACAGAGAAAACTTGAGCATGAGAAATACTGACAACCCTGGCCTCACCTCTTCTTTTTCCGTGACACAAAACTGTTTACTTTACGGTAGACGTATCATTGCGCAGTCCAAGCACGTCGGTGAGGACCTTGTTGTGCATGTGTCTGTGTCAGGTCCATTGTGAGGCGGCACAGAGCTTTCCACTCAGCCTCTCACAAAGGCCTCTTGTCTGGACCCGGATTAGTCCTTGGACCGGAGCCTTTTGTAGTCCGGGGAGAATGACCTCAGACTGGCGTAGGGGACACATCCGCGGACATGGAAGCTGTTTTTTTTTTTTACGTAACGTTTGCTTGAGGATGTAAGAGGATGGCCGATTTCTTTTGTGATACTAATAACAGGCGGTTGTATGAAAGAAGTAAACATAATGTCGGCCCACGCACCGCAGCTGAGTGGGTTATGTCATGTGTGTCTGTGAATGAGATGTTTTTTGTGAGAAAAAGAGCAGACTAGCCTTCAAATCTCAACTATTCATAATGGTTCGATTTCCAAAAAACACTTTATGACTCAATAGGACGGTTTTCAGCAAAGCTAGCTCAGATATCTTTTAATTGGTCGCTAAAGCTAACCCTTCCCAGCTTAAAGACAGATTCAACCGTTTCTTTCAACAGATGTTTGAAAACCAATGTGAATGTGCATCTAATGGTGTATAGAGTAGAGCTTATCCTATTATATAGGATACTATATAGGATACTATTCAAATATGCATATTGTTCAAAATTTGCACACATAACCCAGAACAACCCCCGGTGCCCCCCCACACACCTATACACCAACCAAGGTGAGGCCACGCCCCCAGGAGCTTCCGAAATCCAAACATGTCCTGCCTCCTGGTCGCTCCATAGGAAAGCATGGGGAAAGTGTGGTTTACTGTTCACAGGCCTGTTTTAATGGGAAATACACACAATTCACCATCAAGTCTAAAATGACACGTTTCAGCTCTTCTGAAAAGGAACAAAGTTTGGGAAATCACACTTTTTCAGAGGATTTTCAGAGCAAAAACAGAAAGTGTTTATAATGGAAGTCAATGGGGGAACAGAACAGACAAGAGGGAGAAAAAACTACAAACTGCTTCTGCACAAAAACTACAAAATCATCAAAGTCTAAGTTGGGACTGATTTTGAACATGTCCAAGGCTGTAATAAAAGGTTCAAACAAATCCAGTTTAGATTCACATTTTACATGAAAATTGGTCATTTTCTAACAATTTTCACCTCCTATGTGAATCTGCTTTTTAAAAATAATAAAACCTTGAGGATTTTGTGTGTTTGTTTGTTGGATTTCAAGTTTTGGTATTTTTAGTCAGAACAGAATTAACAGTTAACATTTTAAGCAAAAAGTTTGAAAAATAAATATTTTACTATCATTTTACAGCCGTAAAAAAGGTTTTTCAACAGGACACATTGATTAAAATGAATGAATAAATCTGCCAATGGAACATGGAATAAGCACATTTTGTCTTAAATAAAAATCTTTTTGACTTCGTTCATTAGAGCTTGAAACAAGCTAAAAAGGTCTTTTTTTCAAGATTATCAACTAGTTTATGATGTGCTCAAAACAAGTACAGAAATTGCAAATCTTCTCTTAAACCACTGCTCAAATCCGTATTAGTCCTCATATCATAATCCTAGTTTAGTCCAGTTTTAGAACTGGCCTAGTCCTGGTTTAGACCAGCTTGGACTAAGGCATGACTTAACCAAGACTAAACCAAAACTAAACATGGGCTATCTTAGACTACAGCTGTCCAATATATCGAATTTTAGATAATATCGTGAATGTGTTTTTCAAGATATCCAAAAATTGAATATCGTGTATATCATTTATCGTTAAAAATAGCCACAAAAAGAACCCTGTAAGAAGAGAAAATATATAAAATGATGCTAGTAACTTTCAACTTAGGATATAAATGTAATATGTCTGCACTTTTGTGATTCATTTACAAACATTTCACTTTGTTCACGTGACATCCCAGTGTTTCCAGACCAATAATACTTAAACATGCAGCTCAAATAAATCTTGTTCAAAATCAGTTTTTGTTGTAACACAAAAGTGATCGGGTCTAGTCACTGATGGAAATCACCAGATTGAACCAGTTTGAAACATCTTTTAGATATTTCAAGACTAAGTTCAGTGTTATGAATCAGAAATCTTGTTCACATCTAGATTCATGACATCATTGCACTCTACAAGTTGAACACAGCCTATTGACGTAATAATCATCTGAATATCGTAATCGAGATACGCCCAAAAAATATTGAAATATTCATTTTTGTCAATATCGCCCAGCTCTACTTAGACCAGTCTTTGTCCTGGTTTAGACTAGTTTTATCATTAAAAAAAATCAATAGTTTTTGTATTCATTATTTACCTTATTCTGCCCTGCCAACTTTTCTTTTCTTGGCAGTGCACTTTAGCATGTGTGGCCTGTCGAATTTAGACGATGGCTTTATTTCTTTATATTTGTTTACGATTGTCCCACAAGACAGACAACCAAACATGTAAGCTACCGTAACAGAGGTAAACAGGAAGTGCACTAAACAAAAGTGGGCTTGTCAGAATAAGGTGAATATAAATATGATACATTCTAACTAGATATCTTGTTCTAGAAAGAAGAAAAAGGACAAGAAAAAGATTTGTTTTTGCAGTATACAAGACAAGACGAGGAGATAAACACACCAAACAACCTACTTTCAAGTCACGCCCAGCAATAATTGGAGCCAGTTCCCCAAACACCTCCCTGAACCTGACACTTGTCGTTCCCAAGACGATTCGGGTCTGGGCCTGGCGACGCGTTGACACAGTGACATACAAAGTGTCTGTATGGGCTTTGTTTTGAGCACCAGAACAGAGGAGAGCTGATTAGAACGGCCCATGTCTGTACTGCTGCTGCTGCTGCTGACCCAGGCCTCCCTTTATGTGACTGTAACGTGAGCTTTCTCTCTCTCTCTCGCTCTCTGATGCCTTCCTGTGCTTTCACTCTGCTTAGCTCGGCACTCTTATTATAACTGTCCGGGCAGAGCTGCTGTGCGATGTGCCGGGCTGCCGGACTGGTCTCTGTAGGTCTGCGTGGGCTGCACAAATTATATATAACTAAGTCAGGCTGTGTAGAGTTAGTGTACAGTGTGTGTGATAGTTAATTAGATCTTTATTTGCTGAGATAAAACTTAAAGGTGCGCGGTGTAACTTTTAGGCCAAAAATAGACTTGATTCAAAGCCTGTTTTGGTCATATAGATTTATTTGTTGCATTAAATAAATAATGTAAATCTGCAGCTAAACTTTGGACAGGCTTTTATGGCCGCAGAATGGACCGCTATTTGTCCCGGAAGAGGGCCTGCTGATGTTTGTTAAGATCGACCATCAGCCAATCACAATATAGTAAATAAACGCAAAAGTGTGTCATGTGTTTGACTTGAATGGTGCTTTTCAGGGTTAGAGGAGAGCAGAGCAGGTGGTGGACGTGGGGTTTAGAAGACTCGCCAGTTGCTGCATATGTAGCTGTTTGATTGGTCTGTGGCGAATCAGTGCGGAAAACTGAAAATGAAAAACAGTGTTTAGCAAAGCATGGATTGTTGTTATTTACCCAGGTTCAAACGGGACGTCAGTACGGAGGAGAATGGTTACTATTTGGTCAGAGGAAAACAAAGATGGAGGAGTTGCAGCGACCACAGTACGAAGACTGGACTGTGGCGGGAAATAGAAGTTGAGCTTAATCCCTGAGGCAAGATTAAAACATCTGTTTTGACAACTACTCGCGAGCAACTTATGTGTCGTCATTTTCGTCAAGCATTACATTACGTGCATGCTCATTTGGCATTTGTTTGGCGACTGGTGGCCGTTTGAATCGTGTTTGTGTGAATGTTCTTTTACATCAGTGCGCCTCAAAGAGACTTAAACAGACGCTCCGTCGCTCCACTTACCGACAGCGACTGGGAGCAGAGTGTCAGCCTAAATTTTCACTCACTTTCTTGCTAGAACTAGGGTTAGGGTTAGACAAAAGTTTGGATACATATCTCCAGACTTCATCTTTCTTTAATTTTCTGTTTACTTTTCTGACATAACATGGTTTAAAGGTGGTTGTGACTCGACTTGAATCAGGTAAAAATACACTTAATTTCCCAGAAAACGCTTCAAAATAGATACAAAGTTTAGCTTCTAACATTGTATGTCCCACATGACTTTCCCCTCAGCAGGTCTTTGAGGTTGGATTAGGTTGGGCATATCATGCATAGGATTTACAATCAGTTTTTTTGCCTTGACAAACAGGTTCTGGAGACTGACGTTAATGCACAATTGTAATATATTCATTTGTTGGTATAAATTACCCCAGATTAAAGTAAGTTCTATTCAATTCTATTCGCTGTGACACCTGATGACCTATTCAGAAATAATTCCATCAACTTCACCTTCAACTGACAGTAAAACCTATAATAAATGTGCCATTCAAAAATCCCCTAAGCTAGCTAATCTATTTCAAGGCAACACCAAGGTTAACGACGTACCTATTATCACTCGCTATGATTCCACTATCACCAGTTACTGTCACTCGAACAATAGAACATTCTTCTCTTATGAGTGTGTGTGGATTCTGCTCTTCTGACGGTCACCTTGAATGACCTCAGACTGCACTGACCGTTCCTGCCCCTTCCAGAAGACTGATGTCCCCTCTGTGACACGTGGGACGTCCCGGTCAGGCCTGTCCCTGCAGCTAATGATCCCGCTGACCACTGTCCATGGCCCCAGCTGCGACTTACAGAGGAAGGGGGAGGATGAACGTGGAAGGCAAGGCTAAAGCTTGTCACGGATATTCTGGGTATGACTGATATTGCCAGAACGCTAATGGTAGCATAGCATATATATATATCATGGATCTGTTATAAAATCTGGATGTGGTATTGCTAGCTTGTAGCTGTTTCAAATCAGCCGCAGTGGCCGCTTCATTGGGACCGCAGCAGGAAAGTTGCTCTACAGAAAACCTGTTTTAATCAGGCCCCAAGTAAATTTTGTAGAAAGTTGGGCTAAAGCAACATTTTGAGATTCAACTAATAATATTTATTTGTAATTGTGCAAAAAAAAAAAAAAGAAGAATAGACTCATAAATATGCAACACAGTCTCCAAAATATACAGTAATCCAAATATACAAAGAATTGTCAAAATTATATGATAAAACGTACCATTTTAGTAACTTGAACCCTAAACTTACCCGTCAAACTCAAAGGAAATGTCGCCACATGGCTTCAAAAAACTCTTGGTTATTTTACGTTTTGGCTTTTCGCAACATATGGACATAAAGTTTTGCAACATTATAATTATTATCATGGCTATACACACATGTGGGACATTGACTAAAGATCAAAATGATAATACAAAGATTTGACTCATCCAATTGAAAACAGCCAAAGCAAATTATTATTCTGTGTCACTTAGACTGGGATTGAAAACATTTCTTCAGCTTCAACTACTGCTTCTTGTTCTGTAGCTCCTGCTCTGATTGGTCAAAACTGTCAGGTCTGAGCATCTGACTCCGTTTGACTCCACTACCATGGGGTAAACACAAACGCAAATGTCCAATGGTCTGTAGAGCACCTAGCAGAAGGCCAATAAGCTAATGGCAAATATATCAACGTCTTAGATCACCAGAGCTTGGTATAGTGGATGTTTTGAAGTATAATATTAGTAAATATTATGTCGAATCCACTTGAGTTTGTAACATTTTTCTACAGTGCTCTCTAATAATTAGTTTACTCAAAGTTATCCACTGCTTGTTACAGTTACACTTTACAATAAAGAGGGGGATATCAGTTTAAAGAGGCGGAGCTTATCACTACTAAGAAGTTGGGCTTTATCAGTTCGGCAGTTTGAACAGGAAGTGAATAGAGCCGTTTGAGCCAAATGTAAAGGTCTGGAGATTGACTCGGTCTCTCCAGGATCTTGAAATGCTTCTTACAGAGCCACTCCTTAGTTGCTCAGGCAACCATGTTTGTAGATAGTCATGCTGGAAGACCATCTTCAAAACCTTTTCTAAAAAAAAAAGAAAATTATTCAAGATGTTTTGCCCAAATCTCAGATCATGGTCCCATTCATTTTCTTCTTAATACTGAGTTATCCTGTTTGTTTTGTAGAAGAACAGCCCAAAATATGATGTTTCCACAGCCATCCTTCACAGTAGCTGATCACTCATCTTTCTTTTTTTTCTAAACACAGAGGCCTCGTCTGACCACACGGAATTCTCCAAGTTCTGTGGATCACCCAGCTCATTGTCAATAAAGTGACTTCTTTCTTCAAATTCTGTCTCCATTTTTTAAGTGTATTTATGATTAAAATTACAGAATTCTCTCATATTTTTAAGTGAAACAACCTGCAGGTGTCCAAATACTTGTTTTCTGCACTATATGTTTTAGTTTGTTACTATAGAGATGTAAAGGTAAAAGATAGAAAAGATATATAGATAGAAGAAAACACCAAAAATAGTCCAAGAGTGTTATACCTTAGAACTATGGCAGCAAGACCATTGTAGTTTTTCTCTTTGATAAAGTAAAAAGAACATTTTATTACATCCAGAATGTGTTGAAACCGCTTCTTTCCCAGTGACAGAAGTAGGACTTTAGTATATAATTGGAGAAAGAACAGTGTGTTCTCTATTGTGTTTTGCATGTTAGTGTTTTCCTATGGGAGCTCTGCGCACAGACCTGACTTATTTTTCTCTGCTCGTAATGAGGAGGCCGTTCACAAGCTTTCTTTCAAAAACAGTAAGTCTCTTAAAGTTACAGACCCTTGTCATTTGTGTCAAATCAGGGAATTCTAAAACGAAACACAACCTATGTTATTTTAATATTTTTTTTTTTTTTTTTTTTTTTTCAGAAGGATTATTGTGGTGTTGACTGTGATGAATGTCTGTTGTGGTTGATTGTGAGGGTGGCTTTGTTGTTGGTTGTGATTGGTTGTTTGGAATGGTTGTGGTGGGCGGTTGTTGAGTTGTTTGTAAAGTTGGTTGTGGAGGTGGATGTGAATGTGGTTGGGGTTGGTTGTAGCAGTGTTTGTGGGGTTGATTTTGTTTTGGTTGTGGGTTAATTTGAGTGGTTGGGGAGTGGTTGTGAGGTTGATTGTGATTGTGGTTATGGGGGTGGTTGTGGCTGTGGTTGGTTACAAATTTGATTGTCATTGGTTGTTTGGAGTGGTTGTGGTGGCGGTTGTTGGGCTGTTTGTGAGGTTGGTTGTGGAGGTAGATGTGAAAGTGGTTGGGTTGGTTGTAGCAGTGTTTGTGGGGTTGATTGTTGCATATTTTGTGGGTTAATTTGAGTGTTTGGGGTGTGGTTGTTGGGCTGGTTGCGATTGGTTGTGGGGGTGGTTGTGGTTGGTTGCGAAGGTGATTGTCATTGGTTGTTTGGAGTGGTTGTGGTGGGCGGTTGTCGTGTTTGTGAAGTTGGTTGTAGGGGTGGATGTGAAAGTGGTTGGGGTTGGTTGAAGCAGTGTTTGTGGGGTTGATTGTTGCATTGTTTGTGGGTTCATTGAGTGGTTGGGGAGTGGCTGTTGGGCTGGTTGTGATTGGTTGTGGGGGTGGTTGTGGTTGGTTGTAGAGGTGGCTGTGGTTGGTTGCAAATTTGATTGTCATTGTTTGTTTGGAGTGGTTGTGGTGGGCGGTTGTTGGGTTGCTTGTGAAGTTGGTTGTGGAGGTGGATGTGAAAGTGGTTGGGGTTGGTTGTAGCAGTGTTTGTGGGATTGATTGTTGCGATGGTTGTGGGTTAATTTAAGTGGTTGAGTAGTTGTGAGGTTGGTTGGGATTGGTTGTGGTTGTAGAGGTGGCTGTGGTTAGTTTTGGGAGTGTTTGTGGGATTTATCGTTGTGTTGGTTGTAGGATGATTGGGTTGAGCAGTCGAGGTGCATTTGTAGGGCTGGTTGTAGGAGTGGTTGACTACGGTGGTTGTAATTGTGATACTAGTTACGATTGGTCATGGGAGAGCTTGTGGTCAGTTGTGGGTCGGTTGTGGTAGTTGTTGGGGTGTGGCTGTGGTTGGTTCTGGAGGTAGCTGTGTTAGTTTCGAGGGGTGATCGTCGAAGTTTGGTTGTGGTGAAATGGTGAGGGTGATTTTGTTGGTTTGCAGGGATGGTTGTGACTGATTGTAAAGGGATGATTGTGGGAGTGGTTTGGTTTATTGTGGGGATAGTTGTGGCTGGTTGTGGGGGTGGTTGTTTCAACACGGGGCCTCGATTATAAAACATTGGAACCAACTGAACTAAATCATCATTATTGCATTTGGATGCCACTGATAACATACTATTTTTAATCTTACTTACTTATTATTTTGTGCACCATTCTAGTCTTCTACATTTAACACAATGGTCTGATGTTGGTTATTTCTGTACATGAAGCTATTTTCTAACAAGCTCTTAGTTCCAAATAAGCAATCCTTCCTCAGAGCTCCAAGAATTGCCTACAAAATATCACCTCACCTGCTGTTTCCGCCCACCAACACCACCACAACAACACTGTAATTCCAGCAGCACTGTACACACTGGACCTAAAATCTCCAGCCCGGAGCAGAGCTAAAGAAACAGATCTACCTCTGCCAGGTCCTGCCAGGTCAAGTCGCGAACGAACGGCCTGTGTCTCAGAGAGAAATGCGATCGGCCCGGCTCACTTGAAGGATTAGAGTACAAGGAGGTTAGGAATCAAGTACACGCAGTAATGGCCTCAAAAGAACAACGGGGTAAAGTTACAAGTCACACAGATCAGGCAGACTCATGCGGGAAGGATGAGTGCTGCAGTAGTTAAAGGCGTTACAATTTTGACTTCCTTATGAATGTGAACAAACAGAAATTTAAACCTTTAAAAGTTCCCAATCTTCTGTTAGCATCCTTATATTCACAGGCCTGTTCAATGGGAAAGACACTCAATACATCATCAAGTCTAAAAGTGACACATTCAAGCTCTACTGAAAAGGAACAAACACAAAAGTTTGCGAAATCACACTTTAATAGAGGATAGAGGAGCAATGGAAGTCAATGGGACAAAATGGCTCCAACAGAACAAGAGAGAAAAAACTACAAACTGCTTCTGCACAAAAACTACAAAATTATCAAAGTCAAAGTTGGGACTGATTTTGAACAGGTCCAAGGCTGTAATAAAAGGACCAAACAATTGAGTTTAGATTCACATTTTAAATGACAAGTGGGCCTTTTCTGTCACATTTTCAAATTTGGTATTTTTAGTCAGAACAGAAGTAGATAAATAGATTTAAGAAAAAAAAAAAAAAGTTTGAAAAATGGTGGACAATTCAAAATAAAAAATGCCACAAAATGGAGTAAGACCTCCCAACAGGACACAAGAGTTAAAGAGAAACTAAACTCAGAATCCACTTTTTTTCACTGTTAAACTGTGTATATGCAACACGGTCTCACAAGAAGGCGTACATTTAGCACGACACAAAAATAGCGTATTTTTAGCACGATATCAGTCCTGTTTTGCGTACTTATGTAACGCCGTACATATAGCACGATATGAAAAAGCGTAAAAATGACACGAGATTTCACCGCGTAAAAATGCCACGTGTTTTGGTTGAAGCCACGTGGAGACGTTTTCTTCAGGTGAAACGGTTAAGTTTCAGGCAAAACTTACTAAAATGGTTAAGATTAGGGTTGGGGCTTGGGGTAGGTTAAGATTAGATGTGTGATTTTGTTCATTTTCATGAATAAGAACACTTCTTAACAACCACCATTGAAATGAACGGGGACTGTGACGCGTACTATAATTACGCAAAAGAGCCTTAAACTCTTGCTAATCATACGCAATTTACATGTTGCGTTATGTCGTGGTATATGTACGCTTTCTTGTGAGATCGGGCTCGTATATGGGGTAAAAAATTAATTATCTACTGTTTCCAGGCCTTTTTTGGACATTTTTGTGCAAACTCGCTCATTTTGCAGTTATGTGTGTAAAAACCGCGGCTGTACTGCCACGCAGGTCAGTGCATTTTTAGTACCCTCTGACGTCACAGTGACTTGACGCGCAGACGAGCCGCCCAGATGGAATAAATAAACTCCTCCCCCTGACACTGCTGCTGCGGAGGAGTGTTGAAGAGCAATCACTCGCTGCGCATTGATATCAGTCGTCATTTGGCTCAGCTTGTTGAGCGAGTGGTGCGAAGTGCAGTGCAGCTGCTTGTACAACGATGCGCTGGTTTGAATCCCGGGTCAGTGAAGTGTTTTTCATATTCATTTTTAGAAAATACCCACATAATGAGCTCATGTGCCTATGTAGACTAAAGCAAAGGTTTAATACATATGTTTTGTAAAGTTAAAAATATCTTGACGTGCAAGTAAGCAAAGACTAGTACAGCTTCCCTCAGATAGACTGTCAGTGGTCAGGACCCGGACTGCTCCGTCACATCATTTGCCAAGCTCACTGTTCATATTTGGTGCTGTCAATCAAAGTCTGTTCACACCCACTGGGCGTCTCTTAAAAGGCCTCCGGGCATCTCCCACTTTTGTGAGCCTGTTTGAGGTGCAGTTGTGGGCGGAGTTAGTCTCTTAGCCTCACTTTAAGTATTTAATTTTAAACTTTTTTTTTACCATACTCACAAACATTGTTCATCTACCTAATGCATTCCAAACCTCTAAATTCATTCATTCATTCATTTTTACCTCGTTAGGGTCGCGGGTATAATTGTTCACTATAATGTGTTTTAAGTATTTTATTTTAGTGACCATCTATTAGCAGATGTACAAAACAAATTTTCACAGCATACAACAATGCTGTATGTATAACAATGTAAAATTACATTAAGCACAAAGGGCAGAAATGCTTCTCACTTTTACAGCTGATTAGCATCCACGGTTCTGGCAGTTGAGGCGCTACTGGGAAATGTCTTCAGTGGTAGAGGAACTGGAGCATTCAAAGGAAACCTACAAAGACACAAGGGAGAACAGGCCCCAAAATGCCAGGGAGTCGATGAGGCCAGAGTGCACTGTGTCGACATCATCTTGATCATTATCAGTATAGAAAAAGTATCTCTTTACTTACTTTGTTGTATTTTAGACGTACAATTATTTGCCTAATTTAATGCAAGGATAACCACAAAAGCTAAAAAAAAATCACAGTTTTTGACCTGGTTATACTGTATTCACCTTTTATCTCTCGCAGCATACTCTATGACAGTAGCCTTGTGTTTGTGAGTAGAAGTGAGGTGCACTCTGGGAAAGGGGAGGGGAGTGTAATAAAGAACAGATGGACATGTTGTGAGCACCGTTTCAACACAAGAGCCAAGTCTTTGGAAAGAACCAAGAAAAGAGAAATGTGAAATGCATTCTTCATAACAGGCCTGAAAATCGATACAGCATCTGCTTCAGCTGGGATTTTAAACGGCTTTATCTGTGTTTAGAGACTGGGGAATCAAAAGCAGACATTACTTGACAGATAAATATTTAGACAATTGGAAAATACATTTGCCATAAAAATGAGTTGTTTCAAACCAGTGTTCTGCTAAATCCTTATCCCCATCTTAACCTACCAAAGTCCCAGACCTAAACTTACCCATTTTCAGTGTTGAGTAAGTTACTCTAAAATTGTAATACAGTATTTTACTAGTTACACAGAGAAAAAATATAATACATTTGTATTACAATATTACTGTCTCAAAAATGTAATTGAGTTGCACTACTGTGAGTTATCTTGAGTTAATTATTGGTTAAGACATTGTACAACACTAATCCTGTAACATTTCCACTTAATTGCTGGTTAATTTACGGAAATGTGACGTCACAACATATTTTTCTCATATTTTATTCACATTCAAGCCAACACATAGTATTTTTGTAGTGTTTTGGTCCTGAAATGTCATTTTCACTAGAGAATAAAAGCAATTAATTTGAATGCAAGTAACTTGAGTTACACAGCTAGTAATACATTGTCAACATTTTTATAAGTAATGAGTTACACTACATAGCTACTGAAAAGTTGAATATTTTACAGTAACTACCAGTAGTTACTTTTGTAATGATGAGTTATTCCCAACTCTTCCATTGTATTAACTTGAAGTCTAAATTTACCCGTTAAACCTAAAGAAAATGTCCCCAAGTGACTTCAACCAAAACACCTGTCTATAAGACGTCAAGAAAATATTTAGCCTCATTAATGACACATTTTTACGAACAAATTTGTTTTTGTTCATTTTTGGCATTTACAAAATTTGTTCTTAAGAGAAAATGTTTGTCTGTAAAAACAAATCATGAGAACACTCAAGAGCACTGGTAAGAATTTAAAAAACAGCTGTTTCAAAATTTTCTTTCTTATATAATTCAGTCAAAAATTGTTATTCCTACATGATTGTAGGTTGTGTATTTTTATACATTTTTGTAAATTTTTATATACATAATAATTTTGGAAACCAAAAAAAAATCGTCAGTTATGCTAAAAAATATTCCTTTTTCATACCTGCAGCAGCCTCTGTTCTAACCCCCACAGGACTCAGGACCCCCTGTGTCACCCCCCAGGACCAGAGCGCATGTGCACCCCGCTACAAATGTTAAGAACACTTTCATGGGCCTCATGAATGACGCCTGACTGTTGTCTCTATTTGACGCTTTTCACAACATCAAATAGACAAGTCGCACAAAAAGGGGGTGCTCATGATACAGACAGATTTGCAATTTATATCTTAGTAATAGAAAGTTGAAATTTGAAGAGAAATGAAAAAGCATGTAATAATGATAATACAACAATGTCTCTGAAGAAAACGTAGATACACAACGAAGTGTCAAAAACAAACCATAAGCACGTTTTCACTCCTTTTTTGCGTAAGTAAGTTATGCCGTGTATATGTATTGCACGATTTGAAAAAATGGGCGACATCAATTTGATTTGATTCATTGTGCTTCCCTTTTCCAATCCCACTTAACCACACAAACCACCACATGTCCCGCCAGAGATACTATATAAGTTACTTTGCACTGGTGATAAAATGTTGTCCCTTTCACTATGTCCTAACGTGGGGTTATCTATATGGGGGTGGACATGTTCCCGTTTGTGTGTGTGCGTATGCCAGTGTGTGAGTGCATTTCATTACGGGACAGGGGAAGGGAACAGTTTGATTTAAGGTTGTTGTGGCCCGTCCTCCAGCGCCTCAGCACACGTCAGCAGCAGTAAAAGCAGCGGCAGCAGCAGGCCTGGCGCGTGACGGAAGCAGACCAAATAAAAACAGATGCAGTCAAAATCTAGTGGTTTGAGATGAGGATGATATAAACTAGTGTTGTTCCGTTACCCTTTTTTTTTTTTTTTTGGAACCGATCCGATACTAATACTTGGCCTCAGGGTAGGTGCCAATACCAGTCCTGATACCAATATTGCATAATGACTAAAGAAGTAGCATTCTAGGTACGGCTTTTATCTCAAGTTTAAATCCATTTTAATATTAGCTTTTGCAAACTAGACTCATAAGTCTCAAAAAGCAAACAAATACATAAAAAAGTGCTACACATATGAAATTTCAACCTGGAGAGACTCAAACAGACAAAGCAAATTATGAGAAAACTTTATTGAGATATAAGGTTTGGCGCGCGGACCCTGGCGGAGACCTCAGTGCTGATCGGCGAATTGGAGTGGATGTGCAGATAGGAGAGGTCTTCCCCCCGGGCCTGCAACCTGGTGGTGGTCGAAGAACTGGAGAGGGACGGACTTCTTGGCTGGAGCGGGAGGAGATGGGGTGGAGGTGGGGCGTGCCGAGCTGAGTAGAAGGAGCGCAGCTGCAGGAGAGGGATTTAAATAGACCGGCTGGGCTTGATTAGCTGCGAGCGGGAGCTGAAGGAGGAGCCTGCAGCGGCGAGGAAGAGGGGAGCTGACGATGAGATGAGACGATGAAGCTGCAGGTCAGTCTCCCAGGTTGAACATCCGCTTAAGCTCCATTTCAACCTGGAGAGACTCAAACAGACAAAGCAAATTATGAGAAAACTTTATTGAGATATAAGGTTTGGCGCGCGGACCCTGGCGGAGACCTCAGTGCTGATCGGCGAATTGGAGTGGATGTGCAGATAGGAGAGGTCTTCCCCCCCAAAAAGGGGAGGCCAGGGTCAGGGCCAAGGTAGTGAGACTAAAAATGTGACAACTCCATAGGTGAAGCGATGGCGGAGATGTGAATTACTATGATACGGTAAAGGAATGAGCATTAGCGAACATTTCAAATGATTTGCGACGATTGATCATTATGATGAGCCGTCCTAATGTGTTGGAATCGAGCAGATTCGGGATGCGTGCTATTAGAGGAAGGATGAAATGAAATGGCATGATGGATCGAGGCAGGAAACTAAGAAAGATGGTAGTTTCCAGCAAGGCTGCCAGCAATTTGGCTGATCAGATTAAAGGACTGCGGTGAGCCGGACATGGGCGGCTGATGCGACCGATTACGTGAGCCGGACATGGGCGGCTGATGCGACCGATTACGTGAGCCGGACATGGGCGGCTGATGCGACCGATGACGTGAGCCGGACATGGGCGGCTGGTGCGACCGATGACGTGAGCCGGACATGGCGGCTGATGCACCGATGACGTGAGCCGGACATGGCGGCTGATGCGACCGATGACGTGAGCCGGACATGGGCGGCTGATGCGACCGATGACGTGAGCCGGACATGGGCGGCTGATGGACGCGCCGGACGTAGGTGACTGAAGAGAAGCCTGTGTTGACTGGAAAGGACTGCAAAGAGGAGAAGGGTGAATGAGATGCAGGGCAGACATGAGCTGGACATGGGCGGCTGATGCGACCGAAGTGGTGAGCAGAACGTGAGCGGCTGATACGATGAGCCTGACTTGGGCGACTGAGAGAAGCCTGTGTTGACTGGAAGGACTGCAAAGAGGAGAAGGGTGAATGAGATGAATGGCAGACATGAGCTGGACAAGGGCGGCTGATGTGACTGATGCGGTGAGCTGGACATGGGCAGCTAATGCGATGAGCCGGACGTGGGCGGCTAGCAAGACTGATGCAGTAAGTCGGACATGTACGGTTGATGCGGTGAGCCGGAAGTGGGCCGTTTATGCTGAGAGCTGGACATGGGTGGCTGATGCAACCAATGCGTGATGCGACCGAAACTGATGCGGTAAGTCAGACATGTACGATTGATGCGATTTGCCAGACATTGCGGTAATGAGACTGATACAGTGAGCTGAACACAGGCGACTGATGAGATATCAGCATAGCTGTTGACAACAGAGAAGAGGAATCGAAAGTGCAGCAAAGGAGCAGCATCAAAACCTAAAACTGCGTACGAGTGAGACCACCACCAGTAACTGCATGAGACATACGGAGAGTAGAGGACGATGGACATCAAGACGGAAGGAAGATGTATTGGGCAGATGTATGGAGAAAGAGCTGAGGAGGACCAGGATTCAAGTCGCTTGAGGGCAGGTTGCCATAAGACAGGCTATGAGAATGAGATCATAAATGCCTGCCAGGTAATGGACACACTGAGAACGTGGTAGAGCAAGAGGAGGAGAGGCCTGATGACGATCTTGACGACGAGTTATTTTGAACACACATGTGATGCATTTCTACCGATGGCCCCCACACTCATGGACAGCGTCAATGGGAATAATTTCATGTAGCGTAGATGCTTTGGACAAGGAAAGTCTGTCCTGAAACCCCCCCCAAAATTTAAGAGGGTGTGGCATCAGGGAGGGAGGGTCCAGAGTGACAGGTGAGGATGAATGGAAAAGAGGGCGTTGAACTTATGCTTCGCAGACGCGGGAGTGACAGGTGGGAAGGACATCAAGTGAGTGTTGGGAGTGAATCAGAAATGAGCACGGATATGAAATGCAAAAAGATAAAGGAGAAGACTTGCGCGGCAGTGATCTAGATGTGACAATTCTAGTTGGGATGATGGCAGATGCGGTTGTCGTGCAAAAGAAAGGAGATGTAGACTATGTTATGTGAGAAGACGTGGGTTACTTTTGATAAATGAAAGATGAACTCCCAGAACAAGGCTATGCAATTAAGGAGTACGAAGATGTGGCTGCGCAAATGGTTCATCACGACCGAGAAATGAGGGAGAGGCCATTGGTAGGGGCGGTTGACTATGATGAAAATAGATGGCGACGAACTTTGCAGAATAACTGAATCACAATATTCGAACGATTACAAGCTAAAAAAGCGCGGAGCATTAGCGCTCCGTAAATGCAGAGTGCGAAAGATAAAAGAAATGTGCGAGTGAACTTACGAAATCGACTGTTGTAAATGTATTTTACGGTTGTAAAGAAGCAGTCTGGGACCCCCTTTTACAACTCGGGGAACATTCGAAGCTCACAAACTCACTTTAGGAGTCACGGTTAAAAAATCACGATTACTCGATTACACAGGCTGTAAACGATTACAGCAATGATCATGATGATATTGAAGGTTATTAAACCTAGTCGCTGGAGTGCTCGTCAATCTGAATGAGAATAACCGAATGTGATTGAAATTCTTGTTTGAGTGTTTGTCTCGTTTCAATGGAGAAAGTAACAGCACATCATAGTGATTAACCTTCAGAGGAGATTGCCATATAAGGTAAAGCTTGACTAGTAGTGATGGGCAAAATGAAGCAAGACTTATAAGCCTGTGCCGAGCAAAAGTGGGCGTGTCCAATGAAGCCTTCAAATGAAGCGTGGTTCAGCAGTAAGAAAGTCACGTGACCGAAGCTTCAGTTTGGAAAAAATGAATAAAATCATGGAAAAAACGACTCTGTGACACAAAATACTTTATACTATACTATAAATAATGACAAAAGTACAAAAACATGAAAAAAGATAATTAGAATAAATTTTTATTATTTGTGATACATTGGTCTCTCCAGGTGAGGGCAGTATATTTGAAGCTTCACTTTGTTGAAGCTTTGGGCGGAGTTAGGCTGTGAAGCCCCATTGGTTCACGAGACTTCACTTTTCCCATCACTATTGACTAGGCCTATGTCATTGGGTGCGACTGTTCGTGAACTCTTTTAGCCGTGTTTTCTGCAAAGTGAAAGATGGTAATTGCCAGGCCCGGCGTGGCTAATCGGGAGAGTCGGGAGACTTCCCGAAGGGCCGGGGGACTTTGAGGGCCGGTGTGGCTCATGTCACACCGGCCACCGGTTGGACCAAGACGCAGAGACGTGCTGAAAGCACGAGGGTAGTCGCTCTAGAGCAGGGTGGCAAACCGAGGCTTGCGAGCCGCATGCGGCTATTGACCAATCAGAGTGCGGCTCTTTGGCTCATTCAGAAACATTTGCGCCTCCACACATTCTCTCTCTTTCCCTCTCGCCGACATGAGGGAGAGACAGCCGCATGTGCGTAAAGCTGCTGTGCTGTAACCTGGCTGATCCCGCCTAATGAAGCTAAAACATAGAAATCCTGAGCCCTGTGAGTGTTTTGAAGTCCACAGCGACACTCTACTACTCACAAGCTTTCAGACACTTTTTATTTCACAAAGATAGACCTCAGATTCACGGAGTTATGATTGTTTTCGCTTTTACTGAAATTGCCATTCATTTTAATGGGGCGGGCGCGCGGAATTTGACGGGACGTTTCGAAGCATTTAATTCACTGTCAAGACACAGGAGATATAAAAGTGATACTAAGCATGAGTTCAGACGTCCTCATACAAGTTTGTCTTGTTTTTAGAGTTTCTACAGCCCCAGCTCCACTGTCACTGCTGCGTAAATGCTCCGTGCCTCTCCACGGTCTGCCCTGGGAAGAGCAGGGCCGGTTCAAAAAAAAAGAGGACCTTTGAAGGGGGGGCTCATCTAACATGAAAAATTTTAAATTGACATTAGAATTTGATAATAATTATATTGTTAATTATAGTAAAATTACATCACATATCAATAAGAATATCACATCTANTGGTGAGAGGTGATTTGTTGGTATTGCAGGGATGGATTGTGATGATAATGGTAGGGATGATTGTGGAGATGGATTTGGTTTTTGTGGGGATAGTTGTGGCTGGATTGTGGGGTGGTATGTTTATACAACGGGGCCTCGATTATAAAAATTGGAACCAACTGAACTAAATCATCATTATTCATTTGGATGCCACTGATAACATACTATTTTTATTACTTACTTAGTATATTTGTGCACAATTCTAGTCTTCTACATTTAACAAAATGGTCTGATGTTGGTTATTTTGTACATTAAGCTATTTTCTAACAAGCTCTTAGTTCCAAATAAGGAATCCTTCCTCAGAGCTCCAAGAATTGCCTACAAAATATCACCTCACCTGCTTGTTCCGCCAACCAACAACCACAACAACACTGTAATTCGAGCACTGTACACACTGACCTAAATCTCAGCCCGGAGCAGAGCTAAAGAAACTAGATCTACCTCTGCAGGTCCTGCCAGGTAAATCGCGAACGAACGGCCTGTGTCTAAAGAGAGAATGCGATCGGCCCGGCTTGAAGGATTAGAGTACAAGGAGGTTAGAATCAAGTACACGCAGTAATGGCCTCAAAAGAACAACGGGGTAAAGTTACAAGTCACACAGATCAGGCAGACTCATGCGGGAAGGAAGAGTGCTGCAGTAGTTAAAGGCGTTACAATTTCGACTTCCTTATGAATGTGAAAAACAGAAATTTAAACCTTTAAAAGTTCCCAATCTTCTGTTAGTGTCCATATACTGTATGTGGCTTACTATAAAAGGCCTGTTTCAAATGGGAAAGACACACAATTCATCATCAAGTCTAAAAAATGACACGTTTCAGCTCTCTTAAAAAGGAAAACACATTTTTATAGAGGATTTAATCAGAGCAATAACAAATGTGTTTATAATGGAAGTCAATGGCTCCAACAGAAAACAGAAAAAAACTACAAACTGCTTCTGCACAAAAATACAAAATCATCGAAGTCAAAGTTGGGACTGATTTTGAACAGGTCAAGGCTGTAATAAAGGACCAAACAATTGAGTTTAGATTCACATTTTAATGAAAAATTGGCCTTTTCTGTCACATTTTCAAATTTGGTATTTTTAGTCAGAGCAGAAGAGATAAATAGATTTAAGCAAAAAAAAAAAAAAAAAAAAAAAAAACGTTTGAAAAATGGTGGACAATTCAAAAATAAAAAATGCCACAAAATGGAGTAAGACCTCCCAAACAGGACACAAGAGTTAAAGAGAAACTAAACAGAATCCACTTTTTTTCACTGTTAAACTGTGTATATTGGGGTCAAATTGAATTATCTACTGTTTCAGGCGTTTTTGGACATTTTTGTGCAAACTCGCTCATTTTGCAGTTATGTGTGTAAAACCGCGGCTGTACTGCCACGCAGGGCAAACGCTGTCAGTGCATATTTTCAGTACCCTCTGACGTCACAGTGACTTGACGCGCAGACGAGCCGCCCAGATGGAATAAATAAACTCCTCCCCCTGACACTGCTGCTGCGGAGGAGTGTTGAAGAGCGATCACTCGCTGCACATTGAATCAGCCGTCATTTGGCTCAGCTTGTTGAGCGATGGTGTGATGTGCAGCTGCTTGTACAACGATGCGCTGGTTTGAATCCCGGGTCAGTGAGTGTTTCATATTCATTTTAGAAAATACCCACATAATGAGCTCCATCTGTGCCTATTAGAACTAAAGAACAAAGGTTTATACATAATGTTTTGAAGTTAAAAATATCTTGACGTGCAAGTAAGCAAAGACTAGTACAGCTTCAGATAGACTGTCAGTGGTCAGGACCGGACTGCTCCGTCAACATCATTTGCCAAAGCTCACTGTTCATATTTGGTGCTGTCAATCAAAAGTCTGTTCAACACCACTGGGTCTCTTAAAGGCTCCGGGCTCTCCACTTTTGTGAGCCTGTTTGAGGTGCAGTTGTGGGCGGAGTTAGTCTCTATAGCCTCACTTTAAGTATTAATTTTTAAACTTTTTTTTTACCAATTCAAACATATGTATAAAATACCTAATGCATTCCAAACCTCTAATTCATCATCATCATTCATTTTTTTACCTGTGTAGGGGTCGCAGCGGTAAATTGTTCACTATAATGTGTTTATAGTATTTTATTATTAGTGACGATAATTATTAGCAGATGTCAACAAAGCATTTTCAACATTAACAATGCGTATCCATAAAGGAAAAGCTTGCGTCTGCAGAAGTTCTCTGACGACTCTGCTATATCAGGACTCATCACGGACAGAACGACGATGCAAGTACAGAGGACTAACCAGGACTTTGTGGACTGGTGTCAGCAGAACCATCTTCTCCTTAACGCTGGGAAGAAGAGATGGTGGTTAGGATTTCGGCAGAAAAAACTGCACTAACATATGGCCCGACCAGTGAACATATGGGAAGGGACATTGAGAGAGTGGACTCATACAAGTACTGGGTTGTTATCACTGAACAATAAACTGGACTGGACTCCACACTGATGCACTGTAACAGGAAGGGCCAGAGAGCTCTACTCCTGAGAAGACTCAGGTCTTTTGGAGTGAGGGGGCCACTCTGAGACCTTCTACGACTCCTTGGGTGGCATCTGCCATCTGTAGGTGTGGTCTGCTGGCAGCAGCACATCAGAGAGGAGAGGAAGAAGTGGACAAGGTCATCAAGAAGTCCAGCTCGTTCCTGGCTGTCTCTGGACTCAGTGCGGGAGGTGGGGGACAGGAGGGTCCTGGCTTTAGATTTCACATCTATGCTGGACCATGAGTCTCACCCCTGCAGGACGCACCTGTCTGCTCTGGAGAGCAGCTTCAGTGACAGACTGATTCACCCTCGCTGTGTGAAGGAACGATTCCGCAGGTCCTTCCTTCCTGCTGTGTCAGACTGTACAACGAACACTGTTAACTCTGGACATCATTACATTTAACTTGTGCGATACTGTGTTACCATGGAACATCTCTGGTACAACTCACTCATGTCACTTTATCTGCTATTATTTATTCACCTCTATTTACACCTCCTTAAATGCTGCTCTGTACATAAACATTGTCATATTTTTACCTCATATTTATTACTGGTTATTTATTCTGTTCATATGCTGCAGTTGTACATAATCATAGTCATATTGTACATAATACTATATACTATATACTGATGCCACTTTATCTATTTATCCTGTCATATCCTGCACTGTGCCATAACAAACATTTATTGTAAATAATAGTCTTGTAATTATTGTATCTTTATATATATTTTAAGTCTAGTTTATTTCTATTATCTTATTTGATTGCATGTTTCTATTTTCCCTGCTGTTCTTAAAATGTGCGTTGCAACACTGGAATTTCCCCATTGTGGACAAATAAAGGATATCTTATCTTATCTTATCTTAACAATGTAAAATTACATTAAGCACAAAGGGCAGAAATGCTTCTCACTTTTACAGCTGATTTGCATCCACGGTCCTGGGCAGTTGAGGCACTACTGGAAATGTTTTCAGTGGTAGAGGAAACTGGAGCATTCAAAGGAAACCTACAAAGACACAAGGGAGAACAGGCCCCAAAATGCCAGGGAGTCGATGAGGCCAGAGTGCACTTGTGTCGACAGCATCTTGATCATTATCAGTATAGAAAAAGTATCTCTTTACTTACTTTGTTGTATTTTAGACGTACAATTATTTGCCTAATTTAATGCCAAGGATAACCACAAAAGCTAAAAAAAAAATCACAGTTTTTGACCTGGTTATACTGTATTCACCTTTTATCTCTCGCAGCATGCTCCGTGACAGTAGCCTTGTGTTTGTGAGTAGAAGTGAGGTGCACTCTGGGAAAGGGGAGGGAGCGTAATAAAGAACAGATGGACATGTTGTGAGCACCGTTTCAACACAAGAGCCAAGTCTTTGGAAAAGAACCAAGAAAAGAGAAATGTGAAATGCATTCTTCATAACAGGCCTGAAAATCGAATACAGCATCTGCTTCAGCTGGGATTTTAAACTGCTTTATCTGTGTTTAGGGACGGGGAATCAAAAGCAGACATTACTTGACAGATAAATATTTAGACAATTGAAAATACATTTGCCATAAAAATGAGTTGTTTCAAACCAGTGTTCTGCTAAATCCTTATCCCAATCTTAACCTACCCAAGTCCCAGACCTAAACTTACCCATTTTCCAGTGTTGAGTAAGTTACTCTAAAATTGTAATACAGTATATTACTAGTTACACAGAGAAAAAATATAATACATTTGTATTACAATATTACTGTCTCAAAAATGTATTGAGTTACACTACTGTGAGTTACTTTGAGTTAATTGACCTTTCGCCGAGCCCCGCCCTCCTTAGTTACTGTTGCTACGTCCGTCAAATATGATGAGTGCCATAGATTTCAATGACAGAAAGAAGTACTCCTGTTCGCGTTAGTGACTTTTTTAAAGCAGTTTTTCCGCGATATCCTCTAGATGGAGGCAAAAGGAGTTCACGGTGCAGCGGAGAGATTTATTCAAAACATTAAAATACGCAACGGAGGGGACATTACTCTTATGGAGGCTAATGCTACTGGTCTCATGCTACATCAGAGAAACCCATGATCTTTAACGTTACCTCAAATACAACAATCACAGCCTTGTCCTGCTCTTTCACTGCCGGGTAAGTTCGTTTTCATATGTTAAGGTCTATTTTTCTCTATTGCAAGAATATTGTTCATTTACGAGGCTATGTTAGCGAGCTAAACCTACTCGTGTTGGCTAAAGCTAAGAGGCTCGCTAAACTTAGCAGCTTAGAGCGTAACTTCTGCAGTTATATCCTCGTCGTGGTATAACTTCAGTCTAGTTTGTGTTTTGCCACTAGATCTAACAACACAGTAAGTCCATAGCTATAGTTAAGCATTAGTTTTACCTTTGAGCAGACATTTGTTCCATATATTTAGCTGGTAGAGGAGCCGCCCCGAGCCGCCCGCACTGTTTAATCCATTGTAGGCACTGCTCCAGTTGTTTTCGGCTTTAGAAATGGAAAGAACACAACTCCTCCGGTCAATATTTCGGGGTATCTGTGGTCCAGTTTACAAAAACCATAGGTGCATCGCTTCACCGTCTTGCTTGGAGCTCAAGATTTGACGGACCATATTTACATAGCAACGGTTGCTACAATGTTTGATTGGACAAGAGCCGTTTGGGGGCGGGGCTCGGCGAAAGGTCAATTATTAGTTAAGACATTGTACAACACCAATCCTGTAACATTTACACTTAATTGCTGGTTAATTTACAGAAATGTGACGTCACAACATATTTTCCTCATATTTTATTCACATTTAAGCCAACACACAGTATTTTTGTAGTGTTTTGGTCCTGAAATGTTGTTTTCCCTAGAGTATAAAAGCAATTAATTTGAATGCAAGTAACTTGAGTTACACAGCTAGTACTATATTATCAACATTGTTATAATAATAATCCATAGGTACTGAAAAGTTGAATATATTACAGTAACTAGTTACTTTTGTAATGAGTTACTTCCAACACTTCCCATTTTATTAACTTTAAGACTAAACTTACCCGTTAAACCTAAAGAAAATGTGGCCTCAACCAAAACACCTGTCTATAAGACAGGTGTTTTACCTCATTAATGACACATTCCTACGAACAAATTTGTTTTTGTTCATTCTTGGTACAAAATTTGTTCTTAACTCTTTCCCTGCCAATGACGGTAATTTCCGTCATAAGCTTTTTTTTACGTGCGGCGATAGAGCGCTCTCTGATGTACGTGTTGAATTCATCAGCATTAAAATAGCATGATGCAGTTTCATATATTCACCACCAGGAGGCAGTATCGCATTAGCACAAGAGCGCAGAGGAAGTCAGAAGACCCGGAAACTCACGTGTTCTATTTACATTACGGAGCGCCCCGTCTGCTGCGTTTACGTGATCATTCGACTCTAAAGGATCGTCTTTCTTTTCAAACGGATTACAGGCAACACATCTTGGACTAAAAACACAGTTCAGTAAGTTTAGAGCAGATATTTGATCTTTAAAATGAAGAAAAGACGATCCTACTGGACTAGGATTCTGAGGAGAACGACATATGCAGCGAGTCTGGAGGAGAAAAACTAAACTTTCTCTTCTGTGAGCGATCCAAAAGTGTCAGAGTAAGTCAAACTACTGTATTTGTTCATGTTTGAAGGGTTAAATATAATGTTTCCCCCGTGAAAGAGGCTGAATCTATAGAATCTGTATCAGAAAGTAAAGTTGCCTCCTCGTCTGTAACACAGCCTTTGTTGGTTTAAAGATGAAAAAAACACTCGTCCTCATTGTTTTAATCACGTGAAGCTTGTATTTTTATACTAAAGACATTATTTCATTGTACTGGCTCATATTATTTCACCAAAAAGTAGTACAGACCAAAATAACACTGACATGAAGTTTGATTTAGAAAAAGGACGTTATCTCAGAAGTTTCTCGTCAAATGCTGAAATCTAATGAAAACAACGAATTTCAAATGCCTATAAAAGAGAACGGATTAATGTAGAATAACAATTATTTTTTTAAATGAAAGTAGACACTTGTAGGTCTCATTTGATGTACAACATGTCATGATTCCAGTTGCACAAGGTTTTTTGTGGAGCTGTGAATATTGCTTAAAATTAGCAAAAAGTCCTGGCAGGGAAGGGGGGTCAAAGTCAGAATAGGGCTGGCAGTGAAAGAGTTAAGAGATAATGTTTGTCTGTAAAAACAAATCCTGAGAACACTCAGGAGCACTAGTAAGAACAAAAAACTGCAGTTTCACAATTTTCTTTCTTATATAATTCAGTCAAGATTGTAATTCCTACATGATTGTAGGTTGGGTATTTTTATTAATTATTGTATATAAAATAATTTCAGAAGAATAATTGATAATTTCAGTTATGCTAAAAAAGATTCCTTTTTCATACCTGCAGCAGCCTCTGTTCTAACCCCCACAGGACTCAGGACCCCCTGTGTCACTCCCAGGACCAGAGCCGCTGTGCACCCCCGCTAAAAATTTGACGCTTTTCACAACATCAAATAGGCACGTCACAAAAAAAAGGGGTGCTCGTGATACAGACAGATTTGCAATTTATATCTTAGTAATAGAAAGTTGAAATTTTAAGAGAAAAGAGAAAGCATGTAATAATGATAACACAACAAAGTTTCTGAAGACAACGTAGATATACAACAAAATGTCAAAAACCAACCATAAGCATGTTTTTTCTTCTTTTTTGCATAAATAAGTTATGCCGTGTATATGTATTGCACGATTTGAAAAAAATGGCGACATCAATTTGATTTTGATTCATTGTGCTTCCCTTTTCCAATCCCACTTAACCACACAAACCACCACATGTCCCGCCAGAGGTACTATATAAGTTACTTTGCACTGGTGATAAAATGTTGTCCTCTTTCACTATGTCCTAACGTGGGGTTATCTATATGCGGGTGGACATGTTCCCGTTTGTGTGTGTGTGCGTATGCCTGTGCGTGAGTGCATTTCATTACGGGACAGGGGAAGGGAACAGTTTGATTTAAGGTTGTTTTTGGCCCGTCTCCAGCGCCTCAGCATACGTCAGCAGCAGTAAAAGCAGCGGCAGCAGCAGGCCTGGCGCGTGACGGAAGCAGAGCAAATAAAAACAGATGCAGTCAAAATCTAGTGGTTTGAGATGAGGATAATATAAACTATAGTGTTGTTACGTTACCTTTTTATTTTTGTGGAACCGATCCGATACTAATACTTGGCCTCAGGGTAGGTGCCAATACTAGTCCTGATACCAAATATTGCATAATGACTAAAGAAGTAGCATTCTAGGTACGACTTTTATCTCAAGTTTAAATCCATTTTAATATTAGCTTCTGCAAACTAGAGTCTCAAAAAGCTAAACAAATACATAAAAAAGTGCTACACATGAAATTTGTCCTTCTAATATAAAAGCTAAATGAAACACCACATAGGTAAGACGGGTGTTTGTCTGCATATATGGAGTATTTTTATGGTTGAACTTTGAAGAGCCTTCCCAGAGCCTTCTCTAGCTGCTCTTACTGTTAGCTGTAGCATTAGCCATGAGAACAGCTGCTGCGGCTGCATCTGCGGGTAAATTGTACGGATAAATTTTAACCTACTTTTAGCACCAACCCTTAACTTACTTATTCGAGTAACTTGAAGCTGCCAGATGGATATTGTTGAACTCTGATTTGAGTATTATATTATCTGGATAGGACATTGCTAGCTTGTAGCCGTTGTAAATCAGCCCCAGTGGCCGCTCCATTGGTACTGCAGCTGGAAAATCCCTCTACATGCTAGAAAGCATTTTTTCCCCCAGAGCTCAATGCATATAATAATCTCGTGTTTGGCACTTCTTACCTAGTTTCACATCATAAACTTCTTTCCGGTTGAAAAGGTTTTAGTTTGGTATGAAACAGCTTATTAAGCTTTAGCTTCGGCTACCGCTGCTCGCTCTGTAACTCCCACTCTGATTGGTTTGAGGGGTCAGGCATGAGCTTTATTCAGATTCCACTCCTGGGTTAGGGTGCATGTTCCACAGCCTGTAGCTAAAGCTCATGGTCAATATGGCCAATAACGCCATTAAGCAAAAGCCACTGAAGCACAGCGTCCGCCATTTTTGATTACCGGGGCATGGTTCTTCCACAGTATGCATCTGGAACTTTACTCGCTGAAAGCGTTTGGGAAAAAGTGGGACGTTTAATGAAATACATCGAGCTAATTGGGTGTGGCCGACCTTATTTATGCTTAACCAATCACAGCAACGACATATAAAATGTCCATGTGACATAGAACAAGTGTCACACACCTCTCTTCTTTCAAAAAGAAATTATAAAACAGAATCAAACGCAGCAGAAATACGTATGGAAGCCGTCATCTTTGCTGGTTGGCCAGACAGATTATCTTGAGTTGGTGAATTCACAAATATTACGAGATAATCCATCTGGCTGGCTAGATTTGGAGAGTGTATTGCTTTTTTTTCATGCAGATACTTCACCCTCAGTCACAACACTTGCAGACATGTCATAGCATTTCTCATATGTTTTCAAAATGTAATCGGCACAACATTTTAAGATGTTTGTCAAGCTTCTAAAACAAAATCCATTCTGAATGTAATCCCAGTGACGAGCAGAGTGCAGCGGTGGCCCAGACTGCAGACACAAAATATATACTCCAGTTTGCATATTGTCCTATTTTCATAAGTGCATTAAAATTCGCGCACTGCCGGGAAAGAGCTGAATGGTGAAAGCACTCAGCTGAAACACTCAGTCTTTCTATATAGTTCCAAAACAACATCACGCTTTTGTGTCCTAAATGCGTCGATGGAAAGTAGTCTCATATTATACAGGCTTTTTTAGTTCAATTTGTGCCTGCAATGTTCCAGAATATGGACATTTTTATCTTCAGTCAGACCGTGGGACATCAGTAGGCTAAGTTACAGGTTAGAGCTATGGAGAGGCGAGCACTGCTTGATACAAAACAGTGAATAAATGGGTCAATATGTGTAATTATGCAGGTATTTATGTCTGAGTTGTTTGTTATTCTCCATATCTCTTTCTCTCTCTCTCTCTCATTCTTTCTCTTCTACTCTTTCACTTTCTCTCTCCCTCCCGCTCTTCTCTCTCTCTTCATCTTTTCTTTCTCCTTTCGCTGTTTCCTTCTCATTCTTGTTCTCTCTCTCCTTTCTCTGCCCCTGTCTCTCTCCCTTTCTCTCTCTCTCTCTCTCTTCCTTTCTCTCTCTCCCTCTCTTCTCTCTCGCTCACACCCTCTATCTCACTATCTGTTTTTCTCTTCTCTCTCATCTTCTCCCTCCTCACTCTCTTCCATTCTCTCTCTCCCCTTCCCTCTCTTCCTCTCTCTCCTTATTCTCCCTCATTCTCTTCTCCATTCTCTCTCTTCATTTTCTCTTCCCCTCTCTCCTTCTCTCTAATTATATTTTCTTTCTCTTCTTTTCTTCTCTTCTCATTCTTGCCCCCTCTCTCTCTTTCTCTCTCATTCATTCTTTCTCTATATACTCTTTTTCTTCTCTCTTTCATTTGCTCTCCACTCTCTCCCTCTCTCTTCATCTTTTTCTTTGTTCTTTCTCTCTCTGTTTTCTTCTCCTTTTTGTTCTCTCTCTCCTTCCTCTGCCCACTTTCTCTCTCTTTCCCTCTCTTCTCTCTTATCTGTTTCTCTCTTCTCTCTCGTCCTCTCCCTCCTCAGTCTCTCTCTATCTTCCATTCTCTCTCCCGCTCTCTTCTCACGCTTTCTCTTCTCTCTCCTTCCCTCCTTCTTTCTTCCTTTCTCTCTCCCTCTCTCTCTCCCTCTTTTCTTCCCTCTCTTCTTCGTCTTTCTCGCTCTCTTTTTCACTCCCTATTCTCTCTCCCTAACTTTCTCTCTTTCATTCTGTCTCTCCTCACTCTCTCCTCTCTTTCCCTCTCTCCTTCCCTCTCATCTCTCTCCCCCTCTCTTTCTCTCTCTCTTTCTTTTACCCTCTCCTCTCTCTCTTCATCTTTTTCTTTCTTCTTTTTCTGTTTCCTTCTCATTCTTGTTCTCTCTCCTTCCTCTGCCTCCTGTCTCTCTCCCTTTCTCTCTCTCTCTTTTCCTTTCTCTCTCCCTCTCTTCTCTCTCGCTCACACTCTCCTCTCTCTCTATCTGTTTCTTTCTTCTCTCTCTCCTTCCCTCTCTTCCTCTCTCTCCTCACTCTCTCTCTCTCCCGCATTTCTCTTTCTCCCTCTCTCATTCCCTCTCTTTTCTCTCCCTTCCTCCCTCTCTCTAATCTTTTCTAATTTTCTTAAAATACAGAGACAATTCAATAAAATCTAAAAGACATTATGATTTTTTGAGAAAATAGAACTGCATTTTTAGGGGGTGAAATAATATTTGGTAACACTTTATAATAATGAACAGATGCTATTTATTTACAAATGTGAGTACACTATTAAATGACATTACCTGATCATTACTATGATTAGATAGATTTAAATGAAGTAACATCATTTACTTCCAACCTCTGTTCTCAAGTGATGACCATATACAGTATATACAGTATAAAAAGAGTGTAGATAAACTGATACAGCTCAGTCACTCTACATATCTGATCCAGGCTAACTGAGCTAACCTTTAGCTTCATATTTAGCTTCAGTATAAATAAGCAGGAAAAGCAGCTCCGCTCCATACTAATAGCACATCTATATATACAGCAGACTGTGCGACGCTAGCTCTGAAGTTAGCATGCATGGGACACATGGTGTGTATTTACTGTAACAGTCTGAGCTCAGGGACCAGCTCTAACAGTGACAAGTGGACAGGTCCCCACAGGAAATAGCATTTTTTGGTCCCATTTCTTTATTTTTGAATTTGGTTTACTTCTGTAAAGCCTAAAATCACTACATAAGAATGATTATTTAACTAACAGAAAGTCACAACATTCATCAATAAAACAGCAACTGGTCAAGAATGTAGAAGGAGAGTGTCCAATATTCACAGCAATAGGGCGAACGGAGAATTGTCCCAGAGCATCCCCCGTCCTTCTGCCCCAGAACTCTGTCCTTATACCCACCTTATGTTCCAGAACACTGTCCCTCATTCTGCCATAGAGCTTGTACCCTCATTCTGCCACTGAGCTCAGGCCCACCTCCTGATCCAGAACACTGTCCAAGACCCTCTTTCTGAACTAGAACAATGTCCTTAGACCTTCCTTCTGCCTCAGAACACTGTCCTTAGACCTCCTTCTGTCCCAGAAAACTGTCCTTAGACCCTCCTTCTGCCCAAGAACACTGTCCTTAGACTCTCCTTCTGCCCCAGAACACTGTCCGTCTGTCCTTAGCACTGGTGTTGCATTGATTGTTCATGTCTCTAATTCACCTTCAAAGGTGGTTCAGAGATTTTGTCAACACAATGCTGTATATAGACTCATGTATGAAACATTGAAAGGTTGGTTTATTAGGACAATGTACATTTACTTAAAACACAATGACAGCTTGTACCAGATTCTACCTTTTTACAGCTCATTTCCATCTGATGTTCTGGGGAGGAGAGGAGGGGAGGCACTACTAGACGTGTTTTTTGTGATCGGGAAAACCAGAGCATTCGGAGGAAAGCAACACAGACACAGGAAGGACATGCAAACTCTAGATGGAAAGACCCCCGAGCTGCTTTGTGTGGGCCAGAACGCTAACTGCAATGTCACTCATTTGCAAACAGCACTAAAAGAGGAGCAAAAACTTGAACATAACTGACTTTTTTTTCTTCAGTTTTCTGTGAACCTTTAACAACAATCACTCATACATATTAAACAAGGTAGCCATCAGGATTTTTTTTTTATTTCTCAAAATGAATGCAACAACCCAAATGCCAATATGAACTTGGAAGAATCTTTTTGACAGTTCTGGTATTTTCTCTTCCTTCTCCTTACTGCAGCCGCTTGTCTTCTGAACAGCAGCACACAATAGGCAGCGTAATGGCAGGTTTTACCCAAAGAACACTCCACAATGTCACAAAATAGAAACGTGCTTTATATGGACTTAGCCCTGCGCCACAACATAAGTATGATGATTTGGATCCTCACAGGAAACTGTCCAGGCTGATTATACGCTCGGTGTTTGTCTGTATACTTTGTGTGAAGGCCTTTAGCCGTGGGAAAAACTCAAAATGTCAGAAATGTGAAGTCTGAGTGGTTTTGCGTGATGGATAGGGAGAGCTGTGGGCGAAGCTACAGTATATTGGCCTTGGTTTTTGCACTGAAGAAGCAGAGAATGTTCATGTTTCTGTTTTTTTTTTCCCTCATGGCTATAGTGGCAAATGTGTATATATTATTTCTAATCCTTTCAGAGTCCAGGAGCAAAAGTAAATGGTGTATATTTCTTGTGCTTTTCCCTCTCTGAAGACACTCTAAGTGCTCGACATCAAGGATCCATTCATTCATTTACAGACAATGGGACAAGGTGAGCTAATGGTATTTCACTGTATTCAGCTTGTGTTCCAGGTCTTCCATCCAAATACTGACCGTGTGGTGTGCAGGTAAATTCAGACCATGTCCGAACATTTTCAACTAAGAACTAGTTTTGTAAATGCCCAAAATGTTTGTAAAAATGGCCTTATTCATGACATGTTCGACCTATGATGTAAAATCCACTTTTCTGAGGTTTTAACCATGTTATAACAGGGGTCTGCAGCTGATGTTCCAGAGCTCAGAAAACCTCTGTCTTCACCTACCACCTATCCCACCCACCTGTCTGTATTTACTTGCCATTACTCAAAAATTAGGAAGGCGAGTAAAACATGCAAGGTTCAAAATTGTAATGTAGACACATACCAACCAAAAAAAAATTTTTTTTTTTTTTGTTTGTTTTTTATCTGTGGCTTTTCTAATATTTTTTTTACAATGAAGAGGCGGGGCTTATAATTTCTCTAGTTTTGAACAGGAAGTCAAAGGACCTGTTTCTATTTCTAAGCCGTTATAACTAATTTTTGTGTTTTGCTATGAAATATTGAACCTACTTATGCCACAGTTTCTTCCTATACACCCGGAAAAATCACAATAGGTCTCCTATAAGGGCCTCTTCCAAACATTTTTAACGTTTACAAAATTTGTTCCTATGAAAAATGTTTCCTTGCCAAAATTGTAATTCCTACATGATTGTAGGTTATATATTTTTACAAATTATTGTTTATAAAAATTGTAAAATTTTAGAAATAAAAAGCAGTCAGTTTTGCAAAAAAACAAAAAATAATAACGACTCCTTTAATAGACTTGGAGCAGCCTGTTCCGGCCTCAGAACCTCTGTGTTCTAAGCCCAACAGGACTCAGGACCCTCTAGCCCTGTTTAGTTTGGCTCGGGTCGGGGTGGTCTGGTACGGTCCTATGCTGTTCCCACTGCCCAAAGCGACACATTCTGCCCTGCTCGCCGAGTCTAAAGCGAGCCACTTTGGGCCCTTCCTTTACCCTGGAGCAGACCTTACAGCGGTCCCCTTTAGGCTCGATGATTGGACAAGAGAAAACCTGACGGAAAAGAACAGACAGAAACATGAAATAATGTCCCTCACCAAACGCCGACTTGATCCTGTGACAAACCGCCATATTTCCATTGATGAAACTTTATTTGTTGCTCCGCAAACAAGCTAGTGCATTAGCATCATCTGTTTCCTGTTTGACGAGGCAAAACGCTGTAAAAAATTGTAATACCTGTGAGTAATGTGCCCAACATAATCCAGCGTCAAAGCATTGAATAAAACAGGTTTAAAATGCAGTCGCAGAGGCTTTGCAAAAAAGAATAATACATTTGTGTTGATATACAGGAAGTAGTTTCTTGTTTACACCAGCCTGAACCTCCAGACTTCAAATTATCACACATCTTTTTGTGAATCATTAATGCAGGAAGAAAAATTATTATTCAGTTTGTTGTTGCCTAAAATCAAAACAAGGACTGAACTAGCAACGACCAAGAACTGACCTAAAACCTTGAAAACCTTCTCGTCTGACAAAAACAAAAATCCACTTTTACTTCCTCGACATTTGAGCTGGAAGCAGTTCATGACGGTACATTCTAGAACCACATCCCCACTGTTTTTTATGCATCCCGGTGTTATTTATAAGATGTGACGAGGACCTTTCTGTACTGTGGTAACCTGAGCCGAAATCGGAGACCATCTTTTCCAGCTCCGTCTTGAAAGGCCTGGCTTACTTTACTCTGCTGATGTTTGGGAAAGCAAATCCTCTGTGTCTCTCATTGCACAAGTCTGTGTTCAAAAGCAGGTCACGAGTTTCACCTGACACCCTCCATCTGCCCCACAAGAGACCCAGGATGTCCTATACGTCCACCGTCCTTCTCAGAGTTTGTGTGTGTGTGTGTGGATGGATGTAAAGACTGAATAAATAAAGGTAAGACCGTGCCGCGCCGAACTAGAGCCAAAACAAACACATGGTAGGTTATCTGTCAAAGCACTTTTAAGCAATGAGTTCAATCAACAGATATTAGGTAACGTGTAATACATAACATATGAATCCACTTTAAATATTCAAGCAGTTCATCTCTTGACTGTCAGTGAGTGGGATTGACAGATGAATAAGTCAATAAGTCAAGTCAAAACATTGCCAACATTTATAATATAGCGCCTAATCCGGACTTGGAGAGACTTTGTTCACACCTTTGTGTCCAGTAGGTTAGAGGATTGTTTACTGGTCTTTCAAAACAGACCCAAAAGAAGTTGCAGTGAATCCAAAAAACGCTCTTCTCAAGTCCTGACTAGAACCAGGAAGTAACATCACATTAGTCCTTGTCGCTGCCCCTTTCGTACCGGAAAACCCGATTCTTCCGGAAGTTCCTTTTTTAGGCCAACAACGCATGCGTAGACCGAAATTACGTCTTTTAAACACATTATTTGTAATGGTACAGTTTATATTATTTCTTTATATTGATATTTATGAATGTATCTTGCAAAAGTTTGCCAATAGAAAGCCCAAAACGGCACATTTATTTATTGCCCGTTTAAGCTAGCAGATAGCAGCCGGAACTAGCTTAACCAGGCATATACTGCTTTGCTTTGTTGAAATCTGTAAGGGAATTTTGTGTTTAACAGTTTAGTTTCGTCTGTATTTAATTAAAATTTCAATACTAATAAAACATTGTAAAAGAAGTAAAGCTAACGGTACAAATCGGGTCTTCCGGTACGAAAGGGGACATAACAGTCCTGACTAGAACCAGGAAATACCATCACTTTAGTCCTGATAAGTACCAGGAAGTACCAAAACATTACTCCTGACTAGAACCTGGAAGTACTGTTATATTAGTGATATGTTTAGGTCATTGCACTGGCTTTAGTGCCTCAGAGAATAGATGTTAAAACAGCTCTGCTTGTGTTCAAGTCTCTCCATGGATTAGCACCAAAGTGCCTTATGAACCATCTCGGACTCTGAGAACCTCAGGGACCGGCCTCCTGCTAATGCCCTAGTCAGGACTAAACATAGACTGGCCTCCTGCTGATGCCAGAGTCAGGACTAAACATAGACCGGCCTCCTGCTGGTGTCAGAGTCAGGACTAAACATAGACCGGCCTCCTGCTGGTGCCAGAGTCAGGACTAAATATGACCGGCCTCCTGCTGATGCCAGAGTCAGGACTAAACATAGACCGGCCTCCTGCTGATGCCAGAGTCAGGACTAAACATAGACCGGCCTCTTGCTGATGCCAGAGTCAGGATTAAATATAGACCGGCCTCCTGCTGATGCCAGAGTCAGGACTAAACATAGACCGGCCTCCTGCTGATGCCAGAGTCAGGACTAAACATAGACCGGCCTCTTGCTGATGCCAGAGTCAGGATTAAATATAGACCGGCCTCCTGCTGGTGCCAGAGTCAGGACTAAACATAGACCGGCCTCCTGCTGTACCCAGAGTCAGGACTAAACATAGACCGGCCTCCTGCTGGTGCCAGAGTCAGGACTAAACATAGACCGGCCTCCTACTGATGCCAGAGTCAGGATTAAATATAGACCTGCCTCCTGCTGGTGTCAGAGTCAGGACATGCTCTTTAGTTTCATGTGAAAACAAAGGAGACTTCTGTGTACTGTCTGTATTGAGTAACAAGTATTGCAGTTTTAAATACTTAATCAAAAACATGTTTGAATTCGGATTACATCTTAAATAGAAACTAAACAGTGTTGCGAAATGTCCTTTCAAATAAAAGCTATATTTGTCCCACCATTAAAATGAAAAACATATCTGGAGTTACTTTCTGACACTTGACGACTTCTTGACTTCGCTGAGCCTCATAATTCACTCGGATGTTTTCCCCACATTGTTGCGTCAGAGCTATAAATCCAGACTCTCCTGGTTCATAAACTATCACTGAACTTCTGCACTCACACAGTGTTCACAACAAACACACGGCCCTATTAGGCTGAAGACTTTATGGTGTTTTTTTGTTCCCACACCAAAAGCATATTTACATTCTAAGACCTAAAGCAGGTGTAAGTCCTGTCTGTGTGTCTTGTATATACTGTCCTGTGTGACGGAGCTGCCTGTGGTAACAAGACAGACAAGTGGGTTTGGCTCAGATCTTGTTCTTTTCCCAAAACAGTCAGTCATAGAGTTTACACAGGAGCAGAGCTGAAAGGAATGTTCCTGATCCGACCAGAAGACTTGTGAAATGTCCACAAACACTTTAGGGAGGGTTTTGAAAGATATATAGCACACTCAACTCACTTTGGAAAGTAAATTACCTACTTTTCTTCTTTGGTTTGGCTGTAATGTTCTACTACTTGACCATAAGCATATCACTTATGCAAATGCGTCTACAACATTTGAAGAGCAGAGTGTCCGTAGCTTAGAACAACCAATACTACAGCTTTTAACATGGTCAGAATTCTGTTCAAAACTACTGAAGCACAAAAAACACAGAACATCCGTAACTATGACTTATCCTGTGACTCCACAAAGGACAAAAAAAAACGTGCATTTACAAAGTTTTGTCCAGGGATTCCTCTCGTTTGCGTGTCCTGTGCTGTCAACAATCTTTATAATTCATATTCTTCGATTCTGGCAAAAACTCAAGGCTATTTTGACCATAAAACACAACAAATATACTTTATGTTCACAGCAAAACAAACGTGATCTCCGGGATAAAAATACTTTGTTGACATGACTGAACCAGAATCATCTACAGCCCGATCTTGCCCTTTTGTCTTAGCCGGTCTTAGCCTTGGTCTTAATTATTCCTCTGTTGGCCACTAGTGGCTCTCTCCAAGCTCTATACACTGTCAGTATAGAAGGTGTGGCTCCAGCCAGATGTGAGGGGGTGCAGTTTTTTTCATTGAACCTGACACATGCTCACGCCTGTGACAAGTGAGCAGCTGCTTTAGGATCACAGGCAAAAGAGAACTGTAGCAGCAGCTTCAGTTTGGAAAAAAACTGTAATAATAGAAATCTATTTGGTGAAAGTCTATGTACTTGACAGACTTTAACAACTTTGTCTAAAAATGTGTCTTTTCTTTTACATAAAGCTTGTTGACTTAATAAAAAAGATAATCAGATGTGAGAGTGAACATGGGTCAGTGTGAATGCTATGGAAAGGCCAAAGAGGCCATCATGTATTTTTTTAAAAAATTTTTATGTGTCAACACGTTAAAAAATGTTGGCCTCATTTTTAGACAAAGTTGTTAAAGTCTGTCAAGTAAATAGACTTTCACCAAAGAGATTTCTATTATTACAGTTTTTTTCCAAACTGAAGCTGCTGCTACAGTTCTCTTTTGCCTGTAATCCTAAAGCAGCTGCTCACTTGTCACAGGCGTGAGCATGTGTCAGGTTCAATGAAAAAAACTGCACCCCCACATCTGGCTGGAGCCACACCTTCTACACTGACAGTGTATAGAGCTTGGAGAGAGCCACAAGTGGCCAACAGAGGAATACTTAAGACCAAAGCTAAGACCGGCTAAGACAAAGGGGCAAGATCGGGCTGATAGTGTTATTTCAACACTTTAGTAATTGCTGTGATGGTGTAGCTTGTAGGTCAGGCCTATTTAACTTAAGGCCCGGATGCCAAATCAGCCCTCCAAAATTTTGATCCTCAATACATTTTCCTAATGTTACAAAAATATATTTTTTCTTGTTTGTAGGTTAAGTTTGGGTTATTACTCTGGAAAAAGTGGCCAACTTAGACTTCTGATTGTGTCAGTAATGTGTTTGAACTAGGCTATATTTATCTTTATTTATATTTTTACTCCCTGAAAAAAAAAAGATTTGCCAATGGATCTAGTGTATTTTTCTTTTTCAATTCCAGCTGCATTTTTTTTTTGACTCATTTCCAGTGAGAAAATTTTGTAATTTTAGCAAAACAATCCCCTTTGCTCTTGTTCTCTTAGCAAAACGTGTTAAAATATGGTCCAATAAAGATAAACATTATGTAATTTAAGCATTTGTTCACTCATTATCCAAAATTATCACTTTTAAGTGTTCATTCCTGATTTAAGCTTAATTCTTCTCTAGAACTAGTTCTGGTCTAGATCTGGTTAAATGTTCAGATACTGGAAGTTCAGTTTTGGATGTCGTTTAACGCAAATTTGGACATTTTGTAGAACAAAAAATACACTGCAGCATTATCTATTATCACTGGTGCAAACTCATACCAAAAGCAGTGGCATATTGTGAAACTCCCTGGCCCCGAAGCTATGGTCCTTGACAAAATCTGGCCCTCTGGAAAATGAAGTTGAATAGCCATGTTGTACGGCATTGGTCCAGGTATGAATCCCTGATGAGATGAAAACTATTTCTTTCTTTTCTGCGCTTATGCAGACACTGACAAATTAAATAATGACATAATGGGGGTATTCCATGAAAGTGGCTTAACAAGTCTAGGCTTATCCTAAAATCCTGAGCTGAAACTAGCTTCATCTCCAACTTAAGCCTCAAGTGGTTCCATGAAAGAAATAAGCCTGGGTCTGAACAACGCTAATTCAAGCTTGAAGATTATCCTGAGCTATGAGCGCGCTCCCGCTGAATGTGACGAGACCAGATCAATGGAGCGACGACTTCACTGAGAATGAGAGAGAGAAACGCTTATTTTACATGATCTGACTGAAACACGAGAGGAGCCAAAGTGCACACGGGCTACAGTTTGATTTGCATCGCAAAAGTTTTCAGTTTATAGTGGTTTATTCTGATGCGGGGAGCGAGAGGCGACCCCTCCCCTCCTGTTCACTGCTGGAGAAAGACGAGGCGGAGATCCAGAGGATTTATCATCGTATTTGTGAGTAGTAGGCTCATCGTTTTTTAATGCAATGCACAGTTTTTCACTCCGCATGTGGAACTAGTCCCGCTGCGTAAAGTTGTCATAAAGTTGTAGCGTAACCTGAGCGTAACTCTTCACAACCAGAACTAACCAATCAGAGCAGTGTGTCCGTGGTGTGACAGGGGGGTCAGAGACGAGGGAGAGAGATGCGATGAAGCGCTTTTGCGCTCAAAAGCAGCAGCACAACTCCACCGCTTGCTCTCACACTTTAGTCCTGCTTTCATTGCTTCATCCTTAAGAGAAATAGCTGCATGTCTGTGGGAAATCTTACGTAGTTTAGATTCACGTAGGAGTGGCCTACAAGTTAATTTTCCAGTTAAATATGTGGCCAATGTGACGTTTGCTCTTACAAACGCGTCTCTCCACAGCGAGAGCGGCTCAAAAAAGGATGAAAAGAAACGGTCAGAGCGGCTCTTTGGTGCCAATGCCAAGTAAATAAAAGTGAATAAAAAGTGACTTTATAAGTTGTGTTGGGACAGACAGAGAGATTTCACACAGTTGTGGAAGTGTGTGAGGATAAACATGTGATTTAAGACGTTTTTTGAAACAAAGCTAAAATAATCTTGACTGTTAGCCTGGTCCCGACCAGGTTTATGACTGCGGACTTGTTACTGCGGCAACTCAGCGTCACCTCTGGTTAGCCGCGTTAGTGGAACGGAAATGGAGATTTCATAAGCCTAGATTGGCCAAATAAGCCAGGCTTTGGCTTTAGCTCGCTTCATGGAATACCCCCATTGTCTGTTCTGAGTTTTAAAACAATAACATAATGTGTTTGTAAAGAAAGTAGGAATATAAAAGTAGGATTTTAAAATGAATAACTTTGAATGTCTTTGCTACAGTTACAATTTGCTTCAGCAGTTATGCATGCCAGGATTGAAACTCACCCCACCATCTTGTGTGCTATCCACTCCTGACAGCAGAAATTGTGACTGAAAGCTGGAAGTTGGTCGTGTTTCAGGACAAGCGACCACGCGCAACCAATTTCAAATGATCAACTGACCAGTGGTGTGACTTTGACTCTCCAAATATGAAAAGTACACTTTCACACTACCAGTCCCAGTCTGCAGCACATTAAACAGGTGCACCAAGAACACTTGAAACAGGTGGAGCCGTTTGCAAGCAAAACATGTCTGTCTGCCTCCACCAGCTCATTGTCACGTCACTCATGCTTTTGGAGTGAATGAAGTAAGGTAAAGATACAGTAACTTAGGTTTTTTTGTCACTCTATCTATAGAAGAAGCTAGAGAGACTTTTTACCTTGAATTATATTAGGACCTTTTTGCACATTTAACTACCAAGAACCAGGTATCTGAAACACTTCTACGTTCTTTGATTTATGGGGCCTTTTTTCGCTCAGGAATAGGGGAGACCGGGGATGTTGTCACACTTTTTAGATTCATGCCTATATCTTTGGATCTGTATGTCACACACTTATAAAAAGTAAACCAAATGAAAGACACATGTCTTGGCTTTAAAATGTCCATTCATGTTATTTTTGTGGGAAACTCCAGTAAAGACATACAAGCAGCTTAATAGACACTGACCTACCAGGGTAAGTTGTCACAGCATGTGGGGCAAGTTGTCACTGTCTTAGAATATTAAAATTGAATTATTTTATAATGATATATTCTTATTTTGAGCAAAATGATAAGCTGAAGCATCACATTGTAACATTTATGATCATAGAACATCTCTAAAATATAAATGAATGTCTTTGACAAACTGATGACAATATTAGATTTTTTTTTCTTTAGTGAGCCGATAAAAACATCAATTTATTAACTTTTATTACACTGAAATTAATGCAATTCATGAAAACTCTGAAACATTAATAGAAATGTTATTTATTGAAAAAAATGTAGCACAATAACATGTCTACAAGAGCAGTTTTAAATGATAAAAACTGCTATATTACCTATAGCACTCATTAAATATATTCAAAACCTAAGAAATCTGTAACTTAAATAAAAAATAATAACTAAAATATAGTATATACAATATATATATATATATATATATATATATATATATATATATGTATATATAACTTCAATAACATCTATCAAATCTTACAAAATTCTACAAAATTTAAAATGACAAATTATTGAATTATTACTAAAATTTTAAACTTTACTAAACTAAATTCTTTAATCAATTGACTCATTATACAAAGTAATTTACTTAATGTATCGTGAATACTCTAAAAGTGACTTTATTACAATGTGAGCTTGTGACAACTTGCCCGCCTTGACTGTGACAACTTGCCCCGAGCTGCTAAATGTGCTAATGCTAGCTCCAGCATAAAACTAGCTTCAGGAGAGACAGTAGTTATAATGTGTAAATACTCTTGACACTCTCCTCTACCACCTCCAAAAATATAGTTTGAATATTTCATGTCATGACAGAGTTAGCCAGTGTGACAACTTACCCAGTGTGACAACATGCCCCGGTCTCCCCTATTTATCCGCTGCATTTACACTGGGTCAGTCTGGGCATTGACGTTGTTTTGTCGTGTATAGAAATAGATAATGGGTGTCCAAACCACAATTCAATTTTGATTGAGTATTTACAAATGATCAAATAAGGAATGAAAATCAGAGAATTCCGCCTGGTTGACAAACTATATTGTAGATACAGTACAAATAATCATAATAGAAGAGCAAAAAGAACAGTTACAAAATAATGTTAATGATCATCTTTAAGTAGTTCCACTGTGTTCATCCCTGTCGTTTTCAAATCCCACAGCTCTATTTTGAATTGTAGATTTGCTCACATCTCTCCCGGTGTTTTTCCTTTGTTACGTCTCTCGTGTTTTGGCCACATAAGCGTTAGTAATAATCGTTTGTGTTTGTTGTGCGCGCTTCTAACCTTGACGCTCTTACACAAGCCGCCACTGCGAAGCCCGAAGCTGCTCCACACGGTCAGGACGGTACGATACGGGACAGCACAGCGCGGGACGGGACGCCGCACACACACACACACTGGCTTTAAGCATCTGTGTGTGTGGGAGGAGTGACGACAGCAAATCCACCTGGAGCTTTCAACACAGGCACCAAACAGAATGTAGTGTGGGTGAGTGTTGGGTAAGTCTAATGTATATGGAGTAGTTTGTGTATTGTGTATTTTAAAAAACACCTAATTTAACTCTTTCAGTGCTAGCCCTGTTCTGACTTTGACCCTCCTTCCTTGCCAGGCCTTTTTGCTCATTTTAAACAATATTCACAGCTCCACAAAAAAACTTTGTGAAACTGGAATCATGACATGTTGTACATCAAATGAGACCTACAAGTGTCTACTTTCAATTAAAAAAAGAATTGTCATTCTACATTAATCCATTCACTTCTTATAGGCATATAAAATTCTAATTATAAGATTAGAATTATTCAGAGTTTGATGAAAAACTTTGTAGAAACCTGACTCTTCCTAATACAAACTTTTCAAGTCCGTGTTTTTGTCTGTTCAAAAGAATATGAGCCACTACAATGAAATAATGTCATTGTAGTGGCTCATATTCGGGGTTTTCAAGATTAAAACAATCAGGACGAATGTCTTTTTCATCATAAAACCAACAAAAGCTGTGTTGCGTTCAGACCGGACAGTGTATTTGCGTCCATTTTCAATGTTAAGTCGATGTAAACCCACGTCTTGAGCGTTGAAGCGTATTTGCGGTGCGTATTGGTGTCGGGAGTTGCCGTCAGCCAATCACAGACTCAACTCCTGTGACACGTGACATGCTGGTGTTTTCCTCTCACATCAAGAGGAAAGGAGGACTGTTTACTGCAGGGGTTCTCAAACTTTTCGCTCTGATATCACATTAAAATTCGGGAAATTAAAGCCAAGTTATATATCAAATGTAAATAAATGGTTCCTTTCCCTATGGTAATTTTCACTGGTTTAGGATAGTAAACCACAGAAAATTGTTATATTGAAAAATTGACCAATGTTTCAAAAAACTTTGGGGGATCCCACTTTGAGAACCACTGGTTTACTGAAGTCATTTATTAACTTTTTTAACAAAGAGGCGCTTGTTTGGGGGCTTTTTTACAAAGGTTTGGTCGCTTGTTGCTCTGAAAATCTGGCAACACGGCAAAACTAACAACATGAGACAGGATCTAGACTGACAATGCCCCTCACATGGATCTATTAAAAATGCTCGTTGCCGTGTTTAAACCACTGCTGTACAACGTGACACTGGAGGAGGACAGAGACCGCAAAAGGACACTGCCTGGATTAGGAGAAAGTTGTGTGATCGGGTAAACTACGTTTTATAAAGGGATTAGAGAGATTAGAAGTATGTTTAGCTTATGTTTCAAGCATTATTGCCAAAAGCCATACTTGACCATAAAGTGAATCTAAATCAGAATAGATTTTTAGTGAAATAGATTCAGAAATTTTAATTTTAATTAAGATTCTCTACTGGCTATACTGACAAATACTGGCTTAAGCATAACCCAATTCAGATATACCATAAATGTCATAGCTCCCTCCTTACATTTGTATGATTTAGTGTTGTTTATGGCTGTGTTTATTACATGAATTTGCCGTAGCTGACGTCGCAGCAGACTCAATGACTTTTAACTTCAAAATTCTGCTGTTTGTCTGACGCAAACCTCCAGCACTTGACACGCACGCTTAAACAAATGAAGTCAGCAGTCTCGGTAAGAGCTGACCAATGAAAACACAGCTACAATACTACTGCATCATTCGTAACTGGTCCAGAGAAATCAGACAGGCAGCCAAAACATGTGTTGGGTTACCTTAATTTATCCTTGCATAAAGCTTGGATTGCTTGGATTATAATATTTTTTCCCCTTTAGTTGTGATAGTCCTCGTTATGAATGTATTTCTCATACTTTTACAGCAGTTAAGTGCCAAATAAAAAAATAAATTTCAAGTTGCACTGATAGTGGCTTTAAAAGTGTAACCTTCTAGTGTGGCAGACCGACCCGGGTTAGCCGATTGTTTTGAGGCCAAACATGTGTGCATGACAACAGACGCTTGCATCAACACAAATGTAAAGTCCGTGGTCAGTTCCACTCATGCAAATGTCACATCAGTCATGTGTAAATGTGTCGTTTGCATCCACAGAGACACACCTGCTCCACGACAGCAGCAGGAAGAGAGACTTTAATCTTCGTTTAGGCCAGACACAGCAGGAGAATCAAAGGAGGAAACAAAAGTGCTGTACATTACTCATATAAATGTAGGAAAAACATGTTTTACAAGTTTTTCATCCTGTCATCTCGATCTCACAAGAAAGCCACAACATAACAGGACATGTCAAGAGTGTAGGATTCTCACAATTTAAAGGGAACCCTGGTTATGAAGACAAATGTGGCTAAAATGCTAGTCCTGGTCATGCTTCTTAAAATAAATAACAAACAAATATATAACTGCTTACTATTTTTTATAAAATTGTCATCGTTTATGTTGTTTTCAAGCCACTGGGAGCCGCCATTTTGGTTGATGACGTAAAATAGTGTTTCCATGGTTACTCCCACAATTTCATCGGTGAACAGTTGCCACAAAAACACCACTGACAGTGTCCAGTTCTTGCCTCTTCCTCTTGATTATCTTCAGTTTTACTAGATTCCACATAATCGTTCTGTATTTGGCTTTGCTCCGGCTTAAACTGACAAGGTTTAACCCAGGAATTCATGTTGCTTAGTTACCTGTTACTGCCTGTTACCTTGACAACACTATGGCAGCCTCCTTGTAATTTCTTTAAAACACTATTTTAATAAAACTACAAATACTTCCAAGGTATTTGTCCTGTATTTATGTAAGTGATGATATTATAAGTGTCTTAGGATAAACATGTGATTATAGCCAGGGTTCACTTTAACGCCTTTTTGTGTAAATATGACGTGTTGCAGTTCATTTCTATGGTGATGGTAAAGTTGTGTTATTATTTATGAATATTAACAAAATTCTTATCCTAATCTAAATCTATACCCGAGCCTCAGTCGTAAATATTGTGAAAAATATATACTGTATTACTTTTTTAATGAAAGTAATTTATTCACAGTCCCTAAGCACAGTACCTATAGCTTCACAGAGCAGCTCCCCACACAAAGCTTACGCAGGTGGGCCATTTTCTGCTGAGGCTCCTGCTGTAGTTGTGGAGCCAAATATCCAAAGTGAAACGCCCCCTTCCTCATCACGGCCAGTGAGGGCTGTGACAGGCATCAGTGTTGCCAAGTCCGCTTCTTTATAGCGACTTTGGGCTTCTTATTTTGGAAAGTCGCTTGTGAATTTTGACGGTCGCGGGTTGCGGTTTTTTGGGCTTGCTCCTTAGTGACATTTTTTCGTTTTTTTCAGGATTGTTTCACAAAAATGACCCACTAATGACAAAAATATGGAGTTTTTTGCATATTTACATGTTTGAAAATATTTATTAATTATCAAATACTATTCAAATATGCCAAAAGTCATTAACCAACGTTTTGCTGTGACAGATAATGTTTAATTAATTGCTTATTTTAACTTCTTTTTATGGAGTGCCTGAAGTCGCTTGTTTTGGGCTTTTTTCAAAGGCCAGGTCGCTTGTTGCTGTCTGAAAATCTGGCAACCCTGCCAGGCATCTCTGTTCACACATCCATATGGTTCATCAGTAGTATATGGTAATAGCTTTCGGTTCCCAGGCTCATTCTCCCCTCTGAGTCTGAGACTGAATCTGAGAGAGGCTGTGGCTTTCGACCTACTGTGCATGCAGAAAGAGCCCCTCTCCGTCTGGTTAGCTGGGGAAACTCTTTGAATAAAACCACAAAATGGGATGAGAGCAGTTGTTTGGATCAGGTCTGAACCGGTCTGACAGACGTCTGTGTTTTTCTCGACATTTTTTCACTGACCTGTAACTTTAAGGGTGACAACGGAGCTTTTTCAACTTGTTTCCACTGTTTGTGTCTATAAGCTGTTTCTACAGGCGAGGTGGCGCATGCATAGAGCTGGAATGTTGTTTTTAAGATATGCAAAAATTGAATATCGAGTATATCGTGCAGTAAAACATTCTATCAGAAGAGCTCATTTACAATAAAAATTACATAAGTGATGCTGTAAACTTTTTAATGAACAAGTAAGTTTATTTCTATCAGGGTTTGTATGTAAGCGCTTTACAGAAATGAGGTTATAGTGGGGGATTTTGTAATTCATTTGACAAATATTTGTCTGATAATTAATACCAGACAACGAGGCGATATGTGCCTGGAATAAGCAGTATTTTACTTCTTTTAAGTATTTTTATTGGTTTCACTAAGATGTCAATGGAACAAGCATAAAACATCTTGTTTTTACATAAAGCAAGAAAAATACACACGGACTTGAAATTTAATTTAATTTAATTGAAAAAACCTTCTGAAATAAGAACAAAATGTACTGTTCATTGGCAATCTTTATTTAAGAAAGTCAAATCACTATAAACACTCAAAAAGTCATGTAAAAAGTCTATCTATCAATTTTAGATTTAGTTTTTCCGATATATGTAACAAGTTTGAAGATCGGTTTTTTCAACAAATTATGTGGGACTGACAAAATTATCGTCCATATATCGTTATCGAGATCTGCCAAAAATGATCGAGATATTCATTTTTGTCAATATCGCCCACCCTACGCACGCATCGATGTGTTGATAATAAAAATCCCTCTATAGCAACAAATGTCCAGTTTTGGCAGCCATCTTGTGTTGACTAAAAATCTCATACAAACTAATAGGAAGCTGAACTTTTAAATGACTTTTTTGGTTAAATACTTGGACAATTGAACCTTTTTGTACATTTAACTAATGTGAAAAAAGCATAATGTTTTCTTTTGCTTGGCTGAGACTCATTCATAACATTGTTTTTCTATAAACTCAAACCGATCTAACGTGAGCCTAACCCGGGTCATAATCCACAATGGTGTGTGCTCAGTGTGCCGTGGCCTGCCTGAGTGTGGTTTTTATTTGCGAGATGTCTGAAATCCACAGTCTTTGCTCACTTGGCTCTTCCAGCTGCGAGGAGTGGGTTGCCAAGCAGTGTCCAAACAGGCCGTGAATGATGTGCTGGTGTCTGCGTCGCCGGGGGAAACGCGGTCCAAAACAAGCGTGAAGAAGAGAGATGACTGTCTGACAGGTTTGTCTAAGGCTGAGCGGTTCAACACACACAGCACACTTCTACAAATGAGTGGATTGTGTTTATTTAATGGGAATGATTATGTTTAAGATTTGACTAAACATTGTTGCTTATTTTCTCCACTTCTAACTTATGGTTGTACTTCCTGGTTGGACTGGGCCAAAACAACAAGGTGGAAAAGTCAACTTCATTATTCAGTTCAAATAGGAAGTTACTATGTTTTATGGCAATGGAAGAAATACACTAAAGATCAGTTTTTCCATAGATTCATACAGAAGAAGGCCCTCTTCCAGGTCAAAAATATCAGTTTGTACATATGCAAGCCTACAAAATTAAATTTGCATGGTTATACATACACATTTAAATTTGGGTTGTATACATACACATTTAAATTTGGGTTGTATCATACACATTTAAATTTGAGGGTATATATATGCATTTAAAGTTGTGCAGTATACTTACACATTTAAAATTGTGCGGCATATCTACACATCATAGATTTGCACGGTATAGTTGGGGTAGCTAACTTTTTTAGTTGTAAATAAGAAAACTTTGTGTTTTCCACCAAAAAGTCTATGATAAATGCACCACTTTGTGAAAAAAAATTTGCCTACAGAGTACTCTCTGAATCGAATAATAAAGAATTTTAGCTCTAATCAGAAGCTGAATGCAGCGTTCTGATTGGCTGAGCTTGGGTGGTCCTCTCAGTTTCA
>CM076396.1:11591810-11827713 GCA_038363315.1 Mugilogobius chulae | reverse complement strand
TAACGAGATTTTTTTTCTCCTATTATTTTTTTCCTAAACTACAAAGCTAGAATCCTAAACTTTCTCACATTGTGCCCCATCACAAATGAGCCCTCTGTGAATTTTTTCACACGTCTACGTCAAACGGTTTGTCTTGTACGAATTTTTGAAAATAGAAATTAAAGGGGGCGCTATTGGGCCATTTTATGACATACCTCTTGATATGCATATCGTCGCGTTCAGTTTCAAATGTGCACAAACGCTCTATTTTCATTTTCCCATAAAAAAATCTAGCAAAAAGAAAGATTTTTTCCAAATTTCAAAATTTTTACAATTTTGTTAAAAAATCACCGTGACCACACCAAACATGATATCAAATTTCAAACCATTGATTTCATTTCACATGGGTTTACTGTGTTTGGCCAAGTTTGACGTGTTTTCGACCAAAATTGTGGACGTGCTGGTCCAAAGTATGAGGTAATGCGCTTTTGCCCGTGACGCGTTTGATCCAAGATGGCCGACTTCCTGTTCACTTGAGGGCGGGGCCACAATATGATTTTTTTCATGTTCGGACATGAACTATTTTTCGGGCCGGGTTTCATATTTTACTGCGACTTTTTTCGGCGTCGGGCTCCCATTGGCCCAATGTTATTTGATTTTCGAGGGGGCGCTACCGAGTCGTCTTTCATTATTTTTTCGCGCGGTCTTCACTCAAAATTAGAGCTCACTGAGTTCTAATTTTCGACACCACTCCCGGGCACGTGCGTCGTCGTTTACTGCGTCGTTTTCGCGATTTTCCCCTCCCGGACCAATTCCAATTAGTCCCTCGCCGGGACTTCGTCTCTCGGCTCGGGCCTAATTAAAAACCGCGCGCGGTGATATAGGCCCTCGCCCCCCCTTGCGACCGCGGAGCATGAGCCACCGCGGCTACGAGCCACGCGAAGGCCCGTCTGTCCCGTGCGTTTTCTGCCAACAGCACTCCTCCCTATAAGTACATCGATCTTCTCCATTCACTGAAAGGACATAATTATGACAGCTACGTTGAAATAGGTTCTTTATGGCTTTTTGTTCGCATCCCGAAGGCAATAAGTGTGCCAATTTTCAAGTGTCTATGAAAGTAATTTTTTCATCCAATTTGAGTTTTTGCTATGTATTTCAATGGGAAATGTTTGACGTTGCCACGGTAACACGGTTGCAAATAAAGATATGCTTCCATTGGCTTTTTTGTTCAGTATTGGATGGAGAATGTGTGTGCCAAATTTCAGCTTTCTAGGACAAAGTAAAAATTTCCACCCTACCACTCACCTACCCTCCACTCTGGCCAAATCTGTCAGTTCTCCATTGAATAACATGGGTTTTGCATTTTTCCTTTGCCATGGCCAAACGCTTGCAGATAAACATATAGTCCCATTGGGTTTTTTGTTCAGTGTGATGTGGAGAGTTAGTGTGGTGAATTTGATGCATTTTGGTGAAACTAAAAATTTTATCCCATTCAAAAGTAAGGGGGCGCTGTGGTAAAACGGTCAAAGATAGAGGCGTGTCATGATTGACTTTTTTGTTCAGAATGTAAAGAATAATATGTGTCCAATTTTCAGCTGTCTAGACCAAAAAAATTTTTCCCCATTCTACAAGTTTGGCGTCTCCATTGGATAACATGGGTTTTTGTCATTTTTACGTTGCCATGGCAACACGCTTGCAGATAAAGATATGCTCCCATTGGGTTTTTCGTTCAGACAGCTGAGAGGATGTCTGTGCCAAATTTCATGTGTCTACGACAAACTAAATTTTTGGGTCAATGCAATTTTCAAGGGGGCGCTGTGGAGCAATTATTTGACGTAGATGTTTTAAGTATATCGTTAGATGCGGCTTGCGATTTCGAACAAAACGTATATTAATGCCGGAGAATAGAACTTTGCGTGTCAGAAATACGCATATTTGAACGCATTGGAAAATGTCACTTTTGATTTGTGGCGTGGCCACACCCACATTTTTTAAGGTATCAAAATCTATCGAAAAACCAAAGGCACAAGGGTCTGTTGATGACAGTTCCAAATTTCATCCCATTTAACATAAAACAAAAATGGAAAAAAATAAAACGTGAGATGAAAAATTTCCAAAAATCAGGTTCCGCCCACGATAGCCGACGCCCTGTAGGGTTTAGGGTGGGTCATAATGTAATTTTTTACTTGTCTTGACACAGCTATGTTTCTGCCAAATTTCATTTGTCTGCGATAAAAAAGCTCTGTCATTGCCGTAATGTTTTTTGATTTTTGAGGGGGCGCTAGCGAGTCATTTTGGCACATTAATTTTTTTGCTGTATAAAAAACAAAATTTTTCGCCGACTTTGAATTTTGGGTGAAATAAAAAGACTTTTCGTTAACGTTCAGGGGGTCAAAATTGAGTTTAAAGGCAAGAATAATAATAATAATAATAATAGGAAAATTTTTTTTCCCTATTATTTTTCTCCTAAACTACAAGAGCTAGATCATGGAAGTTTCTGACATTGTGCCCCATCACAAATGAGCCCTCTGTGAATTTTTTCACAGTCTACGCCAAACGGTTTGTCTGTACGAATTTTTGAAAATAGATTTAAGGGGGCGCTATTGGGCCATTTTTGAGATACCTCTTGATATGCATATCGTTGCGTTCAGTTTCAAAATGTGCACAAACGCTGTATTTCGATTTTCCCATAAAAAATCTAGCAAAAAGAAAGATTTTTTCAAATTTCAAAATTTTAACAATTTTGTTTAAAAATCACCGTGACCATACCAAACATGATATCAAATTTCAAACCATTGATTTCATTTCACATGGGTTTACTGTGTTTCAGCCAAGTTTGACGTGTTTTCGACCAAAATTGTGGACGTGCTGGCCAAAGTATGAGGTAATGCGCTTTTGCCGAGTGACGCGTTTGATCCAAGATGGCCGACTTCCTGTACACTTGGGGGCGGGGCCACAATATGATTTTTTCATGTTCGGACATGAACTATTTTTCGGGCAGGTTTCATATTTTTACTGCGACTTTTTTCGGCGTCGGCTCCCATTGGCCCAATGTTATTTGATTTTCGAGGGGGCGCTACCGAGTCGTCTTTCATTATTTTTTCGCGCGGTCTTCACTCAAATTAGAGCTCACTGAGTTCTAATTTTCGACACCACTCCCGGGCACGTGCGTCGTCGTTTACTATTTCGTTTTCGCGATTTCCCCCCCGGATCAATTCAATAAGTCCCTCGCCGGGACTTCGTCCTCCGGCTCGGGCCTAATAATAATAACGGAAAATTTTTTTCTCCTATTATTTTTCTCCTAAACTACAAGAGCTAGAATCCTGAAACTTTCTCACATTGTGCCCCATCACAATGAGCCCTCTGTGAATTTTTTCACAGTCTACGCCAAACGGTTTGTCCTGTACGAATTTTTGAAAATAGAAATTAAAGGGGGCGCTATTGGGCCATTTTATGACATACCTCTTGATATGCATATCGTCGCGTTCAGTTTCCAAATGTGCACAAACGCTCTATTTTCATTTTCCCATAAAAAAATCTAGCAAAAAAAAGATTTTTTCCAAATTGCAAAATTTTTACAATTTTGTTAAAAAATCACCGTGACCATACCAAACATGATATCAAAATTTCAAACCATTGATTTCATTTCACATGGGTTTACTGTGTTTTGGCCAAGTTTGACGTGTTTTCGACCAAATTGTGGACGTGCTGGTCCAAAGTATGAGGTAATGCGCTTTTGCCGGTGACGGTTTGATCCAAGATGGCCGACTTCCTGTTCACTTGAGGGCGGGGCCACAATATGATTTTTTTCATGTTCGGACCTGAACTATTTTTCGGGCCGGGTTTCATATTTTTACTGCGACTTTTTTCGGCGTCGGGCTCCCATTGGCCCAATGTTATCTGATTTTCGAGGGGGCGCTACCGAGTCGTCTTTCATTTTTTTTCACGCGGTCTTCACTCAAAATTAGAGCTCGCTGAGTTCTAATTTTCGACACCACTCCCGGGCACGTGCGTTGTTGTTTACTATTTCGTATTCGCGATTTTCCCCCTCCCGGACGCAATTCCAATTAGTCCCTCGCCGGGACTTCGTCTCTCGGCTCGGGCCTAATAATTACCTCATCTCTCGGCTCGGGCCTAATAACAGTAATAACAACAATATAAACAGCAATCAATATTCTAAACAACAATATATACATATATATACATACACACACAGGTCAGGTGTGTGGTAGTGTCAGGTGGTTGTATCAGATGTGTGGAGAGCTCTCTCTCTCTTCTCTCTCTCCCTCTCTCAGCTCTGACTCCAGCTGTGTCTCTCTCTTTTATCCACAGTAACCTGTTCATGACCAGGAGCACTCGTGACTTCAGCGACGGTCACCTCTGGTTCTCTCTCTCTCTCTCTCTTTTATCCGTAGTAACCTCTTCATGACCAGGAGTACCCGTGACTCCAGCTGTGTCTCTCTCTCTTTTATTCGTAGTAACCTCTTCATGACCAGGAGTACCCGTGACTTCAGCGACGGTCACCTCTGGTTCTCCGTTGTGAACAGACCGGCCAGTTCCAGTTTCTCCAGAGTCCAGAGAGTGTCCTGCTGCTTCTCTCTGCTCCTCTGCACCATGCTCACCTCGCTCATGTTCTACGGCATCCCCACCGACCCGGGAGAGCAGATCATGGACATGGGTAAGCCCCGCCCCTCACAGCCCTCCCACGGCCCACTCACAGCCCATCCACAGCCCACCCACAACCCACCACAGCCCACCCACAGCCCTCTCACAGCCCACCCACAGCCCTCTCACAGCCCACCCACGGCCCTCTCACAGCCCACCCACAGCCCACCCACGGCCCTCTCACAGCCCACCCACGGCCCTCTCACAGCCCACCCACAGCCCACCCACAGCCCTCTCACAGCCCACCCACAGCCCTCCCACAAAAACTGAAACGGAGCAGGGACTGAATGAATGGGCTGCATTTAAAAACAATCTGCCTGACTGTTGCCGCAACAAAATGTGGGTTTTGGACCGGGCTCCAGACAAGGTCGAACCTTTACCGGAACAAACACAATAAGTAATTAAAGCCGCAAGCGGCATTGATCGGCCCTCGCGGGCCGCTCCACGTCGCTGCTGCCCCGCATCGCAACAGGGGGGCGCTTCGCGCCCCAAATTCCCTCTTTATATTACACCTACTGCCAAATGTATGGCGCTTCGCGCCTTTTCATTCTCTCTCTAGACAATGTTGTTTGTTGTAAATTTCTAACTTTTTAACAAAATGTGCGGCTTCACCACACAGAGACCAAAGAATATGGTTGCCCCACTCCTCATGATGATCGACACCAAATTTCAGCTTGTTCGGGCTAACGCCCGAAGAGAAATGGGTGAAAATGTAAGTAAATTAGCCAAAGAAGCGTGTGAGTGCAGGCCTGAGACTGCAGCCTCCGGCTGTATAGATTTATACTGCCATTTAAATAAAATGGAGGATTTACAGTGTTGCTGTCGCAACACCATAGAGATAGACCCAGGGTTCCATTGACTTTTTTGATCAGAATATCAAAAAGAAATGTTGTGCAAAATTTCAAATGTTTTGGAAAAACTAAATTTCAAAATTCCATTTTAATTTTGAAAATTTTGCAAATCTTTAACAATATTTGCGGCTTCGCCGCACAGGGACCTTACAACTTATGCAAAAGATTTGGATAACTTTTGATGCCCCACTCCTCAAGATGATTCTCACCAATTTTCAGGTTGCTCGGGCTTACGCCCGAGGAGGAGTTAGTAAAAGTATAACTTGTTAAAAAACTGCTATTTTCAGTGATTTGGCAATTTTCCCATTAGGATAACATTGGGAAGTACCGCTATTGCTACGGCTACGCCGTAATATTTACGACATAGGTCTGATTGACTTTTTTGATCAGTGTCATGGTATTAATATGTGTACCAAATTTCACTGGTCTACAACAAAGTAAAATTTTACTCTTCCATACAACCTATGTAGGGGGCGCTATCGCGCCCATTGAAAATTTTCCTTTTTAATTCTACTTAGGGCCGGGGTGTCAAGTAACGATTGATGTTTGAGTGAGATCGGCCTAATTATGTACATTTTATGGCTTATCGAAAGTGCATGGCGAGCGACAAAAACGAACACGAAAATTGTGGCGTTGCCACGGCAACACCGTTTAATATTAAGAAATTATTTGGATAACTTTTAATGTCCTATTTCTCTAGATGATGTAGAGTGATTCTGCTGACGCTGGGTCACACAGCCTGAGAGGAGATAGTTAAAGTACGAGGACAGGAAATTGCGCCTTCGGCGCCGCTTTGCGTGTTTGACCCAATATGGCTGTCTTCCTGTTGGTTGCCTAGCAACCGCGTAATATATTTTTTTGTTCAGAACGAATTGAGCAATCAACCACTCGAATTTCATTGGCTACTAAAAACTTTTTTTTTCGGGTATGGTCATTGGCGCAATGTATTTTCATTTTTGAGGGGGCGCTATCGCGCCCTTTTTATGATTTTTTTGAAAGGTCACTATTTGCACGTGTATCGCAGTGATCTTGAATTTTGGGCAAAGTTTGGTGAGTTTTCATGGGCGACTTTTTGTTTTATTTGCCAAAAACATGGTATAGGAGAAAAATAATAATAAGAAGAAAAAGAAAAACCCTACCAATTTCAATATACCGCCACTTTTGGCCACGCATATATATATCATTACAAAGTACTCACGTCCAGTAACGCAACCGTGAGGTCCATTGTCAATGACGAGCACGTTGTGCTCGTCATTGACCTGTTCGTTTACCCCATGCCCCCTGGGGTATTTTTGGGGGGGTCACAGGGGTAACCAATAAAATATGCCGCTTCGCGGCACTGGACTCTTTCACTGTCCATTACTGAATGTCACGGGGGTCAATATAAGTGTTCGATGAAGGAAGGAGCGCTTCGCGCTCTTATTTAGTGTGCGCACTTCACATCGTGCACTTCGTGCACGATGTGAAGTGCGCACCTAGACTTTTGGGTGTAAATTTGGGGTGAGCAACTACAATTTTGCCGCTTTTGCGGCACTGTGCCATACTAGGACTTGTCGCCGGTAACTACTGGGGACTACGAGTGTTATTGTTACTGTTTGGTAAGGGGAGGAGCGCTCCGCGCTCTTATTTAGTGTGCACACTTCACATCGTGCACTTCGTGCACGATGTGAAGTGTGCACCTTGGTTTAGCTTTAACAAATACAATTATGCCGCTTCGCGGCACTTGCGTGTGCCGCTGTCGCGGCATTACTGGTTCACGTGACTGTGCTTGGTAAGGGGACAGCGCTTCGCGCTGTTATTGCGTGCGCTGCGCGCACGCCTCTCTTGAGTGCCCTTCGGGCACTTCGCTGCAGTGCTTCGCACTGCTGACCAAACACAAGAGGCCCTACGCCACTGCTTGGCGCTCGGGCCTAAATATAGAGCAGGGCTATTCAACTTTATTTTTCAGAGGGCCAGATTTTATCGAGGACCACGGCTTGGGGGCCGGGCAGTTGCATTATACATCGCAGTTTTTGACGCCAGATTGTGCCCAAGACCAGAGCTGTTTCTATAGTGATAATAACTAATGCTGCATCTGTTTTTATTGCTCTACAGAGGACTATTTATGAGCCAGAACAAAAGTGAACAAAACAAATATCACTGGAATTTTAGCTGACCAGATCTAACCAAGAAATGTGGCCCAGTCCCTGGCCCACTTTATTATGATGGGCCAGTCTTTATTTCAAAGTATTATGTTGCTGTATCCACCACTGTTCACTGTAAATCAGATACAGAGGGTTTCCCAGGCTTTTTTGCAATGTGGCCCAGTCCATGGCCCATTTGACCAAGGTAGGCCACATCATACTGTGGCCCGCGGGCCGCATCATACTGCTTCGCGGGCCAAATGCGGCCCGCGGGCCGCTATTTGAATAGCCCTGATATAGAGGCTTAAAAATGCTAAAATACAACCCATCTGTCCATCCTACTCCATTTTAAACTATTTAAAAGTAATTTTGTCCGTGTTACACATTTATTTTTACACGTCACGCCGAGATTTTCATTCATTCTGACAGAAATCAGCGCACAGGTGCCGCTGAATCAGATTCACAGCAACAAGTTGCCCTCCCACACACACTCGCCCTGCACCTCAGCACACTGCCTCTGCATCAGTATCTGAGCCTCCACAAGTCAGTCACCACAACAACGCAGCACAAACAGCCTTTACACAGCAGACACAGGCTTAAAGTACACTTAAAGTAGTTGCACTTACGAGAACCAGACCGCTGTATCCGCGCTGGTTCTCACCTCTTTATCGCTCCGTACACTCCAAACACATGTGACACTCTCGCTGCTTTTAATCCATCAAAAGGAGTCGCAAAAATAACAACAAATATCAATAAAATCCACTTTGACGCATTTTTCCTGTTTTGGAAGAAAATACAGAAGCGCGTCTCGCCTGACGCCAATGATCAGATTAGATTAGATTAGATTAGATTAGATCAGCCTTTATTGTCTCCTCGCAGGAGAAATTTGTCTTGGACATCAGGGCAAAAACATACTTTACATACGAACAGCATCAACAACAACTAGGTTCAACCAAGAGTGACACAGTCCACAGGAAAAAAGGAACAAAATTCATATTCACAGTGTACAAACAACATTGCACAATCCATATGGCCTTAGAGTGCATTTTTCATTGCCCTCTGTCCCATGGCCTAAAAACCTAGTAACCACGATTGCATTTCCCAAAAGGCCTAAAGTGCAGTTAATATAGAACTCTTCTCTATTGGCCCTTGTAAACAGGTTATCATTGCATTTCCCAAAAGGCCTAAAGTGCAGTTAATATAGCACTCTTCTCTATTGGCCCTTGTAAACAGGTTATCATTGCATTTCCCAAAAGGCCTAAAGTGCAGTTAATATTGCACTCTTCCCTACTTGTCCATATGAAAAACTGTTCCTGTTCCATCAAAGCAGTTTCTTCTTATTGATCAGGGAAATAGACAGAGAAATAAATGAATATTTATAGCGATTCCTCTTACATTGGTGCATCCTGTACCTTTGGCCTGAAGGCAGTAATTCATATTGATTTGACAGAATGTGGGCGGATGTTTGGCTATTTTTTGACCCTGTTTAATTACAGCTTCATCAAACATGTCTGAAAGAGAAAGTGAAGGAGGAATGCCATTATTTTTCCTGCTCTTGGTTAAAGTGTCTATGACAGGTTGAACGACTCATTTCACTAAAACAAAGTCAAGACTGTTACATGCAAGATTTCACTAAACATTTTGCAAAGTTCGTCTCAGTTTAGCCAGGGAGTTGCTAAGCAACCATGTCAGAAATTGGACCAAAACTCTTCTAATGTAACAGGTTTAACTTCTTGAAACATTAAAATACACGCTCACGCAATAACATGCTCAATTTGTTAAATGTGTTAATGTATGTTTATAAAGTCATTAAAATATGTTCATTGTGAGAAAATTGAAACTGTCTTTGTCTCCCCAGTGTGATGTCATCAGTTTAGCACTCTGCTCTACTTCCTGGTATTTTCAACATAATTTCAAACTTTTCTTCTTGATTCATGTAAAACTAACATTTATATTTACAGCTAGTGTTAATCTACTAAATTAAATTAAATTTGGAAATTTGTAGGAACATGTCATAGCACTTTAAGGTATTAATTTGTGACTTAAGCTTAAAGGTTGTATGGAGGATTTTTCAAATCCAACAGCTGTTTGCTGTTTTTCAAACGATGCACATGTGTTTCTCCTCCCAGGGCCACGCCTTCACTGCAACTGGACCAATGAGTTACTTAGGAACACTGAGGGTTTGCTTGACAAGTTCAAAGGCCAATAGATAACGAGGTACCTCGTTTTCTATTGGTCAACGTTTTACTGGATTTATCATGTCCACAGTTTATATATTTTTATAATTGTTTTTTTGTTTAGCATAAGTACAAGACTGTACAAGACAATTTTTGAAAATCCTCCATACAACCTTTAACAGATAAGTTTCCACACCATGTCGTAATCCCATATCTGATGATAGACTCTATACATGTTCTGAAAAAGAGGAGCATTACTTTCTTGTCTACTCCATGAACCCTCTGAGATCTTAAAAAATACAGACGCTGACTAATTTTTGAACAAAGACAGTCCACATGCCCCGCCCAATGAAACTGGGGGTCAAAAAGCAGGCCCAAATACTTATATGATGTGACCTGTTCAATGTTTTGTCCCTTCAGTGTAACAGCACTATGATCCCCCACCTTTGACCTTAGGGTCAAAAATCATCTCCTTTGTTTTGGTTACGTTTAGTTCTAAGTTGTGCTGTTCACATCACTCAACTACATCGTTGAGCTCTGATCTATACGTTTACACATCCATGTTTTTTGTGAGCAGGCTAAGAATAATTGTATCATCAGAGAATTTGATTATAAAGTTATTCAAATTTGTACTCCTGCAATCGTTTGTATACAGGGTAAAAAGTATAGGCGAACTTACACACCCCTGCGGTGCCCCTGTGTTCATAACAACAAGATCTGAAAGAGTGGAATTCATTTTAACTTGTTGTTGTCTTTCCTTTAAAAAAGAGCCATACCATTCAATAATGTATGAGCTGATGTCCATCTGTCCAAGCTTTTTTATCAGAATATTTGGCTTAATCGTATTAAAAGCAGAACTAAAGTCCATATATAAGAGCCGTTAATTTTATATGATGAGGGGTTTTCCAAATGTTTTAAGATCAAATGCGCAGTTGTGATGAGTGCGTCATCTGTGCCCCTCCCGTCACGATATGCAAAGTGATAAGGGTCCAAAAGATGGGAGGCTTCCCTCTTAAGAAACCTCACCATTATTCGTTCCAAGGATTTCATTATTATTGACGTCAAGGCAACTGGCCTAAAATCGTTATTTTCCTGTGGGCAAGGTTTTTTCGGAACTGGAACAATCACTGCCTTTTCCATAGTGATGGAACCACACCGCTGTCCACTGACAACTGAAAAAGTGGGGTCCATGCAGGAGCCAGTTCCTCAGCACATGTCTTTAAAAGATGAGCTGAAATGCCATCTGGCCCACTGGCTTTCTTTGGGTCGAGACGCTTAAAGCTTTTGATAACATCATCCAGGCTGATGGAGGGCCGGCTGTTGTTTATACCAAGTCCAACAGAACCTACATCCACATGATCTGTAGAATCAAAGCGTGAATAAAAGTGATTTAGATAAGAGATAAGATAAGATAAACTTTATTGTCCCCGAAGGGAAATTTGTCTTGGGCTCACTGCCCACAGCTGTGCACACAGACCAACACACATTTAAAACATTTTCCAGACACAGCAACAGCAACAACAGTCCAGGCCCCACATTAGAAGACATTTGCCGTAGTAATAATCAGGCATCCAAGTTGTGCTTGTATCAATTTCAACTTAAAAGTTCATCCAATGATTCAAAAAGCACACATAAGACATTGTAGACTGGATCACTTAACACAATCCATCTAATACAAATCTAATGAGCCTATCTGCCTCTGTGATTGGCCAATTTATTTAAAAAACCCACAGAAGTGGGCACAAATGAAAGTTTATATCTGTTGCTTTTAAAGGTATGAGCTCGATAGCGCCTACCAGACGGAAGCAACTCATATTCATCATGTAACAAGTGAAGAGGATTTCCAATGATTCGTTTGGCCTGAGCAAGAACAGAGTTTTGAAAGATTTCTTGGAGAGAGGGAAACTCTTTCCTGCCAATCACTTTCATTGCCTTGTTGATTAGTTTTTCTAGTTTAGTTTTACATTGCACAGTCAATGATCCAAACCAGGCAACCATACAGTAACAAAAAAGGCTCTCCAAGACAGCATTGTAAAAACAAGTCATAATTTTTGTACTCACACCAAATAGCCTGAGTCTCCCTAAAAAGTGGAGTCTCTGAGACAGCTTAGAGCAAAGGAAATCAACATGCACATTCCATTTAAACAAGTTATCAATGTACACTCCCAAGATATTTAAATGATTCAACCTGCTCAATCTGTCGGTCATTAATGACGACTGGATCATGAGTTTGCAGTGCCCGAGGATCAACACCATCTCCTTAGTTTTGTTTACATTGAGGGTTAAGTGATGGTCCTCACACAAGAAAGAAAAGAGCTTATCTCATTTTGATAGATGGAGATACAGTCGTCATTTTTAAGAAGGCTCACTATTATTGTATCATCTGAAAATTTTATGATTTTGTTGCTTGGCAGACTGCTCCTACATCCACCAGTGTACAAGGTGAATAAAATCGGTGAACTTGCTGCACCTTGTGGCACACCAGTACTGCACCTCTTCACCGTGGACAGAGCACCATTCACCCTCACTTGTTGCGATCTATTTATCAACAGTGAGTAGAACCATTTCACAAGTGCAGGGCTCACATTCAAATGATTCAGTTTTTGGGCAAGTAAGTTAGGACGAACAGTATCAAAAGCCGAACTGAAATCTGCGAACAAGACCCTCGCATAAGATCCTGGACATTCCAGATGTTTACAGATCAGGTGAGTCAGACTGATAATTGCATCTGCAGTGCTGTGGCCCTGTTTGTATGCAAATTGTAATGGGTCAAGATAAGGTGCAACTTCAGATTTCAAACTGTTCACCATTAACTTTTCAAAGCATTTCATTACGACACTGGTTAAAGCTACAGGTCTGTAGTCTTTATTTGAGCCTGGACAAGAATTTTTGGGAACTGGTACAATAATTGACCTTTTCCAAAGATCTGGGACAGTACAATTTTCCACAGAAGATTTAAAAATCGGATACCACGCCTCAGACAATTCATGTGCACAGTTTTTGATTAAGAAAGCGGACAAACCATCTGGACCAGCAGATGTTTTAGGCCGCACTCTGCTAAAAGTCGACTGAACACATTGCAAATCAAAGTTAAAATTCCCAACCAGATCACAATCAAATGTTAAAACAGTATCACAATTATTTTGTGAATTAAATCTTAAAAAAAAGTCATTAAGCTCATTTGCACATTCCTCGTCATTATTATTTACCAGCTGACTATTGCCAGAAGCCATGTGGGTCATTTTTTTCATTAAGTTCCATAATTGCTTGTTATCATGGGTCTTGAAAGCGTCTTCTAAAGTGTCTTTGTGCTTTTCTCATAAAATTTATAACAGTTTTCTGTGGAATAACAGACTGCACACAGAACTGCACATAACCAGTGATGGTCTCTGCTGGTGTCTATGTCATTACCCTCAAAGAAAACCTCCCAGTCAGTCAGCAAGAAACACCCCCTGAGCTCCTCTACGCTGCTCTCCTGTCATACTCCTCTATGCTGCTTCTCTCCTGTCATACTCCTCTACGCTGCTCTCCTGTCATACTCCTCTATGCTGCTCTCCTGTCATACTCCTCTATGCTGCTCTCCTGTCATACTCCTCTATGCTGCTCTCCTGTCATACTCCTCTACGCTGCTCTCTCTCCTGTCATACTCCTCTACGCTGCTCTCCTGTCATACTCCTCTATGCTGCTCTCCTGTCATACTCCTCTATGCTGCTCTCCTGTCATACTCCTCTACGCTGCTCTCCTGTCATACTCCTCTATGCTGCTCCTGTCATACTCTCTACGCTGCTCTCTCTCCTGTCATACTCCTCTATGCTCCTCTCTCCTGTCATACCCTCTACGCTGCTCTCTCTCCTGTCATACTCCTTATGCTGCTCTCCTGTCATACTCCTCTATGCTGCTCTCTCCTGTCATACTCCTCTATGCTGCTCTCTCTCCTGTCATACTCCTCTATGCTGCTCTCTCTCCTGTCATACTCCTCTATGCTGCTCTCCTGTCATACTCCTATGCTGCTCTCCTGTCATACTCCTCTATGCTGCTCTCCTGTCATACTCCTCTATGCTGCTCTCCTGTCATACTCCTCTATGCTGCTCTCCTGTCATACTCCTCTATGCTGCTCTCCTGTCATACTCCTCTATGCTCCTCTCTCTCCTGTCATACTCCTCTATGCTGCTCTCCTGTCATACTCCTCTACGCTGCTCTCTCTCCTGTCATACTCCTCTATGCTGCTCTCCTGTCATACTCCTCTATGCTGCTCTCTCTCCTGTCATACTCCTCTATGCTGCTCTCTCTCCTGTCATACTCCTCTATGCTGCTCTCTCTCCTGTCATACTCCTCTATGCTGCTCTCCTGTCATACTCCTCTATGCTGCTCTCCTGTCATACTCCTCTATGCTGCTCTTCCTGTCATACTCCTTTTGCTCTTTCCGTCATACTCCTCTATGCTCTCTCCTGTCATACTCCTCTATGCTGCTTCTCCTGTCATACTCCTCTATGCTCCTCTCTCTCCTGTCATACTCCTCTATGCTCCTCTCTCTCCTGTCATTTATCTCTCTCTACGCTGCTCTCTCTCCTGTCATACTCCTCTATGCTGCTCTCCTGTCATACTCCTCTATGCTGCTCTCTCTCCTGTCATACTCCTCTATGCTGCTCTCTCTCCTGTCATACTCCTCTATGCTGCTCTCCTGTCATACTCCTCTATGCTCCTCTCTCTCCTGTCATACTCCTCTATGCTCCTCTCTCTCCTGTCATACTCCTCTATGCTCCTCTCCCTGTCATACTCTCTATGCTCCTCTCTCTCCTGTCATACTCCTCTATGCTCCTCTCTCTCTCCTGTCATACTCCTCTATGCTGCTCTCTCTCCTGTCATACTCCTCTATGCTGCTCTCCTGTCATACTCCTCTATGCTGCTCTCCTGTCATACTCCTCTATGCTGCTCTCTCTCCTGTCATACTCCTCTATGCTGCTCTCTCTCCTGTCATACTCCTCTATGCTCCTCTCTCTCCTGTCATACTCCTCTATGCTGCTCTCTCTCCTGTCATACTCCTCTATGCTGCTCTCTCTCCTGTCATACTCCTCTATGCTGCTCTCCTGTCATACTCCTCTACGCTGCTCTCTCTCCTGTCATACTCCTCTATGCTGCTCTCTCTCCTGTCATACTCCTCTATGCTGCTCTCTCTCCTGTCATACTCCTCTATGCTGCTCTCCTGTCATACTCCTCTATGCTGCTCTCCTGTCATACTCCTCTATGCTGCTCTCTCTCCTGTCATACTCCTCTATGCTGCTCTCTCTCCTGTCATACTCCTCTATGCTGCTCTCCTGTCATACTCCTCTATGCTGCTCTCCTGTCATACTCCTCTATGCTCCTCTCTCTCCTGTCATACTCCTCTATGCTCCTCTCCTGTCATACTCCTCTATGCTCCTCTCCTGTCATACTCCTCTATGCTCCTCTCTCTCCTGTCATACTCCTCTATGCTCCTCTCTCTCCTGTCATACTCCTCTATGCTGCTCTCCTGTCATACTCCTCTACGCTGCTCTCTCTCCTGTCATACTCCTCTATGCTGCTCTCCTGTCATACTCCTCTATGCTGCTCTCCTGTCATACTCCTCTATGCTCCTCTCTCTCCTGTCATACTCCTCTATGCTGCTCTCTCTCCTGTCATACTCCTCTATGCTGCTCTCTCTCCTGTCATACTCCTCTATGCTGCTCTCTCTCCTGTCATACTCCTCTATGCTGCTCTCCTGCCACACTCACAGTTTTAGTCAGTGGCTTGCTCCTTTGAGAGCTGCTCTATACGTTGGAATCAAAAGAACTGTGTTGTGGTCTGAGTTTGACAGGGGTGATATAATTTTTGCAGCATATCCATCAGGAGTGTTACCATAGCATTTATCCAAAATTATGTTTTTCCGTGTTCCAGTTTTAACATACTGGAAAAAACCCGGAAGTCCGTATTCCAGTCTGCAATGGTTAAAGTTGCCCAAAACAAAGAGGGGCGCATCTGGTTTGTTTTGAAGCAGCTGAACATGGTCCGCTATTGTAGAGGCTGCCTTAGACGCATTCCCACTTGGAGGGACGTAAACTGCACAGATGAATACATTCCCGAACTCCCTCGGTAAATAATAGGGGGGTTAGGGTTAGGGTTAGCAAGCTCAAACATAACAGTTCTAAATCGGGTGTGCAGAGTTTAGATTTAACAACATAATTTGCACTTCAAGACTGGTTAATAAACACGCAGATCCCTCCAACCTTAGTCTTTCCAGAGTCGAAGTTACGATCCATATGCACAGTTGTAGTTCAAGTTCATCTGGGTAGTCCAGCCATGTCTCTGTATAAATCATCAGACTCACAGATTCCCGATATTCACAGTTAACACGCGCATTAACGCACAGTTCATCAAACTTATTCCTCAGTGAGCGAGCATTACTTAGTAATATTGATAGAAGCGGAGCCTTATTGTACCTTCTCCGAAGCCGGTGGTGAATGCCGCCTCTCGTCCCCCGCTGTCGCCGCCGCCATCGAACACGGCGAATTTCCACTGAGATAAGATCCTCAAAGTTAAGTTTTGGGGCTGCCTTGTCTTGAAGCGCCAGCAAAGTTTCTCTTCCGTAAACAAGCCGGGGCTGATCCCCCCTCGTGAGTCCGGCAGGAGCTGGTGTCACATCGGAATCTCCTCTCAAGCTAGCTAGCATTAGCATAGTGGGGATCATAGCAGCCACTGTTGTCATTTCCATTGTAGTTGTGTCAGGGGCGGACTTAGCCATTTGGGGGCTCAAGGCAAAATTTTGTGAAGGGGCCCTCCATCACGAGTACCATATGTGACTCGAACCGCATGACTCTACCGGCTGCTCATCATCTCCAGTTCCAACCACGGCCGAGGGTGTTGACGCTGTAAAAAAGCTGGTCAGTTTAGGATGCTTTACTAGAGCCTTGCTAATTTGCTGTTGTCTTTTGCGTTTTTTTGTGCCGCTAGGATAAATCTAGAAATGCTCCGATCAGGATTTTTGAGGCCGATCACTGATACAGATAATTTGACATTTTGATTGGTCGATACCGATCATAGACAATATTGATCAAATTGTTTTGTAGCTTCTTTAAAAAGTGGGGTAGCTGATTTTCACACTGCAAACACAATTTAGGTTTTAAATCATAATCATAAATCCTTCGACATATGGTTATTATAGACATGTATCCATTTTTGGTGGCAACTGTGACTTAAAGATGGGGTATCTGATTTTCAAAAACTAAATCGTCCTAGCTCTCACAAATCCACAAGCACATGGCAATATTCATATAATTTTTTTGGGTCTGAAAAACATATTTTAACAGACAAGCAGACTGAAACTGGAGGAGATCCCTCAAACACAACCAATCAGAGCCCAGCATTTGGCTCTCTGAGAGAAATAAAATGCTTTACATTTTGATTTAAACAGTACACAGTGGTCTGTTTTTTTCATTTACAGTATACTTTAAAATGGAAATGACAAAGTTTACTAATTTTCAACTAGAAAACTTAGCTACCCCACCTTAAAATACCACTTTTTTTAAACAGCAGAAAAAACAGGAGAGGACCACCCAAGCTCAGCCAATCAGAGCGCAGAATTTGGCCCCTGAATAGAACATAAATTCATTATTATTCAGTTCAGACAATACTCAGTGGTCTCATTTTTACACAAGTGCTGCATTTATCATCTACATTTTAGTGGAAAACACAAAATTTACTAGTTTACAACAAAACAAAAATCAGCTACCCCACCTTTAATATCAATGTTTTTATTACTATGGCCAGGTCAAATTACATTTATTGTAGCAAATTACAAACATATGTTGTCATTTTTTAAACAACAATCAATATTTTGCATTATGAGCCTGATGCAGTTTAAATCTAACATGTATCACATTATCCAACCAACCCAACCCCAATATACTTACTATTCAATATGTGTACACTTTATTCTTATTATTTTAAATAAATATTAAACTGATGTGCTTTTCTGTTCACTCAGTGTAGCTCTAGCTCCGCCCCCTTTCCCTCTCACACCAGCGCTGTGCTGCCGCTGCTCCTGCCTTGACTCAGACAAGACAAGTGTCTGTTTCTTGGCCTGAGTGAGTCATACATGAAATAAACCTTAATATCATTTTGCGGACACTATTGAACGTTTAATTGTGAGAAACTCTCCGCTGGACTGCGGTGTTCTCGAACGCGCGTGTAGGATTAGATTTTTCCAGATCAACTTTTAAAGTGTTTAGAATTAATTGTCTCCGCCAATATTGATCCTATCACGACGAAATAAAAACTGGGACAGAGTTTAGACTGTTCTCTGTCAGAATATGTCCGCTACAAGTCTGTGTGTGCACGAGACTTTTTACTACAGCTGCTCAAAGATACGTAACTTCAATGTGAAAAGGAGAGCTCGTGCGTCCTGTGGCTGCGGGGGAAACCATTTGGCTCAGTCTGAGCGCGCGTCACTTCATTCATTCCTTAGATGGCATAATTAGAGCAGGGATTTTGGGGGCCCATACAATTTTGGGGCTCAAGGCAAGTGCGACCCTATGCCTTATGGTAAGTCCGCCATTGAGTTGTGTCCTCTCTCGGTTCACCTCAACCTGCATACAGCTCTCCATACATTCCGACTGTCTTCTCAACCACTTTAGATGACATCAAACAAACCCATACGCGCCATCCCTGAGTCCGGGTCGCAGCAGCGCCGCACCACCGGAAGTCTTAAACCCGCCTGCGCTGCTTCTGATTGGTCAAGTTTCCTGTCAGTTTCACTTTTAACCAATCACAGTCTGTGACTCCGTTTTCCTCACAAATAAGCCTGTCTACTGTTTCAGTGAATGAGAGACGGGAGAGCAGAGCCACGTCTCATAGAAGAAGACAAAAAGCTTTTTAGAAAGCGTTACCGGAGCAGACAAAACTGTTGCTGGAATGCTCCTCGAAAGTTCCCGGATCTTATCCCAGCTTGTTCCGGCTCAAATTAAGCCCTGGGCTGCTTCCATTGGGGAGTATTGATGATATTGTGATACCAAATTGTCCAACCTGATCTTACAACAAAGTGTACATATTCCACGACTTTACAGGACATGTAAACCGCGTATGATTAGCTCCATAGGCGCCGGTCTCATGATGCCGCGGGACTCAAGCCTCCACTGGAATGTCTGAGCATCCAGGCCAATTTTCCTACTTTTGTTATCAGGCTTATCTAAATGTCTGCGTGTGCACATTTATTCGGTCGTACAGCGTCTTTCACACTCTCAGGGACAGTTTATACGACAACGAGTTTTCACGAATCCAAAATGTTTCTATGTCAGATTAGATTCTCTTTTACAAAACAACGGGCTGCGTGTTCATTGAATCGGCATTTCTCTGGAGATGATTCAAGAGGTAGTTTCAGGGCTGGTTCAGTGGAAACACCACAGTGTAAACAGGAAAAAACACTGTTACGTCACTGATATGAGCGCGCAGTAGCCGCTACTTTAAGACCGTAGAAGAAGACTGCCCAGTCACCAAAATGTCTCTTTAAACCAAAGAACCTTTCATTCTCACAAAGTCTCACCAACAGTGTCCAGTGTTTCTTACCTGTGTGTTGCAGAGGAGGAGACACAAAACTAATCTTCCAAAGCCTTAGTCCAGTGAAACTCGTGTGTTCAGAAGAAAAGAAAGTTTGAAGCTCCACAACACGTATTATTCCATTGTGAACGCGCAGGACAGCTGTTCAAGTTTCTGTGCGCGGTAAAAGTGAGCTGTCCTGTTTTATTGATATGAAGAACTTGTAAACCTGTCTATGCCATAGATCCATGGTCAATGCTCGTGTTATTATAGGCTGCGTGGGGTCACGGTAAAGTCATCTGGAGTCCTAGCACAATACCGCCACCTCCTGACGCAGCAGAACAACTACAGCATTTTGGGTCTATCTGCATTTCCATGTAGAGGAAGATTAACTCGCCACGACACCATAAAAACTGTGAGCACAAAACGTTACGACTGTGACGGTTTTCTGAGGAATGTTGTCTTGTAAACTAGGCCTCAGAGCGCTGTCATTAGACGCATGTTCTGATCCGCTGCTGCTCTGTCCTGTGAGATCATTATTTAATTCACAACTGTGCTTTAAAGCAGCGCCAGAAATCAAGTCAGAAACAAGTGAGAGAGACGAGAATGTAGAGTTGTGACGCGATTCAGAACCGAACAAGAGACGTATGAAGTGACGAAGTGCACTGCTCCTGTTTAGTCTGTTTTACCCCAGCACCAAAGCAACAAGAGTAGATACTAAACCTGACGACAGATCAGTGCCGCCGCCCCCAATACGCACATCACGCAGAGCGCGTAGAGCCCAGGTCACCGAAAGGCGGACTCCGGTCCGGATCCGGACCCAAGCGCCGCCCCATCTGGACCGGACCGCGCAGCCCTCCTGCCAAACACTCACAGAAAGGCTGGAGAAGGAAGACGTGATTCTTTAAAGAAGCGCTGTGCAGTGAGCGCATCAACGGAAGCACGCGCACGTCACCGCTGTGACTCGTCTTTCTCACTTTTGGCACAGCGCCAGAGACAGAAAAACACACTTCGGTGCAGTCTTTGGGTCTGCAGAGTTTATTCAAGTACGCGGTTGAGTGTCCGCGTAATGCACGCGGTGCAAAACTGCCGCTCTGACTCGTCCTTCTCCCATTTGGCACAGCGCCAGAGACAGAAACACGCGGTTTGTGACGGTCCAGTCAGATTCATTCATTCAGAGTGCGCGTTAGTAGGCTATGTGCGCGTGGGTGTGCGTGTAATGAACACGATTCAGAGCGCTGTTTGTGTGATTCTTCTCCTGCGTAAAGTTGGAGGGTTATCGCGTGTGTCTATCACCAGTCAGCCAAGCACATGGCTTCATTCAGTAACTGTTTGGCCAGTGGGACACAGAGAGAGACAGACGTGGGACAGAACAGGCTCGAGTCAGAACAGACTTAGAATAACTCCATCACAGACTCAGTGATCATTTCTGATCAGTGTAAAAACACTGTCTCCTCCACAGCACAGGTCAGAATCAATTTTGATGGAATTTCTTCATCCATCAAATACATTTTTAAAGGGGCAGTAGAATAATAAGTTAAAAACAAGCTTTTATAACATAGAATTATGTGGGATATTGTGAAAAATGAATATTTTTGTATTTATTTTTAATTATAATGTCAAATTTAAAAATGACTTAAAAGAAACTTTGCTGTGAAGTTCCGGACCCTGGCTTGAAAAAATTTCTCCCAACTGGACCTCGATGAAATCTTATTGGCGACCCTGGCGTAGAGCATCACCTGCTCCGGGGGCACCAAGCAGAGCTGTGCCGTCCTGCGGCTGAACTCATGAGTGACAGAAAAGTCTGGTCTAGACGCATGTGCCTGACGATTCCTAACACACAGCGCAAAATCAAATTTCATGTCAATAGGACACATATTGGGCCAGTTACGAGGAGAAACAGCAGATGAATTAGGACGGCTGCAGATTTGAACACGCAAATTACCGCGACGAAATACGGCGGATTTTGACACATTTATGTTTAGATTCTTTCAGAGGGAAACACAGACCATGCATCTAGTCTATTTGTCCTGACAAAAGTTACAGACGAGAGTATTTCCTCAAACTGTAGCGCGAGGATGCAGCTTATGTTGAGCTGTGTTCAGTGTGCGCAGGAGAGGGAGCAGTGGCGGAGCAGAGGGCAGTTTAAAGGGGCGAAGAGAGATGGGCCCCACTGGAAAGTAATTTGGAAAAAAATATAAATTAATGGATTTACTGTTCTAAAACATCCCAGATAAAAGGAACATTAATTTATTATGAGAAAAAAAAAGAAAGAAGGAAAAAATGTAGGGGGACCTTGTGTCTTTAAAAAATAGATACATTTAGTAGTGGTTGTAGTGTGTTTCTGTGTGTGTGGGGCCGGTTAAGGGGTGGGTTTTTATTTTATTTATTTATTTATTTTTTGGGGGGCACCTTTCTGAAATCTTGCATAGGGCACCAAAACGGCTAGCAGCGGCCCTGTGACAGACACAATCTACAACTAAAAAATGTTTTTTACCCCAACTTTAACACTAGAGGGAGTGTGGGGTCAGTTGCCATGGCAGCTGTGGCGACCATTTTGTAGCAGCGGCAATATTTTATAGTAAAGATGACAATTGTTGTGTCTGTCTTTAGTGTTAGATTCTATAGTTTTTTGATTATGTTTTAGCCTGTTTTCTGAGGCTTTTTTGTTGTGTTTTGTTGCATGTTTTATGTAGTTTTTTGTGCCGTTTGATTACATCTTTTAGTGTCTTTTTAATTGTCACGTTCGGTCTTGTTTTTCATTGTGTTTTATTAGAGATCTTTGGTTGTGCTTTTCACATTATCAAAGAGATAATTAGGAGAATTTTACAACACTAGATTTGAGTCGCTTCAGGTCATTTTAGCTTCATGTTCTGCTGTTTTACTCCAGGTCAGTTCGAGCTCATGTTTTGTTCTTTGGTTCCAGGTCAGTTTGAGTTGATGTTCTGTTGTTGTGTTGTTTCTGTTGTTCTGTCTCAGGTCAGTTTGAGTTCACGCTGCAGCAGTTCATGGTGGGCGTCCAGTCGGCTTTGATCATGTTCCCCATAAACATCCTCATCGTCAGTCTCTTCAGATTCTCCAGACCCAGAGCCAAGACCGGGACCTGCTGCAGACCGGGGTCCAGATCTGTGCCCAGACTCACCAAGGTACTGACGCAGGACGGGATGGTCGAGTGTGATGCAATAAGGTTCTGTTTCTGTGGCGGCCATCTTGTGACTGGAGCAGCAGGAAAATCCAGCCCAAACTTGTCCACAGTTGCTAATCACTGAACATTGATCATAAATTCACAGCTCGGACTAGAAAACACTCACAAAGTCTGTTCTTTCCACATGTTTCACTTTAGCTTTAGGGAATGTACAAATACGAAAAAGACAAATCAGCAAAAGATTTAAAAGGAACCCTGACTATGAAGACACTATAGTACTGCTCATCGTCATTGTTTATGTTGTTTGTTCATTTTGTCCATGCATTCTGGGTTGATGACATAGAATAGTGTTGCCATGGTTACTCTCACAGTTTTATCTGTGAACAGTTGCCACAAAAACACCACTGACAGTGTCACGTTGGATTATCTTCAGTGTCTTTAGTATTTATAGAAGTGTTTTAGGGTAAACATGTGATTATAGTCAGCGTTCACTTTAAGGCAAAAGGTTTAGTTTCTGTTTGTCTGAGAGCTTCAGTAAAAGTTTCAACACCAGCACCCCCGCTGCTGCTGCTGTAGGTTGCCGTGGAAACGCCCTCTCTATAATCAGGGTTCGTACAGATTATTTTAGCCATCGCCTTTCCATCCCTTTTGACAGACTTCTCCAAATCAAACGCCACGTTTTCAGTCACTGGTTAAGACCTAAACGCACTCACAGTTTCACATTCAGTGTTTTTAGTTTCAGACAAAAGCACAAAGAATGTCACTCAATGCATTTTATTTTAATTTTATTGATACATCTTTTTTCTGTCTTACCTAAACTCAAGCAGAAGTGTAGACTGGAGAAAACTGAGGCACTCAAAAAGATTGAAAAAAGAATAAAATAACGCCAACGTGTTCCGGCTCTTCGGCCTTCGTCTGGGCAAAGTGGAGATGTGTCCGATCAGAGTTTCAATCTGCTCTGGGACAGTTTCTCGAGTTTGTCCTGGTGAAGATCGAAAGACTCAAACACGCTGGAGTTATTTGATTCTTTTTTATTTCTAAAGTCTCCATGTGAAAGAGTCTCTGCACTGGAGAGCCCCAAAGAGACTTATATTTTAACTATATTTGAATCCAAGAAGTTCTTTAGCAGAACTGTGTTGAAGTGAATGAATCATCCTCCATTTTTTAACTATAAATGTTTTAAATTTTATCATTATTATAACTCAATGGTCAGCTTTCTGCCTGGTAGAATAAACGTAAATGTCATTATACTGGGCTTAGCTAAAGTGTGAGTTAAATTGAATGAAAATGAACTCGAAAATCACTGAAATGTCTCCAAAACTGTAGCGATGGTGGACAGTTTATGAGAGAAAAATGTGAGTAAAACTTCTAAGTTTAACTGCATTTGTCAGATGAACCTTTGTTGTGAATATAAATGACACTTTGACATGAATTAAGAACAAGTTTGTGAAGAAAAGTTTGAAAAGAACAAGAAGTAGAGCAGCGTTCTGACCTGATGTCACACTGAGGATTTTGTTTAAACATTTATGTATTTTATCTCTCCATTTATCTCTTAAAAAATGACTAAATTGGGTTAAAATGTTGAATAAAATCACTTTAAGACAGTTTAAATCAGATACAGACTTTACTTTTCTTTAAATCAGATGAAATAAATGAACGTTCTGTTGTGTTTGTTCTGCAGAAAGTGACTAAACTGATCGAGTCTCTGTCCAAGTGCACCGAAGAGTCCAGGTCCAAGATCCTGGCCAGACTGCGGTCCAAGTCCAGGATCAGAACCAGACTTCAGGAGGAGCTGGGGTCTGTGGTGCTGAAGGTGGAAGAGTTTGTGTCTCAGAGGAACGTGAAGAGAGCGCTGAACCAGGACCAGGGTTTGTGTTTAATAAACTCATCTCACGTGGGATGGGACAATATACGATATTATCGCTAATCGTGATAATTAAAGTGCGTATGACAGGTTTGTACAAATTTCCAATTTTAATTGACTAACACTAGTTGTAATTATAAATGTTAGTTTTACATGAATCAAGAACAAGTTTGTGAAGAAAAGTTTGAAAATCTGTTGGAAATAACAAGAAGTAGAGCCGAGTTCTAAACTGATGACATCACACTGGGAGACAAAGACATTTTACATTTTCTCACAATATATTTTAACATATTTTATATATTTTAATGACTTTATAAACATAAATTTAACAAATTGACTGTGTTGTTATGTATTTTAATGTCTCAAGAAGTTAAAACAAGTGACATTAGAAGAGTTTATGACATGGTTAAAAATGGTTAAACTGTGTTGAACATTGCAAAATGTTTATTGAAATCTTGACTGTAATGGTCTTGACTTTGTTTTAGTGAAATGAGTCGTTCAACCTGTCAGAGGCACTTTAAGGACCGCAATTAAATAATGATGGCGTTTTTCATAATTGTGATAATCGTACATGACGATAATCACAATTATAGCAGCAGATTACAAGTGTATGAAATAAAAGTTTTCAATTAAAGCCAAAATAGCTCTTTATTGTGTAGCAGAAAAACGGCCGTGTTTGATGGGATCACTCTGTAGCTCTCATCACATGAGCTCACGTGAGCTCACAATTCTTTCCGGAGGTGTTGGAGAGGCGGAGCTGAGGCACAGACCTGCGCAGCGCTTATGTGAGATGTGGAACATACCTCATTCATTTGAAAGGCCGCGCTAAAGCTGCAGAGGTGGTGGCGCTGCGCAGTGGATACACAGGATGTGGAATCAGCTCAATGTGAAACGCAGTGTGCTAGCGGTCAGGCTGTTTATAGAGAAGCTAATAATCTCTCCATAAAACGTCATTAACACCATGTGGAAGTATGACATAATCACATTCTAGGCTCGGGAAGGTGACGTCACACATCATATCCACCATCTGTTGTTAACGCAACACAATAAAGCACACTTTGATTCTTAATAAACATCGTGACTCTTATTGTATTATTGTGTGTGATACACAACTACAGAGTGTGTCTAAAGCTTATTTCATACTTGACGCATCCGCGAGGACCGCGAGGGTCCGCGCGGCGGAAATACGTCATTTTTGCAGACACGCCCCCTCAAGTGCCGTCCGCTTGGACCAGGTTTTCCGCGTCGGCGTCAGGGAAAAATCTGTGACTACGCGAACGGTCCGCGCGGCAATCAACGGGCTTTCAATGGCAGCTCCCTACCGCCCTCTACAGCAGCCGCTTGAGACGCACAGAAACTATAAACACTGTCAGCGTCTGCTCCGCTCTACTCCATTCGTCTCATTTCCATGCGGACTTCACGTGCGGGAACCATAAACCAAGCTTAAGTCAGTGGCTGCTGGAGCAAAACTGATCCATTCTGGTCTTTCAGTTCAATCACTGCAGACTTCAAACGATTTTCCACCCCAACTAAACACTGAAAGCAGCGTTAATTAAAGCCTTTTCTGACTCTACAGAGTGAAAGATACATTTACCAGTGATCCAGCTTTTTAAAGGGTTGTTCCATGATTGTTTTGTTCACTTACCATTTTGGCTAAAGTTCCTGTGGAAGTTCTGCAAACCTGACAAGAAACATGGCGGATCATTTCCATAGTAAGCCTTACAGAGCTGGGACGATCTCGAAAACACTATTGAATCATTGTGCTGTGGTGTTTGGCATTTTGTTTGTTTTGTGATTAGAAAAAGGTTGATTCCACTTTCATTTCTCAGTCAGAGGAAGAAAACAGCAGCTTGTTTTCTTATCGAGGTGAGTTTTGTCTTTCTGTCTCTTTGTGTGTCACGTAAACTGACCCCAGAACGACTGAAACGTGAGCTTTTTTAATAAATATTTGACTTATTTACAGTACAGTGATACTGTTAAGTATTGAAAAGTCATGTTTGATTTGTACCCTGTGGCAAGTTGGTCACTGTCCAGGGTGTTCTCCCGCCTAAGGCCCAAAGTCACTGGGATAGGCTCCAGTCACCCGCGACCCCTACGTGATTAAGCGGTAGAAAATGAATGAATGAATGTTTGATTTGTCAAATTCACTGAAAAGGCAGCTTGTTCTTGTGATTAAACAAAAACAGATCAGAGTCGTGACAAACACAAACTCTTCTCTTTGCTTCAGACTAAAGTGATAAATATTTAAACTCAGAGGTGATTCTGTGGACGTCAAACTGAGAGGACAAACTTAATTAAAAGCCCCAGAGTCTGAGAGAGATAAAAGCAGGAACGTTTGGCAGTGACATGTTTGTTTGTTTGTGCTTTTCTCCCGTCGCCTCGCTCTCTGCTTCATAATATCATTTATTTCACAAACTTTACAAAAACACAGCTTTCCCGAGCCAAGTCTGAGGTTTTAAACTAATATTAATGCTTCATGTGAGAATCTGAAGCAGTTTTATGTGGATCTGATTATTAGAATATTTATGGATGTGTTTAAGTTTCTAATGTCTTAACAGTTAAATCAACTTTGGCTTTTGCAGATGAATTGTTCAAACCAAGAATACTTTGATTGAAACTAACAAACACTTGTGTAAAGGCGGTTTATGAGAGTGAGTTTCATTTGCTTTGGTCGACTCTGGGATGGAGGATGAAAGTGTTTGTCAGAAGTCTCTTTCTCTGTTTGCATGTTTCAAAGTTATTCAGCTAAAATCGTCCAAAATACATCTGTTTGTCTGTTTTGGCTCAAATGTGTGTTTCCTCTAAAACCACAACGCTGCGCTGTGATTGGTCCAGCCTGTAGCCGTACGCTGAGGGTCAGTTTTTGTGAAAATCCTTCTGTTAGAGCAGAGTAATGTGATGTCAGCTCCTCCTGAGAAACACTGAATCTTTGAAGTCATGTGTAAAGACGACTTTCATCCTCCATCCCAGAGACTGTATTTGACAAAAACATGTGACTTCTCAGATATTTCTGTGTTGAGACACTTCGATCAATCAGATGATTACAAAAATGTGGCCGTGACGTTCTGTTTTTTCCAGACGTGTAGAACTTAGTGTAGTTCTTAGTACCTGACTCTTTTTTAAAGTCTTGGTCTGGTCTGGAACTTGAGCACATTTGTCTTGGACTTGGGTCTGACACTGAGACTCACGGCCCCAGAGCAGAGACCTGTCCTTGTTTAATCTTTTAGTCTTTATTATCACTGCTCTCTTTCATCATTATTAATATTTTGCAAATGTATTTTGTGTGTGAAGCACTTTGGTACATGTGCTGTGTAAATACTAGGACTTTCGATACCATGCGTCTACCAATACATGTTTATCCCAATACAGTTTACTCTATACTTCATGTATCAAGATACATTTTTGAAAACTAAATTGTAGAAATTTGCCAAATTGGTATTTTCAGCCTTGTACAAAAGAATAAACTACATTTATATTTGTTTTTTTCACCAATGTACATAAAAGACTAAAAGTATTGTATTAGCTGTAAAAATGTTTTCAACCCTAAAATCAGTGTTAACAAATGAACTCAGACACAAGTGTCTTACAATGAAGTCTTTGTTCAGCTCAACAGTTTCAGCTGTAAAGCTGCAGTCCAGTAACCTGTCAGATGGTTTATCTCTTGATATTTGTGAATTCACAAATACAAGATAAACCATCTGGCCTTCCAGCCACATTGTAGCAGAACGGGCTAACACGGCGCCGAGTCTGATTCAAGCTAAACAAAGATGGCTGCTCTGTGGATGTTTGTGTTTCTGCTGCTTTTGATGGTTTTAGTAGAAATACAAAAGAAGAGCAGTATGTGTGACACTTGTTCTGTCTCACAGACATTGGATACATCAGTATGAGTTGTTGCTGTGATTGGCTAAGCACAAATAAGGCTGGCCCTACACCCAATTAAATAAAGTATTTCTCAAACGCTTTCAGAGAGTCAAGTCCCAGATGGAGACTCAGATAGGAGTTCAACACAGATCCATCTGGACTGAGCCGGGTTAGCAGTCCAGGTTCAGAAGTGTCAATTATATGAGTTCCTGTAACGTTACGATAAGAGTTTGTCACGATAAATCCTGACACCGATACATTGAGTACAGCCCTGATCAATAAACTGGCTTGGCTTGGTTTAGTCTGGTTTGGTTCTCATTTAGAGGAGTTTATCCAGAAGCTCTGCACAATAATCATGTGACCCTGACAAATGTTCAAAGGACAAACGTGGTCTGGATTTGGTCTCGGCTCGGTCTGGACTCCCAGTGGTCTCGGTCTGGACTCTCAGTGGTCTCGGTCCTGTCTCGGTCTCAGAAAGATCTTGGTCTGGATCAGTTGGGTCTGGACTTTCACATGAGTCTGTGTGAGTCAGGAGAGACTTCAGGACATGAGCAGCAGAGATCCAAACGTCCTGATGACCCACAGGACCATCAGAGACTCACACGGGACCATCAGAGACTCACACGGGACCATCAGAGACTCACACAGGACCATCAGAGACTCACATCAGAGACTCAGGGACAGTCAGATCTATCAGACTCTTCTGTGTTTGAACCCGGTCCAGATCAATCCTTCTGATCGGCTTCATCTGTGACCGTCTTATCGACACAAACACATTTTAGATAAACTTCTGATGTTCAAGCGACTCTTTTAAACCGTTTACTTCAGAGAATCCAGCCTGTGTGTGAGGCTGTTTTTCTCATGTATTTTCATCGTTAAAAGTGAAGTTTAAACTTTCTTTGTGACCTTTTCTGACACTTTTGGCTTTATTCCAAACCGGCTTCATTAAACGTGAGAAAAGTAACAAATAAAACTGTCGTGACGCGCTTTTACACTTTAAACCAGCGTCTTTAGCAGCTCTGACACTGGAACAAACCTCACATTTATTCATCAAAGACATTTAAAAAAGAAATGGATCCTCATCACAGCAGAGTTATTAAGCAGCGTTCACACTTAACAAGACCTGATTTCAGAGCTAAACTCATGCGGAGGCGCGCGGGAAAAAGCGAATGTGACACAATAAAGAGCAATCAGCGTGTGAGGAGAGTGACCAGGAGCAGCAGAGCTCCAGCTTTAACACGATCACACTCTGAGTTATTCTAATCAAACTCTGCAGAAACATAAAAGACCCTGAAACATGTGACTGTGACAAAGGAAAGAAATGTGTTCATAAAGTTTAGTCCAGAGATTCTTCTGTCTGTGCTGCTGACAGTGTCCAGAACTCTGCGGTTCTGAGCGGTTTTCTGGTTCTGGTGTTTCCATGAGTTCAGACAAACCTGGAAGTTCATGTTATTGTTTATAGACCCGTTCATACAGAGCCGGACCTGCCTTCTGTGCTGAGCTTAAGACTGATCATTCTCAGCACAGAGCGCAGAATCAAAGACTCTGGGAACAGTTGGGACACAAATACATGTTCTGTATCTCATAAGCGCTCAGATAATCTTTATTTTGTGTCAATAGGACGAGTATTGACTGAACTACGAACACAAACAGCTGATGAACTTAAACGTCTGCACATCGCGAAAATGACCGCGGCGAAATACGTCGAATTTCTGCACATTTGGGGCAGCTCAACAGAGGAGATTCACCTAAACACTTGGCGCCTCAACCTCCGACCACCACCACCAAGTGTTCCCAACATGCATGTTATTGGTTGGTGGGGAAACGGAGGAAACCACCCAGACACGGGGAGGAACATGCAAACAGAAAGGGCCCGGGCCGTGCGGGAATCGAACCTGATAATTTATCCACACAACTTACACAAAAATGTTAAACAGTGTCACGGTAACTCACCTCCTGTGCTTTTACACAAATTACGTTGTCAAACTCAAGCTTTTCTCTTGTGCACATGAGTTTTTCCATTAAATATCAGTAAATATCATACACTCACTAACTAGAGCTGTGCGATATTGACAAAAATGGATATCTCGATCATTTTTTGTCATATTTCGATTACAATATTCATTCAATAATATCTCAATCCAACAAAATAAAATCCTAAACATGTCTTTACACAAATTAGTTGAAGTTTAATGATCAAATATGAATGTATTGAAGAAACAGTGCATCAGAGGAACAGGTTTTCTTCCAGGACAATGGGCAAAGAACATCAGGAGGAAAATGTGACTGGCATATTCACATTTAAAAAGTATTACTTTATAAAAGTTCAGTCGTGGAGATGTTTGAGGCACTCTGTTACCTTTAAGTCCTTTATTCTTACATGAAAGGCCTACAAGCTTCGCGTGCCCTGATGAAGACACGTTTATGTTGAATGTACTGAAAACACATTCTCCTTTTATCAAAACTTGAACTTTCTAAATGTTTTGACCAAATATTCTGGATAAATAATCATTAGCTCAATAAAAATGCAGGTAAACAAGGTTTTTAAATGTAAAATAATGTGTAATAATTCTATAAAATACTTCTTATACCAGTTTGTCTGACACCACAGAGTTTTTAATGACTAAATGATGTTGAAGCGAAAAAAAAAAAAAGAAAGGAAATCTTGGCTTTTCAAAGCTATTTTTAGTATTTTCAACCTGCTCTTTTTGAAAACTTTATTTATTTTATTGCACGATAAACTCGATATTAAATTTTTACATATCTTCAAAACAACATTCACGATATTATCTAAAATTCGATATATCGCCCAGCTCTATCACTAACGTCACGCTAACATTCAGGAGTAGGGTGACCAGATGAGATTGTTCAAAATTCGGGACGCTGATTTTTGATTTTTTTCGGGGGGGGGGGGCTGTCTGAATGGGAGGAGGGGAGAGGAGCGCGCTCAGAGTGACAAGTCTAGATGCTTGCATCATTCGCAGCACATAGTGCAGAAACAGAAACCTTATAACTTTTTTTGACAAAAGAATAATGGGCCTCATTCATGACACGTTCTTACGAACAAATTTGTTCTTAAGGGCTCCTTACGAACATTTTTGGCATTCACAAAATTTGTTCGTAACGGAAAATGTTCGTCTGTAAGAACAAATCCTACGAACACTGAGGAGCATCGTAAAGAACAAAAAATCAGCTGTTTCAGATTTTTATTTCTTATATAGTTCAGTCAAAAATTGTAATTCCTACATGATTGTATGTTATGTATTTTTGCAAATTATTGTATATAAAATAATTTTAGAAACGAAAAAAAAAATTCAGTTGTGCAAAAAATGTCTCTTTTAATAAACCTGCAGCAGCCTGTCCCAGCCTCAGAGCCTCTGTGATCTGATCCTCACAGGACTCATGTCCCTGTGTCCCCCAGGACCAGAGCGGACTGTGCACTGACTGTGCTCCCCTCTACAGCCGCTGCCCCGCACCCCCCACACGCTCGTTCTACCACGACGTGAAACGCGATAAAAACGGCAAAAGCCCAGCGTTATTTCAATACATTTGTGATGTGAATCTGTTTCCTCTGAGTGTGTTCATGTGAGTTTGGACATTTTTAAAAGACGTTGAAGTATGAACTCAGTGAAAGTGGGGAGACGCGCTTCTGCAGCTTCTTCCTTGATCATTTCTCTGCTCCAAGTCTTGTGAATGACGCGCTGCGCCCGCCCTTTTTGCCATATAAGGAAGTATGCATTATTCATTTTTATGTAAATAACCGTTCGTAGCTGAGTTTGGTGAATTTGGCGTAAAGGCTGTTAGGAAGAAATTTGGCTCGTTACGAACCCGTCGTGAATCACACGTAGAGTTTTCGCAGCAGCTTCTTAAAGTGAAAGTTACGCACAGATTTTACGAAGATTTTCATGAATGAGGCCCAATGTTCCTCACACCAGGAGGCATTGAACAGTCTTTAATTCGTGTCAATCCGTCTCATATTGGCTGAATAAACCAAAAAACACCTGATGAACTAATAGATCTGCAGATTCAATCAGAAAATTACCGCGAAACACATTTCTGTTAAGCAGGCTACTTTTAGAAACCTGTATATGACTTTAGTTTCTGTCGAGAGAGTCCAAGGCGAAGTGGGAAGTCAACTGTGCGCGGAAGGAGCGCGTACGGGCCAAACATTACACACGAGGAGCAGGATGGAAAGCAAAATGCCTCGCGCAGGCAGCCAGGCTCCAGGGACCAAACACACCGCACCGCACGAGGATTTGGGGGCGGAACGAGAAACATATATGACCAACTTTTGCCCAAGTGGAGTTGTTCTATGAGCTGTGATCTGCTGTTGACTCCTCATAGGGAGACACAGAGGCAGCAGCTGCAGCCGCGTCTCTCCCCGCGCTCCCTGTGTGTTATCACTACACTTTCCGCCAGGCAACTTGCACGCCAAAGTACCGAGCAGCCGCGCGCCCCGAGGATAAGCGGTTTTCAATCAAATTGCACAGAAAATAGGTCTGTATTGATGCATTTTAAAGACTCCGGCAGCACTGCAGCCTCTCATACAGTGTTTGGGGCGTAATGTGGACGTGCAGCCTGATGTAATGACATGCAGGTCAGACTCTGCGAGGTGTCACTCGGGGCAAGGATGAAATTCGGGACACGTGGGACAGGATTCGGGATTCGGGACACATGCGTGAATTTCGGACTGTCCCGAATTTTTCGGGACGTCTGGTCACCCTATTCAGGAGATAACTGTACATGGATCTGGAGTCACTTGCCGTTCGTTAAATTGAGTTTTTAAAAGAGATTTGCAATTTTTTGTAATGATAATGCTCCTGCGTAGTTTGAAAAGCCTGGGACTGCTGGATATTTAGACTGATAACTTTATGTGGCTGATTCTGTGTTTTTGTGTTTCAGACTCTAAACCTGATCGAGACGAAGAGGAGGAGCTGTTCTCTGAGCTCTGTCGTCTGGAGAAACATCTGACTGTGATGGAGGAGCTGGAGGAGGAGCTGGAGAAGGAGGAGAAGAAGGAGAAGAAGAAGAACACCTCCACCTGGACCAGAACCTTCACCTGGACCAGACTCTGCAGAAACAAAGACCTGCCCAGCTTTAGTCTGAGTCTGAAGAAAGTCCAAGTCCTGAAGCAGAGACTGAGAGAAGCTCAAGAGGAGGGAGAATACAGGTGAGAGAGAAAAGAAGAGAGAGAGAGAGGGAGAGAGAGAATACAAGTAAGAGAGAGAGAGAGAAGAGAGAATACAAGTAAGAGAGAGAAAGAGAGAGAGAGAGAGAGAGAGAGAGAATACAAGCAGAGAGAGAAAGAGAGAGAGAGAGAGAGAGAGAGAAATACAAGCAAGAGAGAGAAAGAGAGAGAGAGAGAGAAGAGAGAATACAAGCAGAGAAGAGAGAGAGAGAGAGAGAATACAAGTAAAGAGAGAAGAAGAGAGAGAGAGAGAGAATACAAGCAAGAGAGAAAGAGAGAGATAGAGAGAGAGAGAGAGAATACAAGCAAGAGAGAGAAAGAGAGAGAGGAGAATACAGCAAGAGAGAGAAAGGGAGGAAAGAGAGGAGAGAATACAAGCAGAGAAGAAAGAGAAGAGAGAGAAGAGAATAAAGCAAGAGAGAAAGAGAGGAGAAGAGAGAGAGAAATACAAGCAAGAGAGAGAAAGGAGAAGGAAGAAGAGAGAGATACAAGCAAGAGAGAGAAGAGAGGAAAGAGAAGGAGGGAGAAGAAGAGACAGAGAGAGGAAGAATACAAGCAAGAGAGAGGGAGGCCCTGTCCCAATACTCACACTTGCACACTTGTGCACTCACTGAAGTGTGCATTGTTTGAAAGTGTGCAAGTGCAGCAAGTGCTCAAGTGTGCAGAACAGAAATGGGACAGTCCACACTTCAACATGTTATGAATTAAACTGACTGCTAATTACTAGTCTATTTGGATCATTGGAACTGCCACAAACATATAAAACAGTGCGTGAATGTCCATGTCTGGTAGGAATCAGCTTGCCAGCGCAAGGTACAAGCCAAATGGTTTTCTTACAGTAGTATATTATAACTGTGCCTCCTGTTAACTCTCAGAGCTAAGTTGCTAAGGTAGAAGCATTGCATTTGAAAACTCCACACTTGCCTGAAGTGGTAAATATGAGTTGTGAAGTGTGGATAAAAACATTCTAGAGAATTTGGGACACTATGCACTTCAGCGGCTCCGTCGTCAACGCACCATTTGAAGTGCACCAAGTGTGAGTATTGGAGGGCCAGAAGAGAAGGCAGAGAGAAGAGAAATACACAAGAGAGAAAGAGAGAGAAAGAGAGAGAGGAGACATCCATGCTCTCAAGTCTAGTGCATTGTGAGACCATCCTGGAGAGTCACATGCAGAGTGCACCTCGCGTAGCCGACCACACTGACTAGCTCGACCCACGTTGTCGAGAGAAAGAGTCGTCAATCGTGAGCCTTCTTGTGCTAGGGTCCCACGCGCCAGCGCTTCCTCTCGTCCTGACGAATACCCTCTTCCGCTCCGGTACTGAGTATCGAATGAAACTACCCCTGCGCTAGGTTGAGTCAGACTTCTGGATGCAGTGCTACTCCCCAAGACTTTAACTCGTCATGGGAGATGTGACCCTCTGACTCTTATTCTCTCTCGACTCCCTGCTGACGACCTTCCCTTACCATTCTTACCACCCTCCTTCGCTCCCCCGTTATCATTTTATTTTTTCTTCTTTTTGATCTCTCCTTCTTCTCGCTCTGTTATTTATTTCCTCTCTCTCCTCCCTCTCTCCTTTTTCTGTGATTGGGCCCCGCTGTCCCCAATATACTCAACAACTTGTGAGCGCTTTTGCACTTTTCAAATGATATTCAATTTAATGTCGTACGTACTTCTGGCGATGCTCGTTGACTGACGAGACGCCTGAAGCAGGATGCATAATTTGTCATCGAAGAATCTGTCCCCCAAATTTCCTAGAGAACATGTTTTTTTTATCCCACCACTTGCACACATCATATTTACCCACTTTCAGGCAATGTTGTGGAGTTTCCCACCAAATGCAATGCCTTCTCTTCTAGCAACTTTTAGCTCTGTTGACGAGTTAACGCAGGAGGCACTAGTTTTATTAATAATATACTACTGTAAGAAAACCATGCTGTTGTACCTTGCCTGCCACAGCTGATTCCTACCAGACAGGACATTCACAGCCTGTTTTATATGGTTTGTGGCAAGTTCAATGATCAAATAGACTAGTATTTAGCAGCAGTTTAATTTCATAACATGTTGAACGAGATTGTTGGACTGTCCATTTCTGTTCTGCACACTTGAGGCACCTTGTGCACTTGCACACTTTCAAACAATGCACACTTCCAGTGAAGTGCACAAGTGTGCAAGGTGTGAGTATTGGGACAGGGCCTCCCCTCCTCTTGCTTTGTAATTCTTCCTCTTCCTCTCTCTCTTCTCTTCTCTCTCTCTCTTCTCTCTCTTTCTCTCTCTTGCTTGTATTCTCTCTCCTCTCTTTCTCTTCTTTCTCTCTCTTGCGTTGTTATTCGTTACTCTCTCTCTTCTTCTCTTTCTCTCTCTGCTTTGTATATCTCTCTCGTGACTGCTGTGTCTCTCTCTTGCTGTATTCCTGCTCTCTCTCTCTCCTCTCTTTCTCTCCTTGCTTGAGTATCTCTCTCTCTCTCTCTCTTTCTCTCTCTTACTTGTATTCTCTCTCTCTCTCTCTCTCTCTCTCTTGCTTGTATTCTCTCTCTCTCTCTCTCTCTCTCTCTTTCTCTCTTCTGCTTTGTATTCTCTCTCTCTCTCTCTCCTCTCTCTTTCTCCTCTTGCTTTGTATTTCTCTCTCTCTCTCTCATCTCTCTCTCTCTGTTCTCTCTTCTTACTGTGTATTCTCTCTCTCTCTCTCTTCTCTCTTACTTGTATTCTCTCTCGTCCCTCTCTCTCTCTCTTCTTTCTCCTCTCACCTGTATTCGCCCAATCCTCTTGAGGCCTTCTCTCATTCTCTGCTTCAGTACTTGGACTTTCTTCAGACTCAGACTTAAAGGCGTGAGGGGCAGGTCTTTGTGCTGCAGGTCTGCGTCCAGGTGGAAGGTTCTGGTCCATGTGGAGTGTTCTTCTTCTTCTCCTTCCTCCTCCTTCTCCAGGCTTCCTCCTCCAGCTCCTCCATCACAAGTCAGATTTTCTCAGACGACAGAGCTCAGAGAACAGCTCCTCCTCTACGTGCTCGCATCAGGTTTAGAGTCTGAAACACAAAAACACAGAATCAGCCACATAAAGTTATCAGTCTAAATATCCAGCAGTCCCAGGCTTTTCAAACTACGCAGGAGCATTATCATTACAAAAAATTGCAAATCTCTTTTAAAAACTCAATTTAACGAACGCAAGTGACTCCAGATCCATGTACAGTTATCTCCTGAATAGGGTGACCAGACGTCCCGAAAAATTCGGGACAGTCCGAAATTCACGCATGTGTCCGAAATCCCGAATCCTGTCCCAACTGTGTCCCGAATTTCATCCTTTGCCCGAGTGACACCTCGCAGAGTCTGACCTGATGTCATTACACAGGCTGCACGTCCACATTACGCCCCCAAACACTGTATGAGAGGCTGCAGTGCTGCCGGAGTCTTTAAATGCATCAATACAGACCTATTTTACTGTGCAATTTGATTGAAAACGCTTTCCTCGGGGGGCGAGAGCGCGCGGCTGCTGGTACTGCGTGCAAGTTGCCTGCGCGGAAAGTGTAGTGATAACACACAGGATGCGCGGGAGAGACGCGGCTGCACTGCTGCCTCTGTGTCTCCCTTATGATGAGTCAACAGCAGATCACAGCTCATAGAACAAAACTCCACTTGGGCAAAAAGTTGGTCATATATGTTTCTCGTTCCGCCCCAAATCCTCGTGCGGTGCGGTGTGTTTGGTCCCTGGAGCCTGGCTGCCTGCGCAGCATTTTGCTTCCATCCTGCTCCTCGTGTGTAATGTTTGGCCCGTACGCGCTCCTTCGCCGCACAGTTGACTTCCCCACTTCGCCTTGGACTCTCCGACAGAAACTAAAGTCATATACAGGTTTCTAAAAGTAGCCTGCTTAACAGAAATGTGTTTCGCGGTAATTTTCTGATTGAATCTGCAGATCTATTAGTTCATCAGTGTTTTTTGGTTTATTCAGCCAATATGAGACGGATTGACACGAATTAAAGACTGTTCAATGCCTCCTGGTGTGAGAACATTGGGCCTCATTCATGAAAATCTTCGTAAAATCTGTGCGAACTTTCACTTAAGAAGCTGCTGCGAAAAACTCTACGTGTGATTCACGACGGGTTCGTAACGAGCCAAATTTCTTCCTAACAGCTTTACGCCAAATTCACACAAACTCAGCTAACGAACGGTTATTTACATAAAAATGAATAATGCATACTTCCTTATATGGCAAAAAGGGCGGCCGCAGCGCGTCATTCACAAGACTTGGAGCAGAGAATGATCAAGGAAGAATGCTGCATAAGCGCGTCTCCCCACTTTCACTGAGTTCATACTTCACGCTTTTAAAAATCCAAACTCACACATGAACACACTCAGAGGAAACAGATTCACATCACAAATGTATTGAAATAACGCTGGGCTTTTGCCGTTTTATCGCGTTTCACGTCGTGGTAGAACGAGCGTGTGGGGGTGCGGGGCAGCGGCTGTAGAGGGAGCACAGTCAGTGCACAGTCCGCTCTGGTCCTGGGGGACACAGGGACATGAGTCCTGTGAGGACAGATCACAGAGGCTCTGAGGCTGGACAGGCTGCTGCAGGTTTATTAAAGAGACATTTTTTGCACACTGAATTTTTTTTCGTTTCTAAAATTATTTATATACAATAATTTGCAAAAATACATAACATACAATCATGTAGGAATTACAATTTTTGACTGAACTATATAAGAAATAAAAATCTGAAACAGCTGATTTTTGTTCTTACGATGCTCCTCAGTGTTCGTAGGATTTGTTCTTACAGACGAACATTTTCCGTTACGAACAAATTTTGTGAATGCCAAAAATGTTCGTAAGGAGCCCTTAAGAACAAAATTTGTTCGTAAGAACGTGTCATGAATGAGGCCCATTATTCTTTTGTCAAAAAAAGTTATAAGGTTTCTGTTTCTGCACTATGTGCTGCGAATGATGCAAGCATCTAGACTTGTTCACTCTGAGCGCGCTCCCTCCCCCTCCTCCCCATTCAGACAGCCCCCCCCCCCCGAAAAAAAATCAAAAATCAGCGTCCCGAATTTGAACAATCTCATCTGGTCCACCCTACTCCTGAATGTTAGCGTGACGTTAGTGATAGAGCTGGGGATATATCGAATTTTAGATAATATCGTGAATGTTGTTTTGAAGATATGTAAAAATTTAATATCGAGTTTATCGTGCAATAAAATAAAATAAAGTTTTCAAAAAGAGCAGGTTGAAAATACTAAAAATAGCTTTGAAAAGCCAAGATTTCCTTTCTTTTTTTTTTTTTCGCTTCAACATCATTTAGTCATTAAAAACTCTGTGGTGTCAGACAAACTGGTATAAGAAGTATTTTATAGAATTATTACACATTATTTTACATTTAAAAACCTTGTTTACCTGCATTTTTATTGAGCTAATGATTATTTATCCAGAATATTTGGTCAAAACATTTAGAAAGTTCAAGTTTTGATAAAAGGAGAATGTGTTTTTCAGTACATTCAACATAAACGTGTCTCATCAGGGCACGCGAAGCTTGTAGGCCTTTCATGTAAGAATAAAGGACTTAAAGGTAACAGAGTGCCTCAAACATCTCCACGACTGAACTTTTATAAAGTAATACTTTTTAAATGTGAATATGCCAGTCACATTTTCCTCCTGATGTTCTTTGCCCATTGTCCTGGAAGAAAACCTGTTCCTCTGATGCACTGTTCTTCAATACATTCATATTTGATCATTAAACTTCAACTAATTTGTGTAAAGACATGTTTAGGATTTTATTTGTTGGATTGAGATAATTATTGAATGAATATTGTAATCAAATATACAAAAATGATCGAGATATCCATTTTTGTCAATATCGCACAGCTCTAGTTAGTGAGTGTATGATATTTACTGATATTTAATGGAAAAACTCATGTGCACAAGAGAAAAGCTTGAGTTTGACAACGTAATTTGTGTAAAAGCACAGGAGGTGAGTTACCGTGACACTGTTAACATTTTTGTGTAAGTTGTGTGGATAATTATCAGGTTCGATTCCCGCACGGCCCGGGCCCTTTCTGTTTGCATGTTCCTCCCCGTGTCTGGGGGTTTTCCTCCGGTTTCCCCACCAACCAATAACATGCATGTTGGGAACACGTTGGTGGTGGTGGTCGGAGGTTGAGCGCCAACGTGTTCTAAGGTGAATGCTCCTCTGTTGAGAGCCNGAGAATCAGACATTGCCTTACAATGTTTCTAATTCCGAATTAATATTCCGCGAATTAATTAATCGATTAAAATATTTTCCGTCAGTTTACATGGAAATAAATAATGTCCGAATAAAGGTTACATGTTATAACACACGCTAAATCGCTTTATCTATTTCCGCTTAACATCTGGGTTAGGAAAAGGAGAAGGGAACGACAGACGTCATACGTCATTACGTCTACCGAAAAATCAAACGTCGATAGATACGGGACACCAGCTTTTGGCTTTTTTTTTCACCTGGATGTGTAACGCCACGGACAATCGTACAACTTTTTTTGGAGTTGTTCCGATGAAAGTCTTTAGCAGGCAGCGGAGAATCACATCATCCGCTCCACGTCATGTCTGTTAGCGAAGAAGTAGTTCAGTTTTCCACTTTTTGGGATCAGCGCAGCGTCTCTCTCCGCTACAATGACGTACCCTGTGTCAGCGTCTCCTCCGCGTGACATGAGGTACACTCCTCGTTGGTCTGCGTCTCTCTCCGCAGTACAGTCGTACACTCCTCGTGTCAGCCGGCTCTCTCCCGCTTACATGACGTACACTCGCTTGTTCAGCGTCTCTCTCCCGCGTACATGACGTACACATCCTCGTTGTCTGCGTCTTCTCTGCGTACATACGTAATCACTCCTCGTGTCGGCGTCTCCTTCTCCGCGTACATGACGTACACTCCTGTGTCGGCGTCTCTCTCCGCGTAACATGACGGTACACTCCTCGTGTCACGTCTCCTCTCTGCGTACAAATGACGTTAAACACTCCTTGTGTCAGCGTCTCTCTCCGCGTACATGACGTACACTCCTCGGTCCGGCGTCTCTCTCCGCGTACAGACGTACGTACACTCCTCGGTGTCGCGTCTCCTCCGCGTACATAGTCACTCCTCGTGCAGCGTCTCTCTCTGCGTCATGACGTACACTCCTCGTGTCAGCGTCTCTCTCCGCGTACATGACATACACTCCTTGTCCAAAACTTTCCGCTGCCTCGGCGAAAAGGTGAGTGTTTCGTGTTTTCTCCCACTCTTTTCATTATTTGTAGCTCCTGTAGCGCATTTAAATACAAACAAGAAAGTTTCGAGTCCGTGCCGCCATCTTGCATTGCGTCATCGCCGTCAGAAAGACAACGTGCGAGCATGCGCAGTGTGAACGGAATTGTTTTTATTCCGAATAAAACGGTTACATGAGAAAGGAATAAAATTATTCGGATTTAAAAGCGGAATAAACCACCCACTTTATTCGGAATTAAGTTTAAATCCGAATAAACTTTTTATCAGGAATTAACTGTTTACATGGACTTTTTAAAGCGGAATTAATTTTAATTCAGAATTAAATTATCTTTATTCGGAATTAAAACCGTCATGTAAACGGGGCAATTGTTCTCCTCATTGACTCCAATGGAAAGTTCCTCGATGAAAATAACTTTTCCCCAGCCACAAAGTCTCAAAATCTGGTGCCCCAAATACCCACAAGGCTTTGGAGCTGCTGTCAGAGGAGCGGCTTGGATCCCCAAGTCACATCATCATTCACACTGGCACCAATGATCTGCAGAGCCAGCAGGAGAGGGTATCAGACTCACTCAACAGAGTCATAGAGAAAGCCTCCACCACCTTTCCCACCAGCAGAGTGATAATGTCCACCTTGCTCCCAAGGAGAGACTTCCACCCCGACACCATCCTCAGGATCAACACCAGCCTATCCAGAAACTGTGCACGGAGACCCAATGTCCACCCTCGCCCACCACCCCACACTGAACATAAACTGTCTCTACGATCATGTCCATCTGTTTAGAGACGCAGTCCCCATGTTCGCCCAGTCTCTGAAAAACGTCACTCCTAACAGAGACCAACCCACAGTCAGCAGGATGAGCAGATCAGCCCATAGCCCCCACGGACCACCAAGACCCAGACCAACACAACAAAGACAAGGCCGTCCTCAGCACCATCCACAAGGCCGTCCTCATCCCCATCCACGTCCTGTCCCAAGAAGAGGCCACCAAGACAACCTCCACCATCCCAGCCCACAACCACTCATGCCCCTCATGGCCCCACCCCAACCACAGCGACAAGAGCCACGAGCAGGCCCACGAACTTATGCCCAAGTCGTCCAGAGAGCACCAGATCCAGCCTCATCTTCAAGCTATGAAATGAGAGACATTTCATCAGATGCTCAGCCTGCTCTGCTCTCATCTGATTAGACAGGTACCACATTAGAGACTGTGAGACAGAACTATGAACTGAATTGATGTTATTAATTATATAACATTATTATTAGTATATTGACATGTTGCTATATGTTGTTTTAGAAGTGTGTTTTTTTCTCATTTTGGAACACCAATTCGACTACCAAGTATTAATAGAATGTCAAAATCTTTCACTATTTCCTGTTTGAATATTCAGGGTCTGAGGTCTTCTGCTCTTGGCCTTAAGAGCAGGACCTCAGACTTCACTAGAGAGTTAGGAAATGCAGATGTGTTTATACTGCAGGAGACTTGGTGTAAAGGAGATGTCTCCTCTGGTTGTCCCTCAGGTTACATGGAGATAATGTCTCCGTCCATTAAACTAAAGGGAGTAAAACAAGGAAGGGACTCAGGAGGAATGCTAATCTGGTATAAAGCAAACCTTATACAATTTATTCAACTTATCAAAAAAGACAAATTTTCAATCTGGGTCAAAATCAAAAAAGACATTCTCACAACAGATAAAGATGTGTTCCTGTGTGCCATATATATACCCCATTACAATCTCCATATTTTAATGAAGACACTTTCACCATTCTTCAGGATGAGATCAGTTATTTCCAGGCCCAGGGAAGTGTATTGATTTGTGGAGACCTGAATGCAGGACTGGCACAGAACCAGACGTTATCAGCACACAGGGAGACAAATATATTCCTAGTCAAAACAGCATCCCTTTTACTTCACTCTCCAAAAGAAATAATTTTGACAAAACTGTCAATAAAAGTGGACAGCAACTGCTGCAGCTCTGTAGAACACTGGGTCTGTACATGGTCAATGGTCGGTTTAGAGGGACTCTTTCGGTCTTTGCACTCATAGCTCTCCTCTTGGCAACAGCACAGTAGACTATTGACCCTATTTTGTCCCGCCTACTTTTCTAGGACATGCACTTCCTGTTTAGCTGCATTTAGCCTGTAGATTTCAGTCGATGGGTTTATTTTAACTGTCATTATATTTAATTAAAATTGCCCCACAAAACAGACAAACAAACACGTTAGCTACCTTAACAGAGCTAAACAGGAAGTGCATTTCCAAGCCAAGTGGGCGGGACAAAATAGGGTCAATAGAGGTTATGCAGGTGACGTCACAGCATTCTAACTGTGAGTGCTGAGTGGCAAGGATGCATGAGAGTTAATGGAGAGAAAGCACATTTTCTCTTGTAAGAGTTCAATAAACAGATAAAACAGGAAAAATAAACTACAGTTAATAACAAATTCAACCCACCACAAGTCTACCAAGCATTGGATTTGTAACTGACATGTAAACAGAGAAAATCAAGTAACAGTTTTAGCAAAGTAGATAAACTTTAGCTTCTCACATTTATCAGACATTGAAATCACACACAGTTGAACTTATGACCTTTTCTTCTTAAAAAATATGTTTTTGAGTCTGTTTGTTGCAGTTAAAATGTCCTAAATCATCAACTGTTGTTAACAAACATGCTTGTAGTCAACAAGCCGTTGCCACGACAACAAAGAAATACAATGAAGAAATGCCACTCATTCTAAATGTTGCTAAGCAAAATGATGTCAGTGCATAACCTCTATAGCATCACTGACATAGACCCCTTCTACCTGAGAGCATTTACAGTAAGCCCCCTAAGCCCTTTATCAGACCACAGTAAAATCACACTCTACATTAAAGCTACAGCAGACCACCCTCACACAGTACAACCCTGCAATCTGAACTACAGAAAACAACCCTATTATTGGACAAACAAAAGCAAAGAACAATACCAGACAGCTATCAAAACCCAAGCCTTTCAGTCCCATCTAGACTGGTTTCTTTCCACCTCATATCCAGTCAATGAGGATGGCCTCGAACAGGCCATGCAGGACATCTATAACATATTTGACCATGTGGCAGACTTAGCCAATCTAAAAAAGCCCCCGCACCGCAAGCACAAAGGCAAAACCAATGATGAGTGGTTTGACACTGAATGCAGCCAACTGAGAAAGACTCTCAGGAATGCATCAAATCAAAAACACAGACAACCTGACAACCCTGAGCTCCGCCTCCAATACTGGGAAACCCTAGAGTATACAGGAAAACACTCAGAACCAAAAAAGAACAGCATATGAGGCATCAATTACAAATATTGAAGAATCCATTGACTCCAATGATTTCTGGAAGAAATGGAACTCTTTCTGCAAACCACAGAAAGAAGAATTGGCTATTCAAAATGGTAACATCTGGAAAAATCACTTTGAAAATCTGTATACTACTATTCCTCTAAATTCTACCCAAAACAATCTGACCAATAAATTACACATTCTAGAAACTATTTTTAAAGACAACCAAAACCCTCTAGACTACCAAATTACACAAGCAGAACTACTGGCTAAAATCCAGACACTGCGGCCAAGAAAAGCTAGTGGTCCAGATGGCCTCTTGAATGAAATGCTGAAATTTGACGATCATAAATTTAATCTGGCCATATTAAAATTATTCAACCTTATTCTGAATGTTGGATGTTTCCCAGACTCCTGGAGCGAAGGAATCATCTCCCCAATCTTTAAAAATGGAAATAAATTCGACCCAAATAATTACAGAGGCATATGTGTCAGTAGTAATCTGGGAAAGGTGCTCTGCAGCATCTTAAATACTCGACTGCAAGACTTCCTCAGAGAACATGACATCTGAGTAAAGTCAGATCGGATTCACACCCAAACAGAGAACAACAGACCATATCTACACCCTCCATACCCTCATAAATCAACACGTCAACGGAAACAACAGCAAAATCTTTTCTTGTTTTGTAGATTTCAAAAAAGCATTCGATTCAATTTGGCATGATGGTCTGTTCCTAAAATTATTAGAAAAAGGAATAGGAGGGAAAGTCTACGACATCATTAAAACCATGTACACACACATGAAGTGTGCTGTGAAAGTGAACAACATGGAAACAGACTTCTTCCCCCAGAGTAGAGGAGTGAAACAGGGCTGCAGTCTCAGCCCACCCTCTTTAACATTTATATAGATGAATTGGAATTGAGCTGATATCCCTGGTGTCACTCTGTCTGACACACAGATTAAATGCCTACTGTTTGCAGATGATCTTATATTGCTGGCTCCTTCAAAAGAAGCACTACAACAGCAACTGGATCATCTGCTAACCTTCTGTCAGACCTGGGCCCTGACAGTTAATCTGGACAAAACCAAGGTGATGATTTTCCAAAAACGACCCAGGGGTCTAGGAAACCAAACCAAGTTTTTCCTGGGCCCTCACGAGGTGGAGCACACACAGGACTACACATACTTAGGACTACACATCACACCTACAGGAAACTTTAACCGGCTGTGGATGATCTCAGAGAGAAGGGAAGAAGGGCTTTCTATGCAATCAAAAAATCCTCAAACATTAATATACCCATTAGAATCTGGCTAAGAATATTCCAATCTATAATTGAACCAATAATTCTGTATGGTAGTGAAGTGTGGGGTCCTCTTGCAAATCAAGACTTTGAAAAATGGGACAAACACCCAATAGAAACCCTGCACACAGAGATTTGCAAGAGCATCCTCAGAGTGCACAGAAATACCCCCAATAACGGCTGCCGAGCGGAGCTAGGCCAATTCCCCCTGTTAATTAGAATTAAAAAAAGAGCCATCAAATTTTATAAACACCTTAAAACAAGTGACCCCAACTCCTATCACTACAAAGCCCTTCAATGCCAAGAGGAGAACATGGAGAAAAGCCCCCTAAGCCAGCTGGTCCTGAAGCTCAGCACCTCTAACAGCACAAGACAAGCTCAGGATACGCACACACTCAGCACACAGACAATTATAGAACTAGAAAAACAACACTACATTAACTATTGGACATCTAAAACTAAAACTCAAAGCAAACTTCAAAGTTATTTGGCTCTAACAGACAGTACACGGTGGCACAATATTTAAGCACCGTGACTGATGAGAAACTAAGAAAGACTTTGACCATGTACAGACTCAGTGACCACAGCTTGGCCATAGAGACGGGCAGACACAGACAGACCTGGCTGCCCACAGAGGACAGACTGTGTCAACTATGTCCACTCAGAGACACACTTCCTCATTCACTGCAGCAAATATGACAACATCAGAGGCCAGTTCTTCTCCAAAATGAACCAGCAGGTCCCTGGCTTTCATTTCATTTTATTCAGATCTCCATTAGCTGTTGAAAACAGCTAGTCTTCCTGGAGTCTATCCAACATGCTGCCATTTATAATATTTTCACATTATACAATGATCATATAAATAATACATACAGTATATACATAAACTGACCCAACAAAAACCAAACCAAACCAAGACAAGACAAACCACAGGACCTAGTTTATACCACATTATTTCTGCAAACTCTTTGTTAACTGTATATCAATAAATATACAATATAAAACATAATAAAACACAAAGGATGATTAATGTTCAGAAAGCTGTTCGGTGAGCAAATGCCTTTTCACAAGAGCTTTAAATTGGTGTTTTCTATTTTCGTTAATAATATGCCCAGGCAGTGTATTCCATGTGAACATGGATCTGTACATTACTGTTTTCTTTGCATTATTTGTTTTTACTTTGGGTAGAATAAACCTTCCCTCCGTAGCATGCCTGGTCTCATAATTATGTTCATCAGAACTAAAGCACAATGTCTGATATAATACTCGAGGTAATTTAGTGTCAGTAATACTCCTGGTCAAATTAAGCAATGATGCTGTAAATCTCTCTTTTACTTTTAACCAGGATAAGCGACTATGCATCCAGTTTACATTAGTTCTGTATGAACATCGCAATACGCATCTGGCTGCTTTGATTCTCTACCTGAACAACCAAAATGCAACACATTCTTGGAGAGAACAGAGTCAGCAGCTTAGCAGCAGCTAAATATGTCCGACTGTGCCACAACCTGAGGGACAAGCACAACAACCACACATCTGACACAACCACCTGACCTGTGTGTGTATGTATATATATGTATATACATACACACACCTGACCTGTGTGTATGTATATATATGTATATATACATACACACACCTGACCTGTGTGTATGTATATATATGTATATATACATACACACACCTGACCTGTGTGTATGTATATATATGTATATATACATACACACTGACTGTGTGTATGTATATATATGTATATATACATACACACACTGATGTGTGTGTATGTATATATATGTATATATATGTATATATATATACATACACACACCTGACCTGTGTGTATGTATATATGTTATATACATACACACACCTGACCTGTGTGTATGTATATATATGTATATATACATACACACACCTGACCTGTGTGTATGTATATATATGTATATACATACACACACCTGACTGTGTGTATGTATATATATGTATATATACATACACACACCTGACCTGTGTGTGTATGAATATGTATATATTGTTATTTAGAATATTGATTGCTGTTTATATTGTTGTTATTACTGTTATTATTGTTATTTTTGCTTTGGCAATGTTGTTGTGCAATCGTGCCAATAAAGCCTTTTGAAATTGAAATTGAGAGAGAGAGAGAGAGAGAGAGAGAGAGAGAAAAAGAGAGAGGAGAGAGGGGAGAGAGAGAGAGAGGGAGAGAGAGAGAGAATACAAGTAAGAGAGAGAGAGAGAGAATACAAGTAAGAGAGAGAGAGAGGAGAGAGAGAGAGAATACAAGTAAGAGAGAGAGAGAGGAGAGAGAGAGAGAGAGAATACAAGTAAAGAGAGAGAGAGAGAGAGAGGAGAGAGAGAGGAGATACAGTAAGAGAGAGAGAAAGAGAGAGAGAGAGAGAGAAAGAGAGAGAGAGAGGGGAGAGAGAGAGAGAGAGAGGGAGAGAGAGAGAGAATACAAGTAAGAGAGAGAGAGAGAGACAGGTCACCCAGTCAGCTCAAAAGTTTTTTCAAACACTTTCAGTTGGTTAATGTGAAAAAAAATCTAAACTGGAATTCAACACAAATCCATCTGGAGTGAGGAAGGTTAGCTGAATGCTTGAAGTGGCAGAAATGCGTCAGATGCAGGTTTGAACATTTGTGACATTCACTGACTTCAGATTTGAACCTGACCCTTTGACCCAGACTTAGGAGGAGGAGAGGCTGGAGGAGAGGTGGGTTAAGCAGGTGTCTGAACAGATTGAATGCTCCACTTTTGAATCAATCCTCCGTAGCCCTTCTCCCTCTCTCTCTCTTCATAGTGCTTGTATATTCCCTCACATCTCTCTCTTGCTCTCTGGTCATTCTTTATTCTTTATTCAGATCCTCACTAGCTTACACATTGTGGTTGCTATAGTCTTCCTGGGGTCTGTAAAAATGTGTTGGTACAGGTAGGGTGATCACCTCTATAATTCCTAAAAATGGGACAGGTTTTGGAATTTGGTGGGACCGACTTGACAATCTGCATAATTTACATAATAAACCTGTTTTAAACTAAATACACTGTTTTGAATCTAAAATAAACACTATTGTTTGATTATTGAGCCTACAGCTACACGTAGGACATTTTAAAATGTTAAAAAGTAAATGAACTGATTTTTTCGTCTTATTTATAGAGACATCATATTTGGAACAGTTGATTTTGGTCTTTAGATAAAAGCTTACATTGATGTAGAAGTTTCTTACTGTCCTTCCTTTTGGATGAGCTTTGGTGTGTGGCATGTAGGTTTAAAGTGAACCATAGATATAATCACACATTTACCCTAAAACTCTTCTAATCTCATCACGTATGTAAATACAAGACAAATACCTTGGAAGTATTTGTAGTTTTATTAAAATAAGTGTTTTAAATAAATGACATTGATGAGGCTGCCATTTTGCTGCGGTTATGACATAAAATAGTGTTGTCATAGTAACAGGTAACTAAGCAACATGAATTCCTCAGTTAAACTTGTCAGTTTGAGCCGGAGTTTGGCCAAATACAGGAAGATAGCGTGTAATCTAGTGACACTGAAGATATCGAGAGGAAGAGGCAGAACATGACACTGTCAGAGGTGTTTTTGTGGAACTGTTCACAGATGAAACTGTGGGAGTAACCATGGAAACACTATTTTATGTCATCAACCAAAATGCATGGACAAAATGGCGGCTCCCAGTGGCTTGAAAACAACATAAACAATGATAATTTTATAAAAAATAGTAATCAGTTATATATTTGTTTGTAATTTATTTGAAGAAGCATGAGCAGTACTAGTGTTTTAGTCACATTTGTCTTATATTCAGGGTTCCCTTTAAGTCATATTTCCTTCCGTGGTTGATGGAGAAGTCTACAGTTGTACACAGACGCATGATTTTTTTTTTTCCAACCCAGTTATGCCATACACCATTATTTTGCATTGGTGGCTATGCTAGCAAAAGTTTAGATTTTCAAATATTTTCTTCTGGGATTTGGATAAGGTTAGGATTAGGGTTAGGTTAACTTAATTTGGTTAAATGTAGGCATTTGAGAAAGGTATGCTAACCGGGTCGCGGCATGACTGCGTTGGGAAAATGAAAGACGCTACACAGACTGTACTGCTCTTTCATTGTCTCCCACCGCTGGTCAAACCCATGAGGGTGTTTCAGTTTAATCCCGTTTGTACCTGCAAACTCTTCTTCTCTTCAATGACCATTTAGGCTCCTTTCACACACATGACATTCACGTGTCTCCCTTGCTGACGGCACTTAGAAGTTTCCTCACAAACAGTGGGCGGGAAGGCACAGACTGAGGACGTGTGGTGCTGCTCATCACGCGAACGCGCACAAACATGGACTGAAGATGGAAATTAGCCACGTTGGCTATAATCTTTACATATTTATATGTAAATGTTCATTAATATGTGTTGTCCCTTTATAATAAAATAAATAAGAAAAAATAAGAAAACCAGACGCCCAAATTCTAGGGCCGGGAATCGATAAAAAAAAATTAACTAATTAATCGCAAATCTGAAAGAAATTAATCGCGATTAATTTTTAATTTTCACATACCCTTGTTAAACGCAACTAATCAAATTTTTCTTTGTTTTGATGGTTTAAATTGTTAATTTAGACATTTTGAGAGTCCTACTCATCTATAATTAACTTTAATGGGTCTAATAATTTATACTGAAGCCTTTTGGATTGATTTATAAATTATTTTTAAAATGACACCAAAATAATATATATTGAAAATAATACACAGGTCCTTTAATGAAGTCCTGCCCTTTAAGAGGCACCGTCTGTCATAACGAGCTCATTTATGTGAATGAGAGATGGTTCAGATACAAACAAACTGATGTGTGTGGTACGGAGCAGTGGAAGAGCGCAGCATGAGACGGGAGAGTGACAGAGAAGAACACAGCAGTGAGAACGAGGCAGGAAAGAGCACGGGAGTACGAGACGGCACATGGGAGATGTGATCCGCCAGTACGACCGGGAGACGTGGCGGATCACGGCGATGGTGACTCAAAACGGCACGCACGACCACGCATGCCACGCAAGCACACGTACAGAAGGAAAGAAAAGGCAGAAGGCGCTTGTCCTGACGTGTCTGACGCTCAGACGTGCGCAGCTGAGCAGGTGAAGCGAGTAAAATTAATCGATGCGTTAATTTATTTTGACGCGATTAAAAGAAAAAATTAATCGCACTGCGTTAACCCGTTAATTTAATTCATGTTTTAACACGGCGCTAGAGGTGTTGTAATCGTCATGTCCGATCAACTGTGAAAAAGCAGGAATCGACCTTGATAAGCGAGTCGCGGGACAGGACCTCACCTCTCTCTGTTCATGGTGTATAATTACAGTACATATTTATATTCCCTCACATGTCTCTCTCTCCCTCCTCAGCCTCCCGCTCCCCCCCGAGGCGCTCTCTTCCTTGGTGGTGCGTGTACGTGGCCTGGCTGCTGGTGGCGTCCTCCGCAGGCATGTGTGGGTACTACACCATGTTGTACGGGCTGAAGTTTGGGAAAGAGAAGTCCATCAGCTGGCTCGTGTCTATGTCAGTGTCCTTCTTCCAGAGTCTGCTCCTCATACAGCCGCTCAAGGTACAACTCTCACCCTCTCACCACGAGCTCACAGGTTCTTCTATGTGGACAGGTTAGAGCAGGAAGTTTATTCAGACTTAAACCATCAGCCTGAGTTGTGTCTGTTGTCTTCAGGTGGTGGGTCTGGCTGTGTTTTTCGCTCTCGTTGTGAAGAAAGTGGACGAAGAAGAGCTGGACAACGTTCAGATCCACAGAGACAAAGGTGAGACTCAGACACAGGTTTAAAGGAGCTTTTTCTAGTATCTAACGTGTGTGTAACGTTAAGGTGTTTTGTGTCCCACAGTGTCGTCGTCGTTCTCCAGAGACAGAGACCTGAGCCTGTACAAACCTCCTCCTGCTGCAGACGTGGAGAAGATGAAGAGAAACAGAGAGAAAGAACAGAAGGCCTACGCTCTGCTCACTGAGATACTGGGTAAGAGAGAGAGAGAGAGAGAGGAGGGGGAGAGAGGAGAGAGAGAGAGAGAGAGGAGAGAGAGAGAGGAGAAAGAGAAACAGAGAGAAAGAACACAAGGCCTACGCTCTGCTCACAGAGATACTGGGTAAGAGAGAGAGGAGAGAGAGAGGAGGGGGAGAGGAGAGAGAGAGAGAGAGAGAGAGGAGAGAGAGAGGAGAAAGAGAAACAGAGAGAAAGAACACAAGGCCTACGCTCTGCTCACAGAGATACTGGGTAAGAGAGAGAGAGGGGGGGGAGAGAGAGAAGAGAAGAGAAACAGAGAAAGAACACAAGGCCTACGCTTTACTGACAGAGATATTGGGTAAGAGAGAGAGAGAGAGAAGAGAGAGGGAGGGGAGAGAGAGGGAGAGAGGGGGAGAGAGGGAGGGAGAAAGAGGAGAGAGAGAGAGAGAGAGGGAGGGAGAGAGAGGGAGAGAGGGGGAGAGAGAGGGAGGGAGAAAGAGGAGAGAGAGAGAGAGAGAGGGAGGGGAGAGAGAGGGGGAGAGAGAGGGAGGGGAGAGAGAGGGGAGAGAGAGAAAGAGAGAGAAGAGAGAGAGAGAGAGAAAGGGCTCGTTTTTATCTTTAACCTGCCCTGGAGCTTGGTCGTTTATTCTTATGAGACGATGGACAAAGGAATTAATTAAGAAAAGAGTGGAAGGAGCTTCTTCTTCTTATGGGCTTGATTATTATAGATTCTGTACTTTTTCTGTTCAATCTTTTAGTGTTGGTTTTGTTCATGTGGATGCTGCTGCTCGTGGCGTTTTCTTTTCCGTTAGCCAGTGGTGGGAAAAGTGTTGACAAAGTAATGACTTATTACTTTTTAACCCTTGTATTATATATATATATATATATATAATATATATATATATATATATATATATATATATATATATATATATATATTATATATTAAATCCATGCAAAACATTAAAAAAACAGGTTAAACCAATAACATCTTTACTTTAGATCAGTGCTTCTCAATTATTTTTTGCCGCGCCCCCCCTGGGAAAGAGAAAATGTTTCGCGCCCCCCCTACTCACCGCGGTGACTAAAAATCAGATTATTATCTATAAAAAGTGTATAAGTATATCTAAAAGTGTATCCTTTTAAACATTAACAAAAGAAAAAAATCAATATCAACTTGAAACAAAGTTCAACAAATATTAACTTTATTTTGTACGTTTACACTTTGCAAGTTTATTTATATATTCTTTATTCATATTTTTTGCAGTGTTATTTTTACAGTGTAGTCAGCTTCACAGGCTGAATAGAAAAGGCTTTGAAAGCTGCGCTGGGCGCTGTTTATTCCATAAGTGATCAGAGCCGTACCGTTTGTGTGGAGTAAAGTTGGTGAAATGATGAGGCAGATCAGGCGTTTTACCGCGAACACGCGACCTCGGGCTTGTTGACGCTGCTCTGTCCCAGCTGAGCGAGCGCGCGGTGCCGGGGCCATTCTTTTCACCTGTGTGTGTCTGGCGCGGTGCGCGAGAAGCCCGGACCGCTGCTCACAAACACAAGCGGAGAGACGCAAACGAAATGTACCAACACCGGCACCACGATCAAAGCAGGGCAGACAAGGAGCGTGAACGGGACAGATTTTATGAAATGCGCTGATTCAGGACAGACAGGAGGACTGATAGGGCTGGAGCTTATTGATCTAGATACGCGCCCCCCTGGCATCGCATCACGCCCCCCCAGGGGGGCGCGCCCCACTATTTGAGAAGTACTGCTTTAGATTATATGAACATTTAGAAAAGAAACAAACAATAAGTTTTTTATGTGCTTTGCCAAGTTGTTTCAGGAAAAGCCAACGTTGAAACAATTAGCCGTCATTCCATTGTTGGTCGATATAGTCCACAGGACATAGGTATTGTACGAAGACACGTCCACAATGTTGAAGAAAATCACCAAGGGACAACTGACTGATTTGATGCCATTTTTGCCTGAGATCCAGAGCCCAGGCTTCAGCAAATTGTGAAGAGTGGGTCTGGTCACCATTCCACTAACCTGGCTCACGCCAGATGGATCTGTGTTGAACTACGATTTGAGTTCTTCCACAGTATCCATCTAGAACTTGACTCTCTGAAAGCGTTCAAGAAAAGGCGGGGCGTTTAGTGAAATACTTGGAGCTGATTGGGTGTGAGGCCAACCTTATTTGTGCTTAGTGTAACCCGGTTAATTTTTCTGCTCCTGCTCCGTTTTCTCTTCTGCCCTGTTTTTTCTGCCCGTGACTAAGTCCCAACTCTCGCGAGACTTTGCGCACGCACTACGAGACTTGGTGCGTCAAAACACATTCAAGCTGCGTCCCAATTCAGGGTCTGCATCCTTCAAAGGCTGGTTCGAAGGCCGGTTGCGTCACTCCCGCGGCTACAAGTGCTGTCCCATTTCATGCAGCCTGCGAATCCGGCCTGAAAACCGGCCTCCGTTTCCTTGGAAACGCGCTGTGAACGAAGGATACATCTGAGCACACTTCGTGGCCTCCCATATCCCAGAATGCTTTGCGCGGCGCTGGTCAGACTCACGTAAACAAAACGGAGCGAACGCAACTCGTCTTGAAAGCTGCGAAAACACGTGAGTACACGCTTTAAACTTAATAAAAAGTTACCAGCACGAGTGTTGTCATTAAATAACGGCATTACGGTTTGAAAGATGTGAAAGTTGTTTTGTATTAACTCAGTAAACCTCGGTGGATTAAGCTTAAAGTGAGGCTAGTAAACTGCAGCTAACGCAGTGAAAAGTCCGTTCAAAGTTTTGTATTTAGGGCAGATTGCCAACACAAACGCTAATTCTGTTTTTACTTTAAGGAGAAAAGACCCTCGCGGATTGATTATTAAAGTTATGAAGAGAATTAACCACGTTTTCATTGCTACAAGGACTAAACATTTGGCAAGTGGAGCCTGGAGGTAAGAGTACTCGTATTACATATAATAGTATTAAAAAGCTCTGTATTATTGTGCTCAATACAAGTATTTATAAAATAAAACCTTCAACTTATGCATGTCATTCTGGAAACTACTGGGAAAAAATTACAGTCCCTGAATGAAGTCAAATTACTTAGTCTTTTTTATGTTACATAAGAAACTTCATTGTTTCACAAAATCACCACAATTGAGTACAACATTAGACAGCAAAATAATCTGGGTGAAATCAGCAAAGGATGGGCAGTAATTTAAAAGATTTGTACTGGCACTACCTGTATGTGGCTCTATGTTGTCTTAAACATAATAACAGTTGCCTACTGTCAAAAATATTTAACGTAGCTGTTTCTTTTACTGGGTTTTTGCAGCTTAATGTCTGAGGACAATCCACACTGCAGACGATGTAAAATGTCTCAAATCCAGAGGACACATTTCCAGCAAGAACAATAAAGTGCACCTAGCACTACACTGGAGGAGAAAGGATCCCTTCAAAAAGACTACTCTGAGCATTGGTAGGGGACATGAGCATTTACCTATTGAAACATTTCTGAATTTGGGTTGCAAGATTAATCATGACCAAACTGAAATGCCAAATAAAATCTATATTACATTTATTGTATTCTGAATCCTAGAAGCCAATGCTCTGTATTGTTTGATGCGCTTATCGATGTATTTATTTTGGATTTCAGATGTGCACTGTGAACTTAAATGACCAACCAATAATAATCTTTGTGTGTATTTTATCACAGGATTTGACTCTGATGGTGATGTTTCAATCCAAAGAGAGCCCGTTCTCGACCAGGACCATGTTATCGATATCTTCAGGTTGACAAGCATCAGTCCTGCCCAAGTGTGACGCGTCCTCTCTCCACTGTTCACTGCATCAGTGTGACACATCCAGAGTCTGAAATGCTGAAGATGTGGTGGTCTGCTGACTGAAGACCTATGTCTGCATCAAACACTCACCTTACAACACTTGACTAGGGTGGATAAGCTACAGCAGCAATGGTTCAATGAAGTTTAAGTTTTGAAGAAGTTAAATACAACCCACCTAAGTTTTTTTTATCAGATCAGAATTTTAAAGTTTCATTCTTTAGATCAGTGATAAAGTTCACAATTAGTAATTTGGTGAGATGACGCAAAACCTATTACTAGTAAAAGAATAGAACTCGGTTAAAAATCCTTATTGAAGAGATGCACAATAATCCCTTTCCAGTTACTGTCTGTGATGTGTTTGAGTAAACCGAGCATTTAAAATGATTTTATCATGAGCATTGGCTACTAGATGGTACAAAGCCCACTGTATTAACACATTTAAAGTATGATATTTTGTGAAACACATGACACATAATTAACAGCAGCTTAGAAAATATGATCGTGCTGACACAATAAACGTGACTGGACGAAATCTACAAGTATCATTTAAATGCACAATTCAATAAGTAAATAGAATAAAAAACCTTTTAGTTTGTACAGAAAAATACAATGTAAATTTTTGTCTTACTCATGTTTACACATGTCAATTTTGTATTTGTCAAAACTCGCAATTTGTTGGTTGTTTCATAAGGATTTTGAGTTTATGATGGGAATAATTGGATGTGTCTTCTGATCAATTACTTAGCACTGGCATTATGTGGTAGTAAAGTCAGATGCTTAAATTCAAACATAATACAATAAATGTAATAATTTTTTGATTACAGTAAAGAGCTAATGTGAGTTTATTATGAGCACAAGAGTCAATGAAACGTGTGGGTTTTATATTTTGTAACTTGCTTACTGTACCAGAAGTTCTTATTTAATATATTTGTTAAAAATAAACATTTTTTAAATACAAGATTCTCTGTTTATAGACTGACTTAAATGCACATGTCTCTTATGTCCCTAAATATAGCGTATTTTATAACGTATTAAGTTGAAACTAAGCTATTTTACAATATTTATTTATCCAGAACTACTTTTCTCAAACCATAGCACTTATGAGAGATTATCCCCTATCTCTTGGACTCACTAAATACTTGCGCTTTGGTGCGTAATGTTTTTATTATGGTTTTCTTGCAGCCATGTGCGTAAATATGCGGAGTTGCGTGACGTTAGCTTTAGCGCACTAGCATAGCAGCGTCTCTGGTTGCTACGGGCAACGGCAGCGCTGCGAAGGCTAGACCTGTCCCATTTCGACACGGCCTTTGCGGTCCACGGAGGCCACTCGAGAAGCAGCCTCCGTCAACCGGCCTTCGAACCAGCCTTTGAAGGATGCAGACCCTGAATTGGGACGCAGCTTCAGTCATGGCCGCGCGCTGTTGCTCTCATGTGGTGTGGGTCCCGAGTGTTACTTAGCTGCTGCAGGTAGGCATTTAAACCTCGTAAATCGGCAGATTTTGCCCCAAATTGTGCTCTTTACTTACTGTTATGCCTCCTAACCTTTTAAAGATGCCTCTTGCTGTGTGACGCTGTGCATAAGTGCCTATATTAAGCGGAACTGGTGAGTGTTAACTTGTTGTTTGTGTGAAGCTAACATGCTAACAAGCGGAGCTAACATGCTAATGCTAACGCTCCTTTACACTGTATATGAACCTGTCGGCTGGTGCTGGCGCTAGCTGCACTTGTTCCTCCTGTGTATTTATGAAGATTACAAGGTGCTAATTTATTCTATGCTTCATGTACTGAAACAAAATGATTTGTGCACTTTACTTATGAATGTTTGGCCAAACTAAAAAACTAAAACTGGAACTACTACTGATTTAATGGATTGAATTCAATGAAAGTGATGTTGACTATTTAAAGTTAAATATGCACTTTTAATATTATGCTAACAGCATTATATTGCAATATGGAGTACTCTTGATAGAAATAATTTATTCTATGAACATGTTTGTAATTGATTGTGATTATGATGATGATTTATATTATGACAAAATGTTATGATGTTATGGAATGATGAATAGTTTATTTGTTGTAGCACTTGATATATTGTGTTACTTATTGCTGGTCCTGTTTTGCACAGGCCAGGTTCCTGATCTGGATGGCGAGCTAAAATCGAGCCTGGACACACTAACAGTCTTGAGTGCATGCGTCCACCTGTGCGGTAGGAGGCATTGTAGCCGCACCCCACACACACTTTTCACGCACACACCAACTCTGCAGTTTTTTTTCCTTTTGAACATTGGACTCTCGTTGCAAGCCCTGCAGTGTGGATACATTCAATGAACTTTTTCCGAACCGCTCTGGAACTCACAAAACGTTTCGTGACCTGTGGATTATAAAAGAACTGTGCGACTACAATTCTTGTGCTCAAGAAAAACCTCTTTAACGCGTTGTACTCATTCAAAACCCATAACAAAACCAAGTGCACTTCTGTATATACATGTACATATTGTTTGTCTCCACTTTTGTAAATAATATCACAACTGAGAACTACATACCTGTGTTTGTGTTTCATTAAGCACCTCATTTTCCTCCGAGCTTACCTAGAATCTCTGATACTAGCCTACCAACTACTACTGCTACTACTAGTTATTATACAAATTGCAGCATCATATATGCTACATTAGCCAATCACAGCAACAACTCGTAATGGTCTATTGTAGTGAAACATTCACTGCCCATCTGATCTCTGAAAGTTTAAGACAAGTTTCAGCATTTTTGCCACCTTTTGGAAGCTGGATTGAATCTTTGAATCACAGGACAACAAGATGCTTACTTGTCCCACATCCCTTCTCCCAAACCACATTCCTTGCGTTGAGTTTGATTGATGACTCAAGCTAGCAACTTCAAACTGATAAAACCAAAGGGGTTTGGGGAGAAAGACATTAATTCAGAACTGTTTTCACAGGACGAATTGCTATGTACAAAGTGTGACAATGTCAATAATGTGTATATATGCTGTACATGTGTGCCTTATAGCTCGGACTTTGGTAAGAAAAGCCGAGGCACAATGAGACCTGAAAATATCAGGGGTCATAAAACCCCCAGTGCTCATGACTGAGATAAAGCAGAGCTTCAGGCTGATTGGACAATTTCCCCACCAAAGGGGGAGGACTTCTGCTCAGGAGAAGCTCAACACACAATCTCACTCTCTTCAAGTTTTTGCAGCCGCTCAGACAAGTTCTCTCATGGAGAAGTGGTGAACATGTGCATCCTGCTATAGGCCGAAGCCTGGTCTCGATGCAGAAAATGGAGCACTAGACTTTGGGCACCTCTGGATCAGATCTTTTGGGACTTCTTGTAAGCCACACACAAGAGCCACCATGATCCATTAAGCCAAAACTCTTCTTTTTTGAGAACTTTCAGAATTTTCAGCCTCAACTCAGAGATGGAAAGACAAAGACTTTTTTTGGGCCCACGCCCCAACTTCATCTCTCTCCACATTTTCGGATGTGAACATTGCTTAAGGCAGAACCAACGCAAACGGACATTTTTGCAACTTCAACCACGGTCTATCCAGACACCACGTGCAGGGAGCAATGAGGAGCTCATCTTCCCACAGCACGACCTCTACAGAGACAAAGGAGGACGGCAGCCATCTTCAGACTCTGGTCGTATAAACTGTCACATGGGCTGGTATAGACACAGTTAATGCAAATAGATTTAGATAAACAGTCTACTCTTAACGTGCATTATTGGAAACTCATCTGCATACTTTATTTAAACACTGTATGTCATTTTCTGGTCAGTAAATCTTCATAAACCACAACTTATTTTGGTTAAGTGCATGATTAATTTTCAGAATGGAGTCCCTGGGAATGTGTCAAGATCTTACAACCTTCAGATTAGACTAATTAATTAATTAGTCAATAAATTGTTAATTAATTAAAATATTTGGTATTAGAATCAACTTTTTCTCACTTTGGTGAGTGGTGCCCCGAATAATCAATCTCTATTATGATTCTATTTATCAAATTACTACATATTTGGTGCTTCCGTTGTGAGGCCAATGCCAAATATTGTAGTAATAAACAAAATCACTACACTATCTAATGTCTGCATGAGATAGAACAAGTGTCACACATACTGCTCTTCTTTCAAAAACAAATTACTCCGTATCCAAAAATGTTTTTCTTTTTGTCAGACAGGAGTGTTTCTTTACCTGCTTTACATGTTTCAGCTACTTCCTGTAGCCTTCCTCAGAACTTCTGAGGAAACTTAGAACAAGAAGACAGAATGAATCTCTTCACAAATTACTCCGTACTTCTGCTAAAACTGCATCAAAAGCAGCAGAAACACAAACATCCACAGGAGCAGCCATCTTTGTTTAGCTTGAATCAGACTCGACGACGGCGCCGGGGCACTAGCTGCCCGTGTTAGCCCGCCCTGCTACAATGTGATTGGGCCTCAAAACCACGCTGTTGTGATGTGATTGGGCTGAAACACCGCTGGTTCAGACTCTCAAACCAATTGGGCGGCTGGAAGGCCAGATGGTTTCTCTCGTGTTTGTGAATTCACAAATATCACGAGATAAACCATCTGACTGGCCAGGTTACCATTCCCCTGCCTGTGTTTCAGATCAATACCAAAATGTACTGGGCAATCAGATTAGTTTATTTGCCTGGTGCAGATGAAACAAAAAACTTGATTTTGCTTTGCTCATTGATTCTGCAGAAAACCGCAATGTTTTCAGTTCCACGTGATATCTTTTCATCATAAGCAGCCATGTTGGTTTTCATGCACCAGACGATGCATATCTCTGATTGGCTAATTTTTCAGTCAGTCATGGCCACTGAAATTCTACAGAGGGGATGGTGGCCAGACGATATTTTCTTTTATATTTATTGTCTGGATTTTCCAGGAGAGGCTTGTTTCGCATGTACAGCGCTGATCAAAATCTTAAGACCAGTTGAAAATTTGCTAAAATTCACATTTTGCACATTTGGATCCTAATTAGGTTTTAGGTAGAGCTAGATTATGCAAAAGCAAGAAGGGGAGTGTGACGAAAAAAATTGGAACTTGTCATTTAAAAAAAAAATAATAATAAACTGAAAAAGGCTGTTTTTCAGCTGATCCAAATCTTAAGACCAAAGGCTATAAAAGCTAAAATCTGCTCAAAATTCTCCTTTTCTGTCAGGCTTTCAGACAGTTATGTCCTCCTGATGGTTAAAGTAAAGAAGTTTTCACTTCTTGAACGTGGCCGGGTCATCGAGCTGCATAAGCAAAGCCTCTCACAGCGAGTCTCTGCTGCTGAGGCTGGACGCTGTCAGACACTCATTCTAAATGTTCTCCTGAGCATTATGGAACAACAAAGTCAAGTGTAGACCCCAAAAAATGACACCTGCGCTGAGCCGGAGGATCCTAATGGTGTTTGTCCAGACACAGGGCAGTTCTAGACTCACATTATGGCCCTCACTGGAGCCAACTGCAGCTCAATAAACATCAGACCAGGGCCTCAGTCATGAGGGGATGCTCCTGCAACATCTGCATCTAACCAGCCGCTGTTTGACCTGCACCACCTGAAGCTCCAGCGTTTGACCTGCTCCACCTGAAGCTCCAGCGTTTGACCTGCACCACCTGAAGCTCCAGCGTTTGACCTGCACCACCTGAAGCTCCAGCGTTCCACTGAATGAAAAAGCAGCCCACACCAGGATGGAGCTCCCTCCACTGTGCCGGGAAGAAAACATCTCAGGTGGATCTCCTTGTCATGTCAGTAACGTTGGAAGTCATTTGGACCGTCAAGGTTCATTTTTTTTCTCATCAGAGAATAAAACTTGTTCCACCTTTCAGTGTCTCATGTTTGCTGCTCCTGGCAAAGTCTAAACGAGCTGTTTTGTGGCGTTGAAGGAGACGAGTCTTTAAAGTGTTTTTTGTTTTTGAAACCCTTTTCCTACAGATCCGTCTGATGGTTATTGAGCTGCAGTCGGCTCCAGTGAGGGCCATAATTTGGGTCGAGGACAAACACCATTAGGATCCTCCGGCTCAGCGCAGGTGTCATTTTTTGGGGTCTATCACTTGACTTTGTTGTTCCATAATGCTCAGGAGAACATTTAGAATGAGTGTCTGACTGTGTCCAGCCTCAGCAGCAGTGAGTCGCTGTGAGAGGCTTTGCTTATGCAGCTCGATGACCCGGCCACGTTCAAGAAGAGAAAACTTCTTTGCTTTAACCATCAGGAGGACATAACTGTGAAAGCCTGACAGAAAAGGAGAATTTTGAGCAGATTTTGGCTTTTATAGCCTTTGGTCTTAAGATTTCGATCAGCTGAAAAACAGCCTTTTTCAGTTTATTATTATTTTCTTTAAAATGACAAGTTCCAAATTTTTTTTGTCACACTCCCCCTTCTTGCTTTTGCATAATCTAGCTCTATTTAAAACTTCATTAGGATCCAAATGTGCAAAATGTGAATTTTAGCAAATTTTCAACTGGTCTTAAGATTTTGATCAGCACTGTACTGACAAAAAGGACAGACACCGTGAGTGACAAGGACAAGGGCAAGAAAGTCTTGTTTCTACTTGAACTTGGGTCTCAGGGCAATCTAAACAAAGTTTATTAAAGAAGAGATCACCAAAGAGATGTTTATTTTAGACCTGAACAGTTATTTGCCCACATTAAAATGTCCGGGTCAAAATGACCCGCAACATCATATTTGTATACACACCCTACACAGACATTATACTACACATCAGCGAGTCAAGATTTTACACACAAGTTCATGACCCAGGATGAGGAAAAGTCACAAAATTGTAGGAAGAAAAATAATGGATAACTAGTACTTTGGTCAAGGCAAAAATTGAAACGGGTCAAATTGACCCGTAACATAATATAAGGGTTGTACTTAGTTACACTGCTTAGTTACAGCCCCAAAAACTTAATTACATTACTTTTTGTGTATTATTGCAAACACTGATCACAAATAGGATATAACATTGTATTATTGGCATTTAAACAGAGGTAAGCAACAAATGAGCGGCTTAAATCGTCTCAAATTCAGTCAAATCAACATTAAAATGATTCTGTCCTTGTTCCAGCTGCTGATCTGTGTTTCTGAGACGTTTATCTCACACAAGACGTCACTATTGTTGTTGTTTTTTTTTACTTAAAGGAGATCTATTGTGTTTTTTCCAGCAAATTTTTCCTGTTCCAAACTGCAGAACTGATAAGCTCCGCCTCTTCATTTTAAAATGTAACTGTAAGAAATAATAATAATAATTAAAGCCGCAAGCGGCATTCCAACGGCCCTCGCGGGCCGTGCTTCCAACTACTCGGACCTGCTCCTACCTAAGGATGGCGCTCTGAGTCATTTTGTGATATGGTGTTAGTGGCTCATAAGAGCCTCGTCACAATACAGAGTAAATGAGAAGAGCAGCGCTTACGCGCTGCGTCGCCATGGCAACATCATGCAAGATACAACATTGGACCTATTGACTTTATGGTTCGGGGTGACATGAAGAGTCACTGTGCCAAATTTCACACATTTGGTGAAAGTAATCCAATTTATGAAGTAACGAAATTGTTAAAAACGCTCATTTGGATAACATGGGGATTTGAGCGCATGTGGCTGATTTTGGGCAGAATTTGCGGCTTCGCCGCCCCTAAACCAAATGACCTATCGAAATAATTTGGATAACTTAAGCTGTCCTACTTGTGAAGTTCATGTGCACCGAATTGGAGCCCTGTGGGCAAACGCTCTAGGAGGAGTTCGACAAAATGGACGTGAAGGAAAGTGAAAATGCCATTGGAATAACATGGGCGCTTGCGCGCCTTCCCGCGCGACGCGGTTAAAAAAACTACATGCTTCCCATTGGCTTTTTTGATCGAGAGGACCCAAAGGAATTTTGGGTAAAATTTCATGCAATTCGGAAAAAGTAAAATTTTGACCTCCCATGTTAACAGTTTTTTCATTCTGTAGGGGCGCTATCGCGCCGATTCCAATTTTTTCACAACGAGTGTGTCAAGGGCATAAAATGTAACAAACGCATAATTGGTTCCATTCCAATCGGACCAACTATGTGGAAACGGTAGGCAAATTAGTTTTTCGTCTTGCGCAAAAATGCTCGCTAAAATGTGCGGCTGCGCCACACTTAAACCGCGTGACGTAAAACTGAAATTTGGATAACTTAAGATGCCCCACTTGTGTAGTTGATGTACACCGAATTTCGGGTCAGTAGGCGCAACGCCCTAGGAGGAGTTCGTCAAAGTACGACATGCGCGAAAACGCTGACTCAGCGCTTCGGTACTTCTAATCCAATATGGCGGCCAAACGGTATGTCAGGGGGCGTGGCCATGATTGGCTTTTATGCTTGGCTTCCTTAGAAGAATGCGTGTACTGAATTTTGTGGCCGTACGCCAAAGTTTGCGTCCGACCAACTCCCATAGGCCCAATGTAAATTGACTTTTTGTAGGGGCGCTGTCGCGCCATTTTTTATGTGCGAAAACGAAACCTATAAAAAACAAAATTTTTCGCTGGTTCTGAATTTTGGGCAAAGTTCGGTTCATTTTTGACGTGTTCAGGGGGTCAAATTGAGCTCAAAAGCAGAACAAAGAATAATAATAAAAAATAATAATAATTAAAGCCGCAAGCGGCATTGAACGGCCCTCGCGGGCCGCTCCACGCCGCTGCCGCCCCGCATCGCAACAAGGGGGCGCTTGGCGCTCCAATTTCCCTCTTTATATTACACCTACTGCCAAATGTCTGGCGCTTCGCGCCTTTTCCTTTTCTCTCTAGACAATATTGTTTGCTGTAAATTTCTTACTTTTTAACAAAATGTGCGGCTTCACCGCACAGAGACCATAGAATATTGTTGCCCCACTCCTCATGATGATCGACACCAAATTTCAGCTTGTTCGGGCTGCGCCCGAAGAGAAATGGGTGAAAATGTAAGTAGATAAGCTAAGAAGCGTGTGAGTGCAGGCCTGAGACTGCAGCCTCCGGCTGTATAGATTTATACTGCCATTTAAATACAATGGAGAATTTACAGACTCGCTGTCGCGACAACGTAAGAGATAGACATAGGGTTCCATTGACTTTTTTGTTCGGAATACTAAAAAGAAATTTTGTGCAAAATTTCAAATGTTTTGGAAAAACAAAATTTTAAATTTCCATTTTAATTTTAAAAATTTCGCAAATCTTTGACAATTTTTGTGGCTTCGCCGCACAGAGGCCTTATGACCTGTAAAAAAAATGTGAATAACTTTTGATCCCACACTCCTCAAGATGAATGTCACCAATTTTGAGGTAGCTCGAGTTTACGCCCGAGGAGGCGGAGGTAAAAGTGCAAGTTGACATTTTCAGAGGTTTTGCCTTTGTCAATGGAGCAGCGCTTACGCGCTACGTTGTCACGGCAACAGCATGCTAGCTTTTAACTTTGCCCTATTACCTTACAACAACCTAAAGATGGCGCTGACGCGCTCCTGGTCAGTGTATGTTGTTGTATAAGTGCTTCAAAAGAGCCTCATCACAGTACAGAGTAGATCAGAGGGCTGCGCTTACTCGCTGCGTCGTCACGGCAACAGCGTGCGAGATACGCTTTCGGACCCCTGGATCTTTTTTGTTCGGGACGACATAAGGAGTCACTGTGCCAAATTTCAAACAGATTGGTGAAAGTATCAACATTTTATGAACAAAAGAAATTTTGAAAAAATCTCATTAGAATAACATGGGAATTTGAGCTCCTTTTTCATGATTTTTGGAAGAATTTGCGGCTTCGCCGCACGGAAACCGTAAGACATATCAAAATAATTTGGATAACTTTTGATGCGCCACTTGTGTAGTTCATATCCACCAAATTGAAGCCCCGTGGGCAAAACGCCCTGGGAGGAGTTGATGAAAGTACGACGTGAAGAAAGGGTAAAAACGCCATTGGAATAACATGGGCGCTTGCGCGCCTTCGCGTGGCGACGCGGATCAAAATAGAACATGGTTACCATTGGGTTTTTTGATCGGGAGGACCCAAAGGAATTTTGGGTAAAATTTCAAGCATTTTGGAAAAAGTAAAATTTTGACCCTCCATATAAACAGTTATTTCAATCTGTAGGGGGCGCTATCGCGCCGATTAAAATTTTTTGACCATAAGTGGGTCCAGGACGGAAAATGTCACAAACGCATAATTGGTCCGATTCAAATCGGACTAACTATGTGTAAACGGGAGCAAAATTAAAAATTCCAAATGTGAAAAAATGCGCACTGAAATATGCGGCTTCGCCGCACGTAAACCGTAAATTGTATCAAAATAAATTGGATAACTTTTGATGTCCCACTTGTGTAGATGATGTACAACGATTTTGAGCTCAGTGGGCAAAGCACCCTAGGAGGAGATGATAAAAGTATGAAGTGAGCAAAAATGCTGAGTTTGCATTTTCGAGCGCAAAATCCAAGATGGCGGCCAAACGGTACGTAAGTGGGCGTGGCCATGATTAGGTTTTTTGAAAGCCTTTTCAAGAAGAATGCATGTACCGAATTTTGTGGCTGTACGTCAAAGTTTGCAACAAATTGTCTCCCATAGGCCCAATGTATTTTGAACTTTGAGGGGGCGCTGTCGCGCAATTTTTAGTGACTTTTTTTAAAGATCATAATTTGCACGTGTATCGCAGTGATCTTTAATTTTGTGCAAAATTTGGTGAGTTTTCATGGGCGACTTTTGTTTTTATTTGCCAAAAACATGGTATAGAAGAAAAATAATAATAATAATAATAAGAATATTTAAAACGCAAATATTTTCAATATAGCGCCACTTTTCGTGGCGCATATATATATCATTAGAAAGAACTCACGTCACGTAACGTAACGATGTGTCAATTGTCAATGTCGAGCACGTTGTGCTCGACATTGAGCTCTTTCTTTACTTTTTGGAATACCAATAACAATATAGCCGCAGCACTGGGCTATGTCATTGAGCTCTACTGAATGGTCGTAAACTCACTTTAGGGGTTGGTAAAAGGAAGGAGCGCTTCGCGCTCTTGTTTAGTGTGCGCACTTCACATCGTGCACTTCGTGCACGATGTGAAGTGCGCACCTAGGGTCTATGGTGAAAAATGTGAGTAAACAACTACAATTATGCCGCTTTCGCGGCACTGTGTCATACCAGGACATGTCACCGGTGACTACTGGGGACTATGAGTGTGACTGTTACTGTTTGGTAAGGGGAGGAGCGCTTCGCGCTCTTATTTAGTGTGCACACTTCACATCGTGCACTTCGTGCACGATGTGAAGTGTGCACCTGGACTTTTGGGTGTAAATTTGGGGTGAACAACTACAATTTTGCCGCTTGCGCGGCACTGTGTCACACCAGGACATGTCACCGGTAACTACTGGGGACTACGAGTGTTATTGTTACTGTTTGGTAAGGGGAGGAGCGCTTCGCGCTCTTATTTAGTGTGCACACTTCACATCGTGCACTTCGTGCACGATGTGAAGTGTGCACCTTGGTTTAGTCTTTAACAAATACAATTATGCCGCTTCGCGGCACTTGCGTGTACCGCTGTCGCGGCATTACTGATTTACGTGACTGTGCTTGGTAAGGGGACAGCGCTTCGCGCTGTTATTGCGTGCGCTGCGCGCACGCCTCTCTTGAGTGCCCTTCGGGCACTTCGCCGCAGTGCTTCGCACTGCTGACCAAACACAAGAGGCCCTACGCCACTGCTTGGCGCTCGGGCCTAATAATTAAAGCCGCAAGCGCATTGAACGGCCCTCGCGGGCCGCTCCACGCCGCGCGCCCGCATCGCAAGAGGGGGGCGCTTGCGCCCAATTCCTTCTTTATATTACACCTACTGCCAAATGAATGGCGCTTCGCGCCTTTTCCTTTTCTTTAGCAGTATTGTTTACTGTAAATTTCTTACTTTTTAACAAAATGTGCGGCTCACCGCACAGAGACCATGAATTTGTTGTCCCACTCCTCATGATGATCGCACCAAATTTCAGCTTGTTCGGGCTACGCCCGAAGAGAAATGGTGAAAATGTAGTAAAGCCAAAGAAGCGTGTGAGTGCAGGCCTGAGAATGCAGCCTCCGGCTGTATAGATTTATACTGCCATTGAAATAAAATGGGGGATNGTTCGCGCTGAGTCGCCCACCTACGCGTTCCCCTACTCATGCACGTTCCGTGCATATAAGTAAGTAGTGGAAAAATGGAACATTATTCTTGTATATGGGGCTAGTAAAAATAAGTGGGCGGAGCCCACTTCGAAAGTCACTGACGGGCACGAAGTGCCCGTCAGTGACCCAGGACCCTAACCATGACGTTACACGACGCGCGCGCTTTCCGAAAATATATAGTTTATGAAATAAAAAAATTGGGAAACATTGTTCTCGTATCGGAATATTATTCTTATTAGGCCCGAGCGCCCCAAGCAGGCGATGGGCCTATTGCTTTCGTAAGTGCCGTGCGAAGCACGGCAGCGAAAGTGCGCACAAAGTGCGCACGAAATCGTGCGCGAAGCGCACGACCCCCTCAAACACTCACCCAGGCCTTCCCCAACTCATGCACGTCCCGTGCATGTAAATTAGTAGTTGCTAGGCTAAACATTATTATCGTAAACGGGCGAAGCCCGTGCGAAATGCACACGAAGTGTGCACAAAACGAGTGCTTTACGTGAGAATGACGACCGCGAAGCGGTCGTCATTCTCACGTAAAGCACTCGTTTGCGCTGAGTCGCCCACCTACGCGTTCCCCTACTCATGCACGTTCCGTGCATATAAGTAATGAGTGGAAAAATGGAACATTATTATCGTATATGGGGCTAGTAAAAATAAGTGGGCGGAGCCCACTCGAAAGTCACTGACGGGCACGAAGTGCCCGTCAGTGACCCAGGACCCTAACCATGACGTTACACGACGCGCGCGCTTTCCGAAAATATATAGTTTATGAAATAAAAAATTGGGAAACATTGTTCTCGTATCGGAATATATTATTAGGCCCGAGCGCCCCAAGCAGGCGATGGGCCTATTGCTTTCGTAAGTGTCGTGCGAAGCACGACTGCGAAAGTGCGCACGAAGTGCGCACGAAATCGTGCGCGAAGCGCACGACCCCCTCAAACACTCACCCAGCCTTCCCCAACTCATGCACGTCCCGTGCATGTAAATTGTAGTTGCTAGGCTAAACATTATTACCGTAAACGGGCGAAGCCCGTGCGAAATGCACACGAAGTGTGCACGAAACGAGTGCTTTACGTGGGAATGACGACCGCGAAGCGGTCGTCATTCCCACGTAAAGCACTCGTTTGCGCTGAGTCGCCCACCTACGCGTTCCCCTACTCATGCACGTTCCGTGCATATAAGTAATAGTGGAAAAATGAACATTATTATCGTATATGGGGCTAGTAAAAAAAGTGGGCGGAGCCCACTCGAAAGTCACTGACGGGCACGAAGTGCCCGTCAGTGACCCAGGACCCTCACCATGACGTTACATGACGCGCGCGCTTTCCGAAAATATATAGTTTATGAAATAAAAAATGGGAAACATTGTTCTCGTACAGAATATTATTCTTATTATTATTATTCTTTTTCTCGGGACCAACCCCCTATTTATCACCCCTTACCAGTGACGAAAAGTCACGAAAATTTGCACACTCCTAAAATCGTGCCTCTCTAATTTGGCAATTTCCGTTTTTCAAAACTCAAAAAAGTGGCGCGTCAGCGCCACCTAGAGTGCGCAAAATGAATTGGGAATAGGAAATGGCCCAAAAAAAATTTGACCGTAGAATCTTGAAATTCGGCACAGAAGTAGATAGTAACGATACAAGAAAAAAAATATATTACGGCAACGCCGTCCCCCCCACCAGATGTCGGCTATATGCGTTCAAATTTTGCTAAGCATGACTCAGCAGTTTTTTTTCACGTCACACTTTTATCTTCTCCTCCTCGGGCGTAAGCCCGAGCAACCTCAAAATTGGTGAGTATCGTCTTGAGAAGTGTGCCATCAAAAGTTATCCAATTTACTGGTGTAAGTATTACCGTTTGTTTGCGGCGAAGCCGCAAAAAAACATAAAAAATTAGAAAATTCTGAAAAATTGAATTTGCTCCCATTTCCACAAATAAAGTCCGAATTTTATAAAATTCGCATCAGTTGTTAAACTCCTGGCCCTTAACCTACTTGATGAGAAAAAAATAAATTTGGCGCGTCAGCGCCCCCTACAGACTTAAATACATTTTAACATGGGGCGCACAAAATTTAGTTTGTCGAAATTTTTTGAAATTTTGCACAAAATTCTATTTTGGCATTCCGATCAAAAAAGTCAATCAGACCTATGCCCTAATAATTACGGCGAAGCCGTAGTGATGAGAGAAACACTCAATGTTATCCTAATGGAAAAATTGCCAAATCTCTGAAAATAGCAGATTTTTAACAAGTTATACTTTCACTAACTCCTCCTCGGGCGTAAGCCCGAGCAACCTCAAAATTGGTGACAATCATCTTGAGGAGTGTGGGATCAAAAGTTATCCATATTTTTTTCACAAGTCGTATGGTCTCTGTGCGGCGAAGCCGCAAATATTGTCCAAGATTTGTGAAATTTGTCATAAAATTTAAATGGAAATTTAAATTTAGTTTTTCCAAAACATTTGAAATTTTGCACAAAAATCCTTTGTGGTATTCTGAACAAAAAAGTCAATGGAACCATATGTCTATCTCTTATGGTGTCGCGACAGCGACACTGTAAATCCTCCATTTTATTTCAATGGCAGTATAAATCTATACAGCCGGAGGCTGCATTCTCAGGCCTGCAGTCACACGCATCTTGGGTTTTTTACTCATATTTTCACCCGTTTCTCTTCGGGCGTTAGCCCGAATAAGCTGAAATTTGGTGAAGATCATCATGAGGAGTAGGTCAACGAAATACATTAGACCCTGGCGGCGAAGCCGCAATTTGTAAAAAGTAAGAAATTTACAGCAAACAGTATGCTAAAGAGAAGAGAAGAAGGCGCGAAGCGCCATTCATTTGGCAGTAGGTGTAATATAAAAAGAAATGGGGCGCGAAGCGCCCCCTCTTGCGTTGCGGGGCGGCGGCGTCGTAGGCGGCCCGCGAGGGCCGTTCAATGCCGCTTGCGGCTTTAATTATTATTATTTTTTTTTCTCGGGACCAACTCACCTATTTATCACCCACTAAACACTGACGAAAAGTCAGGAAAATTTCCAACTCCTAAAACTCGCGCTTCTCTAATTTCTGGCAATTTCCGTTTTTAAAACTAAAAAAGTGGCGCGTCAGCGCCACCTAGAGTGCGCAAAATGAATTGGGGAATACGAAATGGCCCAAAAGAATTTGACCTAGAATCTCGAAATTCGGCACAGAAGTACATAGTAACAAGACAAGAAAAAAAATATATTACGGCAACGCCGTACCCCCCACCAGATGTCGGCTATATGCGTTCGTATTTGCTAAGCATGACTCAGCATTTTTTTCTCTCGTCGTACTTTTATCTTCTCCTCCTCGGGCGTAAGCCCGAGCAACCTCAAATTTGGTGACATCATCTTGAGAAGTATGCCATCAAAAGTTATCCAATTTATTGGTGTAAGTATTACCGTTTCTTTGCGGCGAAGCCGCAAAAAACACAAAAAAATTTAAAAAATCTGAAAAATTGAATTTACTCCCATTTCCACAAATAAAGTCCGAATTTTGTAAAATTCGCATCAGTTGTTAAACTCCTTGCCCTTAACCTACTTGATGAGAAAAAAAAAATTGGCGCGTCAGCGCCCCTTACAGACTTAAATACATTTTAACATGGGGCGCACAAAATTTAGTTTGTCGAAAATTTTTGAAATTTTGCACAAAATTCTATTTTGCATTCCGATCAAAAAAGTCAATCAGACCTATGCCATAATTTTTACGGCGTAGCCGTAGTGATGATAGAAACACTCAATGTTATCCTAATGGGAAAATTGCCAAATCTCTGAAAACAGCAGATTTTTAAACAGTTATACTTTCACTAACTCCTCCTCGGGCGTAAGCCCGAGCAACCTCAAAATTGGTGACAATCATCTTGAGGAGTGTGGGATCAAAAGTTATCCACGTTTTTTTCATAAGTTGTATGGTCTCTGTGCGGCGAAGCCGCAATTATTGTCCAAGATTTGTGAATTTTTTCAAAATTTTGAATGGAAATTTAAAATTTAGTTTTTCAAAACATTTGAAATTTTGCACAAGAATCCTTATTGGTATTCCGATCAAAAAAGTCAATGGAACCCTATGTCTATCTCCTATAGTTTCGCGACAGCGACTCTTTAAATCCTCCATTATATTTAAATGGAAGCATAAATCTATACAGCCGGAGGCTGCAGTCTCAGGCCTGCAGTTACACGCTTTTAAGGCTTTTACCTCATGTTTTCACTCATTTCTCTTCGGGCTTAAGCCCGAACAAGCTGAAATTTGGTGAAGATCATCATGAGGAGTAAGGCAACAAAATTCTTTAGACTCTGTGCGGCTTTGCCGCACATTTTGTAAAAAGGTAATAAATTTACAGCAAACAGTTTTGCCTAAAAAGAAGAGAAGGCGCGCAGCGCCATTCATTTGGCGGTAGGTGTAATATAAAAAGGGAAATCTGTATCAGTTGTTAAACTCCTTAACCTACTTGATGAGACAAAATCACATTTGGCGCGTTAGCGCCCCCTACAGACTTAAATACATTTTAACATGGGGCACACAAAATTTAGTTTGTCAAAAATTGTTCAAATTTTGCACAAAATCCTATTTTGGCATTCCGATCAAAAAAGTCAATCAGACCTATGCCATAATTATTACGGCGTAGCCGTAGTGATGTTAGAAACACCTAATGTTATCCTAATGGGAAAAATGCGAAATCTCTGAAAATAGCAGATTTTTAACAAATTATACTTTTACTAACTGTTCCTCGGGCGTAAGCCCGAGCAACCTCAAAAGTTGTATGGTCTCTTATTGTCCAAGATTTGTGATTTTTTTTTCAAAATTTTTAATGGAAATTCAAAATTTTGTTTTTCCAAAATATTTGAAATTTTGCACAAAAATTTGTTTTGGTATTTTGATCAAAAAAGTGAATGGAACCCTATGTCTATCTCTTATGGTGTCGCGATAGCGACATTTTAATTTCTCAATCTTATTTAAATGGTAGTCTAAATCTATACAGCTGGGGGCTGCAGTCTTAGGCCCTCAGTCACACGCTTTTTTGGCTTTTCGACTCATATTTCCACCCTTTTTTCTTTGGGCATTAGCCCGAACAAGTTTAAATTTGATGAAGATCATCATGAGGAGGCAACAATATTCTATGGTGTCTGTGTGGCGAAGCCACACATTTTGTAAAAAAGTAATTACAGCAAACAGTATTGTGTAGGGAAATGAGAAGAAGGCGCGAAGCGCCATTCATTTTGGTGATAGGTGTAATATAAAGAAGGTAATTTTTATGTTGCGTATGTGGCGTAGAATATTTCTGAGAACCCTAGGTCTCTCACTTGTGCTGTCGCAATAGCGACACTGTATATTTTCTATTTTATTTAAATGGCAATATACAGGTTTACAATCACATGCTTGTTTGGCTTATTGACTCATAGCATCACTAATTTCTCTGCGCGCATTAGCCCGAACAAGCTGAAATTTGGTGATCATCATCATGAGGAGTGGGGCAACAAAATCCTGTGGTCTTTTTGCGGCGAAGCCGCACATTTTGTAAATAAATAAGACCGCTAATAATAGTGCCTAAAGAGAAAACAAGGTGCAAAGCGCCATGCATTTGAAAGTAGGTGCAATATAAAGAAGGAAATTGGAAATTGGGGCGTAACGTCTAGATAGGGCAAAATGAATTAGGAGATGGCAAATGGCCAAAAACACATTACTGTTGAATCATGACATTTGGTGCACATGTAGATAATTACGACAATGCTGTCCGTCTAATGTGAAAGGTTGCTTTTGAAAAAAAACAATGCATACATTTTTCAAAGTAGACAATGTAGTATTTAAATGAGTATAGGCTTATGTTTGAATTGTTTTTGTGTATTTTTATTTTTTCAAAATGAAAGTACAGAAAATACAACCAACTACACTAGATTGATAAGCAGTATATCAAATAGTAGTATAAATCCTAAAAAATCTGAATTGTTTCTTTTATATAATCTAGACTGCCCCATTGCCTCCTCAATGACCTTTTTCTCAAGCAACCATTGTAATAAAGTAGTTACACTAGTGAGAAAATGCAGACAGTTGTATTCGTGCTAGTTCTCGCCTTCTTTATCAATCTGTACATTCCAAATACACGTAACACTTCCGCTGCTGTCTCAGCTTTTAATCCCATCAAACAGCCGCATATTTCCTTTTAAGAAGGAAATACAGGAGCCTGAAGCCAATTAAAGTATTTTGTCCCCATGCGCTGTTTCTAATTGGTCACAGTTACTGTCAGTTTAACCAATCACAGTCTGTGACTCTGTCTTGCCCCACGAATAAGCCAAACAGTAGGCTTGTTTAAGCAGAGTGACAAAAATGCATGCAGTTAGTGTGAGGGGTCAGGGTCTGACGACGTAGTCTGGTAATCTTGAGAGATCAATCCAAGTGAAGGCACCTCGATAGATGGTAAAGTCAGCTACAAAACCCAAAAGCATGCTGGGAAATGAAGAGCTCTGAACACGTGGACTTGACAGTTGATTGGATGAGATCTGTTTTGATCAGAAACGTGACGCTGTGCAGTTCCTCCTCCTCTCTCTTCGTCTCTTCTATCAACTTTTTTTTACTAATACCACAGAACCTCACAGAATTGGATCGGGATGTTGTACAACACCGACAGCATTATTGTGATACTGATGAGCTGAAAGTAATTTCTTTATAGACAGAGCTCAAGTGTAGAAACTTTATTATTCAGCGCTTTATTCATTGCTCTGGTGAAATGCGTGTCAGTTCAAGGTGTGTGAGGGAAAACGGGAGCATTTACTAAGTTGTATCTGGTTTTATTCAGTGCAACACGTGATCTGAAATTGCCTGGCTGTTCTTGTGCTTGAAAAGTGTCTAATGTTCATTTCAGATTTCTCCTCTCCCCTCTGCGTCATCCACCTGCCCTCGTGTGCAATCCAGAGAGTTTTCTGCTGCTAAAACAAGCCTTTCTATGAATGAGAGAGCAAAACCGCGTCTCGTAGGAGAGAGACACAGATAACAGACTTTGAATGCCCTCCGACATTTTCCGGATCTTATTCCATCTCTAATTAAACTCTGATTACTGCAATAGAGGGATTTACCTTGCACGCGTTACCCCCCAGTTTAAATGCTAATAAAAAAAAAAAATGTCTGTATGCAATATTAGACACAATATTCCCAAGTATTTTCAATAAGTTCTTTCTTGGGGCAGTAGGCAAGCATTGTAACTAAAAGGAAGAAGTAATGTGTAACAAATTTCTTTTCAGTACTTTTTCTTGGGATCTGTCTGTGTTGTGTTCAACCCCCCCACCTTGTACAATAAAGCAAGTAATGATAGGGGTGTCAATCTCTACACCTGTGTAGTCATGCATCTTCTTTTGTCCTCTCTTTCCAGTCAGTAGATAGCCAATTGAACCCTTTGTACAAAGGTCAAATTACAATTGAATGTAATCACAATCTACAACACCTTCCCAATGAAAGTCTATGTTTTTCAATAAACATTATTTTATCATACAGGAATCACCTGAACACCTTGCAAGATAATCAAAGCAGTGGCCCTTTGTGGCAATGTATAAAAAGCGCACAAAATTGTCCTTTAAGATAAGATAAGCCTTTATTTGTTTAGTGCCTGTGATTTTGTTGTGGAAGTGTTTTGAACCAAGAAAATGTAATGTGGCTTTGTGTGTTAAAATTCATACCCCCATTACAGCAGAATGTTTTTTGTATAGTGATTTTTTTTAACCATATCATCAAAAGCAAACCTGGAGTTGTAATTTCATTCACATTAGCTTATCATTGAGCCTCAAAAAAAATTCCATTCCATGTGGCCAGCCAACTTATGTTTACCTCATTGTATCTTGGTTCATTCTCTCTGGTGCCAGTAAATGGAGATAAATAATGCTGTTTTACAGCCTAAAACAGGAACTTATTGCATTTATCATTAACTCATACATTATAGAGCTGAAATCTACTCATTTGTGTCTTCAAAACAGTAGAAAAAATGTTAGAATTACACATTTTTGTCATATCTGTCTGTTCCTAAAACACAAACCACATTTGGCCACATCTCAATTCAGTTTTTAGCAACAAATGACCGGAACCAACAGGCGTTTGTCAAATCATTACTTTTGTCATGTATTTAGATTTGAGCCCTTGTTTACTGCTGCAAGTTATACTTGCCCTGTCTCACCTTTTACATGTATTTCTTCATGTGCATTTGATAGGTTGAACCAAAACAAATTGTGATTATGATCAAGATTTTAGATTAGCCATATTTTAGTAAGTTGCCTAAAAGTGGCCAAAAGGGGAAACACAAATATGTATTTAATTATACATCAGCTAAAGTGCAGCTATAACATAGTAACTCATGCAGTGAATAATGGTTCAAGAAATCCTAACCCAGAACTTAGCCATTTTCATTTTATTAGTTACTTGAAGTCTACCAAAAATATAAATCATCAATAACATAGTATGAAACAAATACAAGAACATTTTGTATAAGTTTCTTTTTTTTATAGTGGATACTGTATTCTTTTTGTATAATCTATGTTTAATAAAGATCAAGAATAAAAACAATCACAAAGGTCCAATCCTTATGCAGCAGTAGGTTGTCCAAACAACAGGTTTTACCACCCTGAAAAACAGAAAAAGTACAAATTAGTATAAGTGCAAATGATCGAGTCCCCCTGCTTGTAGAGAGAATCAAGATCTGCTCTTTGTCTGCCTTCTCCCCCTTGACCTGTCCGGCATGGTTGAACCTGCCAGGGGTGGAGACCCCAGCCGGCTTAGCTCTTGGGATCATTAAAGGACACAAGCCCATCCACCACGACAAGGTGTCAGATCATGGATGGGGCCTAAACCACCCACTAAACCAGCTAAACTAAAGACTATAACTACTCTAGCACAAAATATAACCTTTACATCAATCAAATCAACCAAATATTTGCATGAAATCAAGGACCATTTACATACAAAAACTTATTTTGTACATGAAAAAAAAAAAGGCCATTTACATATATAAAAGAAATGGTCTTTTACATGCATGTAAAAAAAACTAAACATTTTACAATAATAAAGTTACAAAAAAGATCCAAAAGGAAGAGAAGAGAGCAAACTCAAAATAAGAAATCACAAATGCAAAACAAGAACACAAGTTTCCAACATAAGCTCCAAACACACGTTCCCAACACAAGTTCCCAACACAGGTTCCCAACACAAGTTCCCAACACAGGTTCCCAACACAAGTTCCCAACACAGGTTCCCAACAACAATTCCCAACACAGGTTCCCAACACAAGTTCCCAACACAGGTTCCCAACACAAGTTCCCAACACAGGTTCCCAACACAAGTTCCCAACACAGGTTCCCAACACAAGTTCCCAACACAGGTTCCCAACACAAGTTCCCAACACAGGTTCCCAACACAAGTTCCCAACACAGGTTCCCAACACAAGTTCCCAACACAAGTTCCCAACACAGGTTCCCAACACAAGTTCCCAACACAAGTTCCCAACACAAGTTCCCAACACAAGTTCCCAACACAGGTTCCCAACACAGGCTCCAAACAACAGGCTCCAACAACACAACACACTGCTCCAACAATAACAACAAGCTCCAAAACCAACACAACACAGGCTCCTACAACACAACACAGGCTCCACAACACAAACAAGGCTCCACAAGCACAACACAGCTCACTTAACAATCCTACACAACAACAAGCTCCAAACATACACAACAGGCTCCAACAACACAACAACAGGCTCCTTACAAAACACAACACAGGCTCCAAACAACACAAACATGCTCCAACAACAACAACACAGCTCCTTAACAAACACAACACAGGCTCCAACAACCACAACAGGCTCCAACAACACAACACAGGCTCCATAACACACACAACACAGGCTCCAACAACAACAACAGGATCCAACAACACAACACAGGCTCCTACAACACAACACAAGGCTCCTACAACACAACACAGCTCCAACAACTCCAACACAATCACAGGCTCCCACAAACACAGCTCCAACAACACAACAGGCTCCACAACTCCAACACAACAACAGGCTCCAACAACCACAAACACAGCGCTCCAATCAACACAACAGGCTCCAACAACTCCAAACACAACACAGGCTCCAACAGTCACAGGGCTCGCACAACACAACAAAGGCTCCAACAACACAAACAGGCTCCTCAACAACACAACAGGCTCCAATGCAACACAACACAGCTCCAAAACACCCACAACACTGCCACAATCAACACTAGCTCTCTCAAAACAACACAAACACAGGCTCCAACAACACAACAGGCTTCCAACAACACAGGACTCCAAACAACACAAACACAGGCTTCCAACAACACAGGCTTCCAACAACACAACACAGGCTCCATACAACACAACCAGGCTCCAACAACACCAACACAGGCGTCCAACAACACAGGCTCCAACAACACAACACAGCTTCCAGACAACACAACAGGCTTCCAACACACAGGCTCAACAACACAACACAGGCTCCAACAAACACAACAGGCCTCCAACAAAACACAGGCTCCAACACACACACAGGCATCCCAACAACACAACACAGGCTCCAACAACACAACAGGCCCAACAACACAACAGGGCTCCAACAACACAGGCTCCAACAACACAACAACAGGCCCAACAACACAACAGGCTCCAACAACACAACACAGGCTCCAAACACAACAGGGCTCAACACCACAACACAGGCTCCAACAACACAACACAGGCTCCAACAACACAACAGGCTCCCAACAACACATCACAGGCTCCAACAACAACAACACAGCTCCAACCAACACCAAAGGCTCCAACAAAACACAACAGGCTCCAACAACACACACAGGCTCCAACAACACAACACAGGCTCCAACAACACAACACAGGCGCCAACAAACACAACAGGCTCCAACAACACAACACAGGCATCCAAACAACACAAACAGGCTCCAACAACACAACACAGGCTCCAACAACACAACAGGCTCCAACAACACAACCAGGCTCCAACAACACAACAGCATCCAACAACACATACCACAGGCTCCAACAACATCACAAGGCTCCAACAACCACAACTAGGCGTTCCACCAACACAACAGCTCCAACAACACAACAGGCTCCAACAACACACGAAACACAGCTCCAACACAACAGGCTCCAACAACACAACACAGGCCTCCAAAAACACGAAACACAGGCTCCAACAACACAAACACAGGCTCCAAACAACACCAACAGGCTCAACAAACACAACACAGGCCTCGCAGACGAACACAACAGGCTCCAACAACACAACAGGCTCAACAACACAAAAAAAAAAACAGGGCCCCAAACAACACAACACAGGCTCCAAACACAACACGGCTCCAACACCACAACACAGGCTCCAACAACACAACACAGGCTCAACAACACAACAGTCTCCAACAACACAACAGGCTCCAACAACACCAACACAGGCTCAAACAACAACAACACAGGCTCCCAAACAACACAACAGGCTCCAACAACACAAAACAGGCTCCAAACAACACAACACAGCTCCAACACAACAGGCTCCAACAACACAAAAACAGCTCCAGACAAGCACAACACAAGGCTCCAAACAACACAACAGGCTACACAACAAACACAAACACAGGGGCTCCAACAACCAACAGCCCCAACACCACAACACAGCTCCAACCAACACAACACAGGCTCCAAACAAACACAACAGCTCCAACAAACAACAACAGGCTCCAAACAACACAACACGGCTCCAACAACACAAAACACAGGCTCCAACAAACACAACAGCTCCAACAACACACACAGCGGCCCAACAACACAACAGGCTCAACAACACAGAACACAGGCTCCCAAACAACACCAACACAGGCCCAACCAACACAACACAGGCGTCCAACAACACAACAGGCTCCAAACAACACAGACAGGCTTCCACCAACACAAACAGGGCTCCAACAAACACAACACAGGCTCCAACACAAACAGGTTCCAACACCACAACCCACAGGCTCCACAACTAACCAACACAGGCTCCAACAACACAACAGGCTCCAAACAAACACGAACACAGGCTCCAAACAAACAGGGCATCCAACAACACAACACAGGCTCCAACAACACAACACAGGCTCAACAAACACAGCGCTCCAACAAACGACAACACAGGCTCCAGACAACACAGGCTCCAAAACACAACACAGGCTCCAAACAACCACAGCTCAACAACACAACACAGGGCTCCAACAACCAACACAGGCTCCAAAGCAACACAAACAGGCGTCCAACAACACAACAGCTCCACAACCACAACACAAGGCTCCAAGCACAACCAGGCCGTCAACAATCACTAACACAGTCTAAATACGTCCTAATCAAAACAACACAGGCGCCTCCATATCTATATTACAACCAGCTCCAACAACACACACAGGCTTCCAATACAATCACATACTATTCGTCCAAACAACAGCCAACTACAGCTGGCTCCAACTAACACAACAGGCTGCGTCCAACAACCAACACAGGCATCCAACAAAGCACAACCGATGCCTCCAACCAACACAACACAGGCTCCAACAACACAGGCTCCAACAAACACAACACGAGGCGTCCAGAACAGACACAAAGACAGGCCATCCAACAACACCAGGCTCCAACAACACAACACAGCTCCAACAAACACAGCTCCAACAACACAACACAGGCGTCCAACAACACAGGTCCAAAACACAACACCAGGGCCTCCAACAACGCAACAGAGAGCACTCCCAACAGCAACAGAAACATCGCGCAACACAGACGCAGGGCGGGTCCATCATCTAAAAAAAAATACCAGGGTGCTTCAACGACACAGCACGGCTTTTCCATAACAAGTTGTCTGTAACACAGGCCTTCCAACCTAACAGGACTCTACATACCACAGAACAAAGGCGCGCTACAAAACAAAGCATGTCGCGAGATCACCCAACAAATCAATGAAAATGTATCTCAACACGATACTGACATCCAACATGTGCACAACACTAGGTTCCTAACATTAGAGGCACCAGTTTCACAACAACATTGGTCTAATCACGAACACTAGCCGTCTAGAAGCATTCTAACACACATTAACAGACTCCGTTAAACACAGAACAAGGCTTATGCGCATCAAACACAACTCCAAAAGAGCAGATACACTAAATCTCGTTAAGTTACCGACAAAAGGTAGACTTAAAAATTCAAGTTGAAAACACACTTATAAACACTACATTTACATTCTTCAGTTCAAGAACTGAAATAAAAGTATTAACAATATTTTTATTACAAAATGACACAATTTACAGTACACGACAGCTAATAAAAACCGGATTTATCGTGCAGCATTCCGTGCGCACTTTCGCCAGTCTAGCTTCGCACACACTTTACGAAAGCAATAGGCCATCCCTGACTTTGGAAGCGGCACGAGCCCTATGAAAGCTGCTATTTAGACGGACATTCCAACGGCCACTCGCGGGCCGTGCCTTCCATACTACTCGGACCTGTCTCTACCTAAGGATTGGCGCCTTAGACGCGCCCTTAGGCAAGTTGTGTGAATATGAAATACCAAAAAGTAGTTTAGATGTACTGCGATAAAGTGACAACATCGCGAGATGGAACAAACAGAAGACAGCGAGTGGACAATCCGAAGAATGGAGCAGGCGTCTTATATCGCGGCAATGCATAAAACGGGTTCCAAGCGCGCAGCTCCAACGAGGTGAACAAAAATAGGAACGTTTCGAGAACACTTCGTGCGAGGTCTTTTTTTTGTTACGAGAAAGATGACGAGGTGGTCATGAAGATGCGAGGACTGTGAAACGAACCATACTTCACACAAAGAAACTTAATGGATAGAAGATAAAGGATCAGGATAATACCAAGAGTTTATATGTGGGAAGGGAAAGACAAAACTTGAGCTATATGTAAGAAGGAAAAACGACAACGAAACGAATAAAGACCAAGTTCTCGACAGGGAAAAGGTAGAGAAACACCATGGGGTGAGAGGAGATGTTGGTGAAGAACAGCACCATATGTGTGAGCTGAAGTAGTGTCAGCGCAGGAACAGAACATAGTCGATGAGTGGAGGGCATGTACGCCGACGAACACAGCGCGTGAAAACCGAGAGAGAGGAGCAATACTATAGCAGAATAAGTATGTGAGTGGAGACTAGAACTTACAAAGCGTCTAGTGAGGGAGAAGAGACACAGAGAGCTAGGTTAGAGTACAAACCAGGGCAGGAACACCCACACTAGTCGTATGGAAAGGACACTACGACAACTTGGAGTAGACAAAGACAGTCAAGGGCCGGAGAAAGTGTCAGTAACGAGACCTGTGGGGACGCGCAGGACACATGGCAGCTGATAGATGAGAAGAGAAAGAAAGAGAGATTACGAGAACAAAATGTGACGTGAGACAAGGAACGAAGTAGCAGAGAGGACAAGACGAAAGACAATATGCGCAATGTGGAGACGGAAGACAAAGTACAGAGATGGCGCGGCTTGCAGCGGCAGGCATTCCCGCAACACACACCGCCAACCAGGAGTTAAAAAAAGTTACATGCTTCCGCATTAGGGCTTTATTCGATCGGGAAGCGACCAAAGTGAAAATTTTGAGAGAGAGAATGTAAAAAATGTATCAATGCATTTCTCCAGATAAAATAAACTAAATAGTGTTGTGTAGAGAGACACACACTCAGCATGGTTGAGACCGTTTGCGAAATGAGGCTACACATATTACACATTCTTTAGAGGGATGGAGCTGGAGGCGCTATCGCGGCCGAATATAGCAGGATTTTTACAGCAACGCGCCAGTGCGGTCACAGCCATAAAAATGCAACAAGACTGGACAACTATCAAGGTGTGGTAGGCAAGACTGCCAATGGGACTCACAAAACTAATGATGGGGAAGAACGGGAGTGAGAGCCAAATTAGGTGGATTCATCATATGGCACGTTAGCCAGCAGACAAAAAGTGACCATTCACTAAAATTGTTTCAAGGAGATGGAGCCGAGTGTGACCGCACCAACAGCTTTATGAAAGACGCGCGTCGTGAGACCTACAATTGATAAATAGTAAATGTTTTGAGAAAACTTTAAGAGATTGTGCCCCACTTGGTAGTTGAGGTGACACAAGGAGATGTGAACGACGAAGGTTTGACTACAGCAAGGGTTCAATAAGGCAGAGAGTACGACCGACGAAGGCTATAAGAGGAGTGTGATCCGCGATCCAAGAGGAGTACAAGAGAGCGTGCGACACAAGGGCAAAAGAACGACTGAGACACCACAGGTCGACGATTGCGGTACTTCTAAATCCGATATATCACTAATGGGGCGGCCAGAGAAGAGGAAGTGCGACTAACTCACAAAGACGGTCAGAGAGGACGGACAACAAGGGGAGGAGAGAGAGACGGTAGAGGCAATGATGAGGTGTTATAGTGAGTTGAGCTTCCTTATATAGTTGAATGCGTGCTACCAAATATTTGTGAGCCGTACGGCCCAAAGTTTGCGTGACACCGACTCCCATAGGAGAGAGGAGAGAGCGAGAACAGACGAGAGACAGCCGACGAAAGTGAGTGAGAGAATCGTGAAATTTATTTGTGAGTGGGCGCTGTCTACGCCAGATTTTGTATTATGGGAACGAAAAACGAAGACCTTTAAAAAAAAAGAGCGAAAAAGAGTTTTAGAGAATGATGACATCGGGTGTCTGAAGATGTAGTGAGTGGCAACAGACACGTATAGGGTGGAGTTTGGAGAAGGAGACAGACACAGTTGAGAGCTGTATGTGTGTACAGGGATGAGGACTCAAAATCACTTGAGAGGAGAGCGAGATGGAAAGACAGACCACAAAGAGAGGAGGGAGGGAGAGAGCGAGCTGACCAACAAAGGAGACAGCGAGGAACCGAAGGAGTGAAGATGAAAAAACATACAACAAAGGGAAGAGGGAGTGAGAACCAGACAATAATACAAGGAGAGCGAGAGGGGGAAACAAGTGATATAGACGTTGCCACGAACAGGCAAGCGAGACAGTAAGTGAAGGTAACGTTGTTACGCGAACACGATCATCGAAGCCGGGGAGGGGAGAGACAGTGCCACACCGTTCCTCAGTGGTGGGGGAAAGTGTGAGCGTAGACACGAGCGCCTTACCAAGGGCGCTCGTCAGAGGGGGTCCAGCGCGGCGAAGTCGAGGCTTAGTTCAACTCGAAAGCTCTCACCCAGTAGACTGATTTCGCATGCGGATGGTTACAAGACCAGAACAAACAGAGGAGAACTCATGCCTGCCGCGAATGGGAGTTACTGAGAGGCTGATGCCAGAGAGGATGTGAGAGTTAGAGATCAAGGAGCACAGTTGGAGAGAAGAGACATGAGCACGCCTGGAGAGAAGACAATGAGCGCGAGGAGGATAGAAATGTACAACGTGTGTGAGTCAACAGTGAGTGCCATGGCCTTCGGCCATGCACTCATTTGTTTGACTGTTTTTATGTTAGCAGAAGTAAGTACACATCCCATGCCTTCGGCATGGGCTAAATTTGTAGCTCTCGCAAGGGGGCGTGGTAGTGGCTGATCATGATGGCTGGGCTTCGCCCAGCCATCATGATCAGCAAGACACTTGACAACAATGAGTGCATGGCCTTCGGCCATGCACTCATTGTTGAGTATCTCTGTGTTAGCAGAAGTAAGTATACACATCCCATGCCTTCGGCATGGGCTCATTTTGTAGTTCTCGCAGGGGGCGGTAGTGGCTGATCATGATGGCTGGGCTTCGCCCAGCCATCATGATCAGCAAGAGTGTTGACAACGATGATGCCTGGCTTCGCCCAGGCATCATCGTTGCAAACACATAGGCCCCTTACGCCACCTCGCTGGGGGCTCGGGCCTAATTTCAAAGCCCAAGCGCGGGATTGATTACGGCCCTCGCGGGCCGCGCTACGCGCCGCCGCCCCGCAACGCAAGAGGGGGCGCTTCGCGCCCCAATTACCTTTTATATTACACCTACTGCCAAATGAATGGCGCTTCGCGCCTTCTTCTCTTCTCTTTAAGCAATACTGTTTGCTGTAAATTTCTTACTTTTTCACAAAATGTGCGGCTTCGCCGCCCAGGGTCTAATGTATTTCGTTGACCTACTCCTCATGATGATCTTCACCAAATTTCAGCTTATTCGGGCTAACGCCCGAAGAGAAACGGGTGAAAATATGAGTAAAAAACCAAAAGATGCGTTGACTGAGGCCTGAGACTGCAGCCTCCGGCTGTATAGATTAACTCCGCATTGATATATAAGAGAGGAATGACAGAGTCTGAGAGAGACAAGGATGGAATGTGGAGACGAATAGAACACGGCACGAATAAAGTAGAGAATAGACACAGGGCGGAAGCACAGACAGAATCGCACGGGAATAGAAGTTACAGGAGGGAGGGGGGATTTTAATCTAACATCATTATAGAGGAATTTACCCACCTGGCAAATAGCAATTAATTTCATGATTTAACTTGCATAATTTGACACTAACCACTGTACAAAATCGANTCCATGTTAAATTTTATGACAAAAATTCACAAATCGTTGGACAATATTTGCGGCTTCGCCGCACAGAGACCATACAACTTGTGAAAAAAATATGGATAACTTTGATCCCACACTCCTCAAGATGATTGTCACCAATTTTGAGGTGCTCGGGCTTACGCCCGAGGAGCAGTTAGTGAAAGTATAACTTGTTAAAAATCTGCTATTTTCAGAGATTGCAATTTTTCCATAAGGATAACATTGAGTGTTTCTCTCATCACTACGGCTTCGCCGTAATTATTAGGGCATAGGTCTGATTGACTTTTTTGATCGGAATGCCAAAATAGAATTTTGTGCAAAATTTCAAAAAATTTCGACAAACTAAATTTTGTGCGCCCCATGTTAAAATGTATTTAAGTCTGTAGGGGGCGCTGACGCGCCAAATTTATTTTTTTCTCATCAAGTAGGTTAAGGGCCAGGAGTTTAACAACTGATGCGAATTTTATAAAATTCGGACTTTATTGTGGAAATGGGAGCAAATTCAATTTTTCAGAATTTTCTAAATTTTTTATGTTTTTTTGCGGCTTCGCCACAAACAAACGGTAATACTTACACCAGTAAATTGGATAACTTTTGATGGCACACTTCTCAAAACGATACTCACCAATTTGAGGTTGCTCGGGCTTACGCCCGAGGAGGAGAAGATAAAAGTGTGACGTGAAAAAAAACTGCTGAGTCATGCTTAGCAAAATTTGAACGCATATAGCCGACATCTGGTGGGGGGACGGCGTTGCCGTAATATATTTTTTTCTTTTATTGTTACTATCTACTTCTGTGCCGAATTTCAAGATTCTACGTTCAATTTTTTTTTTGCCATTTCCTATTCCCTAATTCATTTTGCGCACTCTAGGTGGCGCTGACGCGCCACTTTTTTGAATTTTGAAAAACGGAAATTGCCATAATTTAGAGAGGCACGATTTTAGGGAGTATGCACAATTTCGTGACTTTTCGTCACTGTTCAAGGGTGATAAATAGGGGGTTGGTCCCGACGACAAAGAATAATAATAATAAAGAAGAAGAATATTCCGATACGAGAACAATGTTTCCCTTTTTTTTAATTTCATAAACTATATATTTTCGGAAAGCGCGCGCGTCGTGTAACGTCATGGTGAGGGTCCTGGGTCACTGACGGGCACTTCGTGCCCGTCAGTGACTTTCGAAGTGGGCTCCGCCCACTTTTTTTTACTAGCCCCATATACGATAATAATGTTCCATTTTTCACTACTTACTTATATGCACGGAACGTGCATGAGTAGGGGAACGCGTAGGTGGGCGACTCAGCGCAAACGAGTGCTTTACGTGAGAATGACGACCGCTTCGCGGTCGTCATTCTCACGTAAAGCACTCGTTTCGTGCACACTTCGTGTGCATTTCGCACGGGCTTCGCCCGTTTACGGTAATAATGTTTAGCCTAGCAACTACTAATTTACATGCACGGGACGTGCATGAGTTGGGGAAGGCCTGGGTGAGTGTTTGAGGGGGGTCGTGCGCTTCGCGCACGATTTCGTGCGCACTTCGTGCGCACTTTCGCAGTCGTGCTTCGCACGACACTTACGAAAGCAATAGGCCCATCGCCTGCTTGGGGCGCTCGGGCCTAATAAAGAAGAAGAATATTCCGATACGAGAACAATGTTTCCCTTTTTTAATTTCATAAACTATATATTTTCGGAAAGCGCGCGCGTCGTGTAACGTCATGGTGAGGGTCCTGGGTCACTGACGGGCACTTCGTGCCCGTCAGTGACTTTCGAAGTGGGCTCCGCCCACTTTTTTTACTAGCCCCATATACGATAATAATGTTCCATTTTTCACTACTTACTTATATGCACGGAACGTGCATGAGTAGGGGAACGCGTAGGTGGGCGACTCAGCGCAAACGAGTGCTTTACGTGAGAATGACGACCGCTTCGCGGTCGTCATTCTCACGTAAAGCACTCGTTTCGTGCACACTTCGTGTGCATTTCGCACGGGCTTCGCCCGTTTACGGTAATAATGTTTAGCCTAGCAACTACTAATTTACATGCACGGGACGTGCATGAGTTGGGGAAGGCCTGGGTGAGTGTTTGAGGGGGGTCGTGCGCTTCGCGCACGATTTCGTGCGCACTTCGTGCGCACTTTCGCAGTCGTGCTTCGCACGACACTTACGAAAGCAATAGGCCCATCGCCTGCTTGGGGCGCTCGGGCCTAATAAAAAAGCAAAAACAATATATCCGTTGCCACGGCAACAACATAATATACATTTTCGGAAAGCTCACGGCCGTGCGCACGTCCCCGTGGGGTGGAATGTGACTGACGAGCGCTTACGCGCTCGTCAGTCACCGTCGAAGTCGGGCATGTCATCGACTCCCCATTGATTTCCATGTATTTTAGCAGAAACAAGGAGAACTCATGCCTGCGGCATGAGTTACTGAGTAGGGCTTGATGCCAGGAGTTCAGTTTTAGGGGTTTTGCGCTTCGCGCTGCTTTCGTCAACAATGACTGCATGGCCTTCGGCCATGCAGTCATTGTTGACTATTTTTATGTTAGCAGAAGTAAGTATACACATCCCATGCCTTCGGCATGGGCTAATTTGTAGCTCTCGCAGGGGGCGTGGTAGTGGCTGATCATGATGGCTGGGCTTCGCCCAGCCATCATGATCAGCAAGACACTTGACAACAATGAGTGCATGGCCTTCGGCCATGCACTCATTGTTGAGTATCTCTGTGTTAGCAGAAGTAAGTATACACATCCCATGCCTTCGGCATGGGCTCATTTTGTAGTTCTCGCAGGGGCGGGATAGTGGCTGATCATGATGGCTGGGCTTCGCCCAGCCATCATGATCAGCAAGAGTGTTGACAACGATGATGCCTGGGCTTCGCCCAGGCATCATCGTTGCAGAACCAATAGGCCCTACGCCCTGCTGGGGGCTCGGGCCTAATAATGCATTGGATTTATACAGCGCTTTTCAAGACACCCAAAGACTCTTCACATTCTGCATTATTCATTCATACTGGGTGGTGGTAAGCTACTATTGTAGCCACAGCTGCACTGGGGCAGACTGACGGAAGCGATGCTGCCATTTTGCGCCATCGGCCCCTACGACCACCACCAACCATTCATACACACACCAGAACCAGACTAGGCAATGTGGGTGAAGTGTCTTGCCTAAGGACACAATGAGTTTCTCCTCTGTTCGCCCCACTGTGGCACCTGAGGTTCCTCCGCGGTCTCCCATCCGAGTACTGCCCAGGCCCAACACTGCTTAGCTTCTGAGATCTGACGGGATCAGGCTTTGGCGAGCTGGTATGGCCACAACAGAAGCAACAGATTAAAAAAAAATAATAAAAAAATAATAATTGTTGTAAAGTGTCTCTGGGACAGTTTTGAACCACACGTGCTTCATTTTGAGTTTTAATGTTTTGATTTATACCAAGTAAATCCAGACAAGTGGGCGGGGCTAGGTGGTAGGTGAGAACAGTTGAGCTGCAGCTGAAGAACAAAACAAGATTACTCAAACATGCAGGAATGAATTCAAGTAGAACTTTGGGTAAACTAATGATGAAGGAAGGTCGTTATAACAAGGTTAAACTCTTTACATTATACATTTACAGAATAGGACCGCTTTAAAGTAACTGTGAGTATTTAGTTTGTAACTGTAATTTAATTACAAGTATTTTCACAGTAAGTTCCACCCAACACTGGCGTTCCAATCCAATCCACTTTATTTATACAGCACATTTTACAAACAAACAGTTTCCAAAGTGCTGTACAAACATAAAATGACCATAAAAATAAACAATAATAAGTGCTCAATACATTTTACTAATCTTACAAAAAATTAAACCAGTAAAATGCAATAAGAGCAGATGAAATAAAAATTAAAAAAATTAAAAATGCACAGAGGACCACACAACTCACGCGGTGTTAAAAGCCAGAGAGTAAAAGTGGGTCTTAAGACGAGACTTAAAACACTCCACGGTGGGAGCAGAACGAACATGGAGGGGCAGTGCGTTCCAGAGCGTTCCAGAGAGTTCCAGAGCGTTCCAGAGAGTTCCAGAGAGTTCCAGAGCATTTCAGAGCGTTCCAGAGAGTTCCAGAGCGTTCCAGAGAGTTCCAGAGCATTTCAGAGCGTTCCAGAGAGTTCCAGAGCGTTCCTGAGCGTTCCTGAGAGTTCCAGAGAGTTCCAGAGCATTCCAGAGCGTTCCAGAGAGTTCCAGAGCGTTCCTGAGCGTTCCAGAGAGTTCCAGAGCGTTCCAGAGCCTAGGACCAGCCACTGAAAACACTCGGTCCCCTCTGGTTTTAAGTCTCGTCTTAGCACCAGAATAAACAGAATAAAGTGCGTTACAGTCGTCCAGACGTGAAGAAATAAAAGCATGCACGACTTGTTCAAAAAGCGTAAAAGATAAAAAAGGTTTCACTTTGGATAAAAGCCGCAAATGATAAAAACTAGATTTTAAAACGCTGCTGATCTGCTTATCGAATTTAAAATGGCTGTCGATGGTGACGCCAAGGTTGGTGACTGTGGGACGCACATGATTTTGAAGTGAGGGTACTGCCAGAGCCAAACAGTATCACCTCAGTCTTTTCTTCATAAAGTTACCTGTGTTTTCTCTTGTATTTGTGATTCTTTTGACAGTGTACGTGTGTTTCATGTGGATGCTTCTCCTCGTGGCGTACGGAGAGAGTGTGGATGTTATATTTCTTTAGGTTTACCTGTGTTTTCTCTGTATTTGGGTAACTCCACACTAAACTGTACAATAATGTTATGAAGGGGTCCATTTTTAAATTGTTGATTTTCATTATATTTTCACCGTGCTTATGAAGGTATGGCCTTAGGCAATCAGAAAAAAAAGATAAAAAGATAACTCACTCAGTTTTCAGATTTTGAGAGAGTGTTGAAGTACGGAAAAGACACAACTGTTTGGACGTAACAAGGACACCAAATTGAGCTCTAAACTACATCTTATGAAAATATCTTCATCACAAAATACTGTTAAAATGAATATTTGTTACATTTAATAGCAAAATATGATGTCTCTAAGCAATTTGTTGTGTCATTATTTAGCCCAGTACTTATACTCATGTTACACGAGGAACTACACCTGAGTACATTATCTTTCAAATTGTTTCAAATCAAAAGAAATGTTTTCAAGCAATTTAGACTTGTCAAAATATTAAGTCTGTGCCTGTAAGATCACAAAGAATATCAAATCTGTTTATTTCATCATGCTAATAGAGAATTAAAGCTTATAGTGCAAATGTCTGTTGGACGTAACATGGACACCATACTTGCTCATTGTATCTAGAGCCAGTCATTAACGTGATACTATCAGGTAATAATGAATAATAATTGAATTTGAATGAAAGTTCAAGGTGTACTTTCTTGTTTATTGCAAATAGAAAAATCCAATTCAAATATTTCAACTGTATGAATAACAATTATTTCATCTTTCAGAGGAAAGGAAAGAAGAGAAGGAAGGATACCAAAAGTCAAAACATCGGAATCTGTGTCGGAACTGAAAAAAAAAAAAAATGGATCGGTGCATCCCTACTAAATAAGTTCTAGCTTGATTGCTATGAAGCAGCTAATGTAACTCCTTCCTAAGCTTATTATATTTTGTTTCTATAGACTGAAATGTGCTTTCCTCAAGAGTAAATGGGCCACGACCAATTAGCTTTATGGGTCCACAGAAAACCCACTCTGTGGTGATAATGTCTTGGTCTTTCCTTTTAGGCCTGTCAAATAGGGATGCACCAGCTTTGTGCAGGAATGTGAATTTATACAAGCCGGAAGGATCTGTAGTCAGGGCGCGTCCCAGGTAAAACTAGCAGCAGAAGTAAACAGCGTCCCTTCATTCTGAATCTTTTTCTGCCTAGAGACTGACACACTTTGTTTCAACCAATCAGAGCTAGCTCAGTGTTTCTTAAACACTTTATCAAAAAGTAAATTCATAAGGACCACCTAATCTACAGACCCGGTTTACCAGACCAGATTTAATACATTGCACAGATTTACTGTATTACTTTTTAATAAACTAATTATGTAGGCCTATAATAAAAATAAATGACAGGTTAAGCTATTTCATTTTATTTCAAAATGTTCTGGACGAGACGTCAAAGTTAATTTTAATAATAATAATCATGATAATATTTTTAACTAAATATGAAATTCATTTAAGACTGAGAACATTAATGAGATGAGTGGTGCTTAAGTAAATGACAGGAGATCCGTGTTTAAGGCACTTTCTCTCACTTTTGCAGTTAAGTTATTTATTGTGCAAAATTTTCAATAAAGAATGACCTATACTTAAGAGTTTGATTTTGGTCCGTGTTGCTTGTTTAACTGAAACTTGAGGGCCCTCCTAGGAGATTTTGGCTAAAATAGGTGTAATTTCCTGCATTCTGGAGTATGCTGAGCCCTTATACGTCTCCTTTAAAATGACCCTGCTCTTCCCAGCGCAGAGACGTGACAGGCACGGAGCCTTTACGCAGCAGTGACACAGCAGGAGCTCTAAACACACCAACTTGGATCAGGACGTCTGGACTCACCCTTAACATCACTTTTACATGTCCTGTGTCCCGGGACAGTGAATTAAATGTGTCGCCTGTCCCGCGTAAGCTCCGCACGCGCGCCCGATTGAAATGAAGGGAATTTTTCAGTGAAGTCAGAAACAATCATAACTCCGTGAAAATAAGGTCTATCTTCGTAAAATAAAAAGTGGATGAAAGCTTGTGAGTAGTAGAGTGTCACTGTGGACTTCAAAACTTTCACAAAGGCCGAGATTTTTATGTTTTGGCTTAATTGGGCGAGGTCAGTTTAGTTACAGGCAGCAGCTTTACGCACGTCTCTCTCTCCGTCTCGGGTGCCTATGATGAGGATCTGGAAAACAGACAGAGGGAGAGAGAGAGACTGGTGCGTTTGAAAAGCGACTTGCGGCAAATTTGAGAATGGCAGGGGCCAAATTCGTCAGCTTGCGATCTTCACTCGTATTAAAAAAAAGGATGGGCGCATGGGCTCTTTACAGTGCTGGGCTCCATGGCTCAAGCCACGTTAAGCCCGTGCGTTACGGAGTAGGTTTGTGGGGCAGAGCCGGGTTCGAGCCAAGACGTAGAGCCGCACGAACACGTTTGCTCCACAGATGATTGACAGCTGCGCCAGAATACAGCGCAAAGCCCCCGCGGTGACAAAACGGGAGTGGATGAAGTCGCCAATACGGCGTGAGAAGTGACAGCGCGTGTATGATGTGGAGCGAAATGTAACATCCTGACTCTAGAGGCGCTATAACATTGCTGCATTGGTCTAATGTATGTTATCGCGAGACTGTGTGTTATTGACATGAGATTCAAGATGGCTGATTAAACTTACCTGCAGTTAATGCTTGTGTGATTATTAAACATTAATAATCTTGTTATCAGTCATAGCCAGAGGGCAAATACAACATGGTGTCAGAGTAGAGGCCAGTTCACCCACCGAAAACGCCAAAAATGGAGATGTACGGCATTCCAGCGCCACGGATGGACTGGGATTCAGCCAACTTGCCGGAGGCATGGCGCCGATTCAAGCAACAGGCGGAGCTGATGTTCTCTGGTCCGCTTCGAGAGAAAGAGGAGCCGGACAAGTGCAGCTACCTGCTTCTGTGGATCGGTGAGAAGGGACGCGATGTCTATAATACGTGGACACTCACGGCGGATGAAGCCAAAAAGTTACAGACGTACTACGACAAGTATGCGGCATATATCACGCCAAAGTCCAACCCGATCTACGCCAGGTACCGCTTCCACGAGAAAGTACAAGCAAACGGCGAATCATTTGAACACTTTGTGACTGATTTAAAACGGCTAGTAAAAGACTGTGGCTACCCAAATAGTGACGAGATGGTCCGGGACCGCATTGTGTTCGCTACGAATTCTCCGCGCGTCCGTGAGAAACTGTTGAGCCAGGGAGCCGAGCTCACTTTGGAAAAAGCAATGGTAACACTTTACAATAACTACACCTTATTTCGCATTAATAAAGCATTAATAAATGATTAGTTAACTATTTACAAATAGTTTGTTAACCATTTATAAAGGTTAACTAATCATTTATAAAGGCTTAATATCATATATCTATTAAGCATTGGCAAAGCATTAAACCTAAATAAAAATGCTAAACATTAATAAAACATTAATAGCAATACCTTACTAAACATATATAAATGTTTATGGAATTGATCAATTAGGCCTTTACCAAGTATCAAATACTTTCTTTTTAACCAAACACAACTATTTTTATTATTTATAATAGACCAATAATTGATACTTTACAAATCCTTTATAGAGTCAAATTATCCCTTGTAAAGCAGCTATTAAGTGTTAATAATGGATTTGGTGTGAGCTCATCTAAAGTGTGAACTACTTATGCTTCATAACTTACTTATAAATGTAAATGATAAACATACTATCCCATGTTTGCCAATTCATTTTAAAATAACAGTCAGTTGATGCTTTATAAAATCTTTGTAAAACACAATTGTCAGTTATAAAGCATCTACTAACTGTTAATAAGGTGATTGGAGTGAGCTCTTCTAAAGTGTGGACACATAATGCCTTATATATATTTTCGTTAAGTACTTATGGAATGACAATGAATATGGCAAACTAAACCAACAAAAAGTAGGTAAAATACAAATAGAATTTTTAAACAATATAATAATCATGTACAAATACACAGATACGTCTTTGTCTTTTATTTAAAGTATCAAAAAACACAATCAAATATGGTTTACCACTTTCTTTTGAATATTCTAACAAAACAAAACAAAAAACTCCTTACTCCTTTGAATAAACATTGCTATAATACTTACACTGGAAAATTATGAACCATAATTGTGGCCTATATTTTATTTTGACTATTTTCCATATTAAACATACTGAGTTCTAAGTTTTAGTAACATGGCAACGGCTCACTTGACCACAACAGAAAACTACTTATTTGAACTGATTGTGAACAAAGATCAAGACAAGACATAAATATTGCATGTATTTATTTGTCTTGTCTTGTCTTTATAGGCAGCAACTTCCCACTACACTTCAGAGACTGTATCTCATTTTGTATGCCAGGATTTGAGGCAATGATCTCTGCACACTGTGCTGCAAAAACTAAAAGTTTTTTTGGTGCACTTTTCTCTAGTTGTGTATATTGTGCTGGAGCAGCAATATACAGTTCTGCTACTGCAGAGGTGGAGGCCACAGTATTGCGGTCAACACCGCACCGCCTGAAAGCAGCACCCATTGTTCCTCCTCTTCGATAGACCCAGAGAATCTTCCTGTACCGGTGGATAGTTTGCATCGGATGTTGTGCTGAAATGCAAAAAAAAACACACTTGAAAACCAAATGTTACAGTGAAAACACATTTAAGATATCAGGTGAAGATTTCAAAAATAGAAATGTTGAAAGAGCATTCATCAATATTAAGTATAGGGGTGATCTTTTGACCAGGTACATTTGAGAAGTTTCATTTGTATTGGCCTAAACATGTCTTTTTGGATAATAAATGGCTTAGCTCAAACTATAATCATGAGCAAAATAAATGTTTGTGCTGTGATTTATAATTTCTGAAGATTATACAAAAAATACAAGCTAAAAAGATGTGTATGAGGACATTATAATTAAGTTAAATAAAAAAGACTATAGCTTTGTTTTGCTAGATATGTCATTTATCATCACTAAAAGAAAAAACTAACATTGTATTCATTCAAAAATGATTATTATAAAGAACTGAATTTTACCCTTAGGATTTAAATTAATTATTATTATAATTATTTATTTATTTATTTATCTCACCTCTTTGTGGAGCAGTAGAAAGTTTTTTGGATTTTGGATGTTTCTTTCCCTTCTTTTTTTTCTGCCTGTGATCCCCATCTGATGAGTCGGAGGAGATGCTGAGATCTTTTAGGGAACCATCTGAATCTGAAGAAATTTTCTGGACATCCAGTGAAATGTCCTGCAAGGGGCTTGGAGATCTTGGAGAATGTTGACGCCTTGAAGCCCTCGGAGAGTCACGACTTTTTGAAGAACTTGGGGATTCCGTTCTTCTTAAAGCTATAAAAACATAAAAACAAGATAGGCATGGTGGTTACGGTCATCTTGAAACTTTAATTATATATCAATGTCTGTAGGCAAGTGTCTCCAACTTTGATGTAAACTTTGAAGTGTTTGAATGTGGGTCACGATTTTGTGATAAAAACAGCACTATCTCAACAGCCTTATGTTTTAAAGATTCAAGCACTGGATGATAAATACAGTATGGCAGCAGCCATATATACTGTGTATATATATATATATTTTTTTGTTTTGTTTTGTTCCAGTACACAAAGACAATAGTACAAATACATGCAAACTACAACAAACCATATTTGTCAGATGATACTTACCTGCAGCAAGTTGTTCCTTTAAATAATCCCTCTCACTGGAAAGATCTTCAATTCTTTGTGCTTGAGATTCAATTTTCATTTTTGCTTTTTCCAGCTCCAATGCCATTTTTTTGTCTGCAAGAAGTGCAGTAGGTGCAACTGTATCTGTAACAAAATAACAAAGCCATTTTGTGTCAAAGATTAGTAAAAGTGAATTTATTCTAAAGTGCAACTGGCATTTCTATTGCTAAAAAACAGCAAATATGCTATCAAAAGAAGATGGCTTGATACAGGCCAACTGTGAGTATTTCTACTATTATTTTATTATCATCAAATGTTATGCATCATTGCATATTGTTAATTTTCCACACAGAATTTTGCATTTAACTTAAATCCGCCAGTTTACCAATATATGTAGTGTTTTGCGATCATTTCTATAATACTTTGATTGCAAAATATCTTTATGGCTATTAGCTTTAGCACAATTACCGAGCACGCGCTACAGGATTTGATGAACACTTGCTATTTTTATATTAGCACCTTACACAAATACGATGTGTAAATGGTTTGTTAAAAATTACTCGTCTCTTACCCTCACTGGCACCAGGATTTATTCTTTTTTTGGACCGCGTCACAGTTGTTGATGTCGTCGCCATCGTGAAAGTTTCATTCTGCTACAGATCCCGCGCTTGGCCTTTAGCGTGAGGATGCTGCCGAAAGATCGACGTTCCCTATTGGTCACTTTGCAGGAAGTAACAAAAAAGTGCGGGCTCTGCGCTCTGCGTCAGTTGCGTCATCACATCACATTTTGACCCAGCAGCAACTTCAGCAGATATGGGGCGGCTTACCAGATTGAAAAAAGTTATTAATAAAGAAATGTCACAAAGAGAGATGCTGGAACTGATTACGCTCCTTCAAAAAATGAAGATTTTAAGGAGAAAAGTTAAATGCTTTCATTGTCAAAGGCAAATGAAATTGAGGAAAAGGACAAACAGTGGCGATCTATATGCCTGGTAAGATTTTTTTTTTATGTTTGCACGCATGTATGACCATTCTTATCGTTCATGATGATGATTTCATAGTTTTAAATAATTACTAAATCAGTTGCAAATCATAACGGTGCATTAGCCTAAATAATACTGAGACTTTGTAAAACAGTTAAGCAAAGAAAGGTTGAAATGAGATGACGAAATAAAGTGTTTATTTGAAATAAATCGATAATAGGTTGTTTTTTGACGTCTTGTTTACTTAATGTTGTACAGTATGTAAAGTATTTTAATTCATAATTTTTAACGACGATGCCTGAGGGTGGCGCTCGCCCCTCATGCTTTGTGGATGGTATAAATGGGTGCGTCTTGATGACGCACTCAGGTGTGCGACGCGGTACGGGTCAGGGTTTGTTTGACCGCTAGTACTAGCAAAGTTTTGTATTTTTGCCTTCTTATAGTCTACATTATGTACATTCAAGATATTTTTTGGCCTTGTGGAAAATGGTAAATATACAAATTGCGAAAAAAAAATCAAATAGAGCTCGGGAAAGAACACATATCCTACGCTGCGTGGCAAGACGTGCCCTGCGTCTAAAGAGAAGCAATAGGAGAAAAAAGAGAGGGAAAAGCATTAGAAAAAAAACAATTTATAAAGTAAACAAACGTGCCGTGGAGCAAAGCGATAAACTGCTATCACTGCAGGTAAAGACATCTCTTCAACTCGTTAGAATAAATTGTAATGACCACAGATTTTTAAATTAAATTAATTTTAATTAAAAAATCAAGCCATCTTGACAATGGCCTCTAAAGATATTTGATGTCATAAGCCAAAACTTTTATTTAAATGTAAGGGTGATATATGTGATAATATAGTCCATTGTGTCAATTATTTGCCTTGTTTTTTGCAAATGTGTCAACCTTTCATAGTGTAACATTAGATGAACAATAGAAAAAATAGGTTTGGTTAACATATGGCAACTGAAAATTCTACTGGTGCGTGCTTTCACGATCTTAAGTGATCCAGAAGTCCCCCCCCCACTTTATTTTATATTTGTACTCTCACACAGGAGGGTATGCTGCCACAGTATGTACTAACCTATATCTCTTTATTGATTATTTAGGATTTGTGGAGGAGCAGAACATGCTGGGAAAACTAAACAGATGTCCATACGACACAAATCTATGTTTAGTGGTTCCAAAGTTCCACTTAAACAATGGATGCAATTTATTTACAGGTGAGCATTACCAAGAAAATTATTTTTCAAAATTTGTCATGGTCTTTGTCTTCTGTGTTTATCTGTTGATTTAGTATTTCTATGTATTATTATTATTATTATTATTATTTTTATTTTAGATTTTCTCAGGGACTGAGGCTACGGCAGATCGACATGATTGATGACTGCATTGTTAAAAGCTCTGCAACTTTAACTAAAATGTCCAGAAAAATTCGAGAAGTCTGCATATGGGCAGTTCGCAGAATGAGAAGACGAAGCGGACAGCGAATTGGAGGAAGGAGAGAGTTTGTAGTCATTGACGAAAGTCATTTTCGGCACAAGAGAAAGGTAAAATTTTTATCGGGAATGATACTGACAATTCGCACAAGACTGAGACTGAGACCAATATATCATGGAGTTGCAAAATGTACCATAAGTTACACATTTTTAATGAACAAGTCAAATTGTCTGATATTTCAATTTCAACACTGGTTAGGTTGTCATTCCAATTCCATTCATCCCTGGTGCTCATTTGATCCATCTCAATGTATTGAAAAAATATAAACAATTCAAACTGAACATTTTTAAACATGTTAAGCACATTTTAAATGATTGTTCTTTTAATGGCAAGTTATTAGAAATTTTGAGAAAATAATTGCAGGTACACTATTAACTTTTCATACGTGTTCTGATCCCAACCAGATTATACTGAAACTGCTTAGGAATGATCAGTATTATTCAGTATTAGTCCTATTTGTTTTTGTGTCTTAACTTTTTATTTTGCTATATTAACTAGAGTGAAAAAAGTCTGACCTATACCAATTATTTTAAAAAATAATGATTACATAATTGTCTTTATTTTTTTGATACTTTATGTTTATTGAAATTTTCAATGTTTTCAAAAAACAGAACAAAAACAAACAAACAGTACAGTCGGCAATATTGTAGTGTCAACAATACAAATTCACAGGTTTACACATGTATGTACATCCTTATTTATCATTTTCATTTTTTCTTGTTAAATCTGGTCCAATTGTTCCACCTTGAGTAATACAGGTTTGTTTGTAACCTTAACATGAAAGTTAAACGCTTGCTAGATATTGCCTTATTTGCAAAAATCTAAAGAAATCATTTTTTCCTAAATTATATTTTCTTTGTAGTGTTTGGAAATTTGGTAAAGTGTTTTTAGTTAGTACCCTACAGTAAACTGTGAATCCATTGTGTGTCCAATGTTTAAATCTTGCATCGTTTTGATTAGGTTTAAAATCTGAATCATATGCTATCCATCTAAGTATTCGTGTATGTTTTGTTAGTTTTAATTCTTTTATGAGTTGAAACCATGTTGTTAATGTGAAGGCCGCTATTGGATTAATTTCTTTTTGACAGCTTAACATAAGTTTTTTGTCCCCAATCAGTGCTTGAATAGGAACATTACCACTTTCCCTCTCCATCTCCTTCCACCTCGCCCCATATGAAGCATCACACCACAGTATCAATGCTCTTAGTTGTGCTGCCAGGTAATAATCACGTAAATTTGGCAATGACAATCCCCCTTTGTCTTTACGGAGTGTCAGTGTACTATATTTAATCCGTGGTTTTTGTCCTTTCCAAATAAAACGAGATATTTGTTTGTCCCACTCTTGAAACTGTGAAAGAGGGATCTTAATAGGCAGAGACATGAATAAATACAACAACCTTGGCAAAACTGTCATTTTGATCACTTCAATTCTCGAGTTAAAGTTAAATATGTTTGTCATCCAGTGTGAAAGATCAATTTTAATTCTCCTATTCACACTGTCAAAATTTTCCTTAAAGAGATTGTCTGAAGAATGTGTCAACCATACTCCCAAGTATCGAATGCTTTTCTTAGACCAGTCAATTGGTATTCTTTCCCTTAGTACTGTTGAAGGCTTATAATTGAAGGTCATAATTTGTGTTTTATTTATGTTTAATTTGTATCCTGAAAAAGCATTTATTGTATTAATTACTTCTAGAAGGGCTTGAATGGATTCGTCCGGATTAGAGAGATATAAAAGGACATCGTCCGCGTACAGGGCTACTTTGTGTTCTCTACTGTTGATTGTTATTCCTTGAATTTTCTGATTTTCCCTTATTGCTTGTGCTAACGGTTCAATATAGAGTGCGAATAAAGTTGGTGATAAAGGGCACCCTTGTCGGGTCGACCTTTCTAATTTAAACCGATCTGTTAACCGTCCGTTTATTTTGATTCGGGCCGTAGGGGCTGAATACAGTGTTCTTATAGTGTTTATTGATGTGTCAGAAAAACCAAACCTATCTAAAACTAAAAAGAGATATTGCCAATCTACACAATCAAAAGCCTTTTCGGCATCTAGGCTTAATAATGCGGCCTTTTGCTCACAGGTCCGAATTTTGTTAATAATATGGAGAGACCGTCTTATATTGTCTTGAGTTTGTCTTCCAGCTACAAATCCGGTTTGGTCTTCATCTATTAACTCTGTGCTAAACAGGTTCAGTCTATTTGATATGATAGATGCATATAATTTATAATCTTGATTTAATATTGAAATAGGTCTATAGGAACTACATAAAGTTTTGTCCTTGCCCTCTTTAGGAATGACAATTATAATTGCCTCGTTCCATGACGGTGGAATAGTCATATTTCCTAATGTCCAATTCAAGGACTTCAAAAGAATGGGGGACAATTCATTTTCAAATGTTTTGTACCATTCCGCTGGTAGACCGTCTGTGCCGGGCGTTTTATTGTTTTTTAATTTTTTTATTGCTTTATCTAATTCGGTTTTGTGGATTTGCTTAATCAAAGCAGCATTTTGTTGTTTACCTATTGAAGGCAAGTCTAAAGAGTCAAGAAATGTTTTAATTTCTTCTGCGTTTCTTCGTTCAGGTTGCGTGTATAGTGTTTTATAATATTTGTAAAATGCTTGATCAATTTTTTTCTAAGTCTCTTTCTAAGACCCCCGTAGCTGGGTCGGTTATTGAACATACGGAGTGTAGTATTTGTTTTTGTCGTACTTTTTGAGCTAGTAGTTTTGTGGCCTTTGTCCCTGTTTCATAATAAGATTGCTTCAAGTATTTATATTTCTTCTCCTCTACCTCCTTATACAGCTCTGAAATTTGTATTTTTGTCTTTTTCATTTCCTCTAATAATTTGCTGCTTGGGGTTTTGATATATTTATTTTCCAGGTCCTTTAATGACCTATCAAAATCTTTAAACAACTTTTCTTTCTCTTTCTTAATTGTTGTACTCAAAAATATAAATTTGCCTCTAATTACAGCCTTCAAAGTATCCCAAAGAATATTTGGGTCAACTTCCCCATTGTCATTTATTTCTAGAAAACTTTTTATTTCTTTTTTATCTCATTAATTACTTTCTTATTATTTAGTAGGCCTGTATTTAGTCTCCATATAGTCTTTTTTGGTCTAGTATCTAAGTGGAGTGTTAAGAATACTGGTGAGTGATCAGACAAGCATCTGGTACCAATTTCACATTTTCTTATTCTATGTCTATCATTCCTTTGCATTAAAAAAAAATCTATTCTCGAGTGGACCTCATGGGGAGAGGAAAAAAAGGTATAGTCTCTCTCCATTGGATGCATCTCTCACCAGACATCACTCAAACCCAAATCATTCAAACCATTTCTGAGTAACTTGCTTTGTGGTGTTACAATTCTTTTGGTATTAGAGGAGTCATTTTTATGCAAGATTGTGTTAAAATCTCCTGCACAGATTAACACCCCCTGTATTTCGGTTGAAATCAGCTGTAAGATGTTTTTCATAAATTTTAAGTTATAATCTGGGGGGAGGTAGACTGAGAGAAGAGTGGTCAGTTTGCCCTCTATTTTACATTGTATCAATATATATCGGCCTTCATCATCTTTTATTTGTTTAATATGTTCAAAATGCAATGAATTGTGTATCATCACTGCAACTCCTCTTTTATGTCCTGATTTACATGAGCTGTAGTAAGTATTATTGAATCCAAACCTCTTTAATTTCTCATGTTCTGCTTGGGAAAGATGAGTTTCCTGAAGGAGCATTATTTGTATTTTCTCCTTCTTTATCCACGACATTACTCTGCTCCTTTTAACAGGGTTATTGAGACCATTTACATTCCATGATGCAGTCCTAAAGTAAGTGTCCGCCATACCTCTTGTCACAAATAATTATGCCGACTGTAAAACACTCAAAACAAAAATACTGCGAACAATAAAACAAACAGAACTGAAGAACTTCCACCTCTAAGGCTCTAATCTGCCTTATTACCCTATCCAAAATTGTCCTTTCCTTCATTTCAGAGTCCGTCCCACTTCTCGTGGGGCTCCTTCTTTGCAGGAGCAAAGTTGTACTTGAGCGTAATCAGTTGTGAAAAAGAAAATAAATAAAATAAGAGCAAACCTCTTCCCCACCCAGCCAGAGTATTATTAAATAACCAAAGGTCCTCCAAAATTTTAATAACAAAAATCTATAAATAAAGTAGTATCTAACTTAGTTTAGTGCTCTTTTATCACTCTCATTGTTATTTTGTTAAATTAGCTTTTTTTTTTTTTTTTTTTCCCACCTTCTTTAATATTTATTTATTTATTTATTTGAACAATAATATAATTTCTGTGGGTTTAATTGTTATCAATTTGTCACTTAGAATGAGAAAAAGAGAGAAAAAACAAAACAAAATACAGAAGTCTACCTATTCAACAGTGATTTAAGTTTGACAAGTGAATAGTATGTTGTTGTATGTCAACTTGAACAATTGGGCTTTCACGATTGTACTTACTTTAGTAGTAAAGTCCTATTAAACCAACCCCAAAAAAGGGAGTCTAATCTCTGTGAAAGTCACGAAGCCTGTCGCGCACTCGCTCGGTGTGAGTGCTGTCCATCCTGTTCCAGTGCGCATCACGGGAGAGCACTTGTTCCCAGTCCACGTCCGATGGATGCGGCAGGTCCACCGCAAAGCCCCTTTTCTTCATGTCCTCTGCTACCTCCGACGCGTTCTTGTACATGCGTGGCCCGTCCTCCCAGTGAATCTTCATTCTTGCCGGGTACGGTGTCTGGAAACGTATGCTTGCTTCTTTAAGAGATCTCTTGATGTCCTTGTACTCTTTCATTTTGTTGTTTATCTCCGCTGGCAAGTTGTTGGCGAACGAAACAGCTTTGCCCTCGTAAGTGATCTTCTTAGACCAAGCGGCTCGTAGCACCTTGTCCTTTATGTCAAATCTTTGAAAGTTATTTGCAGATCCATGTCCTCTCCCAGAGCAAGTTCCGTCTTCAAAAAGTTGTTCACAAACTTCACCATAGAGGTGCCCTCTGCGCCCTCTTTTATTCCGAAAATCCGCATATTATTTCTGCGTGATCTCCCCTCTAAGTCTGTCACCTTAGAATTGAGGATTTTCTGTTGAGTCAAAGAATGTCGAAGGGCTCCCCTCAGATCCATATTTACCGCCTCGAGTTCGTTTATCCTTTGCTCAGCCTCGGTCAGTCTCGTGCCTTGATTCCGGATGTCAGCGTTGATGTTTAATAATTTCTGGTTAATATCCATTTTGAAGTTGGAAAGTTCTTGTTTTAGTTCATTTTTCATCTCTGTTATTGTATTGGTCAGTCCCATGATAGCTTTAGCGGTGGTTAGCTGATCCTCCTCTCCCACAGGTAACGTTAGCTCAGCTTTTTTTAGCATGTTAGCGTCGTCGTCTTCTGTGTTCTCCGGTAAATCGTTTTTAGCCACAATGTCACTTTTGGAGGGATCCTGTGCTTTCTGTGATCTCGTCCTTCGCATCATATGCACTTTCAATGTTAAAACGGCAGTTTTCTCGAGTTGCGTGGACTTTTCTTAGTTTCTGGCTAGGAGAGGTAAAAAAGTCACTCCGCCATCTTGGAGCGCTCACCCGGAAGCTTTTCTACATAATTGACCTTTCGCCGAGCCCCGCCCCCTTAGTTACTGTTGCTACGTCCGTCAGATATGACAGAGTGCCATAGACTTCAATGACAGAAAGAAATACAACTGTTCGCTTCAGTGACTTTTTTAAAGCAATTTTTCCGCGATATCCTCTAGATCGAGGCAAAAGGAGTTCACTGTGGAGCGGAGGGATTTATTCAAAACATTAAAATACGCAACAGAGGGACATTACTCTTATGGAGGCTAATGCTACTGGTCTCAAGCTAAATCAGACAAACCCATGATCTTTACCTCAAATACACAGCCTTGTCCTGCTCTTGCACTGCCGGGTAAGTTCACTTTCATATGTTAAGGTCTATTTTTCTCTATTGCAAGAATATTGTTCATTTACGAGGTATGTTAGCGAGCTAAACCTACCAGTGTTGGCTAAAGCTAAAGGGCTCGCTAAACTTAGCAGCTTAGAGCGTAACTTCTGCAGTTATATCCTCGTCTTGGAATAACTCCGGTCTAGTTTGTGTTTTTGCCTCTAGATCTGACAACACAGTAAGCCTACAGCTATAATTAAGCATTAGTTTTACCTTTGAGCAGAGATTTGCTCCACATGTTGGCGATATTTCGCTGGTAGAGGAGCTGTCCCGAGGCGTCCGCACTGTTTAATCCAATGTAGGCACTGCTCCAGTTGTTTTCGGATTTAGAAATGGAAAGAACACAACTCCTCCGGTCAATATATCGGGTTATCTGCGGTCCAGTTTACATAAACCTTAGCCGCATCGCTTCACCATCTTGCTTGGAGCTCAAGATCTGACGGACCCTATTTACATAGCAACGGTTGCTAGGATGTTTGATTGGACAAAAGCCGTTTTGGGGCGGGGCTCGGCGAAAGGTCAATTGTCTTTATTAACTATAATTGTTTGTGTTGTGTTCTTTGCATCAGTATGGAAGAGGAAGGATGACTGGTGGGTGGAGAAGAAGAAACTGGGTGTTTGGCCTGTTGGGGGTGAACCAAAATGGCCATACACGACCCATTCTTCGCCTTGTTGAAAAACGATCCAGAAGGCACCTCGTTCCCTTCATTCAGCTACATGTAAGGATTGGCTCGTCAGTCCTTAGCGACGAATGGCGTGCCTACCGCATTCTTCCTGGTTTGGGGTACAGGCATCATACAGTCAATCACAGCAGGTACTATGTGGATCCCCATACAGGAGCACACACCCAACACCTGGAGAGAGCCTGGAGGTCATACAAGGAGAAAATCTGGAGGCTAAGAGGAAATCGAAATGACAACTTGCTGTCACAGCACCTGCATGTCATAGAGTGGAACGAATGGCTGGCTAATAAACATCCAAATGGTGCATTAGGTAGACTCATATATGACATTTCCAAAAAATACAAATGAAAAACAACCTGTTCTGCTGTTGTAGTGATATCAATTTCTATGTTTTGAAAATCTGTTGTGGGTGCATTTTTCCCTGCATGTTATATTTTGAAAATAAAGATCAGATCTGGGAGGATATTCCATGCTTTCATTTGGAGCATCCAATATTGTAAGGAGTAAATGCAAACACATGGAGCCACACACACATTGAAGCTCATTTAAGACTTCTCTGGTGGCATTAGCATCTTTTCTGCAAAATTGCTGCATTTATTGAAATATTTGAATTGAATATTAACTTTAAATAAAAGACAAAGACGTATCTGTGTATTTGTACATGATTATTATATTGTTTAAAAATTCTATTTGTATTTTACCTACTTTTTGTTGGTTTAGTTTGCCATATTCATTGTCATTCCATAAGTACTTAACGAAAATATATATAAGGCATTATGTGTCCACACTTTAGAAGAGCTCACTCCAATCACCTTATTAACAGTTAGTAGATGCTTTATAACTGACAATTGTGTTTTACAAAGATTTTATAAAGCATCAACTGACTGTTATTTTAAAATGAATTGGCAAACATGGGATATGTTTATCATTTACATTTATAAGTAAGTTATGAAGCATAAGTAGTTCACACTTTAGATGAGCTCACACCAAATCCATTATTAACACTTAATAGCTGCTTTACAAGGGATAATTTGACTCTATAAAGGATTTGTAAAGTATCAATTAATGGTCTATTATAAATAATAAAAATAGTTGTGTTTGGTTAAAAAGAAAGTATTTGATACTTGGTAAAGGCCTAATTGATCAATTCCATAAACATTTATATATGTTTAGTAAGGCATTGCTATTAATGTTTTATTAATGTTTAGCATTTTTATTTAGGTTTAATGCTTTGCCAATGCTTAATAGATATATGATATTAAGCCTTTATAAATGATTAGTTAACCTTTATAAATGGTTAACAAACTATTTGTAAATAGTTAACTAATCATTTATTAATGCTTTATTAATGCGAAATAAGGTGTAGTTATTGTAAAGTGTTACCAAAGCAATCGATATCGCTCGCTCACATGAACTAGCTCAAACACAGTTAAAAGAAATGACCACAGCTAAAGACTCCACCAAACTGGACGTTGTGCACGCAGTCAAACAGCGGCAGAGCCCACATAAATACGCAAAAGCAAAAGAACAAAAACAAGAGAACAGAGAATGTGACAGATGCGCAGGCACACACAGTTCCAGAGAAACGTGTCCTGCTAAAGGTAAACAATGCATGAAATGTAAAAGGTTCAATCACTTTGTTAAAGCATGCAGATCCAAGGTTACTAAGCCCCAAAGAAGACCTGTGCATGCATTAGAGCAAAACAGTGACAGTGAACAGTGTGAACTCTTTATTGACAGTATCACAACCATAAATGCAAACAAAAGCAATGTGCAGGCATATGCAGACGTGAACGTTGGACCAGACAAACAAACTGTAAGGTTCAAAATAGACACAGGTGCAGAGATAAATGCCATTCCAGACAGCATCTACAATACATTGTTCAATTGTGTACAAATAAAACCACCTGCACAAGCCATCACAGCCTATGGAGGAAAAGCACTAAAAGTACGAGGCATATGCAACTTGAGGTGTGAACACAACAATCAGACAACACAACTTGACTTTCACATCATAAGTGCCAAAGCACCACCCATCCTAGGGCTAAGCGCCAGCCTAGAACTGAACCTAATAAGACTGGTAATGGGTGTGAGTGAAACAAAATCAAACAGTGACCCAAAACAGTTGGTAAAAGAGTTTGCAGATGTTTTTCAGGGCATTGGTGAGTTCCAGGGAGAATGCACACTCCGCATCAATCCTGATGCAACGCCAGTGGTTTACCCGCCACGCAGAGTCCCCATCGCACTGCGAGCCCGGCTTAAAGAAGAGCTGGACAAAATGGAGGACAGCAAAATAATCACAAAGGTAACCGAGCCTACTGAGTGGGTCAATGCTTTAGTCGTTGTTGAAAACCCTAAAAAGCCCAAACTACGCATATGTTTAGACCCAAGAGACCTCAACAAGGCTATTCAAAGACCACACTATCCTCTGCCCACGCTCGAAGATGTCACAACTAAACTTGCAGGCGCACAGTACTTTAGCGTGCTAGATGCCAGATCAGGCTACTGGGCCATAAAACTGAGCGAAAAATCATCACTGCTGACAACCTTTAACACGCCATTTGGCAGATACAGATTCTTCAGACTGCCTTTTGGCATCAGCTCAGCACAGGACGAGTTTCAGAGACGTGTGGACGAAACATATGAAGGACTTAGAGGTGTTGCTGCTATTGTAGACGATATTCTTGTCTTTGGCAAAACAAAACAGGAACATGACGAGAACCTGAGAGCTATGCTTCAGCGCACGAGAGAAAGAGGACTCAAACTAAATCCAGACAAATGTAAAATATGCGTCCAAGAGGTCAGCTATTTTGGCCACAAACTCTCGAACAAAGGCATTAGCCCAGACCCACAAAAGTTGAAGGCCATACAGGACATGCCACCACCACAGTCCAAGTCCGAGCTAGAGACAGTACTAGGCATGATCAACTACTTGGCTAGGTTCACTCCACACATTTCAGAAGTGAACGCCCCTTTAAGACTGTTACTGAAACAAGATAGTGAGTTCATTTGGGACGCAGTACATGACAAGGCTTTTGAGCAAATCAAAGAACTGATCACAAATCACCCAGTGTTGTCCTACTTTGATCCTCAGAAAGCACTCTCTCCAAGTAGACGCCTCAAAAAGTGGTTTAGGCGCAGTACTGCTCCAAGAAGGAAAGCCAGTCGCCTATGCATCTAAATCGCTTAACAGCACAGAGCAAAACTACGCGCAAATCGAAAAGGAGCTGTATGCTGTAGTTTTTGGGTGCAAACGTTTCCACGAGTACATGTACGGCAGGGATGTTACTGTGGAATCTGACCACAAACCACTGGAGGCAATACTCAGAAAACCCCTCGCTGCTGCCCCGCCTCGTCTTCAAAGAATGATACTGCAACTCCAAAAGTACAACATCCACATCACGCACAAACCCGGAAAGGAAATACCTGTGGCAGACACCTTGTCAAGAAAGTCCATTGCGTACCATGACAACAGCTTGCGTGAAGGTATGGATGCACAAATACATACTCTCATCAGAAACTTAGCAGTAAGTGACACAAAACTACAAGAAATCAAAACAGCTACTGCACTAGACACCCAGCTCACAATCTTAAAACAAGTCACCAAGTCAGGTTGGCCTGACATGCGCAGACACTGTCCGCCACTCACACAAGAGTACTGGAATCACAGAGATGAGATTAGTGAAGCTGAGGGCATAATGTTCAAAGGCGAGAAAATACTAGTCCCCCAGAGCCTCAGACAAGACATGCTAGATCGCATTCATGCTGGTCACATGGGTGTAGAAAAATGCAAAAACAGAGCACGTGATCTACTGTTTTGGCCAGGTATGGGCCAGCAGATAGAAACTCTGGTAGGACAATGCAGTATATGTCAAGAGCGGCGCAGTGCCAATACCAAAGAACCACAACTGTCACACGCTATTCCACAAAGGCCATGGCAAGTAGTAGGAACAGACTTATTCGCATGGAATGGACAGGACTTCATCACAATAGTGGACTACTACAGTCGATATTTTGAAATGGAAAGACTTAACAGTTGTACTGCATCTGCTGTGATCGCAAAGCTAAAAGCAGCGTTTGCACGTCATGGCATCCCCGAACGTGTAATCAGCGACAATGGCCCTTGCTACAGCGCAGCAGAGTTTGAGCACTTTGCAAAGATGTGGGAATTCACACACATCACCACAAGCCCGAGATACCCTCAAAGTAACGGCCTAGCAGAAAAGACAGTACAAACAGCCAAACGCATCTTAGACAAAGCTAAGGCTGACCACAAAGACCCTTACATTGGACTGTTAGAGTACAGAAACACTCCTGTAGACAACCTTAAGTCTCCAGCACAACTACTGATGAGCCGCAGGCTACGCTCTATTCTGCCTGCAACAGCCTCACAACTACAGCCTAAGGTCACCCCCCAACACATCGTGAAGCAGCGCAGAGAAGCGTGCCAGCATCGCCAACAACTGTATTACAACAGGTCAGCAAAAAGCCTCCCTCTTGTGCCAGCAGGAGCACCCATTCGTTTCCGCCAAGAGGACGGATCCTGGAGACCTGCTACAGTGACACAACCTGCTCACACCGAAAGGAGCTACCACATCCAAACAGAGGAAGGACAAACTTTTCGACGCAACCGACGTCACCTTCGTGAATCCAAAGAGCTCCAAGGCACACCCGAAAGCAACCAACCCGTGCCTCAGCCAAGTGACACTCCTGATACAGCTAGAGATGTCCCACCTGCAGCTAGCCAGACACAAGAAGAACCATGTTACACCACTAGATCAGGGCGCGTCATCAAGCCTAGACAAATACTTGATTTATAATTGATTATAAATTGTTGTTTACAGTATTGCACTTTAGGCAAGTGTTTTGGTTCTGAAAATTATATTGCCTGATGTTATACATAAGCTAAAGAAAAGAAAAAATGTTTATTTTGAAATGTTCAACATTTACCTCAAGCTATAAGTGCACTTTTGCCACAATAAGCTAAATACTTGTTAGTTGCCTAAGCTAGTTAATAAGCTAATTTTGCACTGGTAATTTTGTTTATAAGCCAGAGTTAAACATAGACTAATCTGTTGTTAATTTAGTCATGTTAATTATAGCCATACATTCTAAAGTAATTGTCTCGTTAGAACACTAGCAATTTGTTATGCATGTACCTTACCATACTTCTTTTATTTTAGGAAGGGAGATGTAACATCCTGACGCTAGAGGCGCTATAACATTGCTGCATTGGTCTAATGTATGTTATCGCGAGACTGTGTGTTATTGACATGAGATTCAAGATGGCTGATTAAACTTACCTGCAGTTAATGCTTGTGTGATTATTAAACATTAATAATCTTGTTATCAGTCATAGCCAGAGGGCAAATACAACACGAAAACAAAGAGAGGCAATTGTATTGTATGTGCATAAAAGAAAGAAAGCGCGCACTTTATATTACACGGGCAGTGATAAAAGAAGAAAAAACAAAGAGAGAGACGTGCGGTAGAGAACGCGCTTTTGGTTCCGGAGAAACACTGCAATCATGTGAATTTTTTATCAAGACCACCACGCAGATTTTGGACACAAACTTGCACTGGAGCTATTCTATTTACAATACTGGGCTTTTTGTTTCGTCGTTTCTTCGATTTAAAAAGGTAAGACGTCTCGCCTATATTGGCCTCACACGTAAACGAAGCGAATGTTATTTTTAAGTGGTTTTCAGCGTGAAATATTAAATAGGCCTAATTACACACGATGAAAACCACATAGCCTATACATGACAACAATGTAGCTAAATTCTCAAAGACTTTTGATTAGAACATCCCGTATGTTCATTCTACAGACTCTAAAATATGTATTCTACAGATTATTTGATTTCTAAGTAAGACGTAACAAGAGACAACATAGTGCTTTGTGTCCATTCGACCCCTTTTTGGCGCTTATGTGCGGCAACAACTAGACACACTTCCACTAATTATGCTAAAACAATCGCTGAAAACAAGCTCTTTGGCCGACCTAATGTTTCATAAATATAACAGCAAGATGTTTTAAGCAATCGACCGGAAAGCTTGAAAGACGTAACGATTCTTTGGACGTAACAACTGAGGACACAATTAAAAAATCATACCTCTTTTGTCATCGAGAGCGCGAAGGCCCGCCACTGCTGTATGTAAATTACCTTTTTGAGGTCAGGCGACATGCTGACGACGTACTCTGCCGTAAGCTCAAACACACACTTTTTTTCCCCTCTTTGGATGTAACAGCGAAAATTGACACGAAACACTTCCAAAACTTTCAAGGCAGCTGTGGTGGAATGTTCACAATATCCCCGCTTGTTATTTGGAGGATTGATTGCCGGTTGATTGTCGTAGTTTTGTAACATCATAGTGTTTTTGTGTGGACAATATACAAAGCTCCAAACACTAATTATGGACGTAACTATCACATGACACCATGTGTTACGTCCACAAGGATTATTTTTGTCTTCAATCACAGAAAAACAGTTTTGTGTCATGGGAAATCTGTTGATTAAAATTAATTATTAACATGTCCCCTCACTGTTAGCCACGTTGCAATCTTCACTGCCCTTTTTATAAAGCTGTTCACAAAGCTTCAAAGATGGCATGTCCTGTATGTAACATTTTAGTGTCCAAAATTTAGCACTTTTTTTGAACAGATGTGCATTTTTCTTAAAATGTTTTTGACCTGGTCATCTCATATTATCTTATGTATATCTACTAAATACAAACCATTAAAAAATAATAAGTTGCAAATATATTTGTTTCAAAAATGTATTTTATGGCTGCTGGAAGTAAGGTGTGATGCTTTGTACAGTTTAGTGTGGAGTTACCCATTTGTGATTCTTTTGACAGTGTACGTGTGTTTCATGTGGATGCTTCTCCTCGTGGCGTACGGAGAGAGTGTGGATGTTATATTTCTTTAGGTTTACCTGTGTTTTCTCTTGTATTGCTGATTCTTTTGACAGTGTATGTGTGTTTCATGTGGATGTTTTTGTGTATTTTCTCTCTAGTGTACGTGTGTTTCATGTGGATGTTTTTGTGTATTTTCTCTGTAGTTTACGTGTGTTTCATGTGGATGTTTTTGTGTGTTTTCTCTCTAGTGTACGTGTGTTTCATGTGGATGTTTTTGTGTATTTTCTCTCTAGTGTACGTGTGTTTCATGTGGATGTTTTTGTGTGTTTTCTCTCTAGTCTACGTGTGTTTCATGTGGATGTTTTTGTGTATTTTCTCTCTAGTGTACGTGTGTTTCATGTGGATGTTTTTGTGTATTTTCTCTCTAGTGTACGTGTGTTTCATGTGGATGTTTTTGTGTGTTTTCTCTCTAGTTTACGTGTGTTTCATGTGGATGTTTTTGTGTATTTTCTCTTTAGTGTACGTGTGTTTCATGTGGATGTTTTTGTGTGTTTTCTCTCTAGTGTACGTGTGTTTCATGTGGATGTTTTTGTGTATTTTCTCTCTAGTGTACGTGTGTTTCATGTGGATGTTTTTGTGTATTTTCTCTCTAGTGTACGTGTGTTTCATGTGGATGTTTTTGTGTATTTTCTCTTTAGTGTACGTGTGTTTCATGTGGATGTTTTTGTGTATTTTCTCTTTAGTTTATGTGTGTTTTATGTGGATGTTTTTGTGTATTTTCTCTCTAGTGTACGTGTGTTTCATGTGGATGTTTTTGTGTATTTTCTCTTTAGTTTATGTGTGTTTTATGTGGATGCTGCTCCTCGTGGCGTACGGAGAGAGAGACCCAAACGCCTTTTACTTAAACCAACACATCCTGTCGTCGTTCAGTCCAGACCAGGACCAGAGTCTGAGTCTGGACCAGGTTTTCCTCTGGACCAGGACCACTCTGCTGCAGGGACTCTACGGACAGTATCCAGGTGAGTATTGTGTGAAGTCTGACCTGAAGAGAAGCTACATGAGAGCATAAAAAACACATTCTGGAGTAACGAACGTTTAAATTTACATCACGTGACCATTTCAGTTTTTTGTTCTAAAGTAAAAGGGTCGAGTCACAAACAGAAAACACCAGACTGTCCAGTGGTTTTATTGCAGAGTACAATGTTATGAATGGAAAAAATGGCTCCACCCACATCTGGACGTATAACATCATCACATTCTAAACCAAGACTATTCAACTTTATTCTCCAGAGGGACAGATTTTACCGAGGACCAAGGCTTCTCGAGGTTGCACCAAATATTCACAGGACTATCAATCATCAATCAATCAATTTATTTTTGTATAGCCCAAAATCACAACAACAGTCGTCTCTGAGGACTTCCCAAGATTATTAATTTTAGCAAATATGAATAATAGGAAATCAAAATAAAACAATACATATTCAATAAAACAATACACATTCAATGAAACATTTGATCAAGCAGATTATTAGTAGAACAGATGAATGATTGTCCAGAACATCCCCTGTCCTTAGACCCTCCTTCTGTCCTTAGACCCTCCTTCTGTCCTTAGACCCTCCTTCTGTCCTTAGACCCTCCTTCTGTCCTTAGTCCCTCCTTCTGTCCTTAGTCCCTCCTTCTGTCCTTAGACCCTCCTTCTGTCCTTAGACCCTCCTTCTGTCCTTAGACCCTCCTTCTGTCCTTAGACTCTCCTTCTGTCCTTAGACTCTCCTTCTGTCCTTAGACCCTCCTTCTGTCCTTAGACTCTCCTTCTGTCCTTAGACCCTCCTTCTCGGCAGGAAAAACTCAAAAAAACCCTAAGGGAAAAAGAGAAACCTGGAGGAGAACCACAGTGAAGAAGAGATCCACTCCCATGGACGGACAGGCTGTAGATGTAACTAAGGCAAAGTTATAGAGTTTATGTTTGTGGAGCCAGAGTCCAGACTAGAACTGTTTCTGTAGATTTAATAACTAACGTCAGTTTTTATGTCTCTACAAAATGTCTAAATCAGCGTTACGCCAAGAATAACCAAGAATAAACCAAGTCTAACGGTAAATTAAATCCAAACTGAAAAATGCAGTGTAAAAAGTGATCAAATTAAACAAGATTTATGTTTTATTTGTGCATATTTTAACTGCTTTCAAATAAGTTTGGTCAATAGAACAAGAGCAAAGTGGATTGTTTTGCTAAAAATATATAAAAATCAGAGGTTACGGTAGACTGGAAATTCCGGTCAATTAGGAGAATAACCGGTCACATATTATTGCCTTATGCAAACAACAGCACGTGAATTATGGCAGTAAGTACACGCTTTCACCTGCTCTACAGTCTCTATTTAAAGCTAAAAATAATTAGTCATTGTTAATGAAGTGTCTTTAACTTTTACTCATCATAATGATGAGACGCGCTTTGATTCGCGCCCGTCTGCGAACTGAACCAGAGCAAGTTAGTCCGCGTTATCCCTGCGTGTTTGAGCCAGGAGCCCGGGACAACGCACGCACTGGACCCGGGTCAAGATCAACCCCCGTGTGTCTGAGACGAAAGCCAGGAGCGCATCGGGACCACGCAGCCCACTTTTAAACCGGAGATTTCTAAGTTCAGCTCGAGGTTTTAAAGGTCCACTAAACAGCCAGAAAAAAGTTTGCTCCGCCCAGGTGCTACATTCAAAAAATGCTGTCTGTGGGGCGGTGCCTGGAGGACTAGAGAGAGTTGCGGGGGAAGCGGGAGAAGCGGGGGTGTGTCCGCGGAGGCGTGTTCCTGTACCGGTGTAAACAACATAACATGGCCGCGCGGACCACGGCCAGGTCTAGCTTCTAGTGAAACGGAGATTTGCGGTTGGATTATTCAACCCTCTTTTTCGGACCCGACGGGACATGGCGGAGCCCGACGGCCCTGACTGAAGCCTGGACAGCCCGCTGGATGAAAGCCAAGTCTCCAAATAGACTGAAGCAGCCGCTAAAAGCTAACGCGCTAACACCGAGCTAATGCTAAAGCTAATGCTCCATATACTGTATTTTGAGAGATAGGTTTGGCTACTTTCAGATGTTTATTGTGTAAAGTTATTAAGCAGAGCACTGAAGGTTCGTTCAAAGGAAAACAAATGTAGTCAGTAATATTAGTGCTATTATCAATCATTATTTTTACAGGTAAAAATATGTTACAAACAAAAGCAGCTACAACATTGTTTTAATATGCACATTTGTGGCTTTGCAATCTCCAAACATTATAGAATTTGTTTTGCAATGTGATGTAGACACAAAGTAATAGTCTAAATATATTTTATTTATTCATGTTCATTAATGAGCAATGATTCTGAAGCAGTTTATCACTTCATGCAAAAAAAGTCTAAATACATGTTTCATATTAACACAATTTATTTTTAGATTGTGAGTACAATGACAAAATAACAATACTTGTGATGAAGAGTTTATTCCACAGACTCCAGACCCTTATTGTGAACTAAACTAATACTGTACATTCAAGAGTTTATTCTACAGACTCCAGACTTACTGTGAACTAAACTAATACTGTACATTCAAGAGTTTATTCTACAGACTCCAGACTTACTGTGAACTAAACTGATACTGTACATTCAAGAGTTTATTCTACAGACTCCAGACTTACTGTGAACTAAACTGATACTGTACATTCAAGAGTTTATTCCACAGACTCCAGACCCTTACTGTGAATTAAACTAATACTGTACATTCATGTCAACATGTTTGTGCCAACTTTACAAATGTAATAAAGGTATTACTTAAACTCTGCAGTATTATTTAATTGCATTGAGCTTTATATTTGTGATGAAATGTTTGAGTGCACAATCTGTATTTGAGATGATCTGAAGATGTCTGGTCACAAAAGATGAAGCCACAGAAAGGAGCTGAAGCCAGATGTACAGCAGGACAACAAAGACCAGCTCTTCAGTTTGGAATCTGGAAAACAATTTGGAGTTTTGTTAAAAAAAAGTATGACATTAGCAAATCTGACTTTTGAATCTGTCACTACTGTGTCAACAACCCTGGTCAATGTATAACCCATCAAGAATGGATTCATTTTCATTGGAATTTGAAAATATTTTATCAAATGTTAGCACAAGTAAATTTTGACTTACATTTTTGTTAAGCCATATAAGATATGAGTGTGCAGCTCTAATACACTTCTGATACCACTATACTAATCGTGTAGGTCTACTATATTATACTGTGTTTGCAGCTCTAATACACTTCTGATACCACTATACTAATCATGTAGGCTATATATTATACCTGGTTGTATGCAGCTCTAATACACTTCTGATAACTTACTATCATGTCTACTATATTATACCTGGTGTTGTATGCAGCTCTAATACACTTCTGATACCACTATACTAATCATGTAGGTCTACTATATTATACCTGGTGTTGTATGCAGCTCTAATACACTTCTGATACACTATACTAATCATGTAGGCCTACTATATTATACCTGGTGTTGTATGCAGCTCTAATACACTTCTGATACCGCTATACTAATCATGTAGGCCTACTATATTATACCTGGTGTTGTATGCAGATCTAATACACTTCTGATACCACTATACTAATCATGTAGGTCTACTATATTATACCTGGTGTTGTATGCAGCTCTAATACACTTCTGATAACACTATACTAATCATGTAGGCCTACTATATTATACCTGGTGTTGTATGCAGCTCTAATACACTTCTGATACCGCTATACTAATCATGTAGGCCTACTATATTATACCTGGTGTTGTATGCAGATCTAATACACTTCTGATACCACTATACCAGGGGTCACCAATAAGATTTCATCGAGGTCCAGTTGGAAGAGATTTTTTCAAGCCAAGGTCCGGAACTTCACGGCAAAGTTTCTTTTAAGTCATTTTAAATTTGACATTATAATTAAAAATAACTACACAATATTCATTTTTCACAATATCCCACATAATTCTATGTTATAAAAGCTTGTTTTCAATGTATTAATCTATTGCACTTTTAAAAATGTATTTGATGGATGAATAAATTCCATCAAAATTGAATCAGACCTGTGCTGTGGAGGAGACAGTGTTTTTACACTGATCAGAAATGATCACTGAGTCTGTGATGGAGTTATTCTAAGTCTGTTCTGACTCGAGCCTGTTCTGTACCACGTCTGTCTCTCTCTGTGTCTCACTGGCCAAAACAGTCACTGAATGAAGCCATGTGATTGGCTATAGGACACACGCGATAGCCCTCCAACTTTACGCAGGAGAAGAATCATACAAACAGCGCTCTGAATCGTGTTCATTACACGCACACCCACGCGCACATAGCCTACAAACGCGCGCTCTAAATACAAGTATGAATCTGACTGGACCGTCATAAACCGCGTCTTTCTGTCTCTGGCGCGGTGCCAAATGGGAGAAGGACGAGTCAAAGCGGCAGTTTTGCACCGCGTGCATTACGCGGACACTCAACCGCGTACTTGAATACACTCTGCAAACCCAAAGACCGCACCGCACCGGCGTGAAGCGCGTTTTTCTGTCTCTGGCGCTGTGCCAAAAGTGAGAAAGACGAGTCACAGCGGTGACGTTCGCGCGCGTCTGTTGATGCGCTCACTGCACAGCTCTTCTTTAAAGAATCACGTCTTCCTTCTCCAGCCTTTCTGCGAGTGTTGGGCAGGAGGGCTACGCGGTCCGGTCCGGATGGGGCGGCGCTTGGGTCCGGATCCGGACCGGAGTCCGCCTTTCAGTGACCTGGGCACTATACAAATCATGTAGGCCTACTATATTATACCTGGTGTTGTATGCAGATCTAATACACTTCTGATACCACTATACAAATCATGTAGGTCTACTATATTATACCTGGTGTTGTATGCAGCTCTAATACACTTCTGATACCACTATACAAATCATGTAGGCCTACTATATTATACCTGGTGTTGTATGTAGCTCTAATACACTTCTGATACACACAATAATAAACCTACTAATCTGACTATACTGTATACCTTTTGTATGCAGCTCTAATACACTTCTGATACCACTATACTAATCATGTAGGTCTACTATATTATACCTGGTGTTGTATGCAGCTCTAATACACTTCTGATACCATATACTAATCATGTAGGTCTACTATATTATACCTGGTGTTGTATGCAGCTCTAATACACTTCTGATACCACTATACTAATCATGTAGGTCTACTATATTATACCTGTGTTGTATGCAGCTCTAATACACTTCTGATACCACTATACTAATCATGTAGGTCTACTATATTATACCTGGTGTTGTATGCAGCTCTAATACACTTCTGATACCACTATACTAATCATGTAGGTCTACTATATTATACCTGGTGTTGTATGCAGCTCTAATACACTTCTGATACCACTATACTAATCATGTAGGTCTACTATATTATACCTGGTGTGTATGCAGCTCTAATACACTTCTGATACCACTATACTAATCATGTAGGTCTACTATATTATACCTGGTGTTGTATGCAGCTCTAATACACTTCTGATACCACTATACTAATCATGTAGGTCTACTATATTATACCTGGTGTTGTATGCAGCTCTAATTACACTTTTTTTCTGATACCACTATACTAATCATGTAGGTCTACTATATTATACCTGGTGTTGTATGCAGCTCTAATACACTTCTGATACCACTATACTAATCATGTAGGTCTACTATATTATACCTGGTGTTGTATGCAGCTCTAATACACTTCTGATACACTATACTAATCATGTAGGTCTACTATATTATACTGGTTGTATGCAGCTCTAATACACTTCTGATAACACTATACTAATCATGTAGGCCTACTATATTATACCTGGTGTTGTATGCAGCTCTAATACACTTCTGATACCACTATACTAATCATGTAGGTCTACTATATTATACCTGGTGTTGTATGCAGCTCTAATACACTTCTGATACCACTATACTAATCATGTAGGTCTACTATATTATACCTGGTCTATTGAATGTCTTTTAAAAATATTACCTAATGGCAGCATATAAATAATAAAAGGATTGGCCCGAGTACAGAGCCCTGTGGCACACCATAGGCTACTTTAGAGCACCGCGAGGAGTTTTGGTTTACATTTACAAACTGGTACCTATCGCACAAATAAGATTTAAACCAGCTGAGGGCGGTTCCTCTCACGCCTACGTCAAATTCTAATCTTTGCAGTAGAATACCGTGGTCAATGGTATCAGATGCTGCGCTAAGATCTAGCAGAACCAGAACTGAGATCAGACCATTATCAGCAGCTAATAGCAAATCATTTGTCACTTTAAGTAGTGCTGTTTCCGTGCTGTGGTGGGCTCTAAAACCAGACTGGAACGCCTCAAATAAATTATTCTCCTGTAAATGGCGACATAGCTGTTTAGCTACAACTCTCTCCAGAATTTTTGAAATAAAAGGGAGATTAGAAATTGGTCTGTAATTAGCTAAGACATCAGGATCAAGGTTTGGCTTTTCAGAAGAGGTTTAATTACAGCATATTGAATAACTGGGGGACATAGCCACTTTCTAATGAAACATTCATTATACTAAGAATAGGATCTATAATTAGAGGAAGAGTGTCTTTGAGAAGTCTACTTGGGATTGGGTCTAAAATACAAGTTGACGTTTTAGAAGACATAAATGCTGAGCTTAATTCAGCTGTATCGAGAGAAACAAAACTGTCAAATATTAGGGGCGGGTTTAAATGAGACTCTCTTTTTACTACGACATGCTCGGTTCTAGTAGCGGGGTTGATTTCATTTATTTTATCTCTGATAAAAGTTATTTTGTCATTAAAAAATGTTAAAAAATCTTCAGGACTAAGAGTAACTGGGATTGAGGGCTTGACTGCACTATGGCTGTTTGAAAGTTTAGCTACAGTGTTAAATAGGAATCTCGGATTATTCTTATTTACTTCTATTAGATTTGAATAGTATCTGGTTTGAGCCGTACGCAGAGCCTGTTTATATGACAGGAGGCAGGTTTTCCATGCTTCAAGAGACTGCTCAGTGTGCGATCGACGATATGGTCGTTCCAGTTTCCTAACCTTTTGTTTATGCAAACGCAATTCCTCAGTGTACCATGGAGCAGATTGTCTTGGCCTAGCAACTTTCTGTTTTAGTGGAGCTACAGTATCAAGAGCAGTTTTCAAAGAGTCCATGGTTTTAACAACAACTTGGTCACTTATATTGGGATCAAGTCTATGCTCATTTTGTTCACATGACATGTCACTGAATATTGTCCCTATTAATTCTTTAAACTTATCAACTGTTTTTTCAGATATTGACCTTTTGTTATTAGTTTGTTCTGAGGAGCAGAAAAATCTTCTAGCGTAAACTGAAAATTAATTAGGAAGTGATCTGATAATATAGGGTTTTGTGGTTGGACATTTAAATCACAAATCTCTATCCCATATGTGAGAACAAGGTCAAGAGTGTGATTGTGACAATGTGTTGGTTTATTTACATTCTGAGTGAAACCAATGTCGACTAACAGATTATTAAAAGCTTTGCTCAGGGAATCATCTTTCATGTCCATTTTAATATTGAAATCTCCGAGTATTATTATTTTGTCCCAGTCTAAAACTAAGCCTGATATAAAATCAGAGAATTCTGTTAGAAACTCGGAATAAGGACCAGGAGGTCGGTAAATTATTATAAATAAAACACCTCTTTGGTTTTTCCATTTGGGGCAGGTTATTGATAATGTGAGGCTTTCAAATGAGTTAAATGCGTTATTAGTTTTAGGACAAAGTAGTAAGCTTGCATGAGAAATAGCTGCCACACCTCCACCTCGGCCTGTGCTCCTAGCAGTCTGAAAGTTAACATGACTAGGAGGCGTGGATTCATTTAGTCTTATATAGTCGTCAGGTTGAAGCCAGGTTTCAGTCAAAGCTAAAATATCAATATTGTGATCGTTAATCAGGTCATTAACTAAAAAAGATTTAGAAGAAATTGATCTAATGTTCAACAGTCCGCATTTTACACGCTTATTTACTAATTTACTGGTATTGCACAGTGGTATATGTATTAAATTTTGTGGTCTGACACCTGAATTGGAATTTTGGGGGATATATTTTCTATTTCGAGGGACACACACAGTTTCAATCTGTGTATTAAATGGTTCTTCTGAGATACGACGTTTAAGGTTTAATGTTGATTTCAGAGTGATTGCCTTATTAGTACGATCCATTTTCACCAAGTTACATAGCGTTCTGCATCTTTTGTCCTGCTTATAATTGATTCTTTTAGTGATATGAACATTAATTGATTGTGAAGAATGATGTTCATTCCGAACAGGATCTAACACAGTGCACATTGAAAAATTATGTGGAAATGACTCAGATTCATTATGATGATCATTGCCTTCATACTGTGAGGAAAATTTGAAAATAGAAGGGCAATATTGCTTAACAGAGTAGTTACTTTTTAATGTAGTGCTACTAGAGCAATCAGACTCATTTGTTTTTAGTCAGTTTAGTTTGCTTCTATGGACAGCATGATGAATATTAGCAGCAAGCTTATAACTGCCCAGCCTACTTGGATGCAAACCATCATTTCGATAAAAGGATCGGTGACCTAAGAATAAGTTAAAATTATCAATAAAGTTGAAACCATATAAACCAGCGGTGTCCTGGAGCCAATCATGGAAGTAAGAAAGTCTACTGAAGCGTTCAGATCCACGTCCAAAGGTAGGGAGGAGACCACTTATATAAACTGATTTTTCACATGATTTTAGGAGATCAAACAACCTTAAAAAGTCTTTTTTCAGTAGCTCAGATCGACCACTCGGTACATCATTAGTCCCTATGTGCAAAATTATGTTCCTAATTGATGAAGGGTAAGATGTGAGTAAATCAGGCAGTTTTTCTATAAGAGTGCTGACAGTCGCTCCAGGAAAGCAGCACGTTTTTGCGTTAAAAAAGCGTATTTTTCTGATAATCGAATCTCCAATTATAGCTGTCACCGGAGCAAAAAGTGGGCGGGCCCCTCAGGTCCAGGCTGTGACTGCGAAGGCGCCGCAGGATCCAAGCGCTGAGCCGATAAATTTACAGCAGCTGGATAAGGGTCTGGCGTTGAGGTGTGTTTTGCCACTGTCAAAGGACCGTTTATACATTCCACTCTGAAGCGGGCTCCTTCGCAATGTTGCGGCGTGCTTTCAAAGTCATCAACGGGGGAACTATTTGAGGAAGGATCCGAGTAGGCATTACAACGTAACGCTGGAGCCTGAAGCGGTGGGAAATCTTCTTCACTCAGAATATCAAACTTATTTGACAATTGGAGATCTTGTGCAGTGAAGGTGATTTTTTCGTCTTTTATGCCTAACTTCAATGAAGGGAGAAGAGGCATTTACAGAATCTACTCGATTAGGATTTGGAGTGTAAATTGCTGTCGCTGATCGTTTTATTCCTGGTTTTGGCCTGGCTCCTTGTGTGTGGTATAATTTCGACCGAGTCTTTGCTGTCTCATGGTCTGACGAGAGCAGTGCCGGCTCTAGCCCTTTTGGCGCCCTTAGCGAGATTTCAAATAGCGCCCCTGATAGATATAAATTCTAGTGAGTTCTAACCCTCTACTTCCCCTTTCCAAAAGAAATGTTTATTTAAATTCTATTTACAAACAGACCCTTAGTGCCATAAGCCCTTAAATACAAATAAATGTCAATATAACAGGGTTTGATGTAATTTAGGGGGTCTGGGGGAATTCTCCCCCAGGAGAATTTTTTTAAATTCTGTGCAATTTCCTGCATTTTGGTGAGTTTTAGATTGATATTTTTAGTATGTGATGTAATTTTACTATAATTAAAATGACCTGATTCAGTTAAATAAAAATCAAACGGGGGATCCCCATAGAGGCCAGATTTAGGGGCCCCAGTCCCAGATGCCTTCCTTAGCTCCACCCCTGTAAAACTGAGCTTTTAGGAGACTGACTCCACCTGACAGGACTGTCCTGTGTGGTCAGAGCAGAGAAAACACCGCTGCTGCTGCTGCTGTTGTATACACTTTCTCAGGTCAGTGTGTGTTTTATGTCACTTTCATTCAAAATACAATCTTTAAAAGCCACGTTCAACATTTCGGCGGTGCGCCGTTTTTCGCGATTTTCGCCGTTGTTCTTTACACACGTTTATTTCACTGTACATTTTGGACCTTTTCTCCGTATATATAAGACAGATTTGCACACAATTTAGATCAAAATGAAGCTCCCGTTTCACAGAATGTCACTGGGAGTTCGAAATGCTTCTCAATGAAACGATTTGTCGGTTAAACAGCTCGACGCTGCACTGACAGCCACACGCAGCTTCCTGAGGGAGGGAGAAAAGAGAAAGAGAGAGAGAGAGGAGAGAGAGAGAGAGAGAGAGAGAGAGAGAGAGAAGAGAGAGAGAGAGAGAGCGTGTGGAGACGCAAATGTTCTGGAATGAGCCAAAGTCGCACTCTGACAGGTCATGAGGCGCATGCAGCCTCCGGTTCACCACACTGGCTACAGGGTCTTTGATTTTATAGCGTTAGTGCTGTGACTGATCAGACGCATGTATCAGACGTCAGTCACCCTTTCAGCTCCGCATCTCTGGACATCGGCCGGCGCCCCTCCTCACTCTGCGCCTTAGCATTTGCCTATACCCGCCTATATAACGAGCCGGCTCTGGACGAGAGCGGGGTTGAAGTAGCCTTTCGTTCCATGTCCGAAAATTGGGTCATCGCTGATCTGATGGCGGCCCTTTTTGATCTGCTTGAACTGTGGCATCCAAATTGACCGAGAATGGATTTAGGCATGGACCCAGGGCCCTAACAACNGCTCAAAATAATAAATATGTGTGCTCTGTCAAAGACAGTAGCAATTTAAATACATAAGCACCATAATAACATCAATATCAAATTCAAAGACAACAGTAATATTTTTTCGGCACCAAAACAATGAAAACACAGCATTTGAGCTCCATTCAAAACACCGGAGGCTAGCGCTAGCATTCTAGCTCCGGGAGAAGTAAACAGAGTGAATGGACTCACCAGTTCCCTCGTTTTATAAAGCACAGAGCCGATCAGACGACGGCACACACAAATGGCAGAGGCGCCTACAAGTTAAAAGCATATCAGTCATTGAAACAGCCGATAAAAGTGCAAAATAAGGTTTAAATCGGTAGAATTAGCATACCTTAGCAGCCGCCCCGTTTAGCTTCCCCACACGAACACACACGGTTGTAAGTGCGCGCCATATTATAGGAAGGGCCTCGAGAGTCTCGTGGCAACTCTCGGGAGCGCGCTACGAAGTGTCGCGATATTTGCACTTAGTTTATAGCAGCAGACGGCAAACAAAGAGAGAAAAAGGCAAAGGACCGGCGAAATCACCCGGGTTACACCCTCCCCCCTTTAGTTCATGCACGTCCCGTTGCATGGTTACTTAAGTTTTGGTCTTTGTACGACTGGAACATGACTGAGAGCTTCAGTGTAAACGTCGGCTAAGCTGTGAAACAGATTTTGCACAACTGAAACGAGTGGATTTCCCAACCTGTAGTACATAAGACGACTTGGCGACTGGCGCTGACGAGTGGAACGACGGGGTGCTGGTTCGGTTTCCGCCGCAACTGAGACACTAGATTCGACAGGTGAAATGGGTTCAACATCACCCGTGGATGACTCAGATTGGACGGTCGGGGGATCTGCATCCTCTGGTTCCTGGGACAGCGCAACTTCAGGTTGGTCTTCTCCCTCAGGTAGGTGGTCGGTAGGTAGTTCTTCCTCCACTGGCTCGGGTGTGCTTGCATCAGGGTTGTCTTCTCCCTCAGTCACTTCTGCAGGGACTTCCTCTTCAACCTGGGACGTAGGTGGAATGGAAGCAGGCTCCTCAGGTAAGTGCTCTTCTGGGTCTGCACTGTGAGCAGGTGGATGGAGGTCGGAAAAGTCAGCATCGCTGGGGGCTGGTGGTGCGACAGGCTCCTCAGCGGTGATGGTCAAAGGCAGTGGCTTGAGTTCTCTCACTCTCTCGATAGTAAACTTGGCTGGAAACTGGACAGGACTTTCTGGGATGGCTGGTTCAGCATCCTCCTCTTCCTCCAGGACATCAGCTGTATCGGCGTGGTCACGAGTCTGACTGCGAGTCTTCGGCCGCTGGACTGGTGAAGCAGTGGGAAGATCTTCAGGGCAAGCTGGCAGGAACCCACAAGGAAGTAGGAGGTCTCGATGTAAGGTGCGAGTTGGTCCATCTTGGCTTTCAGGTTGCACGGTGTAAACAGGCAACTCCCCAGCACGCTTGATGACCTTGTAGACACCTTGCTCCCACTTATCCTCCAGCTTGTGCTTCCCTCGCAGACGTACTTTGCGGACGAGGACGCGGTCTCCAATGTCCAGACTCGATGGTGTTACCCTCTTGTCGAAGCGGGCCTTGTTTTTCGCTGCAGACTTGAGGGCGTGTTCAGAGGCGAGTTTGTAGCTCTCCTCCAGACGTGAACGTAGACTCTTGACGTAGTCAGAATGAGAGATGGACCTTGTTTCTCGAACCGGCAGACCAAAGCGAGGTCAACCGGGAGACGGGGCAGCGACCAAAAAGCAGTTCATATGGTGTAAACCCTGTAACTTCATTTTTTGTGCAGTTGTATGCATGGACCAAGGGCTTGACATGCTGCCGCCACTGTGATTTTTGTTTGTGTTCTAAGGTTCCGAGCATCCCAAGCAAAGTGCGATTAAAACGCTCAACTGGATTCCCCCGTGGGTGATACGGGGTAGTCCTGCTTTTTCTGATGCCGGCAACCTCGCACAGCTCCTTAATGAGTTTGGACTCAAAGTCCGGGCCTTGGTCTGAGTGGATGCGCTCTGGAATGCCGTAGTGTACCATGAACTCATTCCAGAGGCACTTTGCAACGGTTTGGGCTTTCTGGTTGGCGGTGGGAATGGCAACTGCGAATTTTGTGAAGTGATCTGTGAGAACTAAAATGTCTTTGTATTGCTACTGTCTGGTTCGAGTGTGAGAAAGTCCATACATAGGAGCTCAAGTGGGCGACTGGTCTTTATGTTTACTAGTGGAGCGGCTTTCTCCACTAGTGTTTTGCGCCTCACACATCTGCCACAGGACTTGATGGTGTTCTCCACGTCGACCGCCATCTTGGGCCAGAAGAAACGTTGGCGCACCAGGTCCAGCGTCCTCTCGATGCCCATGTGCCCCATATCGTGGTGCAGGCTCTTCAACACAGCGGGACGCAGGTCAGGTGGCAAGACCAACTGAAGAAAATCTTGTCCTCATCCTGTCTCCTCCGGTAGAGAATTCCATCCTCCAACTCCAGCCTGTTCCACTCTCGCAGCAGCAGGGGAATCTCTGGCAGTTCTTCTCGAGCTGTTGGCGGGACCTTCTCTCCGGTCTCGAGCTGATGTATGACCTCTCGGATGGCGGGGTCGGCTCTCTGATGTTCTTGGAGATCGGCGTGGGACAGAGATGGTATCACTGGCAGGCCATGAGACTCTTCAGTGAAGGTGTCTGGGATGGTGTCGACAGTGGCAGTCAGGGACTCGATCAGGGTCACAGTAGCTTGACTAGGATCAGGATCTGGTTGTGTTCTCACTAGACAGCTCTGGCAGATGGCATCCACAATTTCTGGCGAGATCTCCTCCGCATCACTGGCTTCACACAGCTGTTGAGTGAGGCGTTGAATCAAGTCCCACTCCTCGCAGGAATGGTCTTCAGGAAGATCTCCGTGGGTGCGTCTTGATAGAGCGTCGGCGTCCAGGTTTTGTCGACCGCACGATATTGCAGTTTGAAAGAGTATGTGGATAATGCTGCCAACCAACGGTGACTGGTGGCGTCTAACTTGGCTGTGGTGAGAACGTAGGTGAGTGGATTATTGTCTGTTACGACTGTGAAAGTGGCTCCATACAAGTAGTCGTGGAATTTTTCGACGACACTCCACTTCAAGGCCAAAAACTCTAGTTTATGGGCCGGGTACCTCGTCTCACTCAGCGCCAAGCCTCGACTGGCGTAAGCAATGACGCGCAGTTTGCCTTCCTGTTCCTGGTACAGCACCGCCCCCAACCCGGTGGTGCTGGCATCCGTATGAAGGATGTAGGGGAGTTTTGGGTTGGCGAAGCCCAGGACAGGTGCGGATGTCAATTTGGTGATGATGTGTCAAAGGCGTTCTGCTGCTCGCTGGTCCACTTCTCGCCGAAGGACTGTTTGGGGTCAAGTATTTCCTCCGGATTCTTCACCTTCGGAGCGACGGACCGGTGCATAGCCGCGAGTAAGTTGATTCAGTGGCTTTACTATTGCAGCGTAGTCTTTAATGAACCGCCTGTAGTATCCGGCGAAACCCAGAAAAGATCGCAACTCTTTCAAGTTGCGGGGGACTGGCCAGGATTTTAAAGATTCAATCTTTTCTGGATCGGTTTGGACTCCCTGCTCGGATACAACGTGTCCCAGATAACGGACGGAGGACTGAAAGAACTTGCACTTGTCTGGTGAAAGTTTTAGTCCAAAGTCTTTCAGACGAGCCAATACATGGAGCAGGCGAGTTTCATGTTCTTCAAGAGTAGCAGAGAAGACAATGATGTCGTCCAGGAAAACGAGAACTTCTTTGAGGTGTAGATCTGCCATGCAGCGCTCCATGAGCCTTTGGAACGTGCTCGGGGCGTTCGTAACTCCCTGGGGCATCCGGTTCCACTCCCAAAAGCCAAGAGGTGTGACAAAGCAGTTTTTGCTTTGTCCTCTTCGGCACCTCGATCTGGTAATAACCAGATTTTAAATCGAGGACGGAGAACCACTTAGACCCTGTCAGTGCAGAGAATGACTCCTCCAGGTTTGGGAGGGCGTATGCATCTTTCACAGTCTGTAGATTGAGCTTTCTGTAGTCGATGCATAGCCTCACCTCACCGTTTCTTCTTCCTCACCACCACGATCGGAGACGAAAACGGTGACTCGGACTCCCTTATGACTCCTGCCTCAAGCAGGTCACGAAGATGTTTGCGGACCGCTTCCAGGTCTTTCGGGTGGATCGGTCTCGCTCGGTGTTTAAAGGGTGTCTGGTCATGGAGTCTGATCTGATGTTTGACCCGATCTGTGCAGCCGAAGTCCATCTCGTGGCAGGAGAACACTTCGGGCATGTTGTTGAGCTTGATGGTTAAACGCTCCTTCCATTCTGGTGGAATGGGTGAGTCTCCAAAGTTGAACTGGAGATGGGTCTGGTGATCTGGATCTGTGGCGGTGACTTGTTGTGACAGGATAGTTGGTGATGCTCCAATGTCGGCAATGATGGTTAATGGTGGAATGAACACATCTTGCTCCGACTCATTCTTCATGACGACGGGGACTTTGTATGGTGAGTGGTGTGGGAGAGTGATGAGGCAGCTTTGGACACACAAGCCTCCAGGTAGCGTTGAGGCAGGGTGCTCGATGATGGCCCACTGGTCTGCAGAAGGGACGTTGATTCTGGCAGAACCCTCTAGGACGATGGTCTGGCCGGCTGGAACGAGGACTGGAGCTTGGCTCAACAGGTGCACAGATCCGGCGCTGCCTACGTGGCTCTGCTGATGTCGCAACTGCAGCAGTTTTAAAACCGCTCGATACCCCTGGGCACTGGGCTGAAAGGTGGAGTGACAGCTACCAGAATGTTGTTCGTACAGGGGCTCGAGGGTGTTCATCCCGATGAGCACTGGAGATGGGCACTCTGGGCGGGCATCTGGGACGACGAGGGCGAGCGTCGGGACATCAATTTCAGCTCCCAGGAAGTCCTCAGGGAAAGTGATGTTCAGCTCCACGTACCCCAGATACGGCACCGACTGCCCGGCTGCACCTTCAACCTGGAGCAGGCTTTTAGCGGCTTCACAGGCTGGTCACCAAGATGCTCATTGTAAAATGACACAGGAATAGTTGTCACCTGTGAGCCGGTGTCGAGGAGGCAGTTGCACGGATGTCCGGCGATCTCAACCACTGCAGCACACTTTGAACCAATGAGACCTTTTGGTAGTCTTGTGGGCGTCGTGGTCTTGTGATCAGCCTCACTCATCTCCGCACACTTCACAGTCTTTTCTTTGTTGTTCTTGGGACAAGTTTGGCCCTCCCGGTTCCCGTTTGCCCCTCAACAGGAACCTCGACTAGTTTAACTGATCGTTTGTAGATGTGGATTGTTGTCTCTGGGCGAACTGTTTCTTTTTGCGGGCAACCAGAGCAGAGTTGGGTTCGTTTTGACACTGGGGGCGAATGTGGCCATCTTCACCACACCTAAAACAATACCTAGGTTTACGTTGGGCAGGTGTGGACTTCCTAGATGCAGGCTGCTTGCTGTAGTGGATCTTGGGACGAGAGTTGGATGGAGGCTGGCCGTTGTTAGCTGTTAGCAATGCCAGTTGTCGCTGCACATCAGCAAGTTGTTCTGCAAGCTGCTGTGTAATGCTGGTTAAAGCAGCGACCCGCTCCTCCGTCCTCACCATCAGCGCTGGCAAGCTGCACGTGGGTGGTAGCTTTCTGTCTGACGGACCCGAGATGTTGTTTCATTCTTTGCGATTTGGCCGACTCCCGATCCTCTTCAGTCCGCAGAAGAAGCAGCAGTTCATTAAATGTTGGTGGGTTCAACTTTCTTTGCTTTAGTTGGAGTTCAGCAATTAGAGAGTTGTCCCAGCACCACGGCAGAAACTGGTTGATGAGGTGTCTGTTGGCATCAGTGTTCATAACTCGCCCCTCTTCACAGCTGCATTCAGTGCCACTTGGAGTCGATGGAGATATGAGGATGGCTTTCACCATTGTTCTGGAAAGTGTCCATAAATTTGGCGAAAAGTTCATCCCCATCCTGTACAGTGCCATACGCAGAGTCGAGAGTGTCCAGATAAACAGGAGGTAAGGTGTCAGTGCTCAGATGCTTTATTAAGTCTGCAGCTGGTGGCAGGAGGCTGTCCACGATCCTCCGGGAACGCTGGAGGTCTGAGACTGACGGGTCCCTCAACAGTAAGTCCACTCCTGACCGCCAGGTCTCATAGTCCGCCTCATGCGCTGGTCTCGGCAGACGTCCTGAAAACACTCTCAGTTTTTGTTGAGAAGCACTTGCCTCGCTCTTCATTATGTGCTCCACCACGTAGCGCTGGATCTCAGGGGGGTTGAAATCTGGAGTGGTGGACGGCTCTCTCACTCTGGGTTCTGTAGTGGGCTGAAATGGTGTGGGGCGTGGCTTACTTTCTGCTACACGAGTGGCGGTGTGTGATGGTAGGGCAGAAGTGGCAGGTGGTCTCACTGGTGGCTCTGGGGCGGTGCTGTGGCCTCAGCGTCTGCAGGAGAGCTCTTCTCCGAAACATCAGGGTGAATTTGGGCGACGGACCGTCCAATCTGAGCCATCGTAGTCTTTAGCACTTCTGCAAAGTCCATACCAGAGAGTTTCGCAACATTTTGTAGCTCTGTTAAATAAGACAGTGTTTTATTTTTTGCGACGTGTTCAGAATAAACAGTAGACAATTCTGAAATAAAGTAAGTTTCTGTTTGATCGGTAGACTTCAACGTGTACGGCAAAATAGGACGCAGAAAAGAAACAGGTGCACCGTTACTATATTCAATAATAAGCGACCCGTCAAATTCTGAATTCGATTCAGATATTTTTTCAGTTTTAATAATTTTACCGTATCGTTTCAAATAATCAATAACTTCCTCAGCGCCTATTGTTTCTGTGGCTGATATGCCTTCAACTATTACACAGTTTGGTATTTTAACACCCAAGTTCATAAACACATCCATAATAATCAATATAGTAATCAAAATATTCAGCACAATAATTCAAAATGTAACACAGTGTGATTTAAACACCTCCAACCCTCCTGGCTAAAGCTCGCCAATTTTTGGTATGTAACCCGACAGACACTAATTAAGCTAAAGTTTAGCTTTACTGACAGACTACGCACGAAATTAGATTTTGGACTAGATCAGAAGATTGTATACTGGTTCGTCTCAGGGAGGGTAGAGAGCTTAAAAACACACAAAGACGGAAAGTATGGTGCAGAGTGTGAAATGTATTAAAGAAAAAGGTTGCAGGGTTATTTACAATATTTACAGTATTTACAAAATAAGAAAACAAAATGAAAAAGTGTCCATGTAATGAATCCCACAGCTGTTTGCTGTTATGGTAAAGTTCTATTGACGTTTCAGAGTCTTTTGGTTTATTGTCCAAGTGATGTGAGTGTATGTGAGTAAACCAAGTTTTTGATGAAGGCAGTGATGGGTGTTGTGTGGGGGGACAGGCTGCTGCGCCTCCTACCGCACTGAAGGTGGATATGAAAAGAGCATAGGTTCATGGGTAGCTCGCCATCTACGGACCACAGGATGTATGGACTAGATTTCAGATGACAGTAGATGGATGATGAGTAGATAGATGGATTTGATCGATGAATGGAACCTGGCCTGTGTGGGACAGGACCAATGTAAGTGTTGGTGTCATATAACATCACATTACATCATAAATAATTCAATTCAATTAAATAATTCTAGTACATGTACATTATTCAATAATAATTTCAACAACAATTGTCAATAATCAAAGAGTACTCAAATATCAATAATAAAACTGCACCATAAATAATAATGCAATTACTTTTCCTTCATTCATTCATGTATGTGCACATTTAAGTTGAGAAGCCATTAGCTTTAGGCTAACTTCATTCAAGTGGCTATGAGCTGTAGCCAAAGTAGAACGCTCAAAATGGAATAAATATGTGTGCTCTGTCAAAGACAGTAAGCGAGTTAAATACATAAGCACCATAGTAACATCCATATGAAATTCAAAGGCAACAGTAATATTTTTTCGGCACCAAAAAGCAATGAAAACATTTGAGTGGAGCTCCATTCAAAACACCGGAGGCTAGCGCTAGCATTCTAGCTCCGGGAGACGTAAACACAAGTGAATGGACTCACCAGTTCCCTCGTTTTACAAAGCACAGCGCCGATAGCACAACGGCACGACAACAGGTAGAGGCGCCTACAAGTTAAAAGCATATCAGTCACGTAACAGTTGATAAAAGTGCAAAATAAGGGTTTAAATCGGTAAAAATAGCGTACCTTAGCAGCCGCCCCGTTTAGCTTCCCCACACGAACACACACGTTTGTAAGTGCTGCGCCATATTAAAGGAAGCAGACCGCGAGAGTCTCGTGGGAACTCTCGGGACGCGCTACGAAGCATCGCGATATTTCGCACTTGGTCTCAACAGCAGACGGCAAAATAAGGAGAGAAAAGGGCAAAGGACCGGCGAAATCACCCGGGTTACACTAATCATGTAGGTCTACTATATTATACCTGGTGTTGCTGCTCCTCAGTCACAAGGTCAGAGAAGCCTTCCTGATGCAGCTGTCTTCAAAGAACTGACACAACTGTTGTGTCAACGGAGACAACATTCAATTAAAACCACCTTATTCTATCATTTGCACATTTATATTTAGTAATGTTACCTGATTGGATTCTGGTGGGATCATCAGCTTTTGGCTTTTGTGACTGTTGCCTTCATCTTCTGTCCGGTATTAGAATACAACCTAAAAATGTAAAAAGCAAAGTCAGTTATGTTGGATCTATTAGTACTGCCTCTGGTCAGACATACATCCTGTTTAGCTTTCCTAACTTGTAACTTATAATGAAATGCACAGTCCATCTAGTTCACAGGAACAAAGTTTATCTTCTATTTATTACATTCTCATGTCTCATGCACAAAGCACTGACTCACTTGGACAACTACACATTTAATCAGAGCCACAGCTGAGGTTTATACTGTTACAATCTTTTTTAATAAAAACAACATGTTGTGTGAGTGAAATGGTGCAAACTTACCTCCAAAAATAACTCGTCAGAGCAGCAGAATCCGTGTTTGTAGAGTGGCTAACCTCAACATTCTGACTCAGGCCAACTTCTGCAGAAAAGTTCGTTACAAACTCCGCTCAGCTGACGAGCAAATGTAAAAGCGTTTGTTTCAGAGCCTAAACAGAAGCTATAGCCCCAACAGTAAAAATAATCTGCTACAATAGAGGAGTGAGCTGATGCTACGATGCTAACAACATAGCTTCCCCCGTGCTCCGCTCTCCTCTCTCTCCTCTCCCCTCGCACACTGCTGCACATGGCAGCCCCGCCCTCAGGGGGAGAAGGAGCCCCCCTCCCCCTCGCAAAGGCCCGTGACGTAGAGTGCCGAATATTCGTTGAGTGCCGAAAAAGCACCAACCGCGAAATTCAAATGTAGTGTCCATATTTAAACCCAAAGAGGACAATACAGACACAGTTTTAGACCCAAAAGTCCGATTTTAACAAATATGCACCAAATTACCACAATAAGACCAGGGATGTGTAGATTCATCTATTTAACACCCATTTACACAGTTTATCAGCTAAAAAAAGTGGTTTTGGTGTTTAGTGGCCCTTTAATGATGGGCTTCACGTGTAAAGTGTTGGACCTGTTTGTCTCCAGCTGCAACACTCGTCTGTTTCGCTGATCAGCAAATCTGCAAGAGAGACGCACTTTCCGGCGTTTCTCCCTCTATTTTCTCTCTTTTTTCCACTTCATAAACGACGCACTTTCATTGCACGAATTCTCTTCACTTAGCGCATTAAGCCACTGTATTCACGCGAGTAAAACATTTTGTCTTGAGTTGAGAAGTAAAAAACACTCGCGCACGCTTCTACGGGAGCTGTCAATCATCAGCGAGCAGCGCCAGGATCACGTGTATCAGCGTCTTGTTAAAGTCTTGTTTATAAATTATAATCTCTGACCCGAGAAGCGCCCGAACTGACCGCAGAATGAACAAATGTGCAATTATAATTGAAAAGCCTACAGTAAATTATCCATTGTTCCTCATTTTTCTTCGACTTTTTATTTTTTCGCCTTTTATTTCTGCCGGTCAAGCTGACCGGGGATTCGTCTATTTTTTCCGGTCAGCAAGGCAAGGCAAGGCAAGTTTATTTGTATAGCACAATTCATACACAAAGCAATTCACAGTGCTTTACAAGGCAGGAAAATGCATCAACAAGCGGCACATTTTACCGGCCAAAGACCGGCAGGTGCCGGCTAACGTAATCTCTGATAAAATTACATCATTTTATCACTGGAATGTTATTTTCAGGAAAAATATAATAAAGTCAAGATAACTGGTGCTTTGTAATATTAGGAAAGTGACTTGAGGGCCGTGTCAGATTCGTGGAGGGCCGATTTAGCCCCCGGGCCTTAAGTTGAATAGGCCTGGTCTACACAGTGAACACAACCTGTTTTACAGTTTGTTTGGTGCAGCATTAGTCGTCTCCAGAGTCAGACTGTAACTCTCGGTCTAGCTGTGACTTTGTCTGTGGGATCTTTAAGTATTTATCATTAGAACAGCTTTCTCTCTCTCTCTCTCTTTACTCTCTCTCTCTCTCTCTTTACTCTCTCTCTCTCTCTCTTTACTCTCTCTCTCTTTACTCTCTCTCTCTCTCTCTTTACTCTCTCTCTCTCTCTCTCTTTACTCTCTCTCTCTTTACTCTCTCCCTCTCTCTTTACTCTCTCTCTCTTTACTCTCTCTCTCTCCCTCTCTCTAGTCTAGAGTCAGACTGTAGGTCTCTCTCTCCAGCTGTGACTCTGCCTGTCAGATCTTTAAGTATTGATCATTAGAACAGCTCAGACAAACACACACAGAGAGAGACAGAAGTCTGTGTCCAGAATGTGAAAGTCTCTTTAGTATTTTTGTAGAAGAAAAAATATCAGGCACTCACTGGATTAGAAACAGTATAAAAGCTTTTGATTCATAGAGCTGGACACATTAAAAACACATTCTGAAGAAGGCTTTTACAGACAAACTAAACCCTTTGTCACGAGAACTACCAGAAGCTCTCCGTCTCTGCTGTCTGTCTTCATTCAGATGCAGTTTGACTTTGGGCCAGGTCAGATCTGTGGTCACACGCTGCAGGAGTCTCCTCTACACATGTTTTAAAAGCTTCTTTTATAAGATATACCGCCTGTTACAAACCCTGTGGTCAGCCAGGAGAAAAGGGAAGGCGGTACTTTTATTCAGAGCGCTGAAAGAGCCGTCCTCCAGCCAGACTCAGCAGACAGTCCTAGGTCCAGCCTCCAGCAGCAGCTCTGCCAGTTACAAGCCTCAGATCACAGTAACAAGGAACATGATTAGAAGCACCGGGGCGAGTGTGACCGGGGAGCGCCATGTCAGGGGCCGTAACACCGCCTCATACACACGCCTCATACACACCGCCTCATACACACGCCTCATACACACGCCTCATACACACGCCTCATACACACGCCTCATACACACGCCTCATACCACCGCCTCATACACACACCGCCTCATACCACCCCCCCGCCTCATACACACCGCCTCATACACACGCCTCATACCACCGCCTCATACACACCGCCTCATACACACGCCTCATACACACCGCCTCATACACACGCCTCATACCACCGCCTCATACACACCGCCTCATACACACGCCTCATACACACGCCTCATACGCACGCCTCATACGCACGCCTCATACGCACGCCTCATACGCACGCCTCATACGCACGCCTCATACGCACGCCTCATACGCACGCCTCATACGCACGCCTCATACGCACGCCTCATACGCACGCCTCATACGCACGCCTCATACGCACGCCTCATACGCACGCCTCATACGCACGCCTCATACGCACGCCTCATACGCACGCCTCATACGCACGCCTCATACGCACGCCTCATACCACGCCTCATACGCACCGCCTCATACGCACGCCTCATACGCACGCCTCATACGCACGCCTCATACGCACGCCTCATACACACGCCTCATACACACGCCTCATACACACGCCTCATACACACCGCCTCATACGCACCGCCTCATACGCACGCCTCATACACACGCCTCATGCACACTCCTCATGCGCACTGCCTCATTCGCACCGCCTCATGCGCTGAGCAGCTGAAATTTAACCTGTGTGAACTCTAACCCGGGTGCACACTAACACCACAGTCTGTGCTCTGGTCCAGTGTCTGCAGACTTTCTGTTTCTTGAAAAGTAACTGGAGGTTCTCACACAGAGATCCATTTGGTTCGACGAGCCGCGTCAATGTGCTCCGGTCGTCCAGATCTTTCCCGTTGGAAGGAACTGGGCTGGGCCAGTAATTGAAAAATCGAAAGGAATCGTCAGTTACTTGGTAGTGTGTTTTAAGTTGAAAATTCGAAAACCAGTCTTTTCAGTAAAAATGTGTGGTTTGGAGCAAAAGTCAAACTTTGAGGCAGAATATTGAAATATAGTTTCAAACAAATCTAATCAATGGGACATAATAAAAGTTTTTGTTTTGTTTATGTTCATAAATGGCATTTTTCATTTGTTTTTGAAAAGATTAAACAAAATCGAATCAAAAATCAAGAACGATCAAAATGAGAAAAGAAATCGTGATTATATTTTTTTCCCAGATCGCCCAGTAGAAGGAACTTTTTCTGGAGCTCTTTTTGGTGAAGTGGTGAAAGTGGTGTGAGTCTGATTTGAACATCCAGCAGAGCTAAACCTGCTGCTGTCTCTCCTGTTGAGCTGTAATTCACCAAACACATTTCATCTCAACTGATTAATCCACTCAAAAGGGGCGTGTCATAATTATGTTTTTCATCTTAGTATTCTTTGACCCAATGCAGAAGTGAAGCTGCTCCTCGCAGTCTGAACATTTAAATCAAAATGAAAGAGTTTAGTTTGAGCCTGAAGCGACTGAAGTGAATAAACGCTGTGGAGCTCTGAGTTAATCTGGATTTAACGAGCTCATTTACATAAAAAACACTCACACACACTAATGAAGAAAGTAATACATCCTTCTGTTTTCTCTTCAAATCACTTTTAGTTTTCTTTCTCCAAATGTTTAAGGGAAAATGGGCAAATAAAATATAAACAGAGACTTTTATTCGTCCCACAAAGAGGAAACTCCAGCTGCTGTTTTTGTGATATTTAACTAATATTCTGAGCTGTGTCTGTTAAAGGCTTTTGTCAAACTGATGCACGTGAGTCTGTGTCATGCTTCAGTCTGTGGATATAGTTTTACTTTTCTCCTCTTTCCTGACTAGACCTGGGCAATATATCGAATTTTAGATAATATTGTGAATGATGGTTATAAGATATGCACAAATTGAATATACCGTGCAATAAAAACAACAAAGAAAGCTACATTAAAATAAATGGCATTTCTACGTTAAGTAAGTCAAAGTTCTTCAGTAAAATCAGAGTTTAATGGGAGATTATTTGACAAATATTTATCTAATACTAAAACAAAAAACATTCATAGATAACAAGGAAGATGTGTTTTGATTAGATTTTGATTGGCTTGAACTGAGATTGCAAATGGAACAAGCAGACAGTTTCAAATTTTACAAAATAAAACAAGAAAAATACACATTACTTAACCCTAGAACACTTTCGCTATAAAAAGTGACACCATCACTTTTGCCGGGTGATTTTTACCTGATATAATAAACCCAACACAAAGTACTTGTCATAAAAAATAGATCCAAATATGACAACACTTGAAAAACTAGAGTGGTTTTCTTTTATTTTCAACTGTGGTATGTGCAACAACATGGAAAATAAAAACAGGAGGATCCTACAAACATGCTCGAAAATTACTACAAAATTTAGATTTTGAGAACAAAAACTTCCTAAAAAAAACAATAAATGCTGATACAGGAAACTTGGTGTTTGGTCCTGAGCCATGTGAGACTTCCTGGTGAAGCTCAGACTCCTGGACACACAGATAACACTAACCCAGCTCCAGGAGAGAGGAACAGTGTGTAAGAATGACCACTGGATTAAAATATTGTTTTCACCAGAAGAATTCACTTTGAAATCACCACTTTGTGAGATATATTCATAATTCATATAAATATCTAGATACATATTGTAGCTTTTGGCAAAAAAAAAAAAAAAAAAGTAAACGTACATTACCCTCACTGTTGCCGGGTGAAAATCACCCAAATCAAACCTGTGTTACTCACTATAGAGATGTGAGAGACACTAATCCTGCCACAGAATGAAGCTGGAGTTGACCAGGGACAGGAAATATGGTGTCACTCTTGACATGTGGCAGGATCACTTGATTTTAAACATTAACACTATCACTGGTGAAACCCACCCAAAACGTACATTACCCTCTTTCACTGTCGCCGGGTGAAAATCACACTAAAGCAAACCTGTAGGAAAAAGTGGACTTTGGAGAAACACCTTCATAGAGTCAAAAACACTGGTGAAGCTCCAGAGACTCATGACGCTCAGAAAAATGCAACATATTGAAAATCATGTAAATACATTTGCTCGAGTGAAATTCACCCGGCGATAGAGCTCTAGGGTTAAAATTATGAAAAGAAAAATAAATGCTTCTGTTCTTGAAATAAGAACTAAATTTACATCTGGCAAATCAAAACCTGCTCAAATCACAATAAACAGTTAAGGTTGTGTTTTTTCTAGTAACAAATGTGAAGACAGGTTTAAACGTGTTTATGTTGGACTGACAAAACTGTAAAAATATGGTTATAGAGATATTCATTTTTTTATTTTTTTTATTTAGTGATGCAGAAGACAATTAAGTACAAGTACATTGAAGGCAAGAGGACAAAACAGTAACCACAACAAATACACGATTGACATTACAAGACAATATGTGTGGGTGTTACATGTTTATATATACAGTATTTATATATGTGACCGGTATGGTTCTTCCTCTCTCTGCGTTGTGTTGTGTCCTGAGCGGGAGTTAAAACCCGGGTCTCCCAGTCGACCGACAAACGCATTGAGCTAAAGGGAACGCTCTCCTTAGCTCAGTTTGTTTGTGGGTTCTTATACCTGAGGGAGTGAGTTTATCCCTTCACCACCACACACTTCTCCATCCTGGTACCTCATGTGGGTTTAGCCTGGTTACATATATACATACTTATATGCTGCATGTATGTTGAGAAAAGAAAAATAAATAAAGAAAGAAAAAAATAATAATAATAAAATAAATAAAATAAAATAAAATAAAATAATCATCATAAATAAAATAATAACAAAAATAATATCAAACATAAATAAATAAAATAAGAATAAAATAATATTAATGAGAAATCCTGAACAAAAATTTCAATAAACAGAGTACAAAAGTAGGCAATAGTGCTCAAATAGTAATAAATTAAAACTTCAGAATTGAACCTGCTGAGCATTATGTACATATATATATTTTTTATGTGCTTATTATCATTATTGTAAATGCAGTTATAGTTATGGTTATACATCATAAGATTTGTTGGCATTTAAAATTGTTATTATTTTGTATTGATTTGTTGTATGGCATTTGCATTTTATGTTGACACTTGATTTCTAATAGTTTGGTGTTGGAATTTCTCTTGAAAGTTCTAGAGTTTTCTGTATCCAGGCAAAAGTGTAAAATTCAGTCTGGATCATTCCACAAAGTTCTAATATAGAAAGTCACGGAAAGAGGTTGCTTTGTCATGTGCACACCAGATGGATCTAGAAGCTTCTTTAGGCTATATAAGGAGATGGAAATGTTCAGTAGAAGAGAGATTTACAAAGTGACAGGATAGTTAACAGTGATTAGTACAAAGTACAAGGATAAGACACGTTGACATATTTGGATATTGAATTGTAACAACAGTTATCTCTTTAAGTTTAAAGGATCTGTTAGTGCGTAGAGAGTATTAAGGAAGTGCTATACAGATAAGAGATACTGTTTGAAGGAGCTGACACTAAGCCGATCAGCGACTACAGTTCTTCCAAATGGTCGTCAAGCATAGTAGGACACAGATGTAAGTAACTTCTAGATCCATCTTGTTGTATGTTTAATGCTACATGTTTATTGTTTGGTTAGCTGATAAGTTTTGTTAGTTATATTTACTTTTTAATTTTCAGTTTCTTGAACCTCGTTCTCATCTCGTTTTCAACTCGTTTTCACCTCGTCATAATCTCGTTTTCAACTCGTTTTCATCTCGTTTTCACCTCGTCATAATCTCGTTTTCAACTCGTTTTCAACTCGTTTTCACCTCGTCATAATCTCGTTTTCAACTCGTTTTCATCTCGTTTTCACCTCGTCATAATCTCGTTTTCAACTCGTTTTCAACTCGTTTTCAACTCGTTTTCACCTCGTCATAATCTCGTTTTCAACTCGTTTTCATCTCGTTTTCACCTCGTTTTCACCTCGTCATAATCTCGTTTTCAACTCGTTTTCAACTCGTCATAATCTCGTTTTCATCTCGTTTTCACCTCGTCATAATCTCGTTTTCAACTCGTTTTCACCTCGTCATAATCTCGTTTTCAACTCGTTTTCAACTCGTCATAATCTCGTTTTCATCTCGTTTTCACCTCGTCATAATCTCGTTTTCAACTCGTTTTCACCTCGTCATAATCTCGTTTTCATCTCGTTTTCACCTCGTCATAATCTCGTTTTCACCTCGTCATAATCTCGTTTTCATCTCGTTTTCACCTCGTCATAATCTCGTTTTCAACTCGTTTTCAACTCGTTTTCATCTCGTTTTCACCTCGTCATAATCTCGTTTTCAACTCGTCATAATCTCGTTTTCACCTCGTTTTCACCTCGTCATAATCTCGTTTTCAACTCGTTTTCACCTCGTCATAATCTCGTTTTCAACTCGTTTTCAACTCGTCATAATCTCGTTTTCATCTCATTTTCACCTCGTCATAATCTCGTTTTCAACTCGTTTTCACCTCGTCATAATCTCGTTTTCAACTCGTTTTCAACTCGTCATAATCTCGTTATCAACTCGTTTTCACCTCGTCATAATCTCGTTTTCAACTCGTTTTCAACTCGTTTTCACCTCGTCATAATCTCGTTTTCATCTCGTCATAATCTCGTTTTCAACTCGTTTTCACCTCGTCATAATCTCGTTTTCAACTCGTTTTCAACTCGTCATAATCTCGTTATCAACTCGTTTTCACCTCGTCATAATCTCCTTTTCAACTCGTTTCAACTCGTTTTCACCTCGTCATAATCTCGTTTTCAACTCGTTTTCAACTCGTCATAATCTCGTTTTCACCTCGTCATAATCTCGTTTTCAACTCGTTTTCAACTCGTCATAATCTCGTTTTCATCTCGTTTTCACCTCGTCATAATCTCGTTTTCAACTCGTTTTCAACTCGTCATAATCTCGTTTTCAACTCGTTTTCAACTCGTCATAATCTCGTTTTCAACTCGTTTTCACCTCGTCATAATCTCGTTTTCACCTCGTCATAATCTCGTTTTCACCTCGTCATAATCTCGTTTTCAACTCGTTTTCACCTCGTCATAATCTCGTTTTCAACTCGTCATAATCTCGTTTTCACCTCGTCATAATCTCGTTTTCAACTCGTTTTCACCTCGTCATAATCTCGTTTTCAACTCGTTTTCACCTCGTTTTCACCTCGTCATAATCTCGTTTTCACCTCGTCATAATCTCGTTTTCAACTCGTTTTCATCTCGTTTTCACCTCGTCATAATCTCGTTTTCACCTCGTCATAATCTCGTTTTCACCTCGTCATAATCTCGTTTTCAACTCGTTTTCACCTCGTCATAATCTCGTTTCAACTCGTTTTCACCTCGTCATAATCTCGTTTTCAACTCGTCATAATCTCGTTTTCATCTCGTTTTCACCTCGTCATAATCTCGTTTTCACCTCGTTTTCACCTCGTCATAATTTCGTTTTCAACTCGTTTTCACCTCGTCATAATCTCGTTTTCAACTCGTCATAATCTCGTTTTCATCTCGTTTTCACCTCGTCATAATTTCGTTTCAACTCGTTTTCAACTCGTTTCAACTCGTTTTCACCTCGTCATAATCTCGTTTTCAACTCGTCATAATCTCGTTTTCAACTCGTTTTCACCTCGTCATAATCTCGTTTTCAACTCGTTTTCACCTCGTCATAATCTCGTTTTCACCTCGTCATAATCTCATTTTCAACTCGTTTTCATTTCGTTTTCAACTCGTTTTCATCTCGTTTTCACCTCGTCATAATCTCGTTTTCCATCCATCCATTTTCTTCCGCTTTATCCGGGTCGGGTCGCGGGGGCAGCAGTCTGAGCAAGGACGCCCAGACCTCCCTGTCCACACACACCTCCTCCAGCTCTTCCGGGAGGATCCCGAGGCGTTCCCAGGACAGTCGAGAGACATAGTCTCTCCAGCGTGTCCTGGGTCTTCCCCTTGGCCTCCTCCCAGTGGGACATGCCCGGAACACCTCACCAGGGAGGCGTCCAGGAGGCATCCGGTACAGATGCCCGAGCCACCTCAGCTGGCCCTCTCGATGTGGAGGAGCAGCGGCTCTACTCCGAGCTCCTCCCGTGTGACTGAGCTTCTCACCCTATCTCTAAGGGAGCGCCCAGCCACCCTGCGGAGGAAACTCATTTCGACCGCTTGTATCCGCGATCTCGTCCTTTCGGTCATTACCCAAAGCTCATGACCATAGGTGAGGGTTGGAAAGGTAGATCGACCGGTAAATCGAGAGCTTTGCCTTTCGACTCAGCTCCTTCTTCACCACAACGGTTCGATACAGTGACTGCATCACTGCAGACGCTGCACCGATCCGCCTGTCAATCTCACGTTCCATCCTTCCCTCACTCGTGAACAAGACCCCGAGATACTTGAACTCCTCCACTTGAGGGAAGGACTCTCCACCCACCTGGAGAGGGCAAGGCACCTTTTTCCGGTCGAGAACCATGGCCTCGGATTTAGAGGAGCTGATCTTCATCCCAGCTGCTTCACACTCGGCTGCAAACCGCCGCAGTGCATGTTGAAGGTCCTGGTTTGATGGAGCCATCAGGACAACATCATCTGCAAACAGCAGAGATGAAATCCTGTGGTCACCAAACCGGACACCCTCCGGACCCTGACTGCGTCTAGAAATTCTGTCCATAAAAACAATGAACAGAACCGGTGACAAAGGGCAGCCCTGGCGGAGTCCAACATGCACTGGGAACAGGTCTGACTTACTGCCGGCAATGCGAACACAGCTCCTGCTCCGGTCGTACAGAGACCGAACCGCCCTGAGCAAAGGGCCCCGGACCCCATACTCTCGGAGCACTCCCCACAGGACACCACGAGGGACACGGTCGAATGCCTTCTCCAAATCCACAAAGCACATGTGGACTGGTTGGGCAAACTCCCATGAACCCTCGAGCACCCGATGGAGAGTGTAGAGCTGGTCCAGTGTTCCACGGCCGGGACGAAAACCACACTGCTCCTCTTGAATCCAAGGTTCGACTATCGGTCGAAGTCTCCTCTCCAGTACCCTGGAGTAGACCTTACCGGGGAGGCTGAGGAGTGTGATTCCTCTGTAATTGGAACACACCCTCTGGTCCCCCTTCTTAAACAGAGGGACCACCACCCCGGTCTGCCAATCCAGAGGTACTGTCCCAGTTTGCCACGCGATGTTGCAGAGACGTGTCAGCCAAGACAGTCCCACAACATCCAGAGACTTGAGATACTCAGGGCGGATCTCATCCACACCCGGAGCCTTGCCACCGAGGAGCTTATTGACAACCTCAGTGACTTCAGCTTGGGTGATGGGTGAGCCTCCCCCGAGTCCTCAGTCTCTGCTTCCTCATCGGAAGACGTGGCAGTGGGATTGAGGAGACCCTCAAAGTATTCCTTCCACCGTCCAACAACATCCCCAGTTGAGGTCAGCAGCTCTCCACCTGCACTGTAAACAGTGCTGGTGAAGCACTGCTTCCCCCTCCTGAGGCGTCGGACGGTTTGCCAGAATTTCTTTGAGGCCGACCGATAGTCCTCCTCCATGGCCTCCCCGAACCTCTCCCAGTCCCGAGTTTTTGCCTCTGCGACCGCTCGAGCCGCGGCACGCTTGGCCTGCAGATACCTGTCAACTGCCTCAGGAGTACTACAAGCCAACAAGGCTTTGTAGCACTCCTTCTTCAGCCTGACGGCATCCCTTACTTCCGGTGTCCACCACCGGGTTCGGGATTGCCGCCACGACAGGCACCCGAGACCTTGCGACCACAGCTCTGGGCGGCCGCATTGACAATGGAGGCTGAGAACATGGTCCACTCAGACTCAATGTCCCCAGTCTCCCCCGGGAGCTGGGAGAAGCTCTCCCGGAGGTGTGAGTTGAATGCCTGTCTGACAGAGGACTCGGCAAGACGTTCCCAACAGACCCTCATGATACGTTTGGGTCTGCCAAGTCTGTCCGGCTTCCTCCTCTGCCAGCGGATCCAACTCACCACCAGGTGATGATCGGTTGACAGCTCCGCCCCTCTCTTAACCCGAGTGTCCAAAACACGCGGCCGAAGGTCAGATGACACGACGACAAAGTCGATCATCGACCTCCGGCCTAATGACGAGTTTTCACCTCGTCATAATCTCGTTTTCAACTCGTTTTCAACTCGTCATAATCTCGTTTTCAACTCGTCATAATCTCGTTTTCATCTCGTTTTCACCTCGTCATAATCTCGTTTTCAACTCGTTTTCAACTCGTCATAATCTCGTTTTCATCTCGTTTTCACCTCGTCATAATCTCGTTTTCAACTCGTCATAATCTCGTTTTCACCTCGTTTTCAACTTGTCATAATCTCGTTTTCATCTCGTTTTCACCTCGTCATAATCTCGTTTTCAACTCGTCATAATCTCGTTTTCACCTCGTTTTCACCTCGTCATAATCTCGTTTCAACTCGTTTTCACCTCGTCATAATCTCGTTTTCAACTCGTTTTCAACTCGTCATAATCTCGTTTTCATCTCATTTTCACCTCGCCATAATCTCGTTTTCAACTCGTTTTCACCTCGTCATAATCTCGTTTTCAACTCGTTTTCAACTCGTCATAATCTCGTTATCAACTCGTTTTCACCTCGTCATAATCTCGTTTTCAACTCGTTTTCACCTCGTCATAATCTCGTTTTCAACTCGTCATAATCTCTTTTTCATCTCGTTTTCACCTCGTCATAATCTCGTTTTCAACTCGTTTTCAACTCGTCATAATCTCGTTTTCAACTCGTTTTCCCCTCGTCATAATCTCGTTTTCAACTCGTTTTCACCTCGTCATAATCTCGTTTTCATCTCGTTTTCACCTCGTCATAATCTTGTTTTCAGCTCGTTTTCAACTCGTCATAATCTCGTTTTCAACTCGTTTTCACCTCGTCATAATCTCGTTTTCACCTCGTTTTCAACTTGTCATAATCTCGTTTTCATCTCGTTTTCACCTCGTCATAATCTCGTTTTCACCTCGTCATAATCTCGTTTTCAACTCGTTTTCAACTCGTCATAATCTCGTTTTCACCTCGTCATAATCTCGTTTTCAACTCGTCATAATCTCGTTTTCACCTCGTCATAATCTCGTTTTCAACTTGTTTTCACCTCGTCATAATCTCGTTTTCAACTTGTTTTCAACTCGTCATAATCTCGTTTTCATCTCGTTTTCACCTCGTCATAATCTCGTTTTCAACTCGTTTTCAACTCGTCATAATCTCGTTTTCATCTCGTTTTCACCTCGTCATAATCTCGTTTTCATCTCATTTTCACCTCGTCATAATCTCGTTTTCAACTCGTTTTCACCTCGTCATAATCTCGTTTTCAACTCGTTTTCACCTCGTCATAATCTCGTTTTCAACTCGTTTTCACCTCGTCATAATCTCGTTTTCACTCGTCATAATCTGTTTTCAGCTCGTTTTCAACTCGTCATAATCTCGTTTTCAACTCGTTTTCACCTCGTCATAATCTCGTTTTCACCTCGTTTTCAACTTGTCATAATCTCGTTTTCATCTCGTTTTCACCTCGTCATAATCTCGTTTTCACCTCGTCATAATCTCGTTTTCAACTCGTTTTCAACTCGTCATAATCTCGTTTTCACCTCGTCATAATCTCGTTTTCAACTCGTCATAATCTCGTTTTCACCTCGTCATAATCTCGTTTTCAACTTGTTTTCACCTCGTCATAATCTCGTTTTCAACTCGTTTTCAACTCGTTTTCAACTCGTCATAATCTCGTTTTCATCTCGTTTTCACCTCGTCATAATCTCGTTTTCAACTCGTTTTCAACTCGTCATAATCTCGTTTTCATCTCGTTTTCACCTCGTCATAATCTCGTTTTCAACTCGTTTTCACCTCGTCATAATCTCGTTTTCAACTCGTTTTCACCTCGTCATAATCTCGTTTTCAACTCGTTTTCACCTCGTCATAATCTCGTTTTCAACTCGTCATAATCTCGTTTTCATCTCGTTTTCACCTTGTCATAATCTCGTTTTCAACTCGTCATAATCTCGTTTTCAACTCGTCATAATCTCGTTTTCATCTCGTTTTCACTTCGTCATAATCTCGTTTTCAACTCGTCATAATCTCGTTTTCATCTCGTTTTCACCTCGTCATAATCTCGTTTTCAACTCGTCATAATCTCGTTTTCACCTCGTCATAATCTCGTTTTCAACTCGTTTTCAACTCGTCATAATCTCGTTTTCAACTCGTTTTCACCTCGTCATAATCTCGTTTTCAACTCGTTTTCACCTCGTCATAATCTCGTTTTCACCTAGTCTAAATCTCGTCTTAATTTCATCTGAACCTCGTCACCAATCTACTCGTCTGTCATCTGTACAAGTCATCAGTTAATAAAGTGACGTGAGTGACAAGAATCTGTGTTCTCATTGAATCCCTGTAGCATTACGCAGCTACAATTATTATCACTATCAGCACCACTATGATTTTCACTATCAATACCATTTATTTTCTCTCTCTCTTTTTTCATTATTATTACCATTATTATTATTATCAGTATCAGCATCATTTATCTTACAAATGATTATAGAGATATTCATTTTTGTCAGTATCGCCCAGGAGCGATGAGGTTGACCAATAAAATAACAGTATTATCCAAACATACTCTGCCCGTTAACAGCAGACTCACAGCAGCAGAGATAAACCCTTAAACCCTGGTGGCTCTCTCTCCAGTCGTCTGTGTCTCTACGGCAGAGGTTCTCAGACGGACGAGAGGATCGGAGGAGCTTTGAGTGTTTGTGTAATTGTGTTCACTCTGTCGCTCTGAACAAGACCGAGCTGGACCAAAATGTTTATCTTTTATCATTTATACTTTGACTGTTACAACACAGATCATTCTCTTTGTCTCTTTTCTCTGTAACTGTCACAGCTTTTTCATCATCAGCTCGTTTATGTCAGCCCATCAGTCATCAGGCCTGTTGGCTTCAGCCTCTAGTTTTTGCTGAACATATTCCCTGTTTAACCAAACCAATCCTCCTCTCTTCAGTCCTTGTGACACGCCAGAGACACAGACACTTCCTCCCTGTTGCACTCATCTGCACGCTTAAAACAGAGGAGATAAATAGACAATAAAAATGCGGTAATAATTATTCTCGGGGTCGGACTGATGACGTGACGTTTTGTTTTGTTTTGTTTGCCGACAACGCGAAGGAGAAAGTATCAAATAGCTGTACATTCTCGAGGTCGGACTGGTGACGTTTCGTGACGTTTTGTTTTGTTTGCCGACGACCCGAAGGGGAAAAGATCAACTTGCTGTAGGTAAAAATGCTTGCCAGATGCTCAAATACTAATGTTTGGAAACTGTAAACAACCACTGTGCGGTGGTGAGTGAAAGTTTAAATTTAAAGTTACTTTACGTTGTTGTTTTCCCCTTCGTTTGGCGTTGCCACAACACGATGACGCTAGTCCGACCCCGAGAATAAGAGAAAGGAGACTACGGCTGCTGTAGAATCACTTACTGTGGCTGTGATCTGTAGCTCCGAACACGCGATGTAAACTCCGAACACACGAGCCAATCTGTAAACTCCAAACGTACGTGGCATTCGCGCTGTCGTCTGTTCTAACTTCCGAGTAATAAAACGGCAGAATAATGGTATAAAACCGTAAAATGAACTTGTCTGAGAAGATTTCCTTGACGTGTTTTGGAAAAGGAGCAGGGAAGACTTGCGTCAAGCTCAACCAATCGACGATGTCGGGAAAGTCACTACACCCGCCCAGCTCTGCTTCTGATTGGTTACTACTGCAGTTTTCAGCCAATCAGCGCCTCGTCTCCGTCTCTCTCTTCCCCAAACAAACTGGTCAGCTGCTCTCATGACTCCTCTGAATGAGACGACAGCGGCTCTGATCACAGTCACATATCGAGTCACGTTACATTGACAGTAACTATAACGGCAATATTATCACTGCCGGGAAAGTAATTAATTAGATTACACGTTACTCATCAAAGTAACGCCGATACTAACGCCTTTATACTTAAACGCCGTTACTCCCAACAGACTGACAGAAGTAGAAACACTGATCATTCTCAGCACAAATCATAGGCGCCGATTTATGTTTTTTTGCGTGGGTGCCCAAAATAATACGCGCGCGCGGACACACGCACGCACTTAATGTGCACGCGTGTCATTTGCACGTGTCTCTTCTTTCGCGCATTCATTTTGTTTCTTTTCTACCTGCAACTAACAGACTTCTGGCTCGCGCTGGCGCGTTCTTTTTCCAGTTAACAGAATTCATTCAGTAGGCCTATGTAAAACCTTGCAGAGCCCCGGGTCTGTCCTGCCTCAGCGCAGCTCTCACGGCACCTGGCCCTACAGACAGGAGCAGTGCAGTTCGTCACTTCATACGTCTCAGTTCTGAATCGCATCGCACTTTCTCGTCTCCTGCTTTTTCTGACTTGAATTCCGGCGCTGCTTAAAGCACAGTTGTGAATTAAACCATGATCACACGGGCAGGGGACACAGCGGCAGCAGAGCGGCTGACGTGGGGATCCCATTAGAGACCTGCAGGGACTAGATTTTCATGACCGCTCCCGCCCGATCCCGAAGCATCCGTGACCGTTCCCGCCCGATCCCGAGGCCCCCGTGTGCCTGCCCGCACGAGAAGCTCCTGCGGGTCCCGTTGGGTCCCGACTTTTTTTTTTTTGGTGACAGGAGGTTGCGTGGCGGCCCCAGGGCATAACAACACGGGCACAAATGACTAAACTCTGCATAACTCTCTGCATCTAGTTTAAAAATGATAGGCACCAGCCTAAATAATCTGTAACAAGGCGATTATGTTTGTTTGACATATTCAATCATAAAGCCATGATGTCTGTGTATTTCTGTCCTGAAATACAAAGTTCCTCACACCTCCAGTTTCTGCTAAACAAACACTTTATTTGCCCAAACTCCGTGTGTATTATCTCCATCTCTCCGTGCGTAAAAGCCAGTCCTTCATTCATTCCTCTGGGCCCGTGCTGCGGCTGCTGCTGGAGCGAGGGCGCACAGATGATACGCACGCTAGACTAGGAAGTACAGCAGCAGGTTTACGTGTCTGCACCTCGCAGGTGTCCGTGTTGTGTCTCTCTGTTGACCAGCAGCTCGCACAAAGCCGTATTTCTTTCTTGCTACGTAATATTTTTAAGACAGCGGAGAGAGCGCGGGTCCGTTCGGGACCCGAGGTGTTTGGCCTGACCGCCCGTTCCCGCCAGAGGCAACGTTAAAACCGCCCGATCCCGAGGGTTTGCTCACGGGTCCCGTGGGTCCCGCGGGAATTCCCGCCCGATGCAGGTCTCTAGATCCCACTACATGCAGCTCCGCCCCGCCCCACTCCGCCTCCGAAAGTGAGTCTAACGGGCTTATCCCACTACATGCATCTCCGCTCCGCTCCGCTCCGTTCCGACTGCCGGATCAACTGCGCAGCTGTTTTAATGAATGAAGACCGTTCCACATCCTCCGTATGCGCTGTGCAGGGCTCCGCCTCAGCTTCGTCTCTCCGTCGCCGTACGACCAAAATACGCATCAAGGCTATTTTCTTCTCCGCCCGAGTCCGTCAAAGTCAATCTCCGCCAATCAAAACACACCAAACAGGAAAAAGAAAATGAACTATGTCCGGAATTACAAAGTAAAATCACTCCGCACGTACTTTGTATTGATCAGATAACGAAAAGTTCGTAGTTTTACATAAAGTTTCTTTGATATTTGGACACAGCAGGCTGTTAACTACATGATATGTCAGTGACACATGGACAGGACAACGTTCGTGCTCGTAACAGTTTAAAGCCTCTTTACCCTCCGCGGAGGAGGAAAGCACGTCCTTCTGTTGTGAACACGTGAAACACAGGGTGTCTGTGCTCCTAATATAGTTATTTGATGTTCAACGAGGACTTTTATTTCACAAACTCGTGTTTTTGGCGCATGCTCTTCTTGAACTCCTCGGGGCAACGCAGCCCTGCGGAGCGGACTGGAGCGGAGACAGTGGGCGAGGGGTCAGCGGCAACTTTCGGAGGCGGACTGGGGCGGAGCGGAGCGGAGCGCAGATGCATGTAGTGGGATCCCCGCGTTAGTCCAAGAGTCTAATGACAGCGCTCAGAGAGAGGAGAGCTGCTGTATGAGGCTTATATTCACACATACAGATGAAAGAAAGCAAGAGAAGAGTGTGAAAGACGCTGTGTGACCGAATAAATGCAGCACTCAGACATTTAGAGAAGCCTGATAATGAAAGTAGGACAAATTTGCCTGGGTGCTCAGACATTCCAGTGGGTGCTTGAGCCCCGCAGCACCCATGGAATCGGCGCCTATGGCACAAATCAGAGACTCTGGGAACAGCCTGGACAAAAAAGATATTTGTTCTACATCTCATCAGCTCTCAGCCAAACTTTATTTTGTGTCAGTAGGACAAGTATTGACTTAAACACAGACAGCTGATGAACTCATACGTCTGCAGATTTAATCACGAAAAGTACAGCTGCAAAATACAGCCGATATAAAGTCTAGCCTAGCGCCATGATGCAGCTTATTATTTAGCCTACGATTATTTTTTCTGTCACTTTGCGTATGTTTTATAAATTACAATAAAAAAATGTCAACTTAAACGCTGCTTTGACTCGACTGATTAAGGTTGGAAGCTGATTTTGCTTAGGGCCCTCAAAAGGTTAGATCTGGCTTGACTTTATCTCAATATTTACAAAATCAGGCTCTCTCTCCTCTTCTCTCTCTCGCTCTCTCTCTCTTTCTCTCCCTGTCTCTTTCTCTCCCTCTCTCTTCTCTCCTCTTTCTCTCTCTCTCTCCCTCTCTCTCTCTCTCTCTCTCTCTCTCCTCTTCTCTCTCTCTCTCTCTCTCTCTCTCTTGTGTCTCTCTCCTGATTGGCCGCTCTCTCTCTTGTGTCTCTCTCCTGATTGGCCGCTCTCTCTCTCGTGTCTCTCTCCTGATTGGCCGCTCTCTCGTGCTCTCTCCTGATGGCTCTCTCTCTCTCTTGTGTCTCTCTCCTGATTGGCCGCTCTCTCTCTCGTGTCTCTCTCCTGATTGGCCGCTCTCTCTCTCTCTGCTCTCTCCTGATTGGCCGCTCTCTCTCTCTCTGCTCTCTCCTGATTGGCCGGTGTCTCTCTTGTGCCTCAGGTTTCATCACAGATGGAAACTCTCTCCTGATTGGCCGAGCTCGTCTCAGACAGGTTCGTGTTCGGGGCCAATCGTGTCGAGCCCCAGAGGAGCTTCACTTCCACCGAGACTGTAACCCCGAGTTCTCCTGGGACTGGGAGGACACGGGGGACTACGGACCGGGCTGGACCAGGACGGGAACGGGACCGGGACCGAGAACAGGACCGAGAACGGGACCCGGACCGAGAACAGGACCGAGAACGGGACCCGGACCGAGAACAGGACCGAGCCGGGCCCCTGGAGCTACCAGACCCAGCAGCAGCTCCGGGCCGCTCCTGTGTGGGGCCAGAGTGTCCTGTACAGAGGAGGAGGATACGTGTGTGAGCTGGGGCCCAACGCAGAGGAGGCCGACAGGTCAGAGTCACCGTACTTTCACACAAAACACAAACATTTCAAAGCTAAACGTGTGTGGAGGCCACGCAGCATCAAGTCAGCTGAGTCAAAATATTAGATAAAAAAAATATTAGATTAAAAACCTGCAGAACATAGACACACCATTGTCAGGTAATAGAGGTTCTGCAGGTGACATCACAGCATTCTAAATGCTCATGCTGAGACTTAATGGAGAGAAAGGACATTTTCTCTTGTAAGAGTTTAATAAACAGCTAAAACAGGAAAAATAAACTACAGTTTGAGAACAAATTCAACCACCACAAGTCTACTGAGCACTGGGTTTGTAACTGACATGTAAACAGTTGTAGCAAAGCAGATAAACAACAAGACTTTAGCTTCTCACATTTATCAGACACAGTTGAACTTATGACCTTTTTCTTCTTAAAAAATATGTTTTTGCTGTTACAGACAAGCTGTTGCCACGACAACAAAGAAATACATAGATGAAATGCCACTCGTTCTAAATGTTGCTGAGCATTTTTGGAATAAAATGATGTCAGTGCAGAACCTCTATTGCAGAGATTGAACTTTCTTAGCTTTGAACTTTTTATAGTTTTGTCATTTAAAATGGATGTGTAAATGTCTGAATAATAGGGCCCCAGGTGTACTCAGCGAACTCATAGTCCCACTCAGAGCTGTGGGCTCATCACACCAGGGTCTTCAAATGGAAATGTGAACGTGCCCAGTCTGCATTCTCTGTCCTGGAGCTAAACTGTGGAACTCTCTGGGCCCTGAGCTGAAACTGAACCTGGACTGGGGCAGTTTTAAACATGAACTTCAGCGGGTTTTAAAGAGAACACAAATGTGTGTGCATTAATATTGTATTGTATACACTGTATAAGTTATTGTTAATGTTAATGCAATTTTGTTGTAAAAGCCCTACTAGGGACGAACATTGCAAATTAGCACGTTACATATCTAATGTGCGTACTTGTCCCAAATAAAAATAAAAAAGTGAACGAGCGTGTGAGAAGAGAGAGAAGAGCGGCTCAGAACGACCACTGCTGCAGCTTTAACAGGATCAGACTCTGAGTTCATAAGTTATTCTAATCATACGGAAGCTCAGTATACTGCCAACCTCTACTTAATTTTTTTTCCCAGCTGTATCACAAAATTACGTGATACTATCACGTAATAACGTGATACCAAAAAAAAAAAAAATAATAATAATATATTTTTTTATTTTTTTTGGTATCACGTTATTTCGTGATAGTATCACGTAATTTTGTGATACAGCTGGGAAAAAAAATTAAGTAGAGGTTGGCAGTATACTGAGCTTCCGTATAATCAAACCCTGCAGAAACATAAAAGATAGTGATGGGACGAGATGAACCTGTCCTGATCCTGTGGCACACGTGCAGAACTATCTCTTATACACAGGCTTTTATGAATGGTCATGTTCTGTATCTTTGAGCAGCTGTAGTAAAAAGTCTCCACACACACTTGTAACAGACTTATTCTGACAGAAAACTCTGTCCCAGGTTTTAGTTTGTAATGATAGGAGGCAGGGGAAAGGGGGCGGAGCCTGAGCAGATCAATGTCAGTCAAATGATTTAACTCAGATCATTTAAATCATAAGAATACAAGGAGACAGACAGACAGAATGAAAGGTAAAAAGTACTTTAAAGTCAGGCGCACTGTCCACCTCCTGAACAGGTGTCACGTGTTCATTCTGCGGTTCACGCTTGAACGCTGAAGTCTCTTCTCAGAACAAACGACCAAACACGACAGACTTCAAGCGTTCACGCGTCGTGTGTGTCGACCAAATCTGGACGTCTGCCGCGAATGTGACTCTCCGTGTGTGAACTATAGAGTTTAGATTCTGGACCTGATATGAAGCTCTGTGTGTGAACTATAGAGTTTAGATTCTGGACCTGATATGAAGCTCTGTGTGTGAACTATAGAGTTTAGATTCTGGACCTGATATGAAGCTCTGTGTGTGAACTATAGAGTTTAGATTCTGGACCTGATATGAAGCTCTGTGTGTGAACTATAGAGTTTAGATTCTGGACCTGATATGAAGCTCTGTGTGTGAACTATAGAGTTTAGATTCTAGACCTGATATGAAGCTCTGTGTGTGAACTATAGAGTTTAGATTCTAGACCTGATATGAAGCTCTGTGTGTGAACTATAGAGTTTAGATTCTAGACCTGATATGAAGCTCTGTGTGTGAACTATAGAGTTTAGATTCTGGACCTGATATGAAGCTCTGTGTGTGAACTATAGAGTTTAGATTCTGGACCCGAGCCCAACCTGACTTTAGGGCCGGGTTCAGGTTAAGATGCAGGGCCACACTGTACATGTGCGGTCTGTGGATGATTAACATCCGCACCAGAACACTGCACAAAACCACCGCAGTGACCAAACGTGAGTGTTTGAAGTGGCTCATTATACAGTGTGAGGTTGTTTATTATGGACAATATACAATCGCATTAAGCACAAAGGCAGAGACGCTTGTAGCAGACTGTTCACAGCTCATTTCCATCTGTGTCCTGGAGAGGGGAGGCACAGGGGACATTCTTGCTATGAGGCCAGAGTTCTAATTTCTGCACCACCGTGTCGCCCGAGGGGAAGGAACGGTGCGTGTTTGATCCGCGAAGGGAACAGAAAGAGAGACGGGAAGGCACGTCTTTCATCCACGCAGACCAAGGAGAAGAGGAGAAACAAGGAGCGTGTACAAGCATGAGGATGAGAAAAGAAGGAAAAAGTGGGAGAGAGAGAGATGTGCGGTGGAAAACACGCTTCTGGTTCCAGAGACACACTGTAAACACATGAGACACATCAGTAATGTGCTTTTGTCTGGTGTTTTCACAGTATTTAATCGTACATTAGTATTTAATTGTTCTTTTCTCTGGTTGCAGGACTCTGGAGTCGTTATTCGAGTCTCGTTGGTTGGATTCTCTCACCAGAGCCGTTTTCGCCGAGTTCACGGTTTACAACGCAAACGTCAATCTGTTCTGTTTGGTCACACTACTGCTGGAGGCCGACCACGCCACAGGTCAGAACTTTATTTACACACCATGACAATAACAACAACCACGCCACAGGTCAGAAACGTATAAAATGTCCAGGTCTGGGTTAAAGTGTTGGTGGTTTGATCCCTCTCACTCGTCCCATTAAGAATATTCCTTAAAACTCCAGCCAGATGCACTGCTTTGAGTGTTTTAGCACAAGTGCTAATATTCAACACCTGTCCGTAGAAATACAAACATAAAAGCAATCACATTTACAGTAAATAGTATACAAAATACATTATTATGGAAAATCTGCATATATTATTGATTTTTATCCATGTGTGCATTTTTGGGTGGAAACATACAAGAATTTTAATTTACTCTTAAAGATATTACTATTTGTTTCCTGTTTTAGATGAGTTGGTAGGCTGTTCCATAGTCTTTTGGCAGAGAAGGAAGACAAACCACTGGATGTTCTGAACATGCAGCACCTCTAGTAGTCACTCTCTGTATACAATTTATGACATTAATACATTCAAAATTCAGTGACATATCAGAGTTAAGACACTTAAAGAATAATTTAAGATTATTAAAATTTACAAAATTATCAAAATTCAGTAGTTTGTGTTTCTTTCAAATTTCACAATGATGCCAGTGTCTGGGCTTTTTATCAAGAACCTTTAGAGTTGTCTTATATAATGAACAGAGAGTTTTCAAAGTAGTTGCAGAAGCCTGGGCCCACGAGGTAGAGTTTAGATCGGGCCCAAAAAATGCAGCCCGACCCAGCCCGAGCCCGCGCACGTCGTGTCCGAACCCGACCGGGACCCGAGTCAGTCTCTGTGTGTCTGAGCCCGAGCCCGAAGCGAGCCCGCCCCGCCCACTCACTGAACTGTGGCATTTTAATGACAGAAAAAGCTCCTTGATGTCCCATACGTTTATGTAAGAGTCTCTCTCCACTAAAAGCGCTTCCTCCACCGCACATTTCTCCCTTTCTCTCTCTCTCTCTCTCTCTCCCTCCCTCTTGCTTCTTTTCTCGCCGCGCACTTAACATGTGCGCGCTTTCTCTCTTCCTCCTCACCTTTTCCTTGGTCCGTGCGGATGAAAGACGTGCCTTCCTTGTCTCTCGTTCTCCTTCCTCTTTTACCTGCTCTGCTCTTATTCACAAGTCTTCTGTCTCTCTCTCCTCGCTCCGTGGCGGTGCATCAAACTTCTCACACCGTATAGTTGGCCACTTAAACACTCGCTGTTTGTCACAGCGGTGATTTTGCGCTGTGTTCTGACGAGGATGTCAATCATCCCGCGGAGCGCACGTGTTCAGTGCAGCTCTGCGTCTTGGCCCGAACCCGACCAGGCCCGACAACAACGTGAGAAATGTGGGCCCGGGTTTCGGGCCGGGCCCTGGGCTCGGTCCAGAATCTAAACTCTACAACTCTGTGTTTTATCTGTGAAGCACTTTGTGACTCTGTCTGTGAAAGGTGCTATATAAATAAACTTTACTTACTTACTTACTTACCACGAGGTGATACAATACGATTGCATTCATAAACATTTTCGCAGTTTGGAGAGTCAAATCTCCACGTATAAAACGAAAACAACTGAGATTTGTTCTGATCTTTTTGGCTAAGTATTGTGTGTGATTAGTGAATTTTATATTTTCATCAAGAAGAAGACCAAGATATTTAACTTCACTAACAATCTGGACTTTCTCATTTTGTATTGTCACCTCAAAGTCACAGTTCTTTGATTGTGTGCGCGTACAGAAACAGAGGGAAACAGTTTTTCTAACATTAAGTGTCAAGTGGGACATTTGAAGTCATTCTGAAACCTCCTGTAGCGCATGACTAAGATGTGCACCTCCTGTAGCGCATGACTAAATGGCATGACTAAGATGTGCACCTCCGTAGCGCATGACTAAGATGTGCACCAGCTTGGGCAGCTGTATTGGCAGATACATACAACACGGTGTCATCAAGGTTAAGGTTAAGGTTAAGGTACACTTTATTGTCCCCGTAGGGAAATTTGTCCTCTGCATTTGACCCTGGATCCTTCAATGCCTCTGGGGCATCTCCTCAGAAGCAGTGATCGCCGCAGTGCAGCGCTCGGGGACCATCTCCAGGTGTTGTTGCTAGGCTTGGTCAGGACTACCGTAGTTGGAGGATATTACCCTAACATGCATGTTATTGGTTGGTGGGGGAAACCGGAGTGCCCGGAGGAAACCCACCCAGACACGGGGAGAAACATGCAAACTCCACACAGAAAGGCCTGGGCCCGTGCGGGAATCGAACCCGCGACCTTCTTGCTGTGAGGCAAGAGCGCTAACCGCTCAGCCACCGTGCCGCCATCAGCATACATTTGCACATTAACACTAGGACACAGTTTAGGGAGATCGTTAATATGTATAGAAAAAAGCAAAGGGCCGAGGATGGAACCCTGCGGCACACCAAGGGAACTGCACAACAGTTGCAATGTTACTCCATTTGCATGAACACACTGAGTCCACCCAGTCAGGGCTGCATTAAAAATGTTTGGGCCCCGGGGCTTTGTAAATTCAGGGCCCCCTTTCATCAGCCACGCATAAACATTTTGAGGGGCAGGTGCTCTGTGGAAAAAATAAAAAAAATGTTTTTGTTAAAACATAAAATAAATATGGTATTTACAAAAAAATATGTGTAGGTCTATTTCAGAAGTGACTTTCTGATATGTGCAGCTTAACAAAATAGATTTACTATAAAAAGTGAAAAAAATAAGTGTTGTGGTCTAAGGTCCTCCTCAGGAGATTTTGGCAAAAATAGATGTAATTTCCTGTGATTTGGAGTATGTTTCAGCTCCTACAGCTCCTAGTTTCAGCAGCTTTAGTTCAGAATAAAGGGCTCTTATTAATAGACTCTTTATTTTTACAGGCTACAAAGGTCAAAGAAAGGCAGTCGCACGCAGCTTCCTGAGGGAGAGAGAGACAGAAAGAGAGAGAGGAGAGAGAGAGAGGAGAGAGAGAGAGAGGGAGAGAGAGAGAGAGGGAGACAGAGAGAGAGACAGAAAGAGAGAGAGAGAAGAGAGAGAGAGGGAGAGAGAGAGAGAGGAGAGGAGAGAGAGAGGGAGAGAGAGAGAGAGAAGAGAGAGAGAGGAGAGAGAGAGAGGGAGACAGAAAGAGAGAGAGAAAAGAGAGAGAGGAGAGAGAGAGAGAAATGAGAGAGGGAGCGAGAGAGGGAGACAGAGAGAGAGAGAGGGAGAGAGAGAGAGAGAGAGAGGAGAGAGAGAGAAGAGAGAGAGGAGAGAGAGAGAGGGAGAGAGAGAGAGAGAGAGGAGAGAGAGAGAGAGAGAGAGAGAGAGGAGAGAGAGAGAGGGAGAGCTCAGCATCTCAGGAGCATCGGCCGGCGCCCCTCCTCACTCTGCGCCCTTATGTAGCATATTCGTTATAGCTAAAGTATTTGAATGCCAATGAGTAATTAAATATAATTATCAATTAGGTGTAAATATTGCTAAGTAATGCAATTTAGCTTACAATGAAAATACACAACTAGGCTAGCTCAGAGGAACACATTCGGCTCAAGGAGAGAGGAGGCAAAAGACAAAAACTGCTTTTGGCGTTGAGCCGTGTATTAAGATATTTACATATATTTACTGTGACGATAGTAGGTATTTACAGAAACAAGTTTGAATGGCCATTCATTGAATTGGAAAAACCCTCTGGGAAAAAACCCAATATGTACAAAAAGCAAGTGCAAGTATTCCAAAACAACAGTAAAACAGCAGTGTTGCAATTCAGTTGTTTGTAATCCAGAATAATAATAAATAAAGTGTTGTGATAACCTTCAGTGTCCTTTCACACACATAGCTAAGCGACCATATACGGGGTTGAATCGTCCAGGTGCTTGTGAGGAGTGAACGTGTTGGAGAGGTCGCTGTGTGTGAGTGTGGGTGCGAGAGTTTTCTGTTGGCTGCAAGAGCCACCTACCAGCCCCTGACAGAGGAGGATGAAGAGGATTTTCAGGTAGGTGCTCTTGACTTGAGAGCACGTAAGCAATTCAGTGGTTCAGGCTTAGCTCGCCATCCTAGACCAGGCCTGAGTAAAAACAGGACCATGGAATGAATAAATAAATCAGTGTACACATTTAATCTAATAGCTAAATAACACTAGTTGTGATATAAAGCATTAATCCAAGTTACTCAGGTTACTGAAAGTAACTTCAAAAGTTATAAAAGTTAAGGCCTTAGTTCATAGTTCAATATCGTAATAAATGTAGTCTTGTGTTATACAAAATAGGTTCACTATAATGTACAAAATAACCAACTAAATCATTATTAATCATAATAATATAAACCATTACAATTAAATATAAAGTGCATTACTGTTTAAAAGTGCTAGTTTAAATGCACATTCAATTATATTGAATTGTATGTATAAACAAATCCTGTTCAATTAATTGCACTTAAAAGTAATTCAAGTCAGTGGTTCGAGTTAAATAACCAGCTAATATAAGGCTAAAAAACGCCATAATAATACTAACAGGTTCACAGAATATTCATAAATAACATGTAACATTTTCAGTAACAATCCCATTTCAATAAGACATTTTCATTGTACAGATAGAAAGAGAACCATGGCATAAACAAGCAATGCTAACCGGACCCATTATAACCAATGAGAACAGCTAATGCTAAGCTAACCATTCAATTTCAATGACAGAAGTACGGACTCACCGGTTCCATAATTATTAGACAACGCAACGGACTTTCGGCGTCATACGGGACTGGAGGTCGGCTCCTACAAGTTAACAAGAGCTACATTAAGTTTCAGAACAATCATTATGATTTTAAAGCGAAAACAAAGCATAGTTTACCTGCAGCAAACAGAGTTGGTCCTATCTCCCGCGTGCGTCTACTAACTTCCTGATCACGTCTTTTATTGAACTGTGGTTGGCGGTCGCGGTCACGTGACACGGCGCAAAGGCTCAAGGGACAGAGAGCAAAAGTGAGCAAGATAGCTATATGCTCACAACCAAAGAGACATAACGGCCAAGATAGCTACATGCTCACAACCAAAGAGACATAACGGGCAAGACAGCTACATGCTCACAACCAAAGAGACATAACGGCCAAGACAGCTACATGCTCACAACCAAAGAGACATAACGGCCAAGATAGCTATATGCTCACAACCAAAGAGACATAACGGCCAAGATAGCTACATGCTCACAACCAAAGAGACATAATGGCCAAGATAGCGATGTAAATCGATAGAAACGGGTTTTTTTGCTAAAGAGTAATGTAAATCAATATAATATGCAGTTTTTGCACCAGTGTTACACTTAGCATTTGCCTACTGCCTATATAACGAGCCGCTGCGAGCAGCAGCTTTACGCACATCTCTCTCTCCCGCGTCAGGTGCCAGTGATGAGGATCTGGAAGACTGACAGAGGGAAAGAGAGAGAGAAAGAGAGAGAGCGCAGTGCTGGAGTGGCACGTTTGAAAGTGACTTGCGACAAATTGTGAAACGGAAGGGGCCCATTTCATCAGCGTGTGGGCCCAACTGTATTAAAAAAACAAAAAAAAAACATCCATGCGCATGGGCCCTTTGCGCTCCTGGCCCATGCATTCATACGGGGTAGCTCCCAGTAAGATATGATGTAAACCATTTAACTGCATCTTCTGCTAGATTGAACGTGTGTAATTTCTCTAGTAGGATTCTGTGGTTGATCGTCTCAAAGGCCTTTTCAAATCAAGAAAAACTGCCCCAACAACATTCCCTTTGTCCAAAGCCTTTTTGACATTTTCTAACAAGAACAGTTTGCAAGCTCGCTCGAGTATTTCCGCCTAAAACCAAATTGTTGCGGATAAAGAAGTGAGTTGCTTTCAAGATGTACAATTAATTGATCTGCAACAAATTTTTCAATAATTTTAGAGATCACAGGAAGGATAGCAATTGGTCTATAATTACAGGGATCATCTGTGTCCCCACTTTTAAAAACAGGAACAAGAACTGCAGTTTTCCAACATGCTGGGAAAGTGTTTGTGTTTTTTCAAGAATTTTGTATTTAAATTATAGATATCTTTAGATGAAGTACTTTTCATGTTGGTAAGTATTTCACTTACTTTATTCTCAGATACTTGTTGAATTCTGAACGTGCTGAGTACATCTGATTTTGTGTTATCCTTTGAACAGATTTGATTGAAATTGGCTTCTAAAGATTGCACAGACTCGATAAAGTATTTGTTCAGCAAGTGAGCAATCTGCTCCTCATTATAGACTGTGTCACTGCCATCTTTGAGACATTGTATTTTGGTGTTTTTTGTTTTACATGGATTAGTTAATGAATGTATTTGCTGCCACAGTTTGGAGCTTTTGCCTTTGGCATCAATAATTATCTGAGTAAAATAAGTACTTCTTGCTTTCCGCATCTCAAAGACCACTTTGTTCTTAGGTTAATATACAATTGATGATTGGTATTGGTTTTGATAAGCAATGATTGATGTAATGCCAAATCACGCTTTTTCATCGACTGGAGAACATTGGTATTGATCCAAGGTAGACAACATTTCATTGGTTTAGGCTTCCAGGTTGTAGTGTATTTATTCACTAATTTATTTAAAGTTGAAGTAAAACTGTTTGCACAGAGGTCCAGGTCAATTTTGTCAGGAACTGCATCCCATTTAAGGTTTTTAAGTTCAGATTCGAAGCTGACCATTTCAGATTTTGGAATTCCTGTAGTTATTTCACATTTATCCGCTTTATTGTGATAAATAAGCATTTTTGGTCAGTTTCCTGACTGCCAATATCAGATTGTGATCAGAAAGACCAGAAATTAGGTTGTAGGTTTTGATGATTCTTTCAGGCCTATTTGTAAAGATGAGGTCAAGAGCAGTTTTGCTATTTTTAGTGATTCGAGTGAGCATTTGTACAAGTTGTTTAAACTGATATTTTGTCATTAATGTTTTCAATTTAGATTTTTTTCTCCAACTGTGAGTATGCTTGACTGCAGTCCATACAAACAGCCATGATACAAGAGTTGATAATGTTTGTTTAGTAACTTTGGTGCTAGTGCTACAGCCCGTGGGCTAGCACCGACTTGCCTGGCCAGCCATTCCCACACTTCTTTCGATGTTGAAAGAAAGTGGGTATGGGCAAATCCTGATAGCCACCTCCTTCCACGATTTTGAGGCAAACGGTCCAATCAGAGCCGTTCTGGGGAAAACGTCACATCCCGTGCGCAGCCCGAGGCTACTCATAACAAGCAATATGGCGTCCGCATCAGACAAACTATTTCACGATGCACTCTCCTCGGTTTTAAAAGACTTGGATATATCGTATATATATATCAGGACTTTTTCCGCTTCCGCCTGGGACGCACGCTGCTTTTTGCTGTCTTACGCGGGGATCCCACTACATGCATCTGCGCTCCGCTCCGCTCCGCCCCGGTCCGCCTCCGAAAGTTGCCGCAGACCCCTCGCCCACTGTCTCCGCTCCAGTCCGCTCCGCAGGGCTGCGTTGCCCCGAGGAGCTCAAGAAGAGCATGCGCCAAAAACACGGGTTTGTGAAATAAAAGTCCTCCTTGAAGATCAAATAACTATATCAGGAGCACAGACGACTCGCGTTTCACGTGTTCACAACAGAAGGACGTGTTTTCTTCCTCCGCGGAGGGTAAAGAGGCTGTTACGAGCACGAACTCAATAACGTTGTCCTGTTCATGTGTCAGTGACATAGGCTGTAGTTAACATTCTGCTGTGTCCAAATATCAAAGAAACTTTATGTAAAACTACGAACTTTTCGTTATCTGATCAAATCAAAGTACGTGCGGAGTGATTTTACTTTGTAATTCCGGACATAGTTCACTTTCTTTTTCCTGTTTGGTGCGTTTTGATTGGCGGAGATTGACTTTGACGGACTCGGGCGGAGAAGAAAATAGCCTTGATGCGTATTTTGGTCGTACGGCGACGGAGCGACGGAGCTGAGGCGGAGCCCTGCGCAGCACACACGGAGGATGTGGAACGGTCTTCATTCATTAAAACAGCTGCGCAGTTGATCCGTCAGTCGGAACGGAGCGGAGCGGAGCGGAGATGCATGTAGTGGGATAAGCCCGTTATCCTGGATCTGGTTTTATTGAAAATGGGGCCAAAAAAGGCTATTTCGGTCGAAGAGTACGACGAAATCAAAAGCTCGTTGGAAATGCTAACCAAGGATATTGCCAAAGTTGGGCAGAGACAGGAAGAGATACTGGATTTGGTGGCCGAGGTTAAAAAGCTGCACGTCCTCAATGACGAAAAGGACAAACGAATTGCAAGCTTGGAAAAGAGAGTTTCGGAGCTCGAGCAGTACACAAGGATGAACGACGTTATTGTCACCGGACTACACATTAAACCGCGGTCATATGCTCGCGCGGTAGCCTCCAACAACGGGGGCGAACCCAGTGAGCAGGAGGTGACTTCTACAGAGCAGCAGGTTGCGGGGTTTTTGCGCACCAAAGGGATTGAGTTGGACACCACCAGGATAGAAGCGTGCCACCCGTTAACCAGAAGAAATGCCCCGGACAAACCTGCGGTTGTGTTAAGGTTCGTGAACCGCAAAGACAAAATTACATTGCTTAAGCAAGGATACAAGCTAAAAGGAAGCAACGTCTTTTTGAACGAACACCTAACCAAGGATAATGCGGAGATCGCAAAAAAAGCTTGTTACTTGAGGAAAATGAAAAAAATACAGGGAACTTGGACTGCAAACTGTTTGTCAAACTAAACGGGACGCCAGAGGAGGCCAAAGTCGTCATGATCAGGAGCATAGAGGAATTGGAGGAGTATGTGTAAAGTCAACAGGACTAATCAGAGGTAACAAACACTCATGACCATCATACACAACTCATCTTTGTTTGAGAATGACGATAGCCTGGTACAGATCAATGAACATGAACAGTCAGTCCTGCGCACCTTTGAATACACCGAACACAGCTCGCATGGCTTTGAACAGGATCTAGATCCGGACAATAACTTTTTTTCTGGAACCATTAGTAACTGCGCGTATTATACTGAAGACCATTACAATACATATATAAAAAGTGATGGGAAACTTTCAGTGATCCACTTCAACTGTCGTAGTCTATACGCGAACTTTGTACATATTAAAGACTACTTAAAAAAATGTACGCACCCATTTAATATAGTTGCTTTATCCGAAACTTGGATCTGTGAAAGTAGAGGTGCAGATTTTGAACTTGATGGATACGAACTACGTTACATAAGGAGACGGAATAAAGGAGGAGGAGGAGTGGCTTTGTTCATGGACAAAAATTTAAATTACAAATTACTGGAAAACATGTCAACAGTGGTGGACAATTTATTGGAGTGTATTAGTGTTGAAATATGTCTTGAGAATAGTAAGAATATTATTCTAAGCTGTTTATACAGAGCGCCAGATTCGAGCATTGAGGAATTTAAAAAATGGCTTGAAGAAATTTTTTTGCAAGTTAATAAAAAAAGAGTCTTAGTCTGTGGAGACTTTAACATTGATTTGTTAAATCCAAATAAACTTAAGGTTATAGATGACTTCACTAATACACTGTACAGCATGAATTTGTTTCCAAAAATAACAAAACCGTCTTGGATTACTACTCACTGTGCCACTCTAATAGATAATTTTTTTTCTAATGACTTGGACAATGCTTCTTTTAATGGACTTTTTATAAATGACATCAGTGACCACTTACCAATTTTTACAGTCATTAATGCAAAATTAAAAAAAATAGGAACGGAGAAATATACTTATCAACGATTGAAAACAGAAAGAGCCATTGAAGCATTTAAAAATGATTTACTTGTCGAGGACTGGATTGAAGTCTATTCAACCCATGATGTTGATTTAGCATATGACACATTTTTAAATACATTTATTGCTCTATATAATAAAAATTGTCCAATAAAACGCCTTTCTAAAAGGGAAAATTTTGACAAAGAAGAACCCTGGGTAACTAAAGGTATTCAGAGAGCTTGTAAGAAGAAAAATATGTTATATAGGAAATTTATTAAAAAGAAAACAAAAGAAGCTGAAGATAAATATAAAACTTATAAAAACAAATTAACTACTATTATAAGGACGTGTAAAAAAGATTACTTCACCAGACAGTTGGATATAAATAAAAACAATGTAAAAGGAATTTGGAAAATATTAAATAAAGTTTTGGGGAAAAAATCTATGTCAAATGAATACCCTAAACATTTCATTCACAACAATGCAGAAGTAAATGATATAGAGGACATAACAGATGGACTTAATAATTTTTTCGCAAATATTGGTTCTGAATTAGCTGCAGAAATTCCTTCTCAAGTTACTGAGGAAACTCCATCCTTAATACAGAGAAATCCAAACTCTTTATTCCTCAAGCCAGTGGATGTAATTGAAATTTTTGACATAGTTAGAAAATGCAAAAGTAAAAAGTCAACAGATTTCAATGAGTTAGATATGACTATAATCAAACAAACAATAAATGAAACTGCAAAACCATTATCATACATCTTCAACTTATCATTTCAGACAGGTTCTGTGCCCAAAAACATGAAAAAAGCTAAGGTAATTCCATTATTCAAAACGGGTAACAAGCAGCAATACACAAACTATAGGCCGGTATCACTATTACCACAATTTTCAAAGATTTTAGAAAAACTTTATAATTCAAGGTTAGATAAGTTCATCGAGAAACATAATTTGATTCATGATAATCAATATGGGTTCAGGGGTAATAGATCCACCGCACTTGCTTTACTTGACTCAATTGAAGACATTACAAATCAGATAGACAAAAGAAAATTGCAGTTGGACTTTTTATAGATCTAAAAAAAGCTTTCGACACCATAAATCACAACAAGCTTTTAGACAAATTAGAATTATATGGAATAAGGGGTATAGCACTTAACTGGGTTAAGAGTTACTTAACAAATCGTACACAGTTTGTTCAATTAAATGAATTCAAGTCTTCATGTTTAGATATTGAATGTGGCCTGCCACAGGGATCTGTGTTAGGCCCCAAATTTTTCCTTTTTTATGTGAATGATTTGTGCCAAGTAACACAATTATTTAAGTCTGTTATATTTGCAGACAACACTAATTTATTTTGTTCTGGAGAAAATTTAGAAAGTTTAATTCCTGAAATTGAGGCTGAATTGTTAAAATTGAAAACATGGTTTGATAGAAATAAATTATCCCTTAATATAAGTAAAACAAAAATAATGATATTTGGAAATCATAATGAAAAAGTAAATATTCAGTTACAAATTCATGGTACAATAATCGAGAGAGTAAAACAAATTAAATTTCTCGGTGTCATTATAGATGAAAAACTCAACTGGAAAGATCATATTCAATATATACATTCAAAAATTGCAAAAAATACAGCAGTACTAAGTAAAGTTAAGTACTTTCTGGACGTAAAAGCTTTGCACACACTTTATTGTGCATTGATTTCACCATATTTAAGCTATTGTGCAGAAATTTGGGGTAACAACTTTAAAACATTCATAGAACCATTATACATACTCCAAAAAAGAGCTATTAGAATAATTAATAAAAAAGGCTTTTTAGATCACACTAACCCTATTTTTATCACTTCAAAAATTTTAAAACTCAGAGACATGATCAGCTTCCAGACTGCACAAATAATGTACAAGGCTTATAATAAACAGTTACCTGTAGGTATCCAAAAACATTTTATTGAAAGTTCTTATAATTTAAGGGGACATCATCTCTTCAATTTGGCTCGAGTTAGAACATCAAGAAAAGGTTTTTGTATTTCTGCTTGTGGCGTTAGATTGTGGAATTGTCTGAATGAGGAGCTTAAACAGTGTTCTCATCTGAGTAAGTTTAAATATATGTATAAAGAAAGAATTTTTGCATCATACATTGAACAAACTTAAACTATGTCTAGATGTTGCTTGTAGAGAGTATTAGAGGTATAGTGCAAAGAAAATCTAAACAATAACATGATGAAGATCATAGGTTATGTGATGCGGTTATGTTATGTAATGTGATGTTGTTATGTGATGACAATAAGTTATGAGTATGTGGCCATTTAGTGCTGTAAGAATGTATAATTTGGCAGAAGCACAATGGATTTAAGATGAATATTGTTATTGGGGGGTGGGGTGAATAAGCGTTGCTTCTTCCCACTCCTTTTTGGATTTGTTGATTTGAAGTGAAACTAGTTTAGATATGTAATGTATTGTATGACAATATTATTACTCTATGCATTTAAATTGAGTAATGTGTGAAACTGTCCGAATAAAAATCTATCTATCTATCTATCTATCTATCTATCTATCTATCTATCTATCTATCTATCTATCTATCTATCTATCTATCTATCTATCTATCTATCGTTAAAATTACCGCAAGAGGAAGCCTTAAAAGCGTTTGTCCTAGGAAAGGATGTCTGTGCCGTACTTCCTACAGGATTTGGTAAAAGCCTAATTTATCAACTTGCTCCTCTCGTCGCTAAGCAAATGAATACTAGCGCAAATCCTGTAGTGGTTGTTGTCTCTCCATTGGTAGCGTTAATGGAGCAGCAGGTCGACGAAGCCAGCAAGCTTGGTGTCTCCGCAATGCAGCTAGGCGTAAATAGCGAAGCGGAGATTGTTAGCAGTGCCCCCATGTTACTGTTTGGTAGCCCTGAGTCCTGGTTACTGAATGAAAAGTGGCGACAGTTGTTGTCGAAAATGAAAGATCTTGTTGGGATCGTGGTGGACGAGGTTCATCTAATCTATAAATGGTAAGCAGATTAAAGATTACATGTTTGCTATTTTTTAAAAGGGAACGTTACGACACTATTAAAATGTTTCTCGTCCCCGTTCCATTATAGGGGACAAGGGGAAAAGGGGAGGAGTGCCTTTCGTGAGTGCTTTGCAAGATTAGGTGAACTGAGATCACTTGTTAAGGCTGGTCAGTAACTTTTTTTTAAGTTTGTCATATCAGTAAAATAACAGTCAAATTATATATTATATATAATATCAATAATTACATTGTTTGTTTTAAAGGAACGCCAGTACTAGCTCTTACAGCATCTGCAGACCTCGAGTCAAGAGCCAGAGTAAAGAGACTTCTTCTAATGGACAGTGCAACAATAGTAAACGAAAGCCCCAACAGACAAAACATCAGAATTGGACTCAAGCATCATTCAGGAGGGTCCTTGGACTGCCTCGATTGGGTTGTTAAAGAAGTACAACTGAAGGGCCTGACAATGTCACCTATAATTATTTATGGGCGAACATTAAAATATGTTGGTAGAATTTTTTGTTTCCTTAAAGCTGAACTAGGAGAAGATGCTTGGGTGGGTAGAGATCCTGAGCACAGGCAGGAAAACATGCTAATTGGGATGTTTCACAGCAAAACTCTGCAAAGCAATAAGAGTAGAGTGCTTTCTTCTTTTAGTGGAGATGGTAACTGCAGGGTAGTAGTTGCCACAACTGCCCTGGGTTTGGGCTTAAATTTTCCCAACATTAGCCACGTTATTCTTTATGGTGTGCCTGAGGATGTGGAAGCACTACTTCAAGAGATTGGGAGAGCTGGGAGGGATGGCAGTCAGTCCCATGCAGTTGTCTATTGTGTGAAGCAACACACCCCTGTGGATGAAAAAGTTAAATCATTGCTACAAGCTGTAACCAGTTCATGCCTTAGAAAAGAACTGTATAAGCACTTTGAGCAACAGCCTTCACATATTGTACCTGGGCATCTGTGCTGCACCTACTGCCACTCAAAGTGTCAGTGCCAACCAGAGGGGTGTAAAGAACCCATACCTGAATATGAGTTGCCTTCTGAAGCTAAAATCCGAACCAAATGCAGAAAAGTTACAGATGAAGATAAATCACTTTTAGCCACTCTGCTAACAGAATACAAAGACACTTTACTTCCAAATTCATCACACCTATACACCACCAAAGCAGCTTGCACTGGTTTCAGTGATGATCTTATTAAGGATGTGCTAGAACATTGTCCAAACATTTTTGATATAAATTACATTTGTACCCACCTGCCTGTTTTTTCTAAGGAACATGCTACCAAGATTTTAAGGATAATACACGAGGTGTTTGAGGATATTGATAACTGTCCCGCTATTTTATCTCCTGAAAGTGTCTCACCGCCTGATGTAAACTATACTGGGTATTACGATGAGATGCATAGTGAGGAATTATCATCTCTCAGCAGTCAGGAATCAGGAATGTCACCAATACAGTGGTCAGACTAATATTATTTTGGACACATCTTTGAATTTTGGTTTTATGATTATTTGGTTTACTGATTACACATGGAAACCCTTCATGGCATTTGAACAATAAATATTTTAACAAATATTGTGTATTGATTTTACACCACCTTATCAATGAATTAAAAGGTACAATACAATAGTTTAAAATAGAAGATACTTTATTGTCCAAACACACAAACAAAAGGTAAAAAACAACTCTGAAATAATTTAGTAGCTTACATTGTTCTTCAAAATATAAAATAAAAATAAAAGTGCAGTTCAAAAGATTAATATAAAAATTATGCCAAAAAATAAGCATTACAAATGTAATTTACAAATTATAAGCTGCTACTTTTTTAAAAGCTTTGAATCATGCGGCCTTTACAACAACAGCTAAAGTATATTGCACATGAACTTTAATATAAACAAGTGAGACCTATCCATATACTTTTTTTCTTCTCTAAATTAGCTTGTGCGGCATATATTCAGGTGCAACAAAGTGTGAAAATACTGTAAGTCTTCATTAGACAGGTACTTCTCTCCAATCTTTTAGTTTCTCTCTCATCCAGTGACACAACTTGCTGTACTTTAGGTTTACTAATAGGTTTTTGCTGAAACCTGGGAAAGACTTGAACTCCCTTTGAGGATGGTGTCTAAAGAGTTCTGAATCTCTAAACACAGCCACCAGTGTCTTTATGTCGTTTTCGTCTTGAGGAGCATGGTGCAACCCACTTGGTCTTGTATTTGCCAGCTCCTGGTCTGTTTTGTCCATGACTTCTTTTAGGATGCCAATAGACTTGCTTATTCTTGTGGCCGAACTCTCATTAAGGTTAGGACCAAGACCTTTTAAGAAGGACTTGAGGTAGTTATTGAGGTGCTCTAAGTGCAAATCAAGTGCAATGTTGTTCCTTCTCCCCCCTCTACCGTTCCAGAAACGATTCCACATCACACTATGTGCCATCCTTGGTGACAATGTGCAGTTTACTTGTAGTGTGAAATGTGCTGTAAGCGTATTGGCTGTGGCCATATGCCTTGTACAGCAGAAGTGCTACCTTGTAAAGTCTGAAAAGACGTTCACCATCGCCTTCTTTAACAGCGTCAAGCATATTAAGAATGACAAAGCCTAAACCAAGTCTAGCCTCGCAGTGATTCTTTTTGTAGTCTTCCTCAGCTACTATGTTTGAATCAGAGACTGTGAAAAGACTGTGTTTTTTTTGTTCATGATTCTCTCTGTCTTTTTTGTCTTTGCACAATTTTCCACAACCCTCTTTGCGGCAGATGATGTCTGTGTTTCCAGTTGCGGCGTTACATGTGTCCATTAAGTGACTTTGCATGACGAATGTGTCGACCACATCTGCAGCTTTTTGGTGTAGCCATTCTCTTTTCTCCTCCGGTGTCCCTGTCTTCACATTTTCAGGAATGAAGTCACTGGGATTGTCTGAAGAGGTTTAAAAAAAAAATCCTAAATACTTTAATCAATATGTCAACCTAACAAATGTTATGGCATCCTGAGAATCTACAAAGACATACCTGTCACATCATTAAGGCCAAAATGTTCCATGGCTGCTGCTAAAAACAGAGCCGTGGTGTCCTTCTTCATAACGTCTTTGTAGGCACTGTATGCTGGACCAGGACCCTGCTTGGCATTTGAGCACCTGTAAAGCCATGTATATTACTATGATATATTATTCTTTTTTATATGTGGCTATAAAGTGTCATATTAGTAACAACAAAACAAGACTATGCCGAAAATCATGGAGGCTGGTGTGGAATCGAGATGATCGCCTCGTCGAGATGAGAACCTCTCACTGGCTTTTGTGACTGTTCATGACGTAACAACCTCACAGCATGAAATATTTACCAATTAATTCAACTAAGTGTAGCATTGGGGCTTGGGTGAGGGTTAGCAACAATACTTAACAAATATGTAAAATACAAATTTTCTTTAAACAAGGGTGTGCCAATCTCGACCGAGGTGACTAGCTCAACGTAACACCAGACAGCAATATCATTTCAGCCAGCCTTCAGACATTTTTAGTTTGTTTTGGAAACAAACTGTAGTGAAATGCAAGACAGAATACAATAGAATTAGTAGAGAAGCTAAAATGAATGCAAAAAAATGGAAAAAGATAACAAACATTTGGCATGGGCAAAAAAAAAAAAGATAAAATAATAGTATGACAGGAAATTTAAAACAAAAACTGACCTTAGTGTGTTCATATTTGCGAAAAGTGTTCCGTGATCTTTGGCTGATGTTTTCTTGAAAAAGATCTTGTAATGTATCTTTAAATGAAAAAAACATAAATTATATTTTAGGGTGTTAGATATAAATTTGAAATAAACAATGAATTTACTCACTTGCAGTAGATTGCGAATAGCGTGCCAGTCTTCAAACATGAAGACCATGCCCTCAAGTCTGTCTTCTTTGGTGGCACCATCCGCAAAGGCCCACTGGATATTCCGGCTGTTACCTTCTGTTAGGCGATCACCTCCCACTAGAACAGTGGAAATTCCACCTGGCCCCATTGGCACATACCTTTGACACATAAGACATGAAAAGTTGTTATTTCTCATGCCACAATATTATTACAATATAGGGTACTTTTTTTTGAATGTACTGAAGTACATCAACCAAATCTGCTGTCTTGTTCTCATTTTTAAAAAGGAGTCCAAGAGGGTGCTGAAAAGCATTACATAAAATCAAAAATGTTAGTATGCTAAGAAGTTTCATTACAACATAATTTGGACTTACATCTGTAGATCGCTCAGCCATAGCATCAGAGTATTCGTGTGGCATGTGATGAACAACATATTTGTCAAATCCTTTGAATACATCCAGATGTTCAGTTAGTATTCTAGACCCCAAACCAGTGAACTCCCTTCGAATGTGATTTTGGGTGTCTTGTCCAGGGAGTGAACATGCCAAATCATAGCTTGTTATGTCTGTTATTGGCCTTATATTAGAGAGATGGTTGATTTGGACCCTGTCCTCGACTGCTACATGATGAATCCAATGTAATGAGGTATTGGTGCGCATAGATGATTGGTGGTGGGTCTTAATGTAAAAGTCCAAGTTGTCAAAGATGATTGAGTAGGTAGCTGGTAGAGATGGCAGTGTGGTCAGCATGGCCGTTGAAGTGCTAATTACACTTTCTGTGTCATCATTTGTGCCATCACTGAAAGGTAGTGCAGAACATTCCTCTGAGCAACTGGCACTGCCGTCTTCTTTTGGGAAAAAAACCAAACATTTATAATTGTCTATATTTCAAAAAATAGCACTGAAAAGCACTAAACATTACAACAGACAACTCACCTGATAGTGAGAGTTCTTCCAAACTCTTATGCAAGGAATGGAGACCACCTGGATTTGTTGATGTTTGAGATCTTAGAAAAAGTTCATTGTGAACTTTTTGTAGCTGGAGAGCTTCACCACATGTTGATGCAATTTCTTTTTGCTTTCCAATAGCACTTGTGTATGACGTTGTAACATTTTCGAAAGTCTATTGAAAGCAGCTTTCTTTGTTCCACCATGCTGAAGAATAATGTTAATGTAATAGGCAAAAGCTGACATTCGAGGCTCTCTTCCTCTTAGTGCTAAGGCGGCAGCTGCACATAAAGCAGGGACATGATTTTTTGTGACATTTTTGAAAATGGACAATAAGAAAGGGGCAAGTCTTTCAAAGTCTGTAAGTAGTTTTGCCAGTGAAAACTTCTTGAGGTCCTCTGGAGTGGTCTTCCACAACATACAGTCATTTTGAGGATTTGTCAATGTCTGACATTCTTCTTGTATAATGTTTATTATTTTTGGTTTGATCTCTGTCATTAGGTCTTTGTGCTTGGAAATTAAATTCACAGCATTTTTCCAGTTTCCAGTGCTTAATGGTGAATGATACCTGCTTCAGACTGGGCTGAGACCATAACCACAGTTTGACTGCAGGGATATTGTGTGGACACCTGCAAGAACAAAATGGTGACATAGTCATCATTGCATATAAGCTTAGCTTAATGAATAAAAGTGGAGGAGGAGAGAGCAGAAAAAATGTAAATGTTTAAATATCGATAACTGTTGTACAATAAATCTTCTACCACAGCCATAGACCTCAGGATTGAACATCAACAAAACTTCGCTGCAGGAAAAGTGCCAGACTTTCAAAAGGACATATTATTAGACAAAACAATGATATGTGTATGTGTATGATATTGTAAACAAAATAGCAACCAGATAAACTACAAAATCATTACAGGTAAATATATGTCCTTCTGGTGTCAATGTTTCAGTGAACACTAACTTAAATATTTAGCATTTTAAAAATCGACCTTGTTTGAACATTAGACCAACAGTAAATACTACTAATATGTGACATCACGATCCCGAGCTCTATTAGGCAAAAATACATATAAGTAATAATTTAAAATGTAATATTTATAATATATTACATTGTGTGTGTGTGTGTGTGTGTGTGTGTATATATATAATATATACACACGTAGGGAAGACCTACACCTGCACACACCCATTGCTGACAACTTACCTTAGTTATGCTTCGTCTTGTTGAAGTTTGTTTAACAGAAACAACCCGGAGCTTTTTAATCACTCTGGGAGTTTTGGAAGGTGTTACACCAACTCTCTTGGCACTGGAAAGTGATGACTGTGGCGAAGCTAGTGTTGGTTCACCTTCTGTAACAGCGACTGAACCATCGTTTTCCTCATTTTGTTGCCACTGCTTAAACAAAGGCAAATCTCGTTCGAGTCGTGTAACCACATTGGAGCAAGGTTTGCAAATACGCTCCGACTTCGTCCCGTCTCTTTTAAAAAATAAGCCCAACCCCACGTAGCAAAGTTTATCTGGCTCGTTGGCGACCCACATACGACGTTTCATCCGGTTGACTATACGCCCGGTTCCTCGGCACGCATCTGGGCAACACACAGGCGCTCGACACTTTCTGACAACTGTCTCTAACTAATTCGAGAGCGGTTCATACACCGCGCATCGACTCAAAATAATTACGTCACTTAAACAGTATACTAATTCGCATCTGGTTAACACACTGCGAGTCGAGTGAAAAGAAATGTGATCTGGTGGCGCAGAGGTGGTTTTTATCCTGCGCATCGAGTGAAAATTCTAGCCCAGATCCGGTTCATATAGGCTACTTTAAATCTAATAAAATGCAAATCTGGATCTACCCCGGATCTGGTTCATTGATGCTACTGTGTTTCCTATGGGTACTCGTACCAACAACAATAAACAATTAAAACCGCGCGCGGTGATATAGGCCCTCGCCCCCCTTGCGACCGCGGAGCATGAGCCACCGCGACGAGCCTGCCTGTCGTCCTCGTGCGATTTCTGCCAACAGCACTCCTCCCCTATAGGCTACATCGTATACTTCTCCATTCACTGAAACGACAATTTATGACATCGTGACAGCTGCACGGTTGAAGATAGAGGTATACTTTGATTGGCTTTTTTGTTCAGCTTCACGTGGGCAGTAAGTGTGCCTTATTTCAAGTCTTTATGAAAAAGTAATTTTTTATTACCATTTAAATTTTTCCTATGTATTTCAATGGGAAATGTTTGACGTTGCCACGGTAACACGGTTGCAAATAAAGATATGCTTTCATTGGCTTTTTGTTCAGTATTGGATGAAGAATGCATGTGCCAAATTTCAGCTTTCTAGGATAAAGTAAAAATTTCCACCCTACCACTCACCCTACCCTCCACTCTGGCCAAATCTGTCAGTTCTCCATTGAATAACATGGGTTTGCCTTTTTTCCTTTGCCATGGTCAAACGCTTGCAGATAAACATATAGTCCCATTGGGTTTTTTGTTCAGGGTGATGTGTAGAGTTAGTGTGGTGAATTTGATGCATTTTGGTGAAACTAAAAATTTTATCCCATTCAAAAGTAAGGGGGCGCTGTGTTAAAACGGTTCAAGATAGAGGCGTGTCATGATTGACTTTTTTGTTCAGAATGTGAAGCACAATGTGTGTACCAAATTTCAGCTTCCTATGAAAGAAAAATATTTTTTCCCCATTCAAAAAGTTTTGCGTCTCCATTGGATAACATGGGTTTTTGTCATTTTTACGTTGCCATGGCAACACGCTTGCAGATAGAGGTTTGCTCCCATTGGGTTTTTCGTTCAAACAGCTGAGAAGGATGTCTGTGCCAAATTTCATGCGTTTCTGACAAACTAAATTTTTGGGCTCAATGCAATTTTCAAGGGGCGCTGTAGAGCAATTCGACGTTGTAGATTTTTTTAACGTATATCGTTCGATGCGGCTTGCGATTTTGAACAAAACGTATATTAATGCCGGAGAATAGAACTTTGCGTGTAAGAAATACGCAAATTTGAACGCATTGGAAAATGTCACTTTTGATTTGTGGAGTTCTAATTTTCGACACCACTCCCGGGCACGTGCGTCGTGTTTACTATTTCGTATTCGCGATTTTCCTCCCCCCGAATCCAATTACAATTAGTCCCTCGCCGGGACTTCGTCACTCGGCTCGGGCCTAATAAATAATAATAATAATAATAATGGAAAAATTTTTTTCTCCTATATTTTTCTCCTAAACTACAAAAGCTAGAATCCTGAAACTTTCTCACATTGTGCCCTATCACAAATGAGCCCTCTGTGAATTTTTTCACAGGTCTACGCCAAACGGTTTGTCCTGTACGAATTTTTGAAAATAGAAATTAAAGGGGGCGCTATTGGGCCATTTTATGACATACCCTCTTGATATGCATATCGTCGCGTTCAGTTTCCAAATGCGCACAAACGCTCTATTTTCATTTTCCCATAAAAAAATCTAGCAAAACAAATATTTTTCCAAAATTTCAAAATTTTTACAATTTTGTTAAAAAATCACCGTGACCATACCAAACATGATATCAAAATTTCAAACCATTGATTTCATTTCACATGGGTTTAGTGTGTTTTGGCCAAGTTTGATGCGTTTTCGACCAAAATTGTGGACATGCTGGTCCAAAGTATGAGGTAATGCACTTTTGCCGGTGACGCGTTTGATCCAAGATGGCCGACTTCCTGTTCACTTGAGGGCGGGGCCACAATGTTATTTTTTTCATGTTCGGACATGAACTATTTTTTGGGCCAGGTTTCATATTTTTACTGCGACTTTTTTCGGCGTCGGGCTCCCATTGGCCCAATGTTATTTGATTTTCGAGGGGGCGCTACCGAGTCGTCTTTCATTATTTTTTCGCACGGTCTTCACTCAAAATTAGAGCTCACTGAGTTCTAATTTTCGACCCCACTCCCGGGCACGTGCGTCGTCGTTTACTGCGTCGTTTTCGCGATTTTCCCCCTCCCGGTATCAATTCCAATTAGTCCCTCGCCGGGACTTCGTCTCTCGGCTTGGGCCTAATAAAAGCATAGACAAACTTTATTATTAACAAATAATTTACAATATTTAATGTGTCAGAAGGTTAAGACAAAACATATAAAAAATGAACAATATTTAACTTATCACCAGAAATTAGACTTGGTAACAGAAAAAAAAGGCTGTCACACAAATCCTCTAGTTAGGGACAAGACCAATTCACCTTTTTTGCATGATAATAAAAGTAATTTTTGCACAACAACAAAAACAAACATTAAAACTTTATGAATTATTATTTCTCAATGGTCTTCTTCTTCTTCCCGGTCGTTTGCTAAATGTAACTTTACTTTTCCACATCACAAGCTGTTATTGTAACACAGTTCTTTCTCACTGAACCTAGTAAAAAAAAAAAAAAAAAAAACTGAAAAAAAAAATAAAGTCTTAAAATCACTAACTGCTCCCAAGGTTTTCAGTGAGAATTAGAGAGCCACGCTCCGACTGATGTTAAATTAGCATATTTATTTCACAAGGTGTATTTTTTCTTCATTGGACAACACCAACAAACCACCGTGAAAAACTAAAGAAAAGACAAATATATATTTTCAATAAAATAAACACAAAAACAACTCAAAAATACAATAAATCAAAATATAAATTCCGTTTGCGCCTTCTGACCCTACATTCAGGAGTGGTTAGTCCGTATTAACCGTGTATTCCAGTCTTTTTCTGCAGATATTTCTGTGTCCACGCGTCTGTTCTCCTCGCTTTCTCTCACTGGACAAACATGTCTGGGCACAGCGCACGTGAACTGCTCATGCAGGTGTTATTACCTTCCTCTACCAGTAGAGGTCAGCGGCAAAACACAAACTTGAAGGCTTACATTTTTACCAAATAAAATACAATATTATTTCTTAAACAAAAACTATTTTCTGCGTCAGCTACAATCACTTAGTGTAGCAGAGGCACACTTTTTATGTGGCAAGGTTTTTTAAAGGCCAGTTTATACATCAAATAAAGAAGTTTTTTCATCTTTTCTATTCTAACAAATGTCCTTAAGCTACAAATATGTCATACTTCATCACAGATTCTGCAGCTAAAGTTTGAGTGCTCAGAAAAATCCTGTTTTCTTTATATACTGTACTTGCTCCCCTCTTTGTACTTCTTCACATATGGCTGTGCAGTTAATAAAAATTCAGTTTAAATTATGACAATTAATGTAATAATATATAATGATATCTTTAAAGTTCCTTCAATGTTCACTTATAGTAAGTCTATGTTTCTGAATAAACTTAGGTGTTTTTGACACGGTCTATGTTTTTTGCTGAAGGATAAAAGTTTTTTTATTTGTTCACACACACTTTCATATAAACAATGAGGTCATATATATTTGCTTTAATAAATATTGAAGTCATGTATTTGTTATAATAAACACTCATATAGACACTGAAGTCACGCATTTGCTATACTTTGACACTGAACTCATTAAAATTGTTGGTTTTGATCTACTGTTTCTATATCTTGTCAAACCGGGGAAGTTTTGGGGAGGATGTGCTCTTGTGCAGGTCGTCTGGAAAGGAGGATGAAGAGATTTCTTTGTTGCAAATAGGGAGTTGCTCTATGAGTGAGAGTGGCCTTGGTACATGACTGTTCACAGGGGCTGCTCGAGACTGAGGAAGAAAACCCATAAACCTTCATCATCATCATCGTCATCACATCATCATCATTATTATCATTTGCATATTCATATCGAATGTTTTATCTGGGCTGAGGGAAAGGCGAGCAGTCAGATTGTACCTACGCCTGGCATGAGTCTCGCATAGTCTGTGAGCTACCAGGGACAGTTCTGCCCCGGGGCATGTATTAGATTTTTTGTTAGGGAATAACTTTTTGGGATTTATTAAACACAATTAATTTTAACTTTTTGAATTTTGGTCGTTTTTAAGATAGAACACGCATGCATTTTCAACATTGCCCTTGTTTGATTTATTGTTAATCTCTACAAATGTCATACCTGCAGAACAGCGAGACATGTTTAGTCAAATTAGAAATGTTCATTGCATTTTAGTAAACAAAAACAAATGTGTATATCATACCAGTTGTATCAGTACACAGTTAGCCTACACAAATAACAATTAAATCCACTTTTTATAACAGATATAACAGTCTTTTTGAAGACACTCACACAGTTTCCACTTTGGTTATCTGAACCCAAACACATTCATGTTCATGAATGGTTTTCGTCGTCTTTACATTTGTGAAGCTCACATGACATAATTTACAAAGTTAATTACCGATAATAGCATTTTTAAGATGCAAAGTGGAGAATCTTGCTTTTTCATTCAGCTTTCTCCAGTTTGTACGTGTGGCTTGACTGTGGTCCATCAGTCCTCTCGGCAGCCTCCAAACGGTGTCTTGCACATCACATCAGTTGATTGATCTGAAATGATTTAATAAACACACATTAGTTTCAACTTAAAATTATTGTTTCACAGTGCACACAATTGAAACAACTATCTTGGGGCGTGAGCAATCATAAATCAAAATGTGTTACCAAGTATCAATTGTCAAATTGTAAGTGTGTCATTTAAGTATTTTTTAATTTTTTCCCCTTGTTCACAATATTGTTGATAGGAATTCTGGAATTACTTCTGTTATATTCAAGACTATTGTAAACCTCATGAATAAAGCCAGAATAGATGAAAACAAGCTTGTTTGGAAAATTGGAGCTAAGCAATCAGCAAATATTCAGTCTGGAAGACTAATAACTGCTTATTGCCAGGCTGAATCATCTCCTCAATTTTCACTCAATTCATATTTTGCATATCAGTGTCAACTGTGTTAGATTTGAATTAATTTGAATTATTTCTCTTTAAATCTGTAACTTTATCATACAGTGGTCTAGTTTTTTAGGGACAATTGAATGGGTTTGAATTATTATTTCAACTAGAAGAGTTATTTTAATGCCTGTCACTGCAAACTAGAAAGCAGGCCTATTTTCAATTGACCCGGAAATTATCACTAGGAAGTACCGTTACCAAGGCAACATGCAGTTTCTGCTGGGACAGGAATACAAGCAAAATGCAAACGTTTGGTTTACAACTGATTGTCAACATTATAATAATATTAAAGTGTGTTTGTTTGTTGCCAACGCTATCTTTCAACCTTGGACACACAAAACTAACTTTAACACACTACCTTATGATGCCTGTTTTGTTTTAACGTTGCCATTAACAACAAAACAGTTAACGTTCATTATTAGAGCAAAGCAAATAAGATATTTTAAGAAATACATTTGATTTGCAATATATTTGCTTACAGAAGATATTTAACGTTATATTTGCACACTTACCACTTTAGGAGCGATCCAGTGGGTAACCCGCTGTTGCAGCTGCAAATCGAGATGCTCGACGTCAATCAACGTAGACGTAAACAGCGGTTTGACCAACGATTACAGGCACACGTTGTCATGTGTACAGTTCGAAAGCGGCGTAGTATCTGACAATCGAGTCGTCATTCAGCCAGCAGTGCCGGATGAAAGCCAGATTTGGCTGACACACGACTGCTACGTGGGACTCCGCACATCTATGACAAAAAGTCCTTCCTTGTGTCTTCTTCTCAAAAATATATTCCGAATTGGCTATACTACCTTTTACTCTTAGGTTTTTATGACACAAACGACAGCAATCTGTAAAAATAACGTGCTCCGTGCGTAACTCCATTCTCGGCTGTTTTCGTTCATGTTTCGCTCCTTGTCGCGATGCTGTCGTCACGCCCGCTATTCTTCTGATTGGTTAACTCTGCGTTTCTTTAGTCCCGCCTTTTTGAAATGAAATCACCTGGCGTCACTTCCAGACTAATCGACAGTATTGATAAATAAATACTAGGAGATTAGAATGGATGCCAGGCAAAGCACCGACGATCAACGGGAAAAGGTCTCTCAGCTAGTCAAGCGTCACTGATAGCTTATAGATTTATCAGGTATGGTTAGTATAACTGTTGATGTAGCAATATCATCAAAAGGACATCAGAATAAAATCGCTGTTCCAATAAAATCACAAAAAGCCGTGTGTCGATGTGGCGTTTACTCACAAGGTGAGCGTAAACTTCGTGTGTGATAGAGACACGTGTGTGAGAACAGGCTGGGTGGTTTCTCTGTTTAAAGTGAAGCTAAACACACCCACAACTGCACCTCAAACAGACTCGCAGAAGTAGGAGATGCTCTGAGGCCTTTTAAGAGACGTCCAGTGGTGAGACCAGACTTTGACTGACAGCAGCAAATATGGACAGTGAGCTTGTGAGTGATGTGAGTTTAGTGTTGGAGCAGTCTGGGTCCTGACGTGAGGTTTGCAGCTGAGGAAGCTACAACACGGTCTATTTTTTATATTTACTTTACAAAACATACGAATGAAACCTTTGCTTTAGTCTACAAAAGCGCATGATGTGTATTTTCTAAAAATTAAAAACTTGCCCCTGTCACGAGTTTTGAACCTGCGCATCATCGCACCACTCACTCAACAAACTGATCCAAACGACTAGTGATGTCATTGTGCAGCGGGTGACACTTTCACAGTCTGGACCAGATGGAAAACTGGCTTTTGGCTTGTCAGTGTAGGTCCTTGTGCGTTACACTAAATGTTTAGGTCAGGCTATCAGTTACAGCCTAACGTAAGCTAAAGTTAGAGTAAAGTCATGTTATAGAATACATCTATGACTTATGCACGAGTTTGCTCTGAAATGTGTGTTCGTCTCTTTCTCAGAGGTACGTTTTCGACATAGGTTTGCTTTCTTTATACAAAATACTATTAACAATGTGAAAGCAACTACAACAAAATAATAATAATATTAATAAATAAAATATGTTTAGATTTTGAGTAGATTCTCAGTGGCAGAAAGGAAAAAGTAAGATGTAAGTAAAAAGTAACTGGCTCAGTAAAAAATCGTGACCGATCATGTGTCCTGAATCCTGTCCCCTCATCCTAACCCCCGTGTTCGGCACGTCATTACCACAGGCTAGAGGCCCACAAAAAACCTTGTCCTCTCTCCACTTTCCAACTCTCCACAGCAGCGGTGTCAGAGGGAGGAGTCTTACCCCCAATTTACACCAAAGCTGCAGCAGCGCGTAACTGCAGCAGCACGTCATACGCGCAGGATACGCTCATAATGGAATCAAGTCTGATTTGGTTCTGACCATTTACACCAGAAGTGTGAGACGCGCATCTAACGGCCGTCAATACGCTACGCGTCGTTCAAAATAGGTCGGACTTCTAATTTACCAGCGTCAACGGCGGTGACGCTGGTAAACAGGCGGTGCTGCGCGTGCCTGTTGGGGTGCTAAGGCGCGTGCACGTGGATGAGAGAGCAAGCGAGAGAAATCCTACGCTATTATTTGTGGGACAGTGTGAGAAATAGAAGAAAAATTAAGGTTCTTAGTACAACGTGAAGTAGGCAAAAAGCCTTGATGTAAAATATGCAAATGCAGCAGCCGCGGCTTGTTAATGCTCTTGAAAAAACACCGCACCTCTGATTCACAGTTTTAGGCTCTTCCTCATTCATAATATGGAGCAGTTTTTTGGTTTATTCATGTGTGTAGATGCTCAGGCTCGCGTTATTGGAGCAGCACTGACGCGTCTAGTGGAGATTGAAGTTTTTGAAAATACGCGCGTATGACGTGCTGCTGCAGCTCCTGGTGTAAATTCCCAGTTAGACTGCATTCACAACACAAACCGAACCGGGCTCGGCTCGATTAGGAAGCAAAGTTACAACATTGTCTCTTTAAACTGGCTCGGTTCTGTTCACAAAACACTTTTACCAATGGAACCAGCGCTGTAGAGGCACATCTGCCTTTGGCTTGTAGAGGCGCTGTGACAGAAACACGTTACGTTAACAGCAAAGAAGACACCGGCTTCTGGCTAAGGGCCCAGACACACAGCAAGCGACAAAAATGACGTGCGTGAACAAGCGTAACGACAGCCGTGCGTCCACACATGGGTGGCCACACCGCCAAATGCAGCAGATGCCCCGTGCGCGCCTGTAGTGAGTCAGTGCGAGCCACTGACCCTGTGTTTCTCAATGGGAACGCTGTACACATAGCCGTGGGAACATATTTTGCTCAGGGGGTGCTGAACATTGAGTTACAGACTTGGTCCTAGCGGGTGCATCAATTAGCCTATAATATGTGTACATGTGTTCAGTGTTAGTTACTAGTTACTTTTCCAAAAAAGTAACTGAGTTAGTAACTGCGTTACTGAGTAATGAAAGTAACTAGTTACCAGGAAAAGTACTTTTCCTGGTAACTAGTTGCGTAACTATTAAATTACACACCAATCCCGGAAATAGCTTAAACAATAATAATAATTAAACAAGTCTGACCTTCCGATTGTCTAAATTTACTGCAAACAATCAAACTCAACCACCAGCAGCGTTATTTTACGCTCTTCACCTCCAGCACAGTCACAACAACACAGGCCAACCTCTGGACCAAACAGCATAAGAACCAAACACCCGTGGACAACAGAAGATAATAAACATCTGCACGCTTAAAACAGAGGAGAACCCCAGACAAATAGACAATAAAAATGCGGTAATTATGAGAGAAAAGAGACGACGACTGCTGTAGAATCACTTACTGTGGCTGTGATCTGTAGCTCCAAACACAAGACGTAAACTCCGAACACGCGAGCCGATGTGTAAACTCCAAACGCACGTGGCATTCACGCCGTCGTCTGATTTAACTTCCAAGTAATAAAACGGCAAAATAACGGTATAATACCGTAAAATGAACTGAGAAGTTTTCCTTGACGTGTTTTGGAAAAGGAGCACGGAAGACTTGCGTCAAGCTCAACCAATCAACGATGTCGGGAAATTCCCTGCACCCGCCCAGCTCTGCTTCTGATTGGTTACTACTGCAGTTTTAAGCCAATCAGTGCCTCTTCTCTGTCTCTCTCTTCCCCAAACAAACTCATCAGCTGCTCTCATGACTCCTGAGACGACAGCGAATCACTTCTTATCGGGGCAAATCTCCATGGCAACATGGCAAACTCATAACCTCCTCCGGACCAGGATAAGTTTTGAATAAGTTAAAAAGACGAGGCGCTGGCAAAACAGAAACGAGAATTGTAGAGAGAGAGAGAGAGAGAGAGAGAGAGAGATAGATTTAAAGTTAAAATGTGAAAATTTAAACTTTTATTCAAAAATGTAACGGTTTTTCATACAAAACAAGATACAATATATATATTTCTTATATTATGGTAAGATTTTTTTTTTTTTTTTTATCAATCCAGCAGGGGGTGCTGACGCACCCTGCGCACCCCCCCTTCCCACGGCCTTGGCTGTACAAGTTTGTCTGTCTGTGTTTCTGCTCTTGTATCCGGTCTATAGTGAAAATAATCACATGAACAGGTTTATATTTCCCTCTGGACCGGCTGATCACGGCAAACGCCAGGTTTTCAATAGTAAATATGAAAACTCAAGCAGGCAGTCCTATTGAAGCAGGGCTCCGTCTCACAGTCCAGGTCTGTCCCAGGTCTGTCTCTGGACCTGTCCCAGGACGTGTGGTGCTGATGGCAAGTGCACACATACAACAGTAGAAGCCTGATTTCTCTGTATTCTCTGTATTCTACGCTTCTACGCACCTACGCCAGCGTCAAGCGACAAAAAAATAGGTTGGATTCTTTCGCTCCCGTTTCGCTACGCGCGTCAAGCGCCGGGTGTGTGGCCGGTTTCATTGACTTGCATGTTTTCTAAACGATACGTGTGCATCGTTGGGCTATTTTTAACGCGCGTAGGGCTGGCGTAGCGCGAAATACGCTTGCAGTGTGTCCCTGGGGTAACAGCGGCTACAGCTACATCAGAAACAAACACGCTCACGGACTTTAGATTTGTGTTTTCTCTCACATTAACGGGACCAGAGTGAGTGACAGACCAAGTGTCGAAGCAAAGACACTTTCACTTTCACTTTCACTAGAAGACCAGAGAGGAGGGCTGGGCGTTTTGTTCCAAATGCCTAGAGTAAAACGTAAAAGTTCATCTGTTTGAGTAAATCTGGCTCTGAAAGGTCTGTCTCTGCTCACTCAGCTGTAGAACTAAATATTAGATGAATATAGACCATTTTCTCCTCAGTAATGTGAGCTGTAGTGTTACTTTCTGTATTTGCTTTCATCTAAGAGTTATAACTTTGTTATTTTTGTAAATAATGCGAGAAAACAGTGATATACAGTCGTGTGATCATAATTATTTATACCTGAATCACCCCCTGTCCTTCTCCTGTTACTTTCATGTGTTTTTGTGTATTATTTGTCTCATTATCGATCTCACACATGAGTTTGTTGTGATTCTGAGCCTCACGTGTGTCTCAGTCTGGATCACGTCACTGTTCACTTCCTGGTTTTGTTTCTCTCTCGGTTCGTTTGCTTCACAAAACAAACGAACCGCTTCAGAGACCCACCTCTCCAACCGAACCAGATTTGGACATTTTGGACCGGATCAGAGTTCGTTTGAGCGTTCACAATTACCCAATCGAACCAAACTATCCAGACAAACGAATCCTGATCCTGATCAAAAGTGTTTTGTGAATGCACCCTTAATAACCCACCTGAGCGGCTCATCTGTGCGTCAATGTGACGTCATCTGAACTGAAAATGCACTGACAGTGTAGCGACCCACTTGTCGCTTTGTAGAGGAGGGAAAGCAGGTCCTGTACTCTTGTGACGCGCCACTAGTAAGCACACGTTGAAGCCACAAAAAAAGGCGTTTTGTTGCTTTTAATGAACCCAGATGTTACATACACTTTCGGATGTTAACTGTGCACATTTAAGTATATATAACAACAATAGCAAACGGTCAACAAAGAAATACGGCTACCAAGACAAAATCCCCCCTCCACTCCTTACCCGGGCCTGAGCGTGGTCCTGAGGGAGACGCCATATTTAAACCTACCCAGGGTACCCCGCTGAGGCTCACGTGACCCCCGCCCGCCCCAAGAGGGGTTACCCTAGCAACCAGCTCAAGACACCGACACCACATTATGACCCCTACAGACAGCGTTTGACTAACGACAGTACAGCCGTGGTATTTCCACACAGAACTGCAAAATCAGCGAGAAATGTCCAAAAAAAGGCCTGAAAACAGTAGATCACTCAGCTTTGACCCCATATACACAGCCTGACAGTGAAAAAAAGATGATTCTGTGTTAAGTTTCTCTTTAAGAAGAAAGAGATTGAGAGGTTATGGGTTGGAAACAAAATGCATTAATCTAAAGCTGCACAAAACTTAATAAAAAGTGTCTGAAGGAGGAGAACGCTGCTGGGTGAGGCTCTGACCTGAGGAGGGAGAGGGCGGTGTAACTGTGAGAAGCACTTTGAAGACATCTGCTGCACAAACAAACCATCCTCAGTGTTTGAAAGTGTTTTTCTCCTCTGATGATCCACAGCAGCAGTGTTTAAAGTGTTTTCTCCTCTGATGATCCACAGCAGCAGCAGCTCTGACTCACACAGACGCTCCAGCTCATGAATATTCACACTTTTAATATTAACTCGCCCTAAAGGAAGAGAAACTTTTATTATGAACAGAAACAGGCCGAGGGTCGGTTTAAATATTCATCTGCTTTTATCAAACACAATCAGATCTAAAGTTGTGTGTTTAAGCTTCAGACACAGACACTGACACCCACCAGGCTTTGGGGCGTTCAGATTCTTACAGACGTATCTTTTGTGTTGTGGAGAAGTTAAATCAAAGTTAATGTTAGACCGTCGGGTTCAGAGGGAAGTTGACAGTGAAGAATCTTTAGGTTGTCCTCCTCCAGTGTCACGTCCTACAGCAGGTTTAAACATTTGGAATAGATCCATGTGAGGCTTTGTCAGTCCAGATCAGGTTCAACTCTGGCGTCGACGCTTTTGAGGCCAAAGCATCCGCTCAGGTTGGAGCGTCTACGAACAAGACGCAGTGTCAGACGCAGGTGACATTGACTAAACATGTCAATGTAAACCTGCGTCTTGAGGCAGGCATCAGCGCCTGTTTTGCCTCCGGAAACTGTCACGATTTCACATTGAGCCAACCATGCTCACCCTCTTCTATCGAGCTTATATAGAGTCTGCTGTGTCCTTTTCTCTTGTGGCTGGTTTGGAAGTCTGACTCTAAAGGATAAGAACAGACTAAGTCAGATAATTAAGTGGCTGAGCAGTCACAGCTGAGTATTGAGTCAGTCTACAGCAGAAACAGCTCATGAGAACGACTCACAGCATCAGCAGCTCTGACTGGGTCCGTGTACCTGCTGGCCATTTGATTTTCCTTTTGAAATCGGAAAACGGAAATCAATTTTTATAATGTAAATGAAAAACAAAAAAAGGGAAAACCATTACTTCGGCTGCTGCCCCAGAAGTTGTTGACAGACAGACTTATTTATTTTTTTTACACTTTTAAACTTTCAAGTTTTTTTGCGATCGTGAATGTAAGAATTGTATGTTTAGGTAGTTTCAAATGTGTTATTTACAATAATTGTCATTAATAAATAATTGCCACGAAGACCCACGGAGCAACGTGACGCATTTCCTGGTCCTGGGAGACTGTTTACAATCCGCACATCGTGGCTCATCTTGACCGCTTGGTCTTCTTGTTTTTGTCTGACACTGGGGACTATTCATTTGATTTTCTAACTTTGTTGTACAAGTATGACGCTGTAGAAACTACTGCTGCTTATCACTTTGTCGTAACGTGGATACACGTGGGATCATGGTTGTGTCTCGTACTGCGCCTCTCCAGCCAGGTAAGCTAAACGTACTCGTTTGCTGTGCCTTCTCTTGGTTTGATGTGTAATGTTTTGAACATGCAGCATACATGGTTGTTGTGTGGGTTTTAGAGCAAACGCGCTGTAGCCAGTTTAATCCACATACTGTATGTGTGCGAGGTCGTGCAGGTGAGATTAGAGGGCTTCTCCGGACTGATTTGATCATGACGTGCATCAGTGTTGTGTCTGATATTTCAGACCAAGTTTGGTAGCAGTGTTGGTGTCATATAGGTGCGCACTTTCACCCAGACTCACTGGCACAAGAGTTGGCGAGGGTAGAACCAGCTGTGCTCACAGATGCTTTGGCACAAGAGTCGTTGGTGCGCATAGGCCACTGTAGACCCGTTACAGTGTCCAAACGCAAGACAAGCTTGAACGGTTTCCACGCGTGCCTTACGCAGTGTGTGGCCTTTCTATCACTTCGAAAGCTGAAACTCTAGTCTGTGCGTTGGTCTGGTACTGCGCCGCTTCAGCCAAATGGCACTTTGGTGGATACATTTGAGGAAAAGCCTAAGCTTCATGTTTGCCCTGTTGCTAGTCGGTGGTGTATCAGGAAATAGAAAAATGAATAAATGGAAATCAAAATTAGGCCAAATTCTGTGAATCAAGTGCCCCCTCTCCTGGTTACACATCAGATACAGCACTTGTACCATCTTGCATTTTAAACAAACTAGATTGGCTTTTATTGTTGTGGATAATCTATTGGACCAGCCGATAATGCAGCATGTTATGTGTGAGAGGATCCTGAAAAATAGGCATGATTTTGCAGTATCAGTTGACAAGGACTGCCTCATGTACTGGCAATTATTCTAACTTTTAGAATATGACTTTTGAAAATTAGATTTGAGTCTATGCAGTCCAAGATATTTGAATTTTGAGACAACCTGTGTTTTTTTTCCTGCAATTGAGATGTGTATTTCTGTGTTTCAGAGCTGTTGTGCTGCATAAGGCTGATGCTGATGTTGGATCTGTTGCGCCCTCTGCTCCAATAGTTTGTGAGAGGTACGTGGTGCTCTTTGAGTGAAAAATCGGGACAGAGACATTTCACGTCCACACGCTTCCATTTTATTTCAAAAAGAACAACGAGCCAGTTTTGCGCAGGCGCATTACACACATCCCTGCTAACCAATGGGAACAAACCTTTTAAATGTTGTAAATACATACTTTTAAGTATTTATATTTTTAATGCCACATGAATTGTGTTTTTAATATGAACCAATGCATATATGAAATAATAAATGAAATGTTTTTAGCAATAGTTTTAACTTTTTAAATTTATAAAATTGCTTTTTTTAACCTGTCACATACTCCCCCTCAAAATAGATGTTGTCCCCAACATCAGCATCTGAACAACATAAATGAATAGGTAAATACCATCTACATAACTATTACCATGCTCCAAAACAAGAAGTGCATACTTCAAACTCAAATAGTGTACAGGCTGGAACTCTTTTATACATTCTGTTTTGAGTAGAAACTCATCAAAGGTCGGTGTAAGTGTCCATTTCACTTTAGGAGCATAATACCCTGTGCGTTCTATGTAAAACTCAAACACAGCACATATGTTATTACCACAGCCTGCAACTTGTGAATAACTGTAAGAACAGTCTTGAAAAAATTATGAATGATCCCAAAAATCAATATGTCACCGTGAGTCAAATGTAAGTACATGAACCCACATCTGGTAAGTAAATAAAAAATAAATGTAAATGCATTAACACTGTCCATAAAACTCTTGTAAATAATAAGGATGTACACCGTACAACCAAGGCAAGTTTTGCTCTGCGTAATAAGGAAATGTCATAATATTGTGACAAGATGGCGTACCAAGTTTGTCATAGGTGAACAACTTTGGTTTTCTGTGCTCACGTCTCGGTCGTGGAATTTCTTCATCACCAGGATTACTGTGGACAGGAGAAGGTGGTGGGTGAAGTTCTCTTACAGGCGGGTCTTCTTCCTGGTCAACAATGTCCTCTGGTGGATGGTCCTCTTCTACAGCCTCAGTCTCTGGCATTACATCTGCAGTCTGGTGGTCATCAGGAGAAGTAGCTCTTTCTTGTGGTGGCAAAGACACAGGCTGAGTGTTTTGGTGGCATGGCACTGGATAATACTCGTCCTCGTCATCATCTTCATCTGACTGGATGATTTCTGGTGTTGTCTCTGCCTGTCTTGTAGAGGGCTTTCTCTTTGGTTGCAATGAGTTCTCTAATGGCAAGTGATCACATGGAAGCAACAGATTACGATGCAAGGTTCTGGATCTACCTTTTCCTCTCTCAGGTCTCAGTTCATAAACAGGAATGTCTTTACTCACTTGACGAACCACTGTATGCACAACATCTTCCCAGTGGCTTCTCAGTTTACCTGGACCCCACGTGGAGTCAAATTTCTGACTAAGACGCGATCACCAGGTAACAAAGTGGAATATCTGAGTTTACAGTCATACAGTCTCTTGCTCCTAACAGCAGCTTTGTTTGCATTTTCACGTGTTACCTCATAAGCATCTTTCATTCCCCGTTTCCATTTTTGCATGTAACTCTGATGATCACTGTCACTCAAATCTTGGTTTGGGGTCAAACTAAACAACATGTCCACTGGTAACCGTGGTGACCGACCATAAAGCAAATAAAAGGGAGAGAACCCTGTCACCTCACTTTTGGTACAGTTGTAGGCAAAAATCAGTTTGTTTAGTGAGTCTTTCCAGTTACTCTTTTGTTTCTCAGTTAATGTTTTTAACATCTGGATCAGGGTCCGATTGAATCGTTCGACCTGTCCATTCCCTTGGGGGTGGTAGGGAGTTGTCCTAGAGCCAGTAACACCGCAATACTCTTTCAGTTGGGCAAAAGTTGGTTCTCGAATTCACCACCCTGATCATGGTGAAGCCTCAGTGGGAACCCAAACTTTAACGCATAGTCATTAAAGATTTGTCTGCAGCAGTTTTACCAGACTTGGAGGTTGTGGCATAAGCCTGGGCAAAACGTGTAAAATGATCAACAATGACAAGAATATATTCGTAGCCCCCTTACATTTGTCCAAGTGCAAAAAATCAACAGAAACAAGTTCAAAAGGCTGAGTGGTGACTATATTAGTGAGCGGAGCTCTGGTCTCACGGCTAGGTTTTTTGTCTTAAGGCACACACACTTTCTCATGACATAGTCCTCTATTTCTTTTGCATGAAGGGCCAATAAAAACGGTCCCGTACCAAAGAAAGAGTCCTGTCTACACCATGGTGACCCATCTCATTGTGTAGTTCTGTTAACACCACTGACCTATGTTTTTCAGGGAGTACAAGTTGTGTTCTATTTGCTGTTTTTCTGTACAAAACACCTCTTTCATTAAACTGTAGCTTATCCACTCTCTCAGAAGACATACGACCTGTGGACTAAGCTGTCTGAGTTCTGGACCCGAAGGTTTTGTTTCTGCCAGTTTAAATCTAATGATCTGTCCAATAATAGGATCAGTCTCTTGGTCTAGTTTGATCTGTGTAATAGTAAGTGGAGCGATGGGCATGCTCATTGAAACAGTGGCACACTTAGCTGAAATACCCATAGACCAGGCTGCACTAGACTCATTCTGATGGTCAACTGCTTGAGTAGCTGCACTCACAGCATCGTAGGACATTTCCTTTGAACATTGCTTCATATAAGTTTCCATGTCTAGAGGCATCCTAGATAAACTGTCTGCATCTATGTTCTCTCTGCCAGGGCGATACTTTACAGTGAAATGAAAATCGGCTAGTTCTGCAACCCATCTGCAACCTGTTGCATTTAACTTAGCAGTTGACAGTATATAAGTAAGCGGATTATTGTCACTAAATACTGTAAAGAACGGTGCATAGTACAAGTAATCGCGAAACTTATCTGTGATTGCCCATTTAAGAGCTAAGAATTCTAGCTTGCCTGAATGCAAGTTATAATTCTTCTCGGCTGCAGTTAGTGTTCTTGACCCATAGGCTATTACACGTAGTTTGCCATTCTGTCTTTGATACAATACAGCGCCTAATCCCTGGTTGGAAGCGTCTGTATGCAAGATAAATGGTTGCGTGAAATCAGGAAAACCCAAAACAGGAGGCTGTACTAAACAGTCAATCAGCTGCTCTAACACTGACTGATGCACATCACTCCACTGAATAGGCGTACTGGAAGGAACAGTGTTGTTTTTCCTCATTGTCCATTTTTTTCTTGTGTTCTGCTGAGTCTGCATGTTTAAAGGAGCTTTTAGCAAATCATACAAAGGACTAGCAATGCAAGAGAAACCTTTGATATATTGCCTGTAATAGCTTAACAGTCCTAGTATTGCTCTAAGCTCACCTACAGTACTTGGCTGCTTGTTTTTCAGGGCTCTCACAGCAGCTGTATCTGCTGGGTCCATCCTGCTTCCCTCAGCAGAAACAATCCGGCCAAGATACCTCACTTCTGGTTTAAAGATGTCACACTTTCGGGGTTTGAGTTTTATTCCATTGTCTCTTAGTCGTCTCAAAACTCTCCTGACGTCCTCAACGTGATCATCAAAAGTCCTGCTGAATACAAGAATGTCATCGAGATAGGGAACACATATCTCGTCCCGCAGTCCTTCCAGGCATTGCTCCATACACCGCTGAAACGCAGCCGGGGCGTTCATCAGGCCAAACGGAATCCTAATCCATTCATAAAGGCCCCAGGGGGTCACGAAGGCGGTTAGATGTCTGCTCTCTTTTGACATGAACCCCTGGTGATACGCCTTACCCTGGTCCAGCAGTGAAAAGATGGTATTCCCCCCAGGCTGTCCATCACGTCCTGAACCCGGGGAATGGGGTGTCGGTCTGGATGTGTTTTACGGTTCAGTTCTCTATAATCGATGCATAAGCGCAATGTACCGTCTTTTTTCCTTACACAGACTACAGGCGATGAGTAAGAGGAAGTAGACTTTTCCACCCACCCCTGAGCAATCAAGTCCTGTAAGTAGTCTTTCATCTCCCTGTACAGTGGCTTTGGTACAGAGAGGTAGGTTTTTGAGACTGGTTCTGTGTCTTTTAGCAAAATGTCCATCTGCAGATTTGTCACACACCCAATGTCCTCATCTGATTTTGAAAATGAAGCTGACTCTTCTCTTAACATCTGCTGAACAGTCTTTCTTTTACCTTCATCCAGATGAGACAGGTCAACCGGAGGATCCCATTGCTCGCTAGTGGGGGTGCATCTCGCAGTGTCCTGGACTTGGATCTCATTGACGACAGCAGACGGGAGGTCCTTCTGGAAGATGTTAGCTGGATAGACAGACCCCACAGACTGCACAGTACCAATAGTGGTCCTGCCTGAGAGCATAATGTCATGGTTGGTTGGGTTCTGCACACTAACAATGATCTTAGGAATGGACCCTGCTTTCACTGAAACTAAAGTGTCACAAAACTCTAGTCCATCGGGCCATTGTGGATTTTCACAAGGTTCAAAAATCAGTGTGACATCTTCTCTAAATGTCTTTGCCTGCACCCTACACTCAATAAAAACTGAACTATGGGTTGGTACAGTCACTCTCTCATTTGTTGTTCTCACATTGTACTCATGTGTCTGTCCACACTAACAGCTTTTATGAAAGTAGTAGCTTTGTTTTTTCTGAGTTGTGGGAAAGCTAACTTAACTGATTTCAAAAGTTTCTCTTTTTCTCTAGAGTCAGTTCTGCCCTTTAAACTCTCTACAACCAAGTGCTCGATAACATTAAATCCAATAATTGGACATCGTTGCTGGTTACCTTTAAGCACTAGAACTGGTATGAGTAGCTCAGAGTCATTAGTAGTAAGTTTGAACGGGACCTCTAACCATCCCACATATGGCATATCTGTGCCATTTGCTGCCTCAAGATGTAAAGGTACATTTGGGTCAAGGAGCTCATTCACATTTTTCAGTGGTACCTCAGGTAAATTAGTTTCTTTCCAAACCTCATCTATAGCACAAACCTGTGAGCCAGAGTCCCAAAGTGCTTCAACATTTTTGTTGTCTAAGAAACATCTAATTAGGCATTTTCTCCCCACTTAACTCCTCTGACAGAAGGTATTTTATCTTTTTCACTAGGTTTCATGTTGTTTGGCCTACTGGAAGACAGCCTATCCTCTTTACCAACTCTAGCGCATATGTAGGGCTTACATTGGTTTTGTGGGTAGACCAGTGCTCACCTTGACACTTTTTAGAACAATACAGAGCATTTTTACACACTGAGCAGCATTTTAGACTCTGAGTCTCACTTTTTGTTGCACACCCGTAACAACACTGGGACCTGTCTGTCTCTATGGTCACACCATGTCCCGTTGGCGTGACCTCTTCTAGTTTAAAGCATTGTCTTTAACTTGTCTCACTGGCATATGTACTCTGCAGCCTGCCCTGAAATGCTCACTACTCCCACATCTAAAACAGTGCTGACAAAATTCTTCCCCTGCCTGAACGCAAGAGTGACACCTGGGCTGTGGGCGGGGCATGTAGAATCGCTGCGGAGCAAAACGCTGCTGGAACTGGGCGGTCCCTCTCACTGGTCTCGGTCCGGGGCGGTAGTGCTGAAGAGATGCCTGGGAGCGCTGAGGGTAGAAGGTCCTGGTAGGTGGTCCAGCTGGTACAGTGGGTGTGGCTGCTGGTACGGTGGATGAGATGTGAAGTTCTTGGCTGGTGGATAGCAATCTTCAGGTTCTACTCTGATGGGCGCAGCAGTTGTAGACTTCTGCATGGTCTCTCTGATTTGAGACACCTCAGCTCTCAGGTCCTTTAAAAGTACCATTTCTGAGCGCATCTCCTTAATTTCTGACAAGAGCTCTGGTGGCATAGTGGCTGCGACCTGTTTTGCACCATTTTCTTCTCTGCTGGAGCTGTACTGTCGTTGGGTTGAACTGCGTTGACTGCTGCTGCTCGCTGGGGTGCAGCATTTTTTCTTTTTGTCTTGTCGTTCCTTTTCATTTGCACATGCGATATTTACTTTTTCCAGCAACACTTCATCAGATGTTGTCGCCTGGAGAAGGTAGGGCTGCATGTCACTCTTGATATTGTCACTTTGCAAACCGGTTAAGATGGTGTGCATGAATAGATTTTGAACCAGGACAGGATCATATTTCAGGCCCGACTCAGCTTCTTGGGACGCGAAGAGGATTTTCTGTCGAAGGTCCATGGTTCTCAGAAGAAAGTTTTGTGGTGTCTCCTTACTGCTTTGCACCTCAGAAGAGAGTTGTTTATACAGTTCAGTGGCCCCTCTCTCCTGATAGTGGGACCTCAGGATCCTTCGTAGGGCAGGAAGAGTGAGATCAACCTTTACCTTCAAGGTAGCTCCTCAACTGAAGTCCTGGTGTGATGGCACGAATCACTGCGTCGATTATTTCGTCTCTTGATAACTTTTACTGAGTCCACTCTCAATCTGTCTGGCCAAACTAGAAAATGTGAGCTTGTCTTTTTGTCCGGGCTCACCTATTTGTCCAGCTATCTTAAAGTCTTTACGCCAGACTGGATTTTCTGGAGTGGCTGAAAATCGGTTCTGCATTGGCTTGGGTTGTAGGGTAAGTTTTTTTGTCATCATTTGTTGCATAGCTCCTTCTTTTTCTTGGAGTTTGTTTCGTAGATCATTTACTTCTTGCTGTAGGTTTTCTGTCTCTTTATCTTCACTTTGTCTGTCTGTTTGTGGCTCAGGCATTTTTACCTTCTCAATCAAGTCTTTCACACTGAGCAAATCAGACATCCCCTCATCTTCTAGCTCAGAGAGTTCAGATCTTTCAACATGGCTTGTAATGAGTTTAATTAACTGGCTTCGACTTTTGCCTGTCAGCTGCTCCTCACTCAGTCCAGATATTGGCAGTGAACAGCATATTTTTAGCAGTTGTTCAACATTCAGTTCATATAATGCTCCCTTGATTTCTAGCTGTAAAGTCTCTAGCTCCGGCTCCATTTTCATCAGATAAGTGGACAAAACACAGTTCAAAGTGGGCTTTATAACTACGTGGACTTGCGGCGCCCTCTAGTGGTGGTTGTGCACACTTGAGATACAACCTGCTGCACGTGTTGAGAAAGCCAAGTTGACTGCGCTGCCTCGCCGCTGATGCTAGGCTAGCTGCCGATGCTAGGTTCGAAGAAGGATATTCGTCTCGAGCTTCCACTCACGGCTGGCGGATAAAACTCTGAACAAACATCCCAGCGGTGCCTCCAAAATGTTGCGCCCTCTGCTCCAATAGTTTGTGAGAGGTACGTGGTGCTCTTTGAGTGAAAAATCGGGACAGAGACATTTCACGTCCACACGCTTCCATTTTATTTCAAAAAGAACAACGAGCCAGTTTTGCGCAGGCGCATTACACACATCCCTGCTAACCAATGGGAACAAACCTTTTAAATGTTGTAAATACATACTTTTAAGTATTTATATTTTTAATGCCACATGAATTGTGTTTTTAATATGAACCAATGCATATATGAAATAATAAATGAAATGTTTTTAGCAATAGTTTTAACTTTTTAAATTTATAAAATTGCTTTTTTAACCTGTCACAGATCAACTTCACAAAGGCCTACATCTGTATGACATGCTGAGAAATGTAAATGCAAACGCTGACTTTTGTCTGCCTCTTTTTGTTTGTGGAGAAGATCATAGGGTAGTCACATAAGTTTAAAATTTTTACTTATTTTTTAAATTATTTTTTGTGCTGCAGATGTGAATGCTTTGGCTTTTTCCAGGTGTATGCAGCCTCTGTAATTCAAAAGTATCATCCTGAATACAGTGAGAAGGGTTCCATCAGATGCACCAGAGAAGTAAACGTCATGAATTTCTTTCTTTCAAGACATACAGGATTACGGTAAGTTTATTGGGCTAGAAAAAAATAAATAAATCACACACACTTAAAGACAGACAACATTACTAACAGCTTTAAAGCCCAACTATTGTTCTAATCTATAACACATTCTGTGTAATCAAGTAATCAGTAGGTTTGACTTTATATCAAGTGTTTGTGAGCATATGTATGTATTCTTGATTTGAAAACAAGCTCAGTTATTGCTTTTACACTTAGAACAGTCTATTTTAGAGAGATCTGTCACCTGTTTCATTTGATCTCTTCACTCTCCATTTCACGGGCATCAATGCTGTGCATGTATAATATTGCAATTCTAATTTAAATGTCATATTTCTTTCATAATTGTGCTGCCCTACATCTAGTACAATGAGGGTACAAATTGAGCACTTTGTTATTTACATTTTCTTTGTTTATTGTAGAGGATGAAGCTGAAGGTGATCAGAAGTTGACTGTTGGAGAAGTCATGCAGTGGATCACCGGCCAGAGACACAAACCTCTTGGCAGATTTCCACACATCTGTCAGATTCTACCACGATTCTGACTCTCTTCATACCATTAGCTTTCCCACTGTTAGTGCATGTATTCGTACTATTACGTTTCCTGTGATACATCACTGAATGCTTTCAAACATGTCATGACTTCAGCACTGATGTGTGGGCAGTCTTGCTCTGTAATATAAAGAACTTTCTTAGTGTAAAATCTAAGCACCATTTATAGTTCTTGTTCTACAGTATTTTCACTAGTAATGTTTACTCTTTGGCAATTTTTATAGTTTCTATAATTACCCAATTTTGTAAACTGTGAGTAAAGATCAGATAATGATAAAATGCACTGAATGATTCTTGAAACTTTAAAGTTAAATACAATCGTATGCATGCATACCTTCCATTAGATTACCATTGCAAATTATTTTAATGTTTTAGAAAAAGATAACTTGAATCCATTGTTCGAGTAGACCATTCGTTCTACTTCTGTGCAAGTTTAGACAAGTTTGTTAAAAATAAAAACTATCTTTTCATAGACCATTGTTTTATTAGAGCAAAACAGTAATTATTATGTATTGAACCATAGATGCATACTCTTTTATACGTATCAGGTGGAGCAAGTGGATTGAACACTGATGTTAGAGCATCCATAACTGCTGAAGGTAGTAGACAGTCATTACTCCAAAAGGTTCATCAGTGACACCATCAAAGGGCTCTCAATCTCTTCCAAACATCTCAATGTACTTCTGCGTAAAAAAAACAAAACACTGTTAGAATCTTAGTAATAAAAAAGAAAAGAATATATGATAGTGGCAAATTGAAATGAGTAAACTTGGGATAGATGCTCAGGGCTAACCAAGAAATATAAAAATGTCAACAAAATTACCAAGTTTGGGGAAAAAAATGTAAATATAAAATCTTAGAACATTTTTTGCTACATTTCAGAGAAATTGTAAGTTAAATTTGTCATTTGCATTATCCTATTTTGAGAATAAATGAAGAATTGTGCTTTGTGTATTTAAAATGGAGATGTGCTGGTAAAGCGGGATAAGTAAATACAGAATCAGGTTCACAGAAGGACAGACAGAAGATGCAAAAAGGAATGCTTCAGTTGTAACCTGACAGAACTGCAAATTCTTTTCAGTTTCATCATCAGTGCTCTGACCCATACTTCAAAGGATGATTGTCCCACCCTTTAAGAGCTTGAAGAGCATTGGCCAGTCTAGGCAGAAGCACCTAATGGGGACAAAACAAATGCAGAGCATCAGAGAGGTCTAGAAGACTGTCCTCTTAGAGTGTGAACATCATAGTACAATTGCAAGACACTGGTCCAGACATCCCGCCACAGAAAGAAAATGCAGCACCGGTCAGAATGAACATGATAAATGTAGAGTTTCAATCATTTGACTTTAGACAACATTATGTTAAAATCATGTAATTCATTTGTCTTATCCATATTATAAACGGAATTAACTTGATACATTTCAGTCATTGTTACCCCCACAGTGTACCGGTACTGGTTTATCATTATGAACATAGAAACAACCTTTAACCTCTTTTGTTTTGTGAATGGGTCTAATCACTAATAGAAAGCACTGAAATTAAATGACTATAGATATTAAAGTACAATGTTATTAATACGAAAAACTAGCCTCAATGTCATCATTACTTTACACAATTTAGCAAATAATTGCCACAACAGCTAACAAAATACCTCTGATTGTGTACGCTTTCTCCGGCAATGAAGCTCCTCTTCCAGTCCTTTTCACAAGGAACATTATTTCTGCTGTCGCCACATTTTCCACACCTTCATCACCTTCATCACCTCTGACCCTATAAAAGAAGTAGCAATAGTACTGTAAGAGGGAAGTCTTATTATACTGTATCTATTGATGAAAAATAAAAAAATGCAACAATACATATTAAAAGAATGGACAAATTGTACCTGGAGAGCCAACCAAATGTATCCACCGCCTGCAGAGAAAATGTAAGAGCAGTGCTTGAGCAGCTGTTTGTGGGTGGCTCCAAATACATGATCTGCAGACAATAACAATAACTAGTACCTGCATACACAAGATTTATACAAAACGAAAAGTGAAAAGTCTTACCTTTCTGGAGAAACCATTGATTACTCCAAATATGACAATGTTGTATCTGAAAAATAGACAGATAGCTGGACAGACAGAGACATATACGGAGACAAAGACAGAGAGAGAGACACACAGAAACAGACACATAGAAAACAATATTTATTAAAAGAATTACCTGATAAGCTTGTGATTAGTGTCCACATGTACAAGGGACAATGGGCGTTGTACATAGTATGTCCTTCTGACAATACAAGTTGCATTCGATCCAATCCTCCAGGAGCATCAACTCTGTGCATGGACTGTTTAATGTGTTCCCACTGAACTCTGTGTCCTTCTGCCTGCAGACAACTCTTTACTATTCTATTCCCTGCATAAAGTAATCTGTTTTATATTGACAGGACTGCAGTGTCAAGTTCTGTGTCTGTCAATCTGCTGTAGCTTGCTCTTGTTGAAAACTGAAGTTCACACGTGTCTGAAAATGGTCGACTGACTGGCACCAAGCAAGTGTGCTATACATTATGTTGAGAGAGGCATTTGAATCAGGTGAAAACATCTGCTGGCATAGAGGATAACAGTAGATGCAGATGAAAATATGAAAACCTCTCATTATTGCATTTCTCCTGAAAGCAAAAACAAAACACAACTTACTACATAGATGGAATTACTTTAATCTCAGCAAATGCTTAGCGGTAGAAAAAGTAGATTTTTTATTATTGGTATTATTAACCCCTTGACGTCAGGTGTCTCGAATTCGTGACGTACCGTTTAAACTCAAATTGCGGCCGCTGTGTGAGGTGCACACATCCATTCTCGGGTTGGACATGTTCCTTCAGCCCTTGCGAAGAAATGTGACCGCTTTTATTTTGGTGACCTCCTCCTGCTAAATGCTGCATCCTGTTGACGTGAGAGTATCCGCGAGTCGTGTTGTTGTCTTTGCAACACAAACTTTGATAACTGTTGCTGCATGTGTCAACAGCCTCTTGTATTCGCCCTGTGTGTCCATAAAGAGCCAGGCTGCTGCTGCTGTTGCTGTTAATGTGGTACGTATTTGTGCTGGTCCTGGACAACACTGTTTAGCTTTTGTGTTAAGTCACGGATTTTTTCAGGCTCCGGTCTGATTCAGTCTGAACTCAGCCTTGTTTTAAATGTGTGATGTGTTGCTTTATTCATGAATTAATCGTGCAAAACCACCCGTGTCGTTGTTTACTTGATAAGCGCGTACATTGTCCTGTTTGTGTTCGTGCGTAACCGCGGTCTCCTTGTGCTTTCCGGTACTCTCAAACTCGTGTTTTCTTTGCAACACAAACTTTATTGACTGTACTGTATATTGTGTGTTTTTGTGGCAAGTGTCTGCAGCCCTTTCATACTCATTGGTCTGTGCATCTACGCAGAGACAGGCTGTGGCTGTGCGTAAACGGAGTCACTGCGTAATCCTCGTTTTGTGATCAGTTCTGGCGGTTATGATTCAGTTTGGATTCAGTTGTGTTTTAAATGCATGGTGGTGTGGTGTTATATTCTTGATTTTACCAGGCAAAACCACGTATGTCTTTGTTTATTGTGGATAAGCCAGTTAATGGTTGTGTGTTGCTTGACCACGTTGTTCACCTCTGTCCATCTGCGTCATGTTGTTTTGTTAGCAACACAAACTTTTATAACTGCTTGAAATGTGGTGTAAGCACACTCACTCCATGCATTAGTGATTAAAAAGTAAAAATTATATTGCCAATGCTATATTATTACATTGAATAACTGTTGTGTAGGCTTAATGTTTATTTTCTGCATTCATTTCTCACCAGTGTGACAACTGCTGTGAGGAGGACATCACTGCTGCTGCTGCGGGTGGAATGCCTCACCAATGTTGTGGGTATGTCTCTATCTCCATATTTAGATATAAATCATCTGGTAAAGCTACATCATGTAACATTTATGGTGACAGGTGTACCACCTGCATGACTTTATCTCACTCTGTGTCTGCTACCACAGTGCGATGATCCTGACATTACAATGAGGACACGCTGCACCTGACAGTACAATGAGGAGGACACGCTGCACCTGACAGTACAATGAGGAGGACAGTAACAACATGAGGAGGACACGCTGCACCCTGACAGTACAATGAGGAGGACACGCTGCACCTGACAGTACAATGAGGAGGACACGCTGCACCTGACAGTACAATGAGGAGGACACGCTGCACCTGACAGTACAATGAGGAGGATGGTCTGCACCTGACAGTACAATGAGGAGGATGGTCTGCACCTGACGTTACAATGAGGCTTCTATTTTTATTTGCTGAAAGACAAATAGCCATCCTTTGGGTGTCCGTTTCTTGACTCACACATCACAAATTTACAAAAACTCATGTAGTCCGTTGTGCGTTTAATTCTTTTATTTTCTTTTCTGGAGCAAGTTGAGTTGTGTCGTTTGCAGTGCGGTCAAAGACCGTGTCGGTCACCCTCCAACAGGGAACAATAGCAGTCCCCACGCACCTGTATCCCCCAATTAACCTACATTTTTTGACCCAACCCCTTCCGCTTGTCTCAATACGTCATATATGATAAATAAATAAATAAATAAGCTTAGACTTAAATATATAGTAATAATTAGAAATAATCAAATTCATAAACATCATTTTAATTAATAGATTTAAAGAAGAATAAATTGGATGAAATAATTTTATCATAAATAAAGATTAAACTAAAATATGGCTCTAACAGTTACCATGAGGAGGACACGCTGCACCTGACGTTACAATGAGGAGGACATGCTGCACCTGACGTTACCATGAGGAGGACGGTCTGCACCTGACGTTACCATGAGGAGGACACGCTGCACCAGACATTACAATGAGGAGGACATGCTGCACCTGACGTTACCATGAGGAGGACACGCTGCACCAGACATTACAATGAGGAGGACATGCTGCACCTGACGTTACAGTGAGGACAGCGCTCTGCACCTGTCAGTTTAGTGAGGAAGGCGCTTTGCACCTGTCGTTATCATGAGGAAGACGTTAATTACAATAGAACAAAGATGTGACACTGAATACGGTCAAAAACTCCAAATCTGTCTGAGAAAGATGAGGTATGCTTCCTTATTCAAACAATCAGACTGTGCAATCACTATTATAGAGATATTTTTGATGATGAATCTTTGTGAATTGTCAACAAAGTAACTTGAACCATCCTAAACTGTCTCCAAAATGGCAGTATTTTGTTGGCACTATGTTGCACATGTGTGTTTTTTGATTTACCCAGGCTTAGAGAGCAGTGGTGCAGTGTATGCTGTATACCAGTAGTTGTAATTGCACAAGACAACGAGCCAACAGGTCACCAACAACATTGATTAGTTTTTCAAAATAATTGTATTCCCACATAACATTGTATCTCAAATAATACTATTTTGTTTGCTGACAAACAAATAGTGCCAATATATGCTCTATATAGCATATATATTATATACACAGCACTATGCAATTATATACCATGTTATATATGTATATATATTTTTTTTCTTAGGGTATTTTATTTAATTTTAACTTTCACAATATGTTTCCATGAATAAATCTGGTCAATAAAGTGTCTTAGCCCAGGTAGTGGTAGAGTTGCCCTATTGTATTCACAATTTCAGGCATATTTTAGGTCTGTCCTGGAAACCTAATTTATGAAAATTGGACCATGACTATTAAAAAAGCTTCGTTTGCATCAAATTGACACATCAATAAAATATATTGAGAATACAAGTTGGAAAAATGTGTTTTTCTGTGACTTAGTTGCAAATATGGGTAATTTGTGTTCCTCTGTGGCCCAGTGTGCCTTTTTTGGTACGTACCAAAAACTTTTTTATTTTTAGTGCTATTGAAAAGATTTCAACTGATCCTTGTTTTGGGGCCTAACTGAAGTAAAAATAAACTTTCAAAAAATTTTTTTTTATTTTCAGAAAATAATTCGGGCGTCAAGAGGTTAAGCAATATACGGTCACAGTCACACACAAAAAATTAAATAGATAAGAAACCAATTCTTCATATTTGGGACAAAATAGGCTACAGACTGTAGGTGGCACTGTAAAATAATTCAGTAGGTGGTGTATCAGGAGTAACTCAATAGAAATCAAAATAAGGCCAAATTGGCCTAAAATTACTGTTAATTAGGATGTACATGATAAAAGAAAATTGTGCATATTATTTGTATTAGTGCATAAAATATTTCCGTACATGGTACATTCATGATCAAGAGAATACAAACTCTAAAGACATGGTGTTTTGCATTTACAAATATTATCACAATATGTGAGTGTGATTTCTTACAGAATACAAATGTGTTTCTTCTTCTTTCTTCAGCAGCCATCAAACTGAAACTTGATTCACCCAATTTGGCCTAATTTTGATTTCCATTTAAGAATTTTTCTATTTCCTGATACACCACGACTGGCAACAGGGCAAACATGAAGCTTATACTGGGCTCACACTGCCTCCAGTCCAGATCCAGATCCGTCTGGGTCCGGTCGTCACTCACACTGCCTCCAGAATATGCATGTGTATGTACAGACTCTGCTGGCCTCGCGAGACCACGAGTTCACGGGGAGTTTACGTGATCTCTGGCACATGGATATGTAAACAAAGAACACTTGCGCCATGTTTTGGGCTTATTTCACGTCACTTCATTTTCTGTTTGATTTTTCGACGCATAATGGGTAAGTACGGGACGTTTATTTACATCCTGTGTGTTCAATAGTCGTGTTTATGTCGAGCATTTTGACGTATTTTTTGTAGTAGTAGAAACGTAATGTTTTTACTTTGAAAACCACCGGATTCACTTCACCCGCGAGCGCTTGATTTCCTGTTTGTCGTGTCTTGTTTTCACAACTTCACCAAAAAGGGCTCCGGAGCGCTCCGGCAGTCCAGAAAAATTTCAATGAAACGGAAACGATCCGGACGTACGGAGCAGAGCCGAGCGGCTCGCCGGACCGGACGGATCGTGTGAGAGCCTCTCATTACTTTTCAAGAAACGGAAAGCCTCCGTACGCCGGACCGGAGTACGGACCGGACAGTGACGTGCGGTGACATTTGATTTCCAACTGGTGAGGCACTGTGAACCACTCACGTCTAGTTGCTTATTTTCACTTCAAGATGCATTTTATTCACTTTGCAGACGTGTATATCAAATAGAAGCATATACTTTCATGTGACTATATTGTCTCTACACACAAAATTAAGGATGAGACAAAAAAATATTTTGACGCGAGTTTCGATCCTCGGACCCTTTGCACCGCGGCTCACTCACTCATCCATCTGAGCTAAACGGCTGATGACGTCACTGCGGTGCAGGAGACCTAATGACTGCTACTGTTCAACAGTTGGGGACAGATTATTACCATTTTTTAGACCTTTGCTGTAAAATATTTGCTTGTGATGATTTATATAGTTGCTTAAGCTTTGTTTAACCGCTCAGTGAAGTTTAACACAGACACATTTAAACGTAGAATCGTATTTTGGCCGTAGAAAGCCGCCAGATTTCCCTGACTCACAGACCGAGCTGGAGCGTGAGGCTTGCCTCATTTCAGCTTTGTACTAACTCCGTTTAGTGTCAAATGAACTCACTAAAAGCGCTCACTTTCACATAATATTATCTTTCTTGACAATTAGAAGACAAAGCACTCGAAAAAACTACGTCTACGAACACATTTTATCACTTTTAGTGGAGAAACAGTGCGTGCACGCGCTGCATGAACGCGCCCTGTTCATTGTGTATGTGTTTGCGCAGGTCTGAGTGAGGCGAGCCTCAGCGCCGTAGACCTGCGTTATATCAGCAAGTCCTGGAGATTTAGAGGTTTTAAACCACAAAACTCAGTGAAAATCACAAGAAATCAACTAAATCTGACAAATACGAAACATTTTACATAAAAAAACATAATATTTAGTCTGATTGACATCAAGTATTTTTTTCCCCATTTGGACTGGTGAGGCACTGCCTCACCTGCCTCCCCTGACCGCACGTCGCTGGGACCGGATCCAGTGTGAGACCGTTGTTAGGCTGTGCCTCAAATGTATCCACCAAAGTGCCATTTGGCTAAAGCAGCGCAGTACCAGACCAACGCACAGACTAGAGTTTCAGCTTTGGAAGTGATAAAAAGGCCACAAACTGCGTAAATCTTAGTTACCTAATGTAACTGTAGTTCTATGAGTATGTGCGTAGCCCTCTACGGGCTTCGCTATTGGCTAGTCCACTCCTAGGCCCTGCCTAGTCCTGAGAAAAAAATATCCACCTGCTCCAATCATGTGAGGATCCCGTGAACCCCCGGGACCCTATAAAAGCCTTGCTCCGCCCTTAGACGCCCTCTTTACCCTCAGAGAAGAGAGGCCAGGGCTGATGGGCCCGAAGGTAGAGGGCTACGCACATACTCATAGAACTACAGTTACATTAGGTAACTAAGATTTCTATGTCGTATGTGCTACGCCCTCTACGGGCTTCGCTATTGGCTAACATCTACGCGAAGGCCGTAGGAAGACTGTACTCCCATCAGGCCTGGCGTAACATGATTGGAGCATGCTCAAGACACATCAAACCAACATGGTCTGAGCGCTCAAGCACAAAAAAGGCAGAGACACGGGCCGCTCCTACCAAGGACGCCCAATTGTGTCCTGCAACCACAGGGCACAGAGTCGTCTCATTCAAGAGCGACTAAGCCTGTGCCAACAATAAGGGGGTGTGCCAAGCCGCCTAAATCAATAGCGCCTACACACCCACCCAACTAGGGGCGCCAACGATCAGCGTCCCCAGGACAAAATTAGCAGGATACCAGGCCGCCTCTCTCAAGAGCACCTGTACCTGCTTCCGACGAAAGAAAGAGAAGAAGGATGTGCATAGGCCGCCTCTTCAAGAGCACCTGCACATCCACCCAAGGATAAAGTTTTTCAAAAGTAAACTCTAATTGAAGGCCTTCACCCACTCTGATGGGGAAATAGGCCACTCCCGTCCAAACAAAAGGAAGGGCACATCACACTTAGGCACGAGCGACGCTCAATACCGAGTGAGCGACCGACCCGGTCGCAACGTCCAACAAATACTATTGGACAAAGGTAGAAGACGATGACCAGGATGCAGCCAAACAAATGTCCTCCACCGAAACGCCTCGCAAAAGCGCCGTGGACGCTGACACACTTCGCGTTGAATGGGCCCGCAACCCCGCAGGGGGAAGCTGGCCCTGCGCCTCATATGCCCTGTGCACTGCCCGACATATCCAGTGAGCTAAGCGCTGAGATGAAAGAGGGGCGCCACGAGACCTTGCACCAAAAGCCACAAACAACTGATCCGTGCACCGGAAACCGGCCGTGCGCTCAATGTAGTGACGCAGGGCCCTGACCGGACATAAAAGATGGCGCCGAGCATCCGACTCTGAAGTATGTGGTGGCGGAAAGAAAGGTCTGATCCTGATGACCCTTGACCTAAAGGCTGATGTCACGACCTTCGGTAAAAAGGCCGAGTTAGGCCACAGCTCCAACAAGCCATCCTCCGCACCAAAGGACAGACATGTGGGGTGCAAGGACAGACATGTGGGGTGCACGGAAAGAGCACACAGATCCCCTGCTCGCTTGGCGGAAGCCAGTGCCAAAAGAATAGCTCGCTCCAGAGGTTCAAAGGGTGGGCCCCGACAACCCGTCCAGAACCACCTGAAGCTCCCAACAAGGGGGCGCCCGCCTGAGGGGTGGTCTAGATCTCAAAGCTCCACGTAAAAATTGCTTAACCAACGGGTGAGTGCGGGCAGTGTAGCCCGCGAAACCCCTGTGGCCCATCACAATAGCTGAGGCAAACACAGCTAACGTTGACGCCGCTCTACCCTTCTCCAACAGGTTCTGGAGAAATTCCAGTACACACTGGACAGGACAGGAGACTGGGTCCAGGCCCCTCTCACTGCACCACGATGAGAAGAGACGCCATCGGGAGGAATATGCCCTAATAGTGGATGGGGCCCGAGCACCCTGAATGGTGTCCACTACGGGCGACGGGAGCCGTAAGCCTAGTAGGTTGGTCCTTTCAACCTCCAAACCATGAGCCTGTGGCCCAGTACGGGCCGCGAGCGCAATGCCCCCCCGGCTTGCACTAGCGTCCCGAGTCGGTTCGGGAGTGCCCAAGGGCCCTGTACCGCCAGCTCCACCAGACTTGGAAACCATCTGGCATTTGGGCTGTTGGGTGCTATCACCACCACCGATAGGCCCTCCTGCCGGATCCTCTGCAACAGTGGTAACATGAGGTGTAAAGGGGGAAAGGCATACAGCAGACCTGCGGGCCACTGTTTGTGGGCCAGAGCGTCCACCCCCAAGGGTGGACCTGAGCGAGAACCAGAGTGGGCACTGTGCGTTCTCTGCACTGGCGAAAAGGTCGGCCACTAGGCGGCCGAACCTGCTCCAAACTTCTCGGGCGACATCCGGGGCCAGACCCCACTACAATCTCCCGGTCTGACGCACTCCAAGAGCTGCTTGGTCGTGAGCCTACGAAACGAGCGAGTAACAATGTGCTCGTTGAGCAGGCGAAGATTGAGAATGGGGCGCGCACCTTCGATTTTCTTTGGGACCAGAAAATACGGGGAATAGAGCCCTTTGTGCGCGTCCTCGGCGCTCACTGCGGCCACCGCGCCCCGGTGAAGCAACGAAGATACCTCCACACGCAGTGCCTCGGTCTCTCCTGGGTTGGCCCACTGCGTGATCAAAATACCCCGAAAAGGCAGAGGCTTCCGCGCAAACTGAAGTGCGTAGCCTCTCCGAAGCGTCCTTTCCAGCCACGGCTCGGATAGCAGCCCCAGCTCTTTCAAAACGTGGTAGAAATCCGTCAGCGGACGCACTCGTGGTCCTGTGGGGGGCAGAGAGCTAGGCACGGCCACCAGACGCGCTCTCCGACATCAACTGGGGGCCCGCTCGAAAGGGCGGAGAAGCCTGACGCGCTCTCGGCACCGCGGAACGCAAGCTTTCCAAGCGTCTGACCCGTGGTCCTGAACGCACTGATGGCTCCGCTGCTGGGGTAAATTTGGTCCTCTTCACTGGCCGTGGTTCGTCCGCGGCGCGGTGAGTAAGATCCCCGGAGCTACGCTTAGTAGCCCTAGTTCCACAGGGGTCTTCACGCATGTGACACCATGGTGTGAACACGCTACACACACATTACAGGAGTCTTCACACGTGTAACTGTGTACTGCACTCCTGGTGCAAACACACTACACACATTACAGATGGAAAGTCTAACATGTGTGCAACATATATAACAGCTGGAATAGATCTGTACACGCAGAAAAAAAAAAATAAAATAGTGACTGCGTAACACACTTCTTGTGCAAATACGTCACTTATGTTGCAGAGAGAGAAGACGTTGGATACGCGACTGTGAACACACCTCTAATGCGAACACGCTACTGACTTTGCAGTGGGAACAGGCTGAACACGTGACTGTGTAACACACTTCTTGTGGGAACACGCCACTTTCTTTGCAGTGTTAACATGTTGGACATGTGACTGTGTAGTACACCTCTACTGCGAACACGCCACGCACCTTGTAGTGGGAACAGGCTGGACACACATACCTGTGTAACACCTCTGTAGCGCGAACACGCCACTCATCTTGGAATGGGGACAAGTTGGACAATGACTATGTAACACACCCCTAGTGTGAACACGCCACCCAACTTGTAGTGGAAACAGGCTGGACACACATGCCTGAGTAACACTTCTAGTGTGAGTACGCCACTCACCTTGCAGTGGGAACAGGTTGAACATGTGACTGTGTAACACACTAGTGCGGACACGCCACTCACCTTGTAGTGGGAATAGGTTAGACATGTGATTGTGTAGCGCACCTCTAGTGCGAAAACACCACTCCCATGCAGTGGGAACAGGTTGGACATGTGACTGTGTAGTACACCTCTAGTGTAAACACGCCACTCACCATGCAATGGGAACAGGTTGGACATGTGACTGTGTAGTACATCTCTAGTGCAAACACGCCAGTCACCTTGCAGTGGGTTGAACAGGTTGAACACATGATGTGTAATATAGTGCGGACACACCACTGACCTTGTAGTGAAACAGGTTGCACACATGATTGTGTAATACTAGTGCTAACACGCCACTGACCTTGCAGTGGAACAAGTTGCACACGTGATTGTGTAATACTAGTGCGAACATGCCACTGACCTTGCAGTGAAGCATGTTGCACATGTGATTATGTAACACACTCCTGGCATGAAACACTACACACAGGTCTATGTACAATGGCATGTCTGTTACATAGAACCATAGTCACGTTCAGGTACCGGCCGACAAAAGGAGCCTCTGGGGACAGCTTCGCGCAGCTCCAAACCAACATAAGGATTCGGTCCAATGAGCATCTGACCGGAGGCTAGCTAATACAACAACCTGTGTTGTAGTAAGCTCATACAAACACTAGGACCCAATCTAACGGTACCTGTGTGACTTGTGCTTTAACTAGCATCAGGGGAGGCCGTCCTCCTCACAACAACTGCATCCGGCGCTGTCACTGTCATGGCGCCGAAAAGAAAACAGCCGGAGGCGCGCCGAGTTTCCGCTCAATCCTACTGAACAGGTCCGCTGAGGGGATGGCCGCCTCAAAAACTCGCGCCGCTGGACCCGGGCCAGGGCTCCGAGGAGGCAGAATCGCCGAGCCGCCCCCGCGCTCTCGTCCCTCTCCCGGAGAAACACACGCCAGAGCACCACCGGACCCATCCCTGCGGGGCTCCGGGAGGCAGCTCCATAAACCGCAGTCATGCTTCCCTCTCTGTGAGAAAACACGCCGGGCGCCAGGGGACACGGGCCGGGGAAGCAGCTCCACCAGCCGCGGTCATGCTTCCCTCTCTGTGAGAAGACACGCCGGGACTTGGCCTCGAGTGATTCAGCCAGGATACAGCCATGCTGTGAGCTGCAGTTCTCCCCTCTGTGAGAGTGCTGCTCCGCGGGAGCCATGGAGGAGCCTCTGTAAAATGGCGCGGCCAACTCGGACAGAGGAAACGCTGATACGTCCGTCTTCAAGATGTAATTCCAATTTGTGAGTCAGGCCCGGACGGTGGACCCGGGCTCACAGGAGAGACTGGTTTCAAAAAGCCAGAGCGGCGCGTTCTCTCCTCCCTGGGGAGAGAAACGCACGCTTGGCATTGAGCGCCCTCAGAAAAATGGCGCCAACCCAGGCAGAAGCAGCGCTGATGGCTGTCTTCAGGAAGAAGCCGATTCCCGCAGCCGTCGCACTCCCGCCCGACGCCGGAAGGCGAAGAGATTTTCGGGCGGAGATCGTTCAACGACGGTGAGTCCATCTTGATTTTCTGTCTTCAGTGGAACGAAAGTTCTCTCAGGTGCTGAGTGGTAAAGAGGGCGTCTAAGGGCGGAGCAAGGCTTTTATAGGGTCCCGGGGGTTCACGGGATCCTCACATGATTGGAGCAGGTGGATATTTTTTTCTCAGGACTAGGCAGGGCCTAGGAGTGGACTAGCCAATAGCGAAGCCCGTAGAGGGCGTAGCACATACGACATAGAACCCCGGGCTCACACTGCCTCCAGTCCAACTCCGGTGCAGCCACCGGACCGGTCTTGCTACGGTGGGTGACTCACATTAACTACGGAGGTCTGCAGTCCTCCTGCAGCCACAGGCTCTGCTGCCGACCTCACGAGACCCCAAACTCACGGAGGTTCACGCTCAACGTGGGAGAATACGCGATGGCTGAGCACTTTTTTTTCTCTCTCTCTCTCTCTCTCTCTCTATCGCGGAGCACATGTATATGTAAACAAAGAACACATGCGCCGAGTTTTGGGCTTGTTTCACGTCAGTTGATTTTCTGTTTGATTTTTCGCTGCACAATGGGTAAGTACGGGACTTTATTTACATTCTATGTGTTACATAATCGTGTAAATGTCGAGTTTTGACGTAGTTTGTATTATTAGTGGTAATGTAATGATTTTATTTTGAAAACTACCAGATTCACTTCACCCGCGCTCGCTTGGTTTCCTGTTTATCGTGTCTTGTTTTCACAACTTCATCAAAAAGGGCTCTGATGCGCTCCGGCGTCCGGCCAAAATTTGAAACAAACGAAACGGATTCGGAGCGCCGGATTGGCCGTACCGGAGACACCGGACTGGACTGTAGCCGTGTGAGCCACTCTCGGACTTTTCAAGTTAAGTAAAGACTCCGGTGGCTGCACCGGAGCTGGACTGGATACAGTGTGAGCCCGGGGTAAGGCACGCGTGGAAACCGTTCAAGCTTGTCTTGCGTTTGGACACTGTAACGGGTCTACAGTGGCCTATGCGCACCAACGACTCTTGTGCCAAAGCGTCTGTGAGCACAGCTGGTTCTACCCTCGCCAACTCTTGTGCCAGTGAGTCTGGGTGAAAGTGCGCACCTATATGACACCAACACTGCTACCAAACTTGGTCTGAAATATCAGACACAACACTGATGCACGTCATGATCAAATCAGTCCGGAGAAGCCCTCTAATCTCACCTGCACGACCTCGCACACATACAGTATGTGGATTAAACTGGCTACAGCGCGTTTGCTCTAAAACCCACACAACAACCATGTATGCTGCATGTTCAAAACATTACACATCAAACCAAGAGAAGGCACAGCAAACGAGTACGTTTAGCTTACCTGGCTGGAGAGGCGCAGTACGAGACACAACCATGATCCCACGTGTATCCACGTTACGACAAAGTGATAAGCAGCAGTAGTTTCTACAGCGTCATACTTGTACAACAAAGTTAGAAAATCAAATGAATAGTCCCCAGTGTCAGACAAAAAACAAGAAGACCAAGCGGTCAAGATGAGCCACGATGTGCGGATTGTAAACAGTCTCCCAGGACCAGGAAATGCGTCACGTTGCTCCGTGGGTCTTCGTGGCAATTATTTATTAATGACAATTATTGTAAATAACACATTTGAAACTACCTAAACATACAATTCTTACATTCACGATCGCAAAAAAACTTGAAAGTTTAAAAGTGTAAAAAAAATAAATAAGTCTGTCTGTCAACAACTTCTGGGGCAGCAGCCGAAGTAATGGTTTTCCCTTTTTTTGTTTTTCATTTACATTATAAAAATTGATTTCCGTTTTCCGATTTCAAAAGGAAAATCAACGAGTAACCTGTCGGAGGTGGTGTATAGCTTAAGTATAGCTAAGTTACGAGTTTGTTATTTCTCCGCGGGCAAGGCCGGCTTACGGCATTAGGCTACATAGGCTGCAGCCTAGGGCCTCGGCCAGCAGGGGGCCTCAGTGAGCGGCAATTCAAGTTGATCTACTTCAAGATCAAGATGAACCCAGCGCCTCGCAAGCATGAAAGTGGGGCCCAGAAAAGAAAAAAAGGCAATTAAAAATAGCTAACTCTCAAAAGGTGATTATTCAAAACTCAAAATGAACTACTTTTTTCAAAAAAACGAACAAAGATGAAATAACAACGACGGCAGCCGTGCTTCAGTGGAATCGACGTGTCTCCCCAAAGTTGCTAGCAGTAGTGAAGGTAACGTGTCAGGCTAGTTATACCCATAATTGACTAAATTAGATTCCGTGGAGAAATGAATTTGAAAATCTTACAAATCCTAATGTTTTGGATTGACAGGTGTAACAGAAGAGCAGCTGATCGTGAACAATACCGACTACAGTGGCAATGATGTTGAGGCCGCTGTGGAAGACAGCGAAGGGGAGGACGCTAATGCACCCACAGACATTGACACTGACACAGACAATGATGATGCTGAAAATAATAATTTGAACCGGGAGAGCGCTGGGACTGTGGATGGAGAAATTATCCCTACAGACATAGCCCTTTGGGGAGAAATCACCGACGAATTTCGCTCTTTTTGGGTGAGCAAAGGCGTAAAGGCAGCTTTACTATGCCAAAATCAACATGCATCTCTGTCTGTGTCAAAACGGATTTACAAAAATCAACGAAGGCTTTTTAGTAAAACCCACTTCACCCGTGCGCTTCGAAATGGGGAAAAAGTTGCACGGGAATGGTTGTGCTTTTCGCCGTCATCTGGAAATGTGTACTGCTTTTTCTGCAAATTGTTTGCGGGAGGTTCTTCTGCTTTAAATGACTGCGGATTTTCTGATTGGAAAAATGCTGGACAACGTTTTATGGAGCATGAGACAAATCAAGCGCATCGCAATGCAACCCTGGCTTGGTTAGCCAGAACGCAGGCGTATGGCATAGACAATCAATTACAAGAACAGTGCAGAGAAGAAGCAAAATATTGGCCCGAGGTTTTGCAACGCGTTGTGTCTGTGATTAAGTTTTTGTCTGAACGAGGCTTGCCATTTCAAGGAGAGAATGAGCAACTTGGCTCAGCTCATAACGGGAATTATCTTGGGATTTTAGAACTTCTCAGCAAGTTTGACCCTTTTCTCTCAGAGCATATGAAAAAATACGGAAATAAAGGTCATCGTATTTGTCGCACCGGATTTGCAAGGAATTTATTGCTCTAATGGGTCAGCGCGTAATAATGCAGATACAAGAGGCAAAATACTTTTCAATCATAGTGGATTCAACACCGGACTTGGCTCATGTTGATCAGTTGACATTTGTTGTTCGCTATGTCTCAAAGGAGGGGCAGATTTTTGAACGATTTCTCAAGTTTTTGCCTATTTATAGTCACACGGAGAGTCATTGTCCAAGTCGGTCACAGATGTCCTCCAGGAAATGCATTTGGATATAAACAACTGTAGGGGACAATGTTATGACAACGCGAGCAATATGAGCGGAGTGTATAAGGGCCTGAGGACGCGCATTCAAGACATCAACCCTCTTGCTGAGTGGATACCGTGCGCTGCACACTCCCTGAATCTTGTTGGAGTGTGCAGTGTGGATTGCTGCTCAGAGGCAAACAACTATTTTGCTTTGGTACAATCTCTTTTTAATTTTTGCTCCAGTTCTCCACGTCGCCGGAAAATTGTGACTGATGGATTAGAACAAAATAAGAACAAGCGCACTGAAACACTGAAAGGCCTCTCTGTTACCAGGTGGTCATCGCATGCTCAGGCAACCAAAGCTTTGTATTTGAATTACTCAAATATTCAGGATGGCCTAAATAAAATATCAGACGATGAGACACAGAGCGCTTCCACCAGAGAGGAGGCGCGTGCACTTGTAAAGAAAATGACGCGCCTGGAGAGCGCGTTTCTGTGCGTCTTTTGGAACACTGTCTTGCAAAGATTGACGCAGTAAGCAAATGCCTACAGAAGTTGAATTAGATCTAGTTTCAGCTGTAGATTTGTTGTGCTCTCTCGAAGATCTTCTAGTAAATGTTCGTGAACAATTTAACGATTTTGAGGACAGTGCAAAGAGACTTTCAGATACTGTCTCCAAACAATACAGCTCTGAATCTATGCACGTTGTGAAGCGTAAGCGCTTACCAGATGACAGTGGAACACCAGAACATGTTTTTAGCGCACGGGACAAATTTCGAGTTGAAGTATTTTTACAGATGACCGACAAATTAACAAACGCTTTGCAACAGCGACAGGACAACTACAAGAGGACGTGCCAGTACTTTGGATTTCTCACTCAACTTGGAAAAGGCCAAATCAATGAAATACAGAAATCTGCCTGTATTTTACAAAAAAAAGTACAGTTGTGATCTTGATGAAAAGTTCCCGGACGAACTTATTCATTTTTTACATTTTGTTAAATCTAAAAACCCATCATCAATGTTTCCAAAGGATTACTAGCGCTGATGAGAGAAAATGAACTATTTCATGTTTTTCCAAATGTGGACATTGCTCTCAGGATTTATTTGACCCTTCCTGTCTCAAATGCTTCAGGTGAGCGATCTTTCTCTAAACTTGGGATAATAAAAAATAGACTAAGAAGCACAATTGGGCGAGCAAAGACTGAATTGCTTAACCACGATGTCATTAGAATATGACTTAGTTCACCAGATTGACTTACTGATATTATTAAAGATTTGCTTGTCTGAAAAGCAGACGACGTGCACTTTAGCCTAAATATGTCAAAAGAAGTTTGATGTTTATCCTCAATTCATTACGTTTCCTGTGGTTTGATCGCTTTGTTTGTTTGTAGAGTCCTTTTTTGATCAAAAACTTAAAGGTGGTATGGACGATTTTCAAAAGTCCAATCGAGTGAGCAGTTTGAGATGGTCTCCGAGTATTATTGGTTTCTCACACTTGCCAATCATTACCTGCGTGATGTCGTACATGCTCACACCCAGCACGTTTGCTCGCTCCCTAGCCGCGCATGCGCATTTGGTTGAGTGGTGTGATGATATGCAGCTAGCCGAGCGAAGCGAGCACACGTTTATTAGCTCGTATATTCACTGTACGCATCTGTCCGCGGAAAACAGCAATGGTGGAGGGACGAGGATGGAGGAGTAAAAGTGTTGACGTCGCTCAGAAGCAAAACTCGAGTGATTCTGGTGGAATCATGCACGCGATGGCGAGTTGAAATCTCAAGTCGGGCTGCCATAATGACGACGCCTCCGTAGCGTTTCTCCGGACAGGTACGATTTTCATTTACTTTTAGTTTATGTATTTTGTATAAAATCTACCTGTAGATTAGTGTTGTCGAAATGTACACTTTTGCATTGCATTGAGAGCTCAAAACGCTGTTTGTAGCTTCTGTTTTGATTTCTAATCAACGTAATAACATAAAAATACACTAGCTAGCGTTAGATTTTCTTCTGGTCATTACGGAATATTTGCTTGGGGAAATTATATTTCTTTCACTCTTTTACAGTTACTACAGCACTGTCACGTCTACTCCTCTGTCACACTCACACTGGACTAGGCAGCCACAGCCTCCTGGGTTCTCAACAATGAAGGAAACATTGTCTGATCGGTAAATAGCTTGAATTATATTTGTGAATTCAAACAAATGAACTTTTCTGCGTTATAGCTAAAAAATAGAACCACGTATTGTGCCTTTATGGTCATTTGTATTTTCTTTTACTTTTTTGATACAGGGATGCAGATTTATCTGTAATAGGGGTTGAGAGAATGGCTAGTAGCAGCAGCAGTGGTGGTAAAGAGAGAATACAAGAAAGACCAAGGTGAATACATTTTTGCTGATGTTTGTTATTTTTATTAGAGCCTCTACCTCAGCTAATGTAGGGTTCTTTGATGAGGATGACTTCAATAGTCTCCAGAATTCTATGTAAGTAAAAGTATTTAGGCCTACTGTAAATGATTAGGGCTGGACGATTTGAGGAAAAATAGCCAATTGCAATTTTTAGGGAAATATTGCAATTATGACTCAATTCGTGATATATGTTTTAAAAATCTGATTCTGTTCACATTTCAAACATGTCCAGGAAAATGGCAAAAAAGATAAACAGTTTTACTTGAGAAATGCAGTAACTATTCAGCTGAGTCTCAGTACAGTTTATGCTTTCAAAGTCTGACATTTCCAAAAGAATGGGAAATGTTTAGGACATTTCAATATCTGCAATGTTTAGTATTTTATTTTTTTAAGTGCTTGTATATTGTCTGTTTAGTTTATTGTGGAAATTCTAATGCCATTTTTGTTTTCGCAGGCCACTTTTGTACACAATATTTACAAACGATTTACCATCAGTGTTAGACAAAGCACAAATTTCAATGTTTGCTGACGATGCAACAATTTACTTGTCAGGCAAATTGATTAGTGAAGTAAGAGCAAATCTAGAAGTGGAACTTCAAAAAATTGTGAGCTGGGCTGAAAATAACAAACTAATTTTGAATGTTGAGAAAACAACAAGTATAGTGATTGGTACCAACAATTCCCTAAGACTTAAACCTCAACTAAACCTCTCCATAAGTAAAACAGCAGTGAAGCAAATGGAGGAGGTAAAGCTCCTAGGAGTCTGGATAGACTGTACATTGTCTTGGGACCATCAAGTAAACAGTGTTGTATGTAAAATGGGACGCAGTCTAGCAGTTATAAAGCGATGTTCAAAATACTTGACTAATCAAATGACACCATGTGTTATTCAAAGTCTAGTTTTGTCTCATTTGGATTATTGTGCAGTTGTATGGTCAAATACTTCACTGAAAAATATAAATAAACTACAGCTGGTGCAAAACAAAGCAGCTCGTGTGGCTCTAAAATGTTCCTTTAGAACAAGTGTTGCAAAAATGCATTCACAGCTCTCGTGGCTATTTGTAAAAGATCGATGGTTGTATGCCAAAACAAACTTTTTAAGAAATATTATTACAACTCAGACACCAATAATGTTCTACCTAAAATTGCCTTTCAGTAATAATATGCATCATTATTCTACACGCCATTCAGAAGGACGTTGCTTCACTTTACCAAAGTGTAAAACTAAACAGAGTCAACGTACTGTGATGTTTGGAGCCATGTAAGAATGGAATCATTTACCTCAGAACATACGAGAACTAAGTAGTGCTTATAGTTTCAAAAAGACACTCAAATCTCATTATTGTCAACTAAACAAGGATCTCATGTGAACTGCCATGTTACTGTTGTAATGTGTTTTTATAGGAAATGTAAACTGTTTTAATTATTGTGTTAAGTTTTTTTCACATTTGTTAATTGTAATATTTGCAATTTAAATTGACCCCAGGAAGAGTAGCTGACGCAGTGCGCTGCCGATGCTAATGGGGATCTAATAAATAAACAAATAAACTAGTCAATATAAAAACAGTGGTGCTAAACACAATCTGAATATTTGGCATGGGGCTAAAAACCCAAAGATCGCAGCAGTAAGTATTTTTGAAAATCACACTAACAGACACACAGACACCAACTAATATGTCCATATACAATTTGCAGGCTGGAGAAGAGAAGGATTGCGGTCTTCTTCTAAGTTGGAACAGAGACATTAGCAATCATTTTTCGTACTCCTGTAAAGAAACTGAAAGTTATGAAGCTTTTATGGTTTGTAATTTATCATTGTGCTTGGAGGCTTTTGCATGTGAAATGCTTTGAGATACACTAGATGTAATTAGCTCGAGCCAGATTAATCTGGCGAGAGCTATTGTTCTTCGTTGGTTTCTTATTATTATTAGCTCGAGCCAGATTAATCTGGCGAGAGCTATTGTTCTACGCTGGTTTCTTATTATTATTATTATTATTATTATTATTATTATTATTATTATTATTTTTTTTTTCTGCCTAAACAATCGCGTTTTTGACCCCTTGGACCCCCTGAAAAAGTATGTACAACGTACATCATCGCGACCGGACCGGCGAAAAATTCGATAATTTGCATCGCAGAATGTCGAACCCAAACCGACTCGACAGCGCCGCCTAGAATCGACCTCTATGGCAGAGGAAACAGGTCAATTTTGGCCTAGACTCATGAAACTCAGAACAGTGATAGAGCTCCATGAGACAAGACTAAAGTTGACTTGGCGCACTGCTCTATGATGCACAGGAAGACGGCCATTTTGGATTTAATCAGCGACGCCAGTTTGATTTCGTTTTTATTTTAACGAACTAGTCCTAGGTTTTGGGCCCAGTGAGCTCAGACTTGACCTGCTGCATCTAGAGGCATTGAAGTTCAATAATCATCCAATTTTTTTGGATGCTCCTCACCGTTTTCCCGCAGTACGCGGCGAAAAACACCTTCGTTTCCTGTTTCTTTGAACACCTGTCACGGCCACAGGCTCTGACCTACAGAGCTCAGACTTCAGTCACTATTGTGTGATCCTGGACTAAACATTATGGATTCATTTTTATGGAAAGACTCCACTCATAGCGCCCCCTACCTATACCCTGAAATGTCAACTTTGTGTGATTTTCATGCAACTTTGCCCAAAAATTCTAGGCTGATAAGAAGCATAAAATTACATTATCGCTATGGTGCATTTTCCATCTTGGCCAGCAGGGGCGCAATGAATGCTCAAAAAAAGACATTAAAATCTATAACACGCACGCCTCTGTCAGATTGACTTGAAACTTGAATCACTTATAGACTGGATGACCCGGTTACAAACATATTATAACGTAACGGTCGGGCATATAGCGCCACCTATAGACATGCGCAAACTTTACAATGGGGATAGGAAATTTACTTTGACTTTTATTTGTGAAACTTTGCACATTAATCCTTAATGTGCCCCTGATCATAAAAGTCAATCAGACCTATGCTCTATTTTCTACAGTTTTGTCTCCAGGAGCCTCCAAAGCTCCTATTCATAGTCTATGACATCTGACTCTTATTTCACAAATGTGAGATAAAAAGTCACTAAACAGTGACAGACTCACACCAAAGTTGGCCGAATTAAATATAATAATGTAAATATCAGATTCATAACTGTATTTTACACACTTTCAACCAAACAGCTCTACGGCGCCACCTTCTGTAAAAATCCAATGGAGACTGGGACAAGTTTACTTTGGAGTAGGACAATGACATTTACCACAGTGACAGAGCTGATGAAGACAAACATAAAACATAATTGGTGCAATGCTCCACGTCACACAGGAAGTCGGCCATTTTGGATCTAAAATCAGCCGCCACTGTGATTTCGTTTTTATTTTAACGAACTAGTCCTAGGTTTTTGGGCCCAGTGAGCTCAGACTTGACCTGCTGCATCTAGAGGCATTGAAATTCAATAATCATCCAATTTTTTTGGATACTCCTCACCGTTTCCCACGCAGCAGGCTGGCGAAAATCACCTTCGTTTCCTGTTTCTTCACAGACCTGTCACGGCCACGAGCTCTGACCTACAGAGCTCAGACTTCAGTCACTATTGTGTGATCCTGGACTAACATTATGGATTCACTTTTATATGAAGACTCCACTCTATAGCGCCCCCTACCATTCACCTCAAATGTCAACTTTGTGTGATTTTTACCAAACTTACACAATAAATTCTACGCGTGAGGAGATGCAAAAAATTACATTACAGGTATGGTGCATTTTCAATACTTGGCCAGCAGGGGCGCAATGAATGCTCATAAAAAGACCTTAAAATCTATATCACGCACTATTATGTCAGATTGACTTGAAACTTGAATCACTTATAACTGGATGACCCCGGTTACAAACATATGTCTAACATAACGTTTGGGCATATAGCGCCACCTATAGACATGCACAAACATTACAATGGGGATAGTAGATTTACTTTAACTGTTATTTGTGAAACTTTGCACATTATTCCTTAATGTGTCCCTGATCATAAAAGCCATCAGACCAAAGCTCTACTTTGTACAGTTTTGTGTACAGGAGCCTCCAAAGCCCTATTCATTCTGATTGACACCCTTACGCTTAGCTCACAAATGTGAGATAAAAAGTCACTAAACAGTCACAGACTTAAATTTGCCTCACTGATATATAATAATCTAAATATCAAAGTCTTAACTGTATTTACACAATTTTACCTAACAGCACAGTTGCGCCACCTTTTGTTCAAATCCCATGAGCAGTTGGACACATTCACTTTGGATTAGGACAGTGACATTTACCTAAATAAAAAAATAATCGTGCTGTAGTGCACTGTTTCAAAGCAAATGGCCACTAAACCGTATGTCCAGTTTTACTGGAATGCGCATATTGACAATGTTCCATGGCAAAAAGTTTGCTTATTATTGCATAAATATATGATTATGAAAGTGTAGGAAGTTTGTTTGAAAATTTTACATAAAATTTACCCAGTAAAGCATTATATGAGGAAATTTAAAAGTGACATAGAGTCTAGCTGTTCATTTTGTTCCTTACATCCTGAGACTTTGTCCCATTTATTTTGGAACTGTTGTTACACCCAAATGTTGTGGAAGGAATTTGCTAGATTTGTGATAAATAATGTGTACAAAGACTTTGTATTGTTTTATAAACATGTTATAACTAGATACCTGGAAAATAGTTGGTTCCTGGATAAGGTGTACATTATCAACTTATTGCTACTTCTGGCTAAATTTATTTGCATAAAAGCACATTTGCTAATCAAAAACTGAATTGTATGGTTCCCCAAAAAAAGTGCAGCTTTATATGGAATGTATCTGTAATTCTGACAATCTAAAAGCTAAAAAAAACTCTACAGATCTGTAACACTTTGTGAGTGAGTGAGTGAGTGAGTGTGTTTAACTTTTGATATGTTTAACTTTTGACATGCTGTATTTTACTGTATTATAAAGACGTGTGAATGCAAAATGTTTATGGCACACAGCTATGTTGAAGGTGCAGTGCGCAGCTTTTTGGACAAAAATTGACTTTAGTGGATGCATATTTTTGTGTTTAGATGCATTAGTTACAGTAGGCGGTTGATAGGGATCTGGTTATGCTTTGGGCAAGCTTGCATGGCCACGGAGTGGTGTATTTTATTTGGCTTTGGGGAGGGCCTGAACATGTTGATTTCCACAGAAAAAACCTTTCCTTTAGCTGATTTTGTTTATATTATGGCAAAATGTGCTGATCATCACTCAGAGGATCCCAAAGTGTGTTTTGGCTTTCTGATTCTACTGGGTTGTAAGGATGACTTTTCACTCCAGGAGGTTACACAATGTACATTTAATTATCATTGTTTATTCATTTATGTATTGTATTGCGTATGTTTTTTATTTATTTTTTTATTCTGTTTTTTTTCCCCCGTTTTTTTTTTTTTTCTTTTCTTTCTTTGATTTTATATATTATTGCATTGTTACCCCTGGTGTAAGTTTTCTGCTTGTTCAATATACTTTTTGCTTAATAATTAAAAAAAAAAAAAAAAAAAAAAGGTGAAATTGACCACAGTGACAGATCTCATGAGAACAAACCTAAAACGTTCTTCGCGCAGTGTCCCATGTTGGCCTTTTTGCCTCATTTTTTAGCTGTCACTTCGATTTTGTCTTTATATCAATGTATTATTTCTACGTTTTTGACCCCAGTGAGGTCAGACTAGAACTGCTGCATCTAGAGGCATTGAAGTTCAACAATCATACAATTTTTTCAGATTTTCTTCACGCTTTTCATGCAGCACGTTGATGAAATATATCTTCGTTTCCTGTTTCTTTCAACACCTTTCACGGTGTTTTAGTTGTCGGTGGGATTATGATGTAATTTGTAAATATATTGAGCGCCCTCATCAGGCCACATTTTGCACATGCACGGACTTACAATCCAAAATGTTTTCCATGTGGTTTTGATGTGCGTTTGTCTTTCACAGATTCCACAAGAAGAGGATTAAAGTCTCAGTGCTGTATAATAAAAATTATATGCAAATTCTATACAATAAACGTTTTATTTGCTTAAGGGACTTTGGCATTTTATAGTTATCTGGGTACAAGTTACACAAGGTAAATGCAAAAAAAAAACATGCCTATTGCACTCACGTTGACCACTGGACCATAACAATTATTTATTTCAATGTCCAGTATTTGTAGTTGTCACAGACTTAACCAGTCAATCTAATATCACATTGTGACAATGTTGACGTGTTAATTTGTGACATAAAACAAGATCAAACAGAATAACTGTTCTGTTATAGTGCACCGTTATTACAATCTTTCACTGGTAGTCTTAATAGGGCTCATCAGCGCGCATGTTGACTCTGCAATCAATGTGATTTTATGAGGACCAACAGTTCATATCGATACACATAAGTTGTTCTGGCGTGACAGTAGTGCGCACATCTGGCCACAGAGTGGCGCTGTGACGTAATTCACCATAGTTACCTTTTGTGACAAATTTTTAAGTGAGCAATGATATACGCAGAAATACTTAAACATGGTTAGTTTTGCTGCAAAACTCGTATTGCTTTATCCGAATCATCTGTTACAATTGGAACAATCACTACTTGACCTCTTTAAACTCGCATTAATTGCAGCGTTCACATGCGCTTACATGAGGCTGCTTAAGACTACCAGTGAAATGTTGTAAAAACGGCTCACAATAACAGCTCAGTTGTTCTGTTTCATTGATATTTGTTTGTCACAAGTTAACACGGCAACACGGTCACAATCTGACATAATACTGACTAAATGAATCTGTGACAAATATTAGTTCTGGACAAGTATCAGTGTGGAAATCATGGTTAGGTGGGTAAAGCTATGGCTTGAGATGTAAATGATTTTAGTTACGCGGGTTCGAGTCCCACACAGGTATTGTATTTTCTGAATTTAACTTGTGTAACTAGTCCCACACAGGTATTTTATTTTCTGAATTTAACTTGTGTAACTTGTGACCAGAATAACTAAAATGTATAGTTTTACTAAGATTCTACATAGAATAAATCAATTTGTCTTTTTAGGTGTGATTTGACTACAATTAAAAAATACAAACATATACACTCTGCTGTCTCTACTACTATTGGCCAACATATTGCCTCATTGTGATAATTGAATGAATTGACTTCTTTTGGCTGTTTTGCATTACCCCATCTAGTAACTTCAGGAAAATAGTGCATGTGATGTCAGCTTGGTTAGTTGCTAAAAGTGTAAGCAAAATCCTTGTTAAAACAACGCTTTTTTTTTTTTTTTATTTGAGGTATCACACAAACAAATAGGATTTAAGTATTAACATGCAATCTCAAAAAAAAAAACTGTTAATATAAAGAGTAACCATAACATGTACAACTATTTACATTATTCTAGCATGTTGTATTTTCAGTCGTTTTTAGAGCAGCTTTCCAGTAATGTGGCTTCTGTGTTGCTGCCCAGCTCCTCTACAGAGTCACTCTTTATTTCTATGGGTTCAGGTTCTCCAATGTAGTGCCTGATTTTTCATAGGTTTCATCCTGAGATAATGGCTGCTTACAGGTGCTGCGAGGTGTTCACAGGTGCTTGCTATGTCCATGTCTTTTATTGAAAGGGCTTTCTGGTCTTTAATGTCCACTGGCACCTTTGTAGCTTTTGACCTTTGCTGTGTTGGTTCTGCTAAGGGTTCTTCTTCATCTAAAGAAAGAGCATTTTGTGTAGATTAATATTGATTTAAAATTGTACAAGTTGTGAACACTGATAATTACCATTTGCAAAAAGTGATTCCAATATTTCATCATGTTTTTTTTTCAACTCTTTTAGGGTTTCTTGCTTTTGTTGTATGTCTTGTTCTTCTTCTTTGCTCTGATTTACGATGTGGTCAAAAGTTTTAATGAAAACCTCGCTGTAGTTCCTGAACATTTGTGTTTTCTCCATATTTGAGAGGTAAGGGTCATGCATTTGATACTGTAAACACAAGAATTTGATTATTTTATACTTTTCAATACAATTACACATTTCAGAGCAATATATAAGAATATAACATTTATGATAGAATATGTAATGTCTTTGACAAGGAAAGCGTAATTATTTTATGTAAGAAAAGTAGATCTACTGAATATCATCTGGATAACTTACATTTAGCAGAACTAATTTCTTGCGGATCTCATGGGAAAGTGGTCCACATGCAACAGGGAGTTTTTTGTCGGTGAAAAACGCCATTTCCATCCTACAAATACGCAAACACATAATTAATTCAGACAAACATCAACATATTACGTTCATACTTGCTTTTTTCGGACTATGTGTTTTATTGGGTCTGGGCAAAAAAATCTATTCAGGGTAATGGATAAAACGAATTTTTTTTTTGAGAAACTCGCTTTGGTTTTCCTCCAAATTTGCGGCACTTGCTTCGGCCTTACATCCTTCCATAGAGCTTTGTGAGCAGTTCTTGTCCTTTTGACGCAGTTACAGATATGTACACTAAAATTGTGATTTTTTGGTCCTCATAAAAAAAATTATTACTCACCAATTTCAGCCTGTGATGACTTTATGCCTTTGTGCCTAGGAATCTGTGCAATCCCTATGCTAACAACAGCCTACTGCCCACAGTAGCTTGCGCTTCCCTGCTTGTTCGTGCTTACTGACTTTTACTAATTGAAAAACGAATCCGGCGATTCTATAGTGTAGAATCAGAACTTCAAAAAGAGATATACCATGCACAGTAAGGACGCCATTTTGTGGTAGTGTTTAGTTAAAACCATCTGCAATGCTAAATGTGGTCCTTCGGCGTAGCGCGTTGCTCACACGGCACTTAATGATTTAAAAAATATCATAAAACGCATATTGGAAGCAACCACAGTACAGGACTTTAGTAGCTATAAAAACCTAAATGGTGTTAACAAATAAGAAGCGCTGCACCAGCTGCCCCCAGGGAGAGACAGATGAGTGTTGATTAGCTTTGTGGTGATTGTCGAGTTGTATGTGAAGTGGGCCTTTTCGACCAGGGCCCAGTTTACAACTGGCACTTACCAATTCAAAGAGAAGACACTGTCTGCAGACGATGTTACGCGCTAACTAGTCCTCTTCAGTTCGATTTGCGTGTCAGTGCCCTCTTCGAACCTCTACCCGCTATGCTGCCTTTTAACACAACTACGCATGCGCAGACCAAAATTACGTCTTTAAAACACGTTATTTGCAAGTGTAAAGTTAATAATATTTATTTATGTTGAAATTTATGAATATAGCTTGCAAAAGTTTGCCATTATACAGCCCAGAACGGCATATTTTTATTGCATTTTAATCTATCAGATAGCAGACAGAATTAGTTTAATTAGATTATTACTGCTTAAAAAGTAATAATTTCATTTTACAATCATTTGCTTTGCTGACATCTGTAATGCAATTTTGCCTTTAACAGTTTAACTTGTCTGTGTTTAATTATAATTTGAAAAGGGCTATGTAATTAATAATGTCGTTCATAACTACATTAGTAAAAATAAACAGATACTTTCAGATGCTTGCCTGTTTCATATGTTAGTTGAATTACACATCTAGAAATTAACTCAAAATGGTTTTGTTATTGCCTTATGATAAAAGTTTGTAGATAGACATAATACACAAATGACGTTCAATCAATAATCCATCACTGAAGACAATGCTAATTTCTTATTTAGATACATCTTGATAAAGAAAAATATTTAGGTAATAAGTAAATTGTTTGGCCTTTGTGTGTATAGCCTACACCATATATAATTTATTATTTTCATTTTATCATTTATAAATACTATGCTATCTTATTTTGGCAACATTATATAGTATGCAATATATAGTAATTACATAAAGTAGTATGGCATATACAGTTTATATCCTTTTTATTTTTGGGAACAAAATTACTGTATTGAAAAATAAGTGAACACATGGTTTCACTTTGTGCTCTGTTTAAAAACATACTTGTAAGTGGTGTTAATAACAAATCTTCAAAGAATATTTCAAAAACTATTCACATGAAGAATGTTTACATTTAATTTAATAATTTTACATAGTCTTCTTGTATATGAAGAGCCCTTAGCGAGCAGTTAAACATGATTTGGGGTGTGATTGCTCCCATTTCATTATGCATTTGCACTGTGCTGTAGGTATTCCTTTTTGTTTTACTATAAATTTACTATTTAGTTAAATAAATCTTCATCATTCCAACTATGACAACATTAAATTATTCCTTGTGTGAAAAGTATGTCATTTGATATAACTGATATAAGACCCATAGGTTTCATGATAAATACAGTAGATATTTTTCAGGTTTTTTTGTGCTAATCAATAGTCTATGTTATCCTTAGTGTTAAAACTCTTTAAATCTATTTCTGTTCTTCACAATCCACAAAGTTATAGAACCCACATAAAACATTTTACATGTGATCTTTGGACTAAAGACTACACAAAAAATCTGTTAACAGCGTTAATTACCCAACATGTCCTTTTTTTGTTATATCACTTATATTATGACTTATAACTACACTGTAAGTACACAAAATTGCTTTGCAGTGATTAAGTTAATGTGACACAAATTACTCCATCATCATTTTAAATCCAATTACATAATAAATAATTTACACATTTGTTTTAACTGTGGTGTAAGTGTATGTGTGTGTGTGTGTATATATATATATATATATATATATATATATATATATATATATATTATATATAATATATATATATATACACATATATACATTTATTTATTTAATTGTTTTAAAGTTAGTTTTATCTGAAAATGCTTTATTTTATCTATATAAACAATTTAGTTTCACATGAATCATGACCACGTTTGAAAACAAGTTAAAACAAACTACAAATAACAGAGGTAACGCGCAATTTTAAATTAAACCCACCACGAGACTAACAAGTATGTACAGTCAAGACTATACACAAGTATACACGTGTAATTCCATATGTGCCCAAAATAAGACAGACAGACACATTTTTCAATGCAAACATGTTTAATTATTGTAAAGTCATTTTTTAACATACTAGGAACTCACTTGTGTCTCTATAGTTTCTACAACTTTCACATTCACTTGGATTTTTTGTGCAAGGCTACAGAACTGCCTTCTTAAACCATCTTGTTGTCACAAGAACTGTCTAAGGAAAGAGAAGGTAACAATCAATTCATCATAAAATAATTGATCTGTGTGGAAAGAAATTACTAATTATATGTATGTAATTAAGTACCTTTACTTGTGCTCCTTCATTTTTAGTAGCACCTGTAACTTTTCAATCTCTTGATTCACATAGGCAAGACTTTTCACATTTGCTTGTAATTTTCTGTCATATCTTTTCATTAATATGCAGTGTTTTGTTGACATTTCTAACACAGCTTCTTGTTTTGTTTTTAAGGGGATATGTGGATCTCTCATCTTATACTGTAAAACCAGCAATTATTATTGTTATTTTTCCTAAAATTGTTCTGCATATTTTATAAAATTCTTCTGCATTACATTTGTCCTTTACTTAAGGAACTTACATTTAGCTCTTGTAGCTCCTGTCTGATTTCTTGGCCTTCCTTGGTATTAGCTTCAGGAAGCTTGCTTGGTGAAGGTAAAGCCATTTGGACAGCTGTAAAGAGGCATAACACAGACTTATTAAAAGCATTTACAGCCACAAATGTAACATAAATGAAAACAAACAAACCTTATACAGTAAATGGCAGCCACAAAATCAACTGAAGACACCACAATATTTCAATTTTGCTCCATTATATGTGTGCCTCTTGTAAAAGTGAATCACATAATTTGGTAAACAATGCTATATGCATTGTTTACAAAATTGGATTCACATGCAAATTAATGAGCTTGGCCAATCATTTATTTACACATTAATATTACTGCCCTGTCATTAACTTACAAAACAATGATTTTGGTCACTCATTGTTTTGTGCTATCTGCCAGTTTTAAAATGGAACTTTGGAAAAGAAAAGGAAAATTACTTATAAGATTATAAGGACATCAAATACTTCTTTTGGCCTTCCCACTGAAGACAGCCCCATGATAAGTAATTTGACTAGCACATTTAAGTAAATCTACCTTTAAATCTTCAATCAAACAATCCTTTCCAGAACCCTAAAAATATTTTTCCAAGTATTTCATTAATGAGTGTCATTTACACTATTCATTTTTAATCATCCACATTTTGGAATGTCATCATAGTTTTTGTAAAAAAACAACTCAAAAAACTTACTACAAGTCATGCTTTTTTGATGACTTATATGGGCTGCATGTTTCAGTCTACAGATTCAAGACTACATTCTACAGGCATGTACTTGGACACAGTGCTCCCTACATTACACATATAGGTGAAATTTGAATAATTTGTGTCAATGGGGAAGTTGTGCCACCCCCTGTTTCTACAGAACCATAGAAGAAATTGGTCATGTGATCATACATTATTTTACGTTTAGCCATTTCAGTCATCCTGTAAAGATGTGAGGCTGGTTGCATGAAAAATAAGAGCATTTAAGCAGAAAAAAATAGGTTTTTTCTTTCAAAAAATGTAGCTTGGTAAGCTACAATTTAAATCTATATAGTTAGTATGATGTTAGCTCAAATCTGACAAATGATGCATTTTTTCCAAAATGCAGGATCTGGGTAATTTGTAGGATGCACCGATCCAGCTTTTTCAGTTCTAACATCGATTTTGATATTTGGCTTTAACTATCTGCCGATACCCGATATCAACCGATACCAGTGAAAGGACTGAAATTGCTTCTTTTTCTTATTAAAACTTAATACATTTGGCCATATTGTGTTATTTAACTGATATTTATAGTGCAAGTCACAACTTAACAACTTAATCTGAATAAAATGCCCAGTATTATGAAACATTATGGATCAACACCACCCAGTAAAATAGTCTCATTATGTCCAAAACTATGAAATTTGCCTGGTTTAAGTTGTGCCACTGACACCACTTTAATGAATAATTGAAAAAATATGATTTTTTTGATAATTGTGTCATTTTATAATTTCTTTTTACACCAAACAGAGATAGGAAAATTAGGAAATAAGACCAAAATTCAAGGAAATTGGACTCATCAATCAGTTAAATTTGGCATTTAATTCTGAGTGGACATGTGCATGTTGTGCTCGGCCTTTTTTGTCTTTAATGTTAAATAACTTTATGTTTAATCAAAATCCAAGTGGAAAATGCATAATGAGTTTAACCTGCAGAAGATATCTGTTTCTGAAATTAAAATATACTGTTTTACTGTAATCATCCCAGTGCATTCGCTCCAAGAGCAAACTCTCCCCACATTTGGGACAAGTTGTGCCACAAGACAAATTTTTTTCAGAGAGCTGTATTTCTCAAATACTGTACTTCAGATCAAAAATGATTGTTACCAAAGATGCACCACATCCTGAAATTTATGTTCATGTTGTAGTTTGAAGAATTACTCTCATGGTGTAATTTTAAAGTCATATGAGGTAAAAACTGGCACCTCTTACTCTACTTTCCCCTACAGAAAGATGCATAGGCGCCGCCATTAACAAGACTAAACTATGTGGCCGCCTAGAGCCTCAAGTTTGATAGGGCTCGCACCGTCCTGAGTCAGACGTGATGCAACCTCACACACGAAGCACGCCAAACAGATAGAGCCCTGGCGATATACAAGCACCTGCTCTTTTGGCATAAGTGTTGTAGTACATACACAAATCTTGTTTCTATTGTTTAAAACTTCATACTTGCCCACTGCCGAAAAATGATCTGCTGCCCTGCTTCGCTGTCTCTCCCCATGTCCCTCCTTCCTCTACCTGGCGCTGTGCGTCTTTGCTTGTTCTTATGCTCTGCATTTTCCCTTTCCTTCAGTAACTGCTGCCGAGGAACTGCTTATCCACACTCAGCCTGTGTTTTAAAACACTAAAATAAACCATGGCGCACGTGCTAAAGGCGCTAAACGAGAAAACAACTTTCGTTGTCACTGGAATTAATAGGTCAAGTCATAAGAGCAATTACAATAAAGATAAACAGTAATGGAACAATTTTGAGTCCACATGTCTACTCTAAACAGTCTAAAGTTATAGTCAGTTTTCATTGTTTTAACTATACGTTGTATATTGCCAAAGTTATGACTAAAACCGCTAATCATGCATTATACCTACCTGTGAAAGTTCCGTTGCGGAATTAACTACAGCAATGCGCGATGCGTTTCTTGGAAACCAAACCTTGAAATTCAAAGCAATAAACAAATCAAGGTATCCAGCAAAACAAAAGTTTAGAAGGGGATTTTTCTCTCTGGCTTCATTACAGGGCACAGACGATTTGCTAAAAAGTCTGTCTGCATACCTGCAAGCTACAATTTCAGGACCGCAGTTTGACGTTACAATTCAGTCATGGAGTCTGTCTGCAAAACTGCAGTTTGCAGTCACGAGAACTTGCATTGTGAGACAGCAGATGTTGGTTCAAAGTAGGCCTTTTTCTACAAGGCAACAAATATGAGCTATTACAATAATTTATAGTTTAGATTAAAACTGTGTTAAAAGTTACTTCCAATTTCCCATTTCAATTGAAAGTAGTACATTAATACTAGTAGTACATATAAATTATAGTTTTAAAATCAAAAATAAGTTTGTAAAGGAATTTTGAAAAAAACAGGAAATTGAGTAGAGTTTTAAACGTTCTATCACACTAAGGAAACAAGGACATTTATATTTTTGTTACTATAGACATTATAAGGACCTTATGAACATCAATGTAACAAAATGAGTATGAATAAATTTTATGTCAAGAAGTGAAAACCTGTTACATTATAAGAGATAATAAATTTGTTATTCAAAGAAATTGCAACACTGGAATGTACTTTGTAAAATATTTAGTGAAATATTTAATAATATGTTCTTATCTTTGTGTTGTCTATTTTCACATGTCATAGGCACTTTAAATAAGTTTACCAATTATTTTAAAACTGCTGAAAATGGGACTTGTTGACAAATACATTCCAAATTGCAAGAAATTACATTTATTTCAGTCAAAATCTCCCTCAGACTCCATAACACATGGTCATGTTGAAGATATTCACTTATATAAAATATTCCGTAACATGCACAGTTTGACAAGTAATGATCAAGAATAGTTAATTTCAAGCAATATTTAGTAATACATACAAATAATAAATATTTGAGGGAAAAAAGCAATAGCCAAATGACTTCTTAGTCCAATTAGTGTTGAGGCACAAAGTTCATTTAGGGTCCTCACAAGGCTAGCTCCACCACTAAAAACATGAACATTGTCCATTGCCATGAAAGTATTTTCAGTCAATTTTTATATCTAAATATAAAACAACTTTTTAGGGTTTTTATTTTGTATTGTTTAACCAGTAACATTAGAATCCTTCATTTCTTTGCTACAAATCTACAGAGCAACAAAAAGTGCTTTTACTTTTATCAGTACCTTGTTATAGACACACGTGGCCAAGAACGTCACATTTAGGTTGTTTGCCAAAAGACACACTAGAGCTAAAATTCTTGCAAATGAGTAATACTGAGTGAGCTTCAAACTGGATTGCTGATTTCCATACAGTTAAATGTCAGGTTGGATGCAAGAGACAGTTATTCCCATTAATATCATTGGACTTTGCCATGAAATATTTCAAACATTATTTACAAACATAATAAGCTGTAATTTGAAGAGAGAATAGACCCATTTAACTTTTGTATTATAAAAATAAATAATTTTAAATAATGTTCATTTTAGCTGATCCAAATGTAAATGCAATAACAATTTAGAATGTTCTGGTAACATTTGAAACCTTGCAATAGACTGACTGTCTCTGAATTTATCAAAGTATGCTCAACATTCCAGATAATTCATTCATGTGCCCCTAATCTTAAAACCAAACCTTTTACTATATTTTAATATAGTTGTTGTAAAGGACATTTTATAAATTTCAAAAATAGCAGTGTTCTTACTTTATATTACCATTGAATTTACACCACCACCATCTATGAAAAGTTCTTCTGTTGAAATACATTAACAGCAACAAGATCCAAATATTTATTTTCCCTGTGAGTTTTATTCTTTAGAGCCTTTATTGTGTTTCTAAGATATGCATGGACCTAAGCTTGGGTAATACAGCTAGCCACACCACACATACTATTCACGTTTTCAGATTATTGGATTTAATACCTTCAGTCAAACAGTTTTACTTAAACTCAATATTTTCTTCAATTCTCCATAAACAATTTATTATACTTTATACTGTGAAATTAATGGTAACGCTATCAATTGCCAATGTACAAGGTTCTGGAGTGAACATCTTTTAAAAAACATCAAGAAACAAACAAAAAAAGGTTTAGCTACAGTAAAATAATACTATCATTATAGTTTGATGTTTGACTTATATCTTACAAGGACAGCTGCTTTCTTTGAAATGTTACATTGTTTTACTGCCTTTGAAATACATGTACACACCAGTTTGGCGCCCCGTTGTGGTGACAACTGTTATATGTGATGAGTGTGCTTCTCTTAAAACAACCACATTTCAAAAATTTCATTTCAAAGATTTATTCAATCAAAAAATTATCCCTAACAAACAATCTAGACAGAGATCTGGGCCTGACTCTCCCTGATTAGCTCACAAAACTATGCAAGACTTATTGCAGCGTAGGGTAAAACTGGCTGCTTGCCTCACCCTTGCCCAGATAAAGATACAAAATGAATATGCAAATGCTTAGGGTTCTTTGTCTTCTCAAGTTTCATCTTGGAGCTGTGGAGCCAAATTCCCCACGATGACCCTCCCTTGCTTAGAGATAACTGGTCATCTCCTGAGGTCATACATTCAACCTGAAAGAAAAAAAGACATCCTCCACAGCAAATTTAACTATTCTGAGCTAAGCTATACAAGTGAATAATTATTTTAAAGTAACTATGGATCTACATGTACACTTTCAGGTCAAACTAAGTTCAGTTAAAGAAACAAATGTTTGTCAATACTTGATACATCAAACATATGTGACTTAAAACTTTGAAAGAGTATATGCTTAAACATATATATGAGTGACATAAATGGTAGTAAAATAATTAAAATAATTGTGAGTACATGTTGTATACCTTCATTATTTATATAGAAACGTATACATGAAACTATAAAGCTAAAATAATTCCTCAAACACCCTCTTATGACCTCCACTAGAGGTCATCACCTCAAACAAAGTAGATTCATGCAGCCTCTGGTCCTCCCCAACATCGTCAACAGTCATCTGGGTATATTGTCCCTTTGGATCTGGCTGAATCACACTTTCTATAACCTTAAAACACAGGGATCGAATACAAGGGACACAACAACAACCTACAAGTACAATCAGAGATAATATGGCTAAAATGAAGTGATTATTGAAATTACTAGACCTTTCCATTTTCCCAGCACATTGTCCAGCCATTGTTCAAAAGGGTTATTTACTCCTGCTACTTCATGCATCTCCCTGGAAAGCATACGCAGTCCTTCCAATGCTTTAGTCACTGATCCATCAGAGGCTGTATTATTGGGGATAAAAGTACAACAAAGATTTCCAAATAACGAACAAACCCCTCCCTTTCTGCCAAAAGCATATCTAAAGCCATTCTGTTTGAAAAGCCACTAGAGATGTAGGATGAAGTTGTTCAGACAACCCTCAACTGCATCTCTAGTTAAATTATTCAGTCGTAACAAATTATAATAGATGTAGTTAATCCGATCTACATTCTTGTTAGGTGTAATAGGGAAAATTGCAGAAATTAGAGGTAAATTCTCAATCCAGTTGCAATTTGATCTACAAGTTTGTACTCATTTGGAACACCTCTAGGAACCCCAATTGCATCAATATAAGTAGGATTGCTTGTGTCTAATAAACTTGTCTTGCTGCTCTTTAGACCTCTGAGGGTGGGGCAGAGTCTTATTAATATGTCCCAGAGAGTGATGGGCATTATCAGCCTCACCATTGCACATGTGCCTGTAAAATTGCTTTCAGTCTATACTCAATTTCATATCTCCACATAGCCAATACAAGTCTCTCGAATCCTGGTGTATGGAACTGGATCTGGCAACTGCATCACATGTTCACACCAACTCTCGGTAACTCTCCCCACTGCAAAGACAATGATTACCATTTTTAGATTTAAAACAATGTAATTGGCTTGTGCTGGATTAAACATTGGTGGTTCCAATGGCTTTTGCTGAAGAGGATACACTTTTGACAATTCCCCACAACTATCCTTCTCCATATTATGACTATCAAATAAATTCAACATACAATCATACCCTTGAGGATCATCTGGATGGATTGGAGCAGGGTGAGTCTTCAAATTGGGCCTAGCAGAAGAACAAACTATACAATCTGTAAAATTTGTAGCTCTAGCCATGTTTTCATTGCCCAAAGCCACATGTTCCTATTTCATACCCTGTAGCCATTTCCCATAATTGCTGTACAGTGCTATCCTTTCTGGTTTCACCACATCTGCTGAATTCACCTCATTTCTATCTCATTAACAAAATTGATTCTGATTACTCCATCACCAAATCGCTTAACACTTGCATCAACTGTAATATATATGAAGGGTCTCTGGAATATCACAATAATCTTCTCAAAAGTTGTGTCAGATTTTGTATAGTTAACATCAGAGAACAGACCAGTTTTTATCTGGTGTGCTTGAGCTCTAGTTAATTTAATATGCTCTACATTTGATTAAGTAGAGTTGTATCCCTGTATACAAGTATACATCCTCAAATTCTCACAGTACAATCTATAACTTTTCAATGTACATCCTGCAATGATATCATCATCTCTGAAACTGCTGACATGGATTTGGTGTCTACAGTCAAGAACTGAACATAAATCAATGATATGTACTAAATGACCCTTGGTATACTGTATTGTCATTTAGCATGCTTGTTACAGTCTACTATCAAAGATGACCTTGAGTCCGATTCAAAGAAATGTTTTCTGACTGGATTTGTACATATTCTGAACTATGTCACATATGAGATGCAAGACAACCAGAAGGCTCACAAACATAATTCCCATGTCACATATTTCCTCTTTTGTTTGGGAAAAACCCAAACATCCATAACAGCCATGTAACGTGCGTGTAAACTTAACCTTCACGAAGACCGTTCTATTGGATCAGTACAGGACGAGACACTTAAGCTTTACTCCACATCTGAAGTTGTAAACCAAACGTCACTCGGAGCAAACTACACCACTACAAAATATAAAAACAGAGAAAAAGAGAAAAACAACAACACTCAACAATAACAAAAAAAAAAAAACAATGTTCAAGTGTCCGCAGATTGGTTTGCGTTAGATTAAACTACTTATGTCCTTTTCCTTCAAGCTGGACTGCTTATTAGTCCATGCACTACTTAAATGGTTCTGTCCCCGTGGCTCAACCATTTCCTCCGTAGCACTTCAGATAAACTTCAGATGGGGCCCAATCAAAACCTCTTCTGTTGTGGTCTGCACTGCGTCCTCCACTGGGAAGAAATACTATGCACCATATACCTTAATTGATCCTAATAAGGTTTATATTGCAAATTTGGTAGCAGTACAATTCTGGCACAATGTGGACTCTGGAGAAGAATCAGATTACCAGTGAGACTTCATATAGTAAAACCTTTGATCATACTCACTAATAGTCGACTGCCAAAGTCCAGGATAGGGCAGCAGCCAATCAGGCGTGAAGTAGCATAAATCTGAGCCAATTTTTTTAAAGTGCCTTCAGAGATTAACAAGCATTTGTTCTACCTTTCCAAGGCAGTGCTTTGGACTAAGTGCCATTATCAAACTAATCACATCAGCAAAACCATATGAGAATATATGGTTATTAATATATACAGTTCTGTATGCTTTGCCACTGGATACACCTTAATCTAACAGAAATATCAACAATAACAAGCAAATATTTTACCTTGAAGTCTGGTGATCACGTCATGCAAGTCAATGACTACTCCAGAACTGCCAAATGCTGGTTGACATTACCTGAGTCAGACAGTTAGATGCCAACATGGCAAACAGGCACATCATAGGCCGTTAACTTGAATGAGCCAGACTAAAAGCTCATCCAATGCAGCTTTGGGGACGGCCCATAGGCAAAACTGGCTCCTATGGACTTCTCACAAACCAGTGTTGTCCTGACAGCTCCTTTTCCTTATAAACTCTCTACTCTTGCATGCAGCAGCTCCTGAGCCTGTGTTATTACATCAAATGTGAAAAAGTTAGTAGATCACTTGTAAATGGATCATTGTCATGACAAATGCTCCATGAGACATAAGCTGATAACCAGCTACATGTTTGCTACTTATCTGTGCTTCATTACCCTGCAATGAGGAATTTCCCTTAGAGTGCTCTGCCATATAGCAATGGCCACAGATAAGGCAACTACAAAGCCTGGATCAACCTCTGAATCAATCATATTGTGTTACTGAAGTATTCTTGCTTCATAAAACTATTTATTCAAGGCAGCTAAATTCACAAAAAACACTCCTGGTTAGGCAGGCAGAATATTTGTCACTTACTATCTTTGACCAATTCCAGCACAGACACAATCAGCCATTCTATGCTGTACACAGGGAAAAGAATTAATACAAATTAAATCAGGACATTAAAATCAATCATTAATGTGCTCACTATAGCATCTCTTTTTGTAGAAAACTGAACCACAGTTGACCAACAATAACTCTGTATACAAAGTTTGTCCAGATTGCAGAGTGTTGAGATAAGAGATCAGAATTTGATTTGTTTAGTTGTAAAGTTTAGATTAACAGACATGTGGCTGCCCAGTAGTTGCTGCAATCAACTATATTAATCCCTATAGTGTGGTATTGAATGTGAGGTTGAGTCAGCACCTGTAATACCCTTGTCTGGCGCAAAGGGGACAAAGTGAAAGAAGATGAGGCCACAAAACCTGTCACTGTATGATTTGTCAAAATGATAAGCCGGTGTCCCATCACTAGATGAGCCACCTGTTTGATGGTAGCTGCTAATCCAGCTGCATATTTTACACACTCTGGGGCTTGTGCCTCCACACCATCTAAACCAGCACTGGTGTACATGAGAATGGCCCTGCTGCCTTCAAGATTATGATACAACACTCCATTAGCAGTATTATTGTTCATTGACACATCTAAGTAAAAAGGCTGCAAATAATCAGGT
>CM076396.1:11152302-11590810 GCA_038363315.1 Mugilogobius chulae | reverse complement strand
ATATAAGAAGCAGTAGCTGAAGTCACAGCCTGGGTCAGAATGACACTATAGACTTCATACATTTTGGGTTTGGACAATTAGGCTTCAAAAGCTGAAGCTAATTTATTTAAAAATAGTTATAAGGACCTACATTAACTTTATAAAGTTTAGGCGGAGCTTGTTAAAAATTCCTCTTACAGTAAATTATGGAGAATGTTTGAGGTATTTTTTTTGTAATTTGTATTTAATTAAAAACTGATTCTGATTCATCCCAGAATGGTTGATTTGACTGTAAATAAGAGGATTTCGATTAGATTTTTATCTAAAACATGTCAAGGAGGTTGAGAGTTGATTTTTAGCAGATGGGCAAGAATTAATTTTTGTTTGTTTGTTTTTTTGTGAAGCACTTTCACAGACAGAGTCACAAAGCGCACCACAGTGCACTAATAAAGTTTGACTTATAACTACTTTTAGAACTTGACCCTTTGACCAGACAAAGCTCTGGGGACCCCCTGGAATCTCAGGCGCCCGCCCCCCAGGCTGGGAACCACTGCCCTAACCTGCATGTTATTGGTTTGTGAGGAAACCGGAGTGCCCAGAGGAAACCACCCAGGCACGGGGATGCAAACTCCAGACAGAAAGGCCTGGGCCGAGCAGGAATTGAACTTGCAGCCTTCTAGAAAAGGTAAAAATAAATAAATAAAATTTAACTTTTGGAACCATCTTATGTAGAATGAACTTTGTCCTCTAAACTAGGACTGTTATTTGCTGCAGTGTGTTTTATATTTTTTTTAAGTTCCTGTAAAACTTAAGAGGTAGAGAGGTAAATGCCTCCCCCTTCGTTGTTTTATTCAAAGAATAAAACAACAAAACGAAGATGGAGATGGAGAGAGGGGCTCTTTCTGCATAACGCATGCAAAGTATATAGGGCAGAAAGTGACGTTGACCAAAAATCCCTCTATAAAAATAAACCATCAACTCTCTGACATGTTAAAGATAAAAATACAGTCAAACAAACCATTCTGGGATGGATAAATATATATATATTAACAATATCCCATAAATTCCCAAATTCTTAGATAGGACTTATTAATGTGCTCTGCCTAAACTTTTTTTTATCAATCCTTAAATCTAATTTTTGAAGTTTAGTCAGGCGTTTTAGGAAACTTGGCCGGAACAAAGCACAATATCAAACTTTCTTGTCCCAGAATCTAGCTTCATACACTTTTCATCTGTAGTCCTGGGGAGGAGAGAGAGGAGGCGCTATTGGACATGTTTTTAGTGGTAGGAGAAACTGGAGCACTCTGAGGAAACCTACACAGACACAGGAAGAACATGCAAACTCCACATACTGTAGAAAAGCCTCAGCCAAGAAAGAAAAGTATCGCACAAACAAAACTCCAGCTGTGTTTTTGACGAGGAAGCAAAAACTTAAAAGTCAATTTTCTATGTCACAGTGGGAGGAGTAACTTAAACTTCCTCTGAAGTAAAAGCAGTGTAGTAACAGCAGTGAGATAAACACAATAATGATGAACGTTTGTTCTCTAATTGACACACAAAAATACTTTAATTCTGCATCAAACTCAGCTCAGTGCTGTGTTTTTAGGTTGAACAATTATATTCACAGTAATTCAGAGGAAAAATGACCAAACACAGACAGAAAAAAATGTCCCTGTGTTGTTGTCCGGCCCTTTTGGTGCACTATAAGACTGCCCTTTTGATTCCCATTGTTTTTAATAGATTTTTTGGTCTGATTATAATCCTGCATATAAGCCTAATATCCATTAGGGTAATATTTAAATTTATAAATGGAAAATAGACACATAATATGGGGTACTTTGGACCAATTAATTCATATTTTACAGTTGTAAACTTATTTGTCATTTTGTACTACAATATGTATACAGTATATCCTCACCAAGCTTCAAATTGTTTGGGGCCTCAAATTGAAGTGACGCCAGCCCTCTGCTGTCCCCTCTCTCTCCCTCTCCAGTGTTGATCACAGTCGATCAGCTTCATCTTCACGCAGGATTTTATGAACAGAAATAATAAAGCCTGAGTTTTTTGAAAGAACAAAAGCCTCATGTCACAAGCTTCTACTGCTGCAGTAGTTTGCATGATTAAATCTGCAGTTGTATAAGTTCATCAGTTGTTTGTGGCTATGACTCAATGAATATGTGTTATTAGGACTGCAATTTGGGGCTGTCACCACCAGATGGTGCCCTAGGCAACCGCCTATTTCTCCTATGTCCAGAGCCGGCCCTGGTATGTTGGTATGTAGGTATGTACCCCAGTTTTTACATTATTTTCAATAAGAATTTGCTGTCTGCAAGATGGCCGCCGCAACTGCCACAGCAACAGGCTCCACGGTCTCTCTACTCAGGGAAAGGTAAAAAGTAAAAGTATAAAGTCACCAGAATTTGTAATACTCAGTAAAAACACTTTGTTAATTATCACTTCTGCTTCTAATTACAGGTAAGTGCACCTTCCAAATAAAGATAAACAGGTTATAAACAGGTCTTTTGAAAGCATCTGTCATAATTCTCATTCAACCAAAGGTATCCCACTTTTACATCTACTTGCACATAATTCTGTCAGTAACTTCAGTCTGCATCACTGACTCTTCTCCTCTCTGCTGCACTTCAACATTTGACCCCAAAATACGCCTCCCTACTTCCACCTCGGCCCGGGCTCTCACTTCCTCTGTGTCGACTCTACTTCAGCCTCCTGCCTCCGGTTGAGCGCCTTTTGTGACGACAAGGTGCAGCTCTGCGGACTTTTCATCCTCCTCTGCCTCTCCAAACAACCAGGTAAGAGCAAAAACAGGTCTCACACGCAATATTTAAACATTTTTACATATTAGGGCTTGTGCAGGTGTTGCAGGGGCGTCATAATGTGTTCACTACAAAAAGTTTTTAGGTAGTCTTGGTTAAAGCGACTACAATTTTTGTCATTTAATTCAGATTAGAGTAAATTGCAAATGTTTTGTAGCATATTCATTTGTTTTAAGACATTTCCGGCTGTTACAAGAGCTTGAATCAAATGTGAGAGTAAAATGTCTACTATCACTGTTGGCTAATAAAATCTCATTTTCTGAAACACTGCAAAAATAGATTTCAAGACAAGCTAAAGTTGGCTTGATTCTAGGGTTTGAATCTAATTTCAAGCATTTTGACTCATTTAACCTTGATTTATTGTGGAGACATTGATTATTTTCCTTGTTTCAAACTGTTTTGAACTGATTTCAAGACATTGATTCTATTTTAAGCCAAATTATTTGCCAGTGGGTTATGAAAACTGTTCTTACCTCATTGGAAATGTTTGTTCTTATTTTAAGCCAAATTCTCCAGCAACCAGTTAAAAATTTGTTGAAACCCAGTGAAATATTCTACATACACAAGAAATTAAGTCATACCCAGTTAAAGCAGCTCAAATCTGGATTAAAATTCTCTTTCCAAGTCATTTCAAGCAAGTCTAAATTATAGTTTTTGCAGTGAACAATGCAGAAAACGGCCTCAAAGCAAATTTTCTAGCTTCATCAAGTAAAACCTCCATAAAAGGCACAGTGTAACTTTTTGTCCAAGAATAAACTTGAATAAAAGCATGTTTTTATCATTTAGATGTATTTGTTACGCGGCACGGTGGCAGAGCGGATAGCGCTCTGGCCTCACAGCAAGAAGTCGCCGGGTTCGATTCCCGCACGGCCCGGGACCTTTGTGTGTGGAGTTTGCATGTTCCTCCCCGTGTCTGGGTGGTTTCCTCCGGGCACTCCGGTTTCTCCACCAACTGATAACATGCATGTTAGGGAACACTTGGTGGTGGTCGGAGGTTGAGGCGCCAGGTGTTAGGTGAATCGCCTCTGCTGAGTTGCCCCAGGGCAGCTCACTATCACTGAGTGGGAGGGGAGGGGTTCATCTCACTGTGAAGCGCTTTGTGTCTGTGAAATGCGCTATACAAATAAAGATTACTTACTTACTAAATAAATAATAAAAATCTGCGTTTTTAACAGAACAGAAAGATGGCAAAGAGTACAATGAACTTACCTTTGGAGAGAGCCTCCGGGCCGCTGCACCTTTTGTGCGCCGCCACTCGCTCTTCCGAACATTAAATGCAAAGCAAACAAAAAAAACCCACATAAAATAAATCTTACTTTGAACAAACTTGCATGGCCACAAAATGGATTTATAATTGTCTTGAAGGAACCTTACTCGTGTTTGTTTCTATAGAAAAGTAGCTCCTTTAGCTGATTTTACACATATTATGACATATTTATCCTGATTCAGAATGTCCCAAAGTATGCACTGTAAAAACTATATATCCAGATTTGCTTAAAATGATTTGGAATGACAATTTTAACCCAGGTTTCACTAGCAAGGACCACACCACATCAGAGAATGCAATTAATATATTTATTGATGATTGTTGATTGATGATTGATTGATGGCTGGATCGGGGAGACTGTGGGTGGGGGCTCTGTCTCAGCGATCCGTTCAGCCGATTCAGGACCCCCCCACCTGTAGATGGAGATGGTTTCAGCAGGAGGACAGATGAGATGTGGGGTGGGAGGGTGAGTTCAAGAGATCTGAGACAAGACGTGTTGTTAGGAAAGGGCGGTTTAAGTAGAGGCTTCTGGGTAATTGGAGGTGTGTCCGAGAAGACGAGCAAGGCGTGGTTTCCTGGTGCGAAAGGGCTGTGGTCCTGCTCCTGAAACTTTGTTAATTTCATTAACACCCATTGAGCTGTTTTATCTGGACAAGATTTGATTGCTTATGTACTGTAGAATATTTCACTGGTATCACGACATTTTTAACCGGTTATAAGAGAATTTGGCTTAAAACAAGAACACAAAATTGTCAATGGGGTAAGAACAACTAGGGCTGCAACATTGGCAAAAAATGTGTCTCGAAATAGGACATAATAATGTCTTGAAATCAGTTTGAAACCCTTTGAAACAAGGAAAATAATCTATGTTACTTCAATAAATTGAGGTTAAATGAGTCAAAAATGCTTGAAATTGGTTGAAATCCAAGAATTGAGCAACTTTAACTTGTCTTGAAATCTATTTTTTGCAGTGTGGTTTTAACTTTCTAATACTACTAGATTGTGTAGAAGACTTTTCACCTCCAGAAAGTTACACAGTTCACCTTTAAAGATAGGGTAACTGATATTCACACTGCAAACACTATTTAGGCTTTATTAAATCTGACAACTTCAGCTCATAAATCCTTCGACACATGATTAATATCATCATGTATTCAGTTTTTGTTGCAATTATGGCTTAAAAAAACACTTCTTACAAACAGCAAAGTGAAACTAAAGTGGACCACCGAAGCTCAGCCAATCAGAGAGCTGCATTCAGCTCCTGATTATTCATTATTATTCAATCCAGACAGGACACAGTGGTCTCATTTTTTCACAAAGTGCTGCATTTATCACAGACTTTTTAGTGGAAAATACAAAGTTGACTAATTCACAACTAAAAAATGTAGTTACCTGCGCTTTAATTATTTACTTCCAATAATAGTAGCTAATTTAGTAATCGAATAATCATTTGCTTGACTGTGCATGAGCTGAGAGAAGAAGCTTTAGTTAGCAGACAAAAGAAAATTACTTCACAATGACACAAGACACGTGTGTATTTAATGAGGAAAAAAATGTTGTTTTGCTGCAAAAGAGAATATCTGGGGCAAGTTAAAATGCAACAAGACCATATTCTCTTGAGTATAAGTAAAAATAGACTTTGTGTGCTAAAGAAATAAGCAAAGCCACCATAAATACATAACTTATAGTAACTTGTAGTGAGAAAAGAACTTGTTTGTCACCTACATAAAGTAAGAATATCTTTATCCATTGGCTTAATAGTTTATAAAGAGATAAAATGTAAATGAATTAAAGACATTTGAACCTGCCTGAACATTATTTTTGCAGTGTTGGTCATGAAACTTTGCAACTTAATCAAACTAATCCAGCAAACAAAAGAAATAATCATCAGAGTAATCACAAATAATCATTAGTTGTAGCATTGAGAGACAAAAATACAACACTTTTTTTGTTAATATCTGACGCTAAGTGCAAAACTTCACATTAGAACATGCATTATTAACTTGAATTTGCCTTAAAATTGCTTGAAAAGTGCTTGGATTTTTTTTTGCAAAGACGTACAAACAGTTTTAGAAGTCGTATGTTTACCAAAATGACAACTAAGCAGAATTTCCTTCAACTACAGATCCTCAAAGTGATGATTATGACAAAATTAGTCCGTTCGTGACTTGTTGCAGCCTTTAAAAGCGTTCAGATTCTTGGAAATGTCTTTAGTGTGTGATTATCAAGCTTATTTCTGGCAAAACTTGGAAACGAAAAGCGACAAAAGTGGCGGTAAAGCTTCCTGATTTACTTCCGCTCCGGTGCGTCGGTGTGAATTCAGAAAAGTGCCGAGTCCAGATGCGAGTTTCTGCGAAGCTATAATGCTAAAGTCGTGTTTCGATAAAGGGAAGTTTGGGTTTAAGGATCTGTTACACGCTGCGTCAAGTTGCACTGACATTCGATAGCTTCCTCAAATGCATATTATCACTGTTGAATCTGAAATGTGTGATAAATGTCGGTGTAACTATGGAGATTAAATGGAAATAATCATCAATCTCTATAGAGACAAGTCAGATCTGTGGAAAAAAAGTAAAAGGTAAACAGCCTGCAGAGTTCATTCCTTACACCAGGACTACTCAAACCTACAGGTGCATTGCATAACCTTCATTTTTGAGGTCACACAAAATATCTTCAATACTAAATGTTACTACTGTAGTTTTAGTGACGATAAAAGAGCTAATGTTGTGGGAAGAAAAAATAGAAAAGGCAAATAGCTGATCCAATAATAATGAATTTCTAATGTTTGAAAGATGGATTATGTTAATAAATAAACAGCCCGCATAATGGCAGAGACGGCAATGTAATTTCAGTTTTTACATTCTTCTAACAATGGCACGACGGGTAGCTCTCTGGCCTCAAAGCAAGAAGGTTGCAGGTTGGACTCCTGCTCGGCCCGGGCCTTTCTATGTGGAGTTAGCATGTTTCTGGTGTGGTTTCCTCTGAGTACTCAGGTTTCCCCACCAACCAATAACATGCAGGTTAGGGATGCTTGGCGGTGGTTGGAGGTTGATGCGCCAGGTGTGAATCGCTTCTGCTGAGCTGCTCCAGAGCTGCTGCTGTCACTTGAGTGTGGGGAGTTAGTCTGCGAAGCACTTTGGAAGACATGTCTGTGTAAATGTGCTATAGAAATTAACCATTCATGCAAGAACAGGATTTTAAAAAGTACATTTTGCACAATTAGTGTCAATACACCAGTGCAAACTGTCACAGTGGCTGCCTGATGTTCTATAATTATAGTGCTTTATTCCACAAAATTCCATATATATATATATATATATTTTATTTGAATTAGGACAGTGCATATTAATCAATGTTTCAGCAGCAGCTTCAACATAAATATGCCGGAATTAGCAACATTGCTAAATTTCATCCGTTGTCCTAAGGCAGGATAAAACAGTTAAACATACAATACATAAAACACACATTAACATACACAACACATTTTAGACATTAGAATACATCTACAATATAAACAACAGGCCAGAGTCTAAAGTGCCCAAGAAAAAAAGTATAGTTCATCTGTGGCTGCAGGACTGGTTTGTTTTCAGCCATTGTTTGAGAGATGTTTTGAAGTTTGGATAATTAGTACAGTTTCTAACCTGCTCTGGCAGCGTGTTCCATAGTTTTGTGCCTCTAATAGACACCACTGTTTGGCTAAATTTTGTTCTGCGCCTTTGTACATTACAGTCTCCTCTCGTCATTGCCCTGGTGCCCATTCCAACAATGTTTTTTTTACTTATAAAATCTGTTAACGGGGGAGGGGCAAGCCCATTCAGAACTTTAAACACCAGACAGGCATCCGTGTCATCTGTTACACACATTAACAGATGACACGGTCAAAAAGAATTGTCCTCCAAATTAGCAGCACCTGGTGGAAGGAAACCCCGCCTTATAAAGGTAGGACCAACAAGTGGGTCAAAATAAAGTTACAGTACTACATAATGACAGGATAAACACAAACCTACAGCCGATGTGTCCTTTAAAGTGTGTATAACAGGTAACACTGCATTTTTCAGTCAAATCTAATAGTAGAAAGGTTAAAAAGTTGTCAGCTGCACAGCATTTTTGAAGATCGACACATTTCAATTCTCATCCAACACTTTATATTTCAATCTGAAATTTTACTTTGGCGTTGAAAATGACCTGTCGGATGAGAGTCGTTTCAATCTTCAAAAACACTGTCCAGATGACAACTTTGACGCCTTTCTACAATTACATTTTACTGAATCATGTAGTCTAACTAACCTGTCATATGCACTGTAAAGGAAACACAGGCTATTGTGCAAAATGTACTTTTAAAATCCTGTTGTAACATTGCATCCTTCTCACAAACTCAGCTGGAGTTTTGTCTGTAAGATGTTGTTCTTTCCCCTCTGAGCCTCAGAAAACACTGCTCTGAACCTCTTTCTACCATGAATCACTCCTTCTGAACGAGGAATTACACTGACTTGTTCATAAAATATAATGAACATAATTATATTTAACGTGTTTGCTTGTTTTCTCCCGTTTTTGGCCACATATGACATATACAGCCATAACTCCACATCTAATTCATTTTCATTACAATTTAACAAAAGGTCAAATCTTGTAGCACTTTTATTTAGTTAAAGGCTTGTTTAAACTCAAGGAATCTGTGCCAGTTTTGCGTAAACTGTCTTTGCATCTTGGAGCTTTCATCTGTTTTACTTCATGTCACTTTTATTCGTCGATTTCTCCATAAAATGCTGCAAAACTATGACGTGTAACCATGACTACAAACTTCTCCTTTATGCCATATCAACAGTTTCCTTCGATTAAACTGCTTAGTGCGACCTTTCCAGCACTTTAGACCCAAGCAGGCCCGGATTACTGACGTGCATCTTACCCACTGATAACATTAGCAGCCACTCCACGTAAGATTATTAAATTAGAGCCAAAACAGACTTGTGCAAAGGGAAAGAGAGAACAGGACAGGACAGTCTTGTGATGTGGCTGGCAAACTGTAGAGACCTTTTCCTGGGCCAGATGTTGCCGCTGCAGATGGAGGTAACACAGTTTAGATTATTTTTCTGATCAGATAGCATTTAGTAGTTAGCATCGTGTGGGAAAATTGCGTTGTGACTTGCCTGGAGTGACTAATATGGTGACAGAGGAAAGGCAGTGGTTTTGTTGCGCGCCAGAGAGGAAGTGGTGTAACAGTCGCAGCAGCTAAAAACACGTTCGAGGCTAATTCAGAGCTACAATGAGGTGTTGGGGGTGAATGAAAGGTTTTAAAGGAGATGTAAAGTGTAAAATTCACGTTTCAGATGTTAAATAGTGTCTCTCATCATTAGTTTACTCAAAGTTGTACTTGGTTCATGCATGTTTGAGTAATCGTGTGCAGCTGGTGCTCGAGTGCTTAAAAATCTGCTGTATGTGTCAATCTGTGCACGGGACGTCAGTTGGCTTGTTTATATTCAAAATAGCCAACTTCTGCACTTACAAGCATTTCCTGTTGAGTTCATTTCTATGAGGTTTTCGACGCACCAGCTTAAAATGAATAAATACTTGAAAGATTAGACAGTGAACGGTGAGTTGTGGGAAAAAAATATTTCACAAAAACGACTCTTGTGTGTTTAAAAAGAGACGTGTTTGTGGCTAAATGCTGACAGGAAATGCTCATAAGTACAGAAGTTAGCTATTGTGAATATAAACAATCCAGCTGACAATCCGTGGACAGAGCTGCGAGTATACAGCTACAAGTATGGCATAAAGGCAGAGTCATTGCCCACTTTGTACAACCGGAAGCACACTTTACCTTTACTTCTTTTACATTGTTAAAATTTAAATCAAACACAGACGAAGCTAAAATGTTAAGCACAAAACCCTGCAAACAGATAAAAACAAAGCAATTACTAGTAAAGTGAGCCGTAAATGCAAGATTAAGCTAGTTCCGGCAGCTAACCCTTAGCTTGAAACAACGCTAATTAAGAGGTTATGCAGGTGACATGACATTATTCTAAATGTTCATGCTGAGTGAGAGTTAATGGAGAGAAAGGACATTTTCTCTTGTAAGAGTTCAATAAACAGCTAAAACGGGAAAAATAAACTACAGTTTGATAACAAATTTAACCCACAACAAGTCTACTGAGCACTGGGTTTGAAACTGACATGTAAACAAAGAAAATCAAGTCAACAGTTGTAGCAAAGCAGATAAACAACAAGACTTTCGCTTCTCACATTTATCAGACATTGAAATCACACACAGTTGAACTTATTACCTTTTTCTTCTTAAAAAATATGTTTTTGAGTTTGTTTGTTGCAGTTAAAATGTCCTAAATCATCAACTGTTGTTAGCAGACAAGCCATTGCCACGGCAACAAAGAAATACATTGAAGAAATGTCTGATAAACGTGAGAAGCTAAAGTCTTGTTTATCTGCTTTGCTACAACTGTTGACTTGATTTTCTCTCTTTACATGTCAGTTACAAACCCAGTGCTCAGTAGACTTGTGGGTTGAATTTGTTATCAAACTGTAGTTTAGTTTTCCTGTTTTAGCTGTTTATTGAACTCTTCCTTTCTCTCCATTAACTCTCAGCATGAACATTTAGAATGATGTCATGTCACCTGCAGAACCTCTATTGGCAAGTCTTTGTGAGATACTTTCATAAATATAGATAAATAATATTAATGATACACTTACAAGTAATGATTTTTAAAATATGTAATTTTGGCCTACCCATGTGTAGTTGCTCTAAAAGACAGACAAGCTAACATGTTAGCAAACTTAACAGAGCTAAACAGGAAGTGCAGTGCCAAGAATGGTGAGCTGGGCAAACTAAGGTGAATAGTGAACATTAAAAACTAGTGTTATAATAGAAGTTATGCAGACGACATCACGGCATTCTAAATGTCAGCAGTGAGTGGCGAAAATGAATGAGAGTCAGTAGAGAAAAAATAACTTTTTCTCCTGTAAGGACTCAAAACAAACAAACAGCAACAAACTGATAATAGATATAAACAACCACAGGTACTGCTGAATACTGAGAGTGAAATTATAAACTATTACAATATGAGTAAAATGTATTATGCAGTATCTTAGTTTTATATTTTATCATGGGCATATCTAAGCTGAGTTTAGTCTTTTTGAGTCTTCCTGTATTTTCTCTGATAATGTATTTTGTATTTGGTAATGTGACATTTGACAAGTGTAAGTTGTAAATTGTGAGTTAGTAGCACCACAAACAGAGGAAGTATCAGGAGTTGTGAAAGAGCTCTTCCTCTTTTGTCAGACTTTTGTGACAGCTGCAACTCTAAGGCCAGTCATCACATTTTAAAAGAGAGTTTGAAGGATTAGGCTTTTATAATACTGTGTTTGATACAATGGTGGCAATTTCAGATGTTCGAAAAGTTGCAGCAAGCCTCTCCTGAAGTCATTTGTCTTTGTAGCTTTGGCTGGTTTTGCGACTTAGCTTATTATTTTACATCATCATAATTCTATTTTTATCTTAGAATGGGTCACTACAGAGAAGGGGTCACTACTAGAACAAAAAGAAAACCACAAACACTTCCTGTAGCATCTTTTAGGTAATCGCAGCGTATTTTTTAGGCTTAGACACAGTCCCTGGGTAGAAAACGTTTATTTAAGAAGAGGTGATAGTGGATCTGTCTTTTATTAACATGTTTTAGGAGAAAAAACCTGATGTGGCGTCTTCTCAACACAAAATGTACTAGTACTACCAGTAGCAAAGTATGACCCTTCAGTTACTAAGCTTGAATCGTGCTTAATAAACTTTTTGTTAATGCTGTTTGAAGCATAATTATTATTAGATGTGTGTGTGTGTCATGCTTGTTAATCTAATATTGACTTAGTTTGGCAAGATAGTCTTTGGGGTAAATATTTATTACCCCAAATATATTTGGGGTATATATATTTATTATTATTATAGTTTTACAACAGTTAAAACTGCTTAAATTTTACATTTTTGAACCTGGACGGCTGCTTTAAGGTTGAAGCTATTGAGCTGAAAAATGACTTATTCATAGAACACTTGTATTAAAAGCAGTGTGAAAATAAATTCTTCTGCAAGTTACATTCTTAGCAATGATTTTAAGGAGTCCTTTATTCAACAACATGTTTTTACAGGTAGTATGCGATGTTTTTTATATATATTTTATACATTTTCTCTTTTTGGTCAGTAAAATATATCTTGATGTATTATATTGACAGAATTGTATTAGGACATACACTAGGCCTACATGTATTGGGATGCGTGTTGTATCAGAAAGCTCTTAGCAATACCCAGCCTTAGTACAGTCAGGTGTCAGTAAGAAACATTCAGAACAGAACAGAAACAGATTCATTGTCATTGTCACAGAGTACAACTAAATTACATTTGGAGTGAGCCGCTGGGCTGCTGCACCTTTTGTGCGCCGCCACTCGCTCTTCCAAACATGAAATGAAAAGCAAACATACAAAAACACACAAAAAACACACACAACACATAACAAAACACAATACACATGGTCACATGATGAGATTTTTTTGTGAGGAGTGGGTCGAGGAAAGAAAGGAAAGAGTGTCTGTGTCTGTTTTTGGCAAATTTCCATTGTCTCTGAATAATTTAACAGCAAAAGCCATGCCACTTCTTGTCATGTACTGTATTTAGATTTGTGTTCTTCTGTTGTGGTTGCAGTTCACCATGTCGAGAAAGGTGGTGCGGTCCAGTAAGTTCCGTCACGTGTTCGGCCAGGCGGTGAAGGCCGATCAGTGCTACGACGACATCAGGATCTCTCAGCAGACCTGGGACAGCAACTTCTGCTCCGTCAACCCCAAGTTTGTGGCCATGATCGTCGAGGCCAGCGGAGGAGGAGCTTTCATGGTGCTGCCACTGAGCAAGGTATGGAAAATGTAAAGATCAGATATAACAAAATAGCATTTATTGGTCACTCAAGGGGGGGATTCAGTGTTGCAGTGCACAGTTTAAGAACATGCAAATGGGCACCAGTTGACATAGCAATTTGTTCTCTGTCCTTGTGGCAAAAAGGTTCTGGAATCGACTTATTGGCGACCTGGGGCCTGTCTATAGATACAGTCGATCAGAAGCCACGTCAACTAACAGACCTCTGTGGGGGAAACTTAACATTGAGAGTGAATAAGAACAAGAGTTTTGTCACTCACTGCTGAACAACTACATCTGCAAATTTGGACTTAAGGAAATATACTGTGTCAAATATAGATATGAAGACAGGAAGATGAATAAAGTGATCCAATGATCCAAACATGTAAATATACAGAGATTTTCGGTCAATATCACTTTACTACGCATGCGCTATGAGGAAAGAGCTCCTCTCCATCTGCTTACATGAGGAAACTTCTTTGAATTAAACAACGAAACGGGACGAGAGCAGCTGTTTATATCAAGTCTAAACCGGTCTGACAGATATCTGTCTCCTGAAGCTTGAGACAGTGTTTTTCTCTTTGTTTTTTCACCTGAATGTAACTTTGAAGGGTTGTGGGATCGAATTTTATTCACAAATGTCGACTTAGCAGCATAACTTATGTTTTCACACAGTGATAAACTCTTGTAGTTAACTGACAACGGAGCTTTTTTGACTTTTTTTCTATTGTTTGTGTCAATGAGAGGCGGCTCTTTCTGGAGGCAGAGTGTACGCTCATCGCCCGAGTTGATAATCAAAAAATCCCTCTATATTTTACAATGCTAACGGTAGCTGCGAGCTAAATGCTAACCTCTTTCTTTAACCTTCTGATTATTCTTCTGACATAACACCGCACCAACAACCTCCATTTATACTTGATTGTGACTCAACTTGAATTAGTTGTGCTAAAAAACAGTTAATTCACCTAAAAGAAGTAAAAAAGTTTAGCTTCCCATGCCTCACCATAGGATTTCCAACACAACTTTCCCCCTCAGCAGGCCACGCCCTCAAATATTTGAGTTCTCCCTGTGTCTGTGTAGGTTTCCTTCGAGTGCTGCGAAAAACATGTCCAGAAGCGCTTCCCCTTTTCCCTACCCAAGAACTCCCATAAAAAGAAAATCCCATCAGTGGGACTTTCTTGTTTAAATATTGGTCAATAATTAAAAAAAAAATGAAGGCGTCATACTGTATGGAAAAAAATACACACAGATTTTTAGACAATTAGTGCAAGATCACAAAAGTTATTATTATTTTTTAGTCTTTCAAAAGGGAAACATGGCACATTGAATGCAATGTATCAAAACATTGACTTGACATTGATTGAAAACATTGATTGATAAGGTTGTCAAAAGTGTCGGACAGTTAGATGCAGACTGTCCACAGGGGTCACTTTTTGACCCCAAGAAGTTCATTTTGCAATATGAATGCTCTGGAGCAAAAAGAAATAGACTCAACTTTGAATTGGATACAGTTACTGGTTTTAAATTTGACAACTTCCTCTCCTAAAACCTTCAACACATGGTTAATATCGACATGTTTTCATTTTGGTTGCAATTACCCAAGCACAGCCAATCATGATCTCTCTGTTTTTGCAAATCAACCGTTTTCTCACCCTCAGGTCAATCTGTTTGTGACGTGTTTCAGCTCGAGTCCAAACAGCCTATAGACGCACCATATAAGTATCTGTCTGATCAACATGTAAACGATGCCAGTCACTGAACGAGGAAGTTTGACGCTGTCGTGACACGTGGCTTCTGCTGCTGTAGAGTTTTTACCGTATTTGGTCGTGCTCAGGAGACAGGATGTGGGTTCACACTTTAAGACACTCGTGCAGAAAATGTATGAGAAAAGGAGAGATATAGATGCATTTGGAGATAAATAGAAGGCAAGGTAAAGAATAAACAAAGACTAGTTATTTAAAAGTCATATGGTCTCTTATATCAAGCAGTTGCTCATGTGCAAAATAGGTTGGGTGCAAAAATATGACAGCTGGCATCACTAAGAAAGCTAAATTTGAGGTGATGCTTATCTGTTTAGTCTAATGTGCGATTGGAGATGTGCAAACGTCTCTATTGACCTGGGACAGTCCTTATTTTAAGCCCTGCCTCCCATGTCCCAGCAAATGTATCCAAAACCAATGATTTGTCTCAATTGTACACAAGACATGTCCCAGTTGTCCTGACTTGTGACCACTTTGACACTTCCCAACACTGAAGAAAAGATTATATTGCTTTTTAGTTAGTCAAACTAGACAAAACTGTGCTTAAAAATAACCAAAACACAACAAAAAAATGTATTATTTTACACTGACAATGGTTTTAGAGTAAATACACGAGTGTGAATGAGCCCCGAATGGACTAAATGCATAAGAATAAACGTATTTACTTGTTATATTCACAAACATTCAAGTGTGTTCTAGTTTTTTATTTTGAAAATCTGGTCATCCTATACATGTGTCAACTCATAGGCTTGTTTAATTTGAGGAAACGTTAAGTGAAGTTGAAGTGAAGTGCTTCAAGAGAGAGCAAAAAGAAAAGTCTTGAAAGCATGTCAGCATTAACAGGCACCGTGCAGACTTTCCCTAATTTGATCAAACCTAATTGTCTGAATCAGTGTATCCAGGTTTACATGCACTAGCTCCTCTAAATTAACTGTTACACCTGCTTGCTGCAAAACTCTTTATTGACTGGAGTTAAACTTATGCAACATCCTTACGTCCACGTCTTTTTTTGGATTCTCCAGGCTAAAGTTTCACATCTATAAACCTGTGTCCAAACATGGCCCGATCACGTTTACAGAACTTAGTCGAATTCCACAGAATAAGTTAAATGAAGGTAAATTAGACAGTATTACTATGAACCCTGTGGTCGGACATAATCATTAGAGATCGGCCTGACTTACTCTCTTCAATTAGCACTAATACGATTAAATGAGCTGATGTGACCTTGGTTTTCTCTGCACGACTGTAGTAAAACGTGATTTAATGAAGTTACTGTAAACCAGACTGATGGATTCATGAGGAATGACAGAGATGTTCTTGCATTTCAACATATTTATTATGTCTTGCAAAAGCACTCTGATGTCGTGCATTTTTGTCTTCTCTCCACTTACGCTTTAACTGACCAAAGAATTAAGTATATGCACAGAAACAAAAACATAAATATTGTATTTTCAGTCACATTTGGAGTTGATAGATTAAATGTTCTCCCCCAATGAACTGCCACCTTACCGTGGTGGGGGGGTTTGAGTGCCCGGATGATCCTAGGAGCTATGTTGCCTGGGGCTTTATGCCCCTGGCAGGGTTTCCCATGGCAAACAGGTCCTAGGTGACGGGACAGACTAAGAGCAGTTCAAAAACTCTCATGAACAGTTTAAAAACAAGGACCGTTACGTCGCCCGGATTGGCGTTACCGGGGCCCCACCCTGGAGCCAGGCCTGGGGTGGGTGCTCGCAGGCGAGCGCCTGGTGGCCGGGCCTTTGCCCATGGGGCCCGGCCGGGCACAGCCCGAACGAGTGACGTGGGTCGGCCCTCCTGTGGGCTCACCACCCACAGAGGGTTTCATGGGGGTCGGGTGCACAGAGGACTAGGTGGCAGTCGGGGGCAGGTGCCTCGACGACCTGGTCCACACACACAGCCTCTGGCTGTTGGGACGTGGAACGTCACCTCTCTGGAGGGGAAGGAGCCTGAGCTGGTGCAGGAGGTTGAGCGCTATAGGCTAGATATAGTCGGCCTCACCTCCACGCACAGCTCGGGCTCTGGAACCCAACTCCTGGAGAGGGGCTGGACGCTCCACTTTTCTGGCGTTGCCCACGGTGAGAGGCGGCGAGCTGGTGTGGGCTTGCTCATAGCCCCACAGCTCAGTCGCCATGTGTTGGAGTTCACCCCAGTAGATGAGAGGGTCGCGTCCCTGCGCCTTCGGGTTGGGGACAGGTCTCTCACTGTTGTGTCGGCCTACGGGCCAAACAACAGTGCAGAGTACCCGGCCTTCTTGGAGTCCCTGGGAGGGGTACTGGATAGTGCACCAACTGGGGACTCCATCCTTCTGCTGGGGGACTTCAACGCCCACGTGGGCAACGCCAGTGACACCTGGAGAGGGGTGATTGGGCGGAATGGCCCCCCGATCTTAACCCGAGTGGTGTTTTGTTACTGGACTTCTGTGCTAGTTACAGTTTGTCCATAACAAACACCATGTTCCAACACAAGGGTGTCCATCAGTGCACGTGGCACCAGGACACCCAAGGCCGGAGGTCAATGATCGACTTTGTTGTCGTGTCATCGGACCTTCGGCCGCGTGTTTTGGACACTCGGGTTAAGAGAGGGGCAGAGCTGTCAACTGATCACCACCTGGTTGTGAGTTGGATCCGCTGGCAGAGGAGGAAGCTGGACAAACCTGGCAGACCCAAGCGTATTGTGAGGGTCTGTTGGGAACGTCTGGCGGAACCCTCTGTCAGACGGGTCTTCAACTCACACCTCCGGGAGAGCTTCTCCCAGCTCCCGGGTGAGACTGGGGACATTGAGTCTGAATGGACCATGTTCTCAGCCTCCATTGTCAATGCGGCTGCTCGGAGCTGTGGTCGCAAAGTCTCTGGTGCTTCTCGTGGCGGCAATCCCCGAACCCGGTGGTGGCGCCCGGAAGTAAGGGATGCTGTCAGGCTGAAGAAGGAGTGCTATCAGGCCCTGTTGGCCTGTGGCACTCCTGACACAGTTGAGAGGTACCGGCAGGCCAAGCGTACCGCAGCTTGTGCAGTCGCAGAGGCAAAAACCCGGAGCTGGGAGGAGTTCGGAGAGGCCATGGAGGAAGACCATCGGTCGGCCTCAAAGAAATTCTGGCAAACCGTCCGGCGCCTCGGGAGAGGGAAGCAGTTTTCTACCAACACCATTTATAGTGCGGGTGGAGAGCTGTTGACCTCGCCTCGGGATGTTGTTGGACGGTGGAAGGAATACTTTGAGGGTCTCCTCAATCCCACCGCCACGTCTTCCGATGAGGAAGCAGAGACTGAGGACTCGGGGGAAGACTCATCCATCACTCAAGCTGAAGTCACTGAGGTTGTTGACAAACTCCTCGGTGGCAAGGCTCCGGGGGTGGATGAGATCCGACCTGAGTATCTCAAGTCTCTGGATGTTGTGGGACTGTCTTGGCTGACACGTCTCTGCAACATCGCGTGGCAAACTGGGACAGTACCTCTGGATTGGCAGACCGGGGTGGTGGTCCCTCTGTTCAAGAAGGGGGACCGGAGGGTGTGTTCCAATTACAGAGGAATCACACTCCTCAGCCTCCCCGGTAAGGTCTACTCCAGGGTACTGGAGAGGAGAATCCGACCGATGGTCGAACCTCGGATTCAGGAGGAGCAGTGTGGTTTTCGTCCCGGTCGTGGAACACTGGACCAGCTCTACACTCTCCATCGGGTGCTCGAGGGTTCATGGGAGTTTGCCCAACCAGTCCACATGTGTTTTGTGGATTTGGAGAAGGCATTCGACCGTGTCCCTCGTGGTGTCCTGTGGGGAGTGCTCCGAGAGTACGGGGTCCGGGGCCCTTTGCTCAGGGCGGTTCGGTCTCTGTACGACCGGAGCAGGAGCTGTGTTCGCATTGCCGGCAGTAAGTCAGACCTGTTCCCAGTGCATGTTGGACTCCGCCAGGGCTGCCCTTTGTCACCGGTTCTGTTCATTGTTTTTATGGACAGAATTTCTAGGCGCAGTCAGGGACCGGAGGGTGTCCAGTTTGGAGACCACAGGATTTCATCTCTGCTGTTTGCAGATGATGTTGTCCTGATGGCTTCTTCAAACCAGGACCTGCAACATGCACTGGGACGGTTTGCAGCCGAGTGTGAAGCGGCTGAGATGAAAATCAGCTCTTCCAAATCCGAGGCCATGGTTCTCGACCGGAAAAAGGTGCCTTGCCCTCTCCAGGTGGGTGGAGAGTCCTTGCCTCAAGTGGAGGAGTTCAAGTATCTCGGGGTCTTGTTCACGAGTGAGGGAAGGATGGAGCGTGAGATTGACAGGCGGATTGGTGCAGCGTCTGCAGTGATGCAGTCGCTGTATCGAACCTTTGTGGTGAAGAAAGAGCTGAGTCGAAAGGCAAAGCTCTCGATTTACCGGTCAATCTACGTTCCAACCCTCACCTATGGTCATGAGCTTTGGGTAATGACCGAAAGGACAAGATCGCGAATACAAGCGGTCGAAATGAGTTTTCTCCGCAGGGTGGCTGGGCGCTCCCTTAGAGATAGGGTGAGAAGCTCAGTCACACGGGAGGAACTCGGAGTAGAGCCGCTGCTCCTCCACGTCGAGAGGAGCCAGTTGAGGTGGCTCGGGCATCTGTTTCGGATGCCTCCTGGACGCCTCCCCGGGGAGGTGTTTTGGGCATGTCCCACTGGGAGGAGACCTCGAGGAAGACCCAGGACACGCTGGAGGGACTATGTCTCTCGACTGGCCTGGGAGCGCCTCGGGATTCCCCAGAGGAGCTGGCGGAGGTGTGTGGGGACAGGGAAGTCTGGGCCTCCCTGCTCAGGCTGCTGCCTCCGCGACCCGACTCCGGATGAAGCGGAAGAAAATGGATGGATGGATGGATAGATTAAATGTTTGTACAATAAATAATACTTTTCGATGCTGTGTCAGTTTTGATGCATTGTTGTAATCATTATTCATAATGTGTGCATTTCAAGTGAGAATACTTATGCGTGTCTTTATTCAGTTTTGCACCTTTAAAGTTATTAGCACTCACATTGTGATAACTGATAACATATGAGATAGACAGAGAAGAAAACCGCCGAACAATTAGACCAGGTTTGAAGAAATGCAAAAATGTGTTCAATGATACAATTTTGGCCAATTTTATCTTGCCAGCCCACAACTTTTAGAAATATTGCCTAGTTGTTTTTGAGGTGATGGAAATAGGTTATTATATCAACAAATTTCATCTAAAATGCACAAGTATGCAAAAAATGACAGAATATTTGCTCAAGCATTTCCAAATACTATTTCAAATTCACATTTTTTGTCATAATTTATTTTGTATTAGTAAATACAGATCTGGCTTTTTCCGACATTCATTGGTTTAGAATTGAGCTAATGTGGCTCTTTTTGACAAAGGTTGGAGACCCGTGACATACAGTGTGTTTACATGATCAGGGAAATCAGACTAGGCTAGAAAACTGGACTCTGTTTTTTTCCCTCAAACCAGTTGGACCAGTTTTGCTCCTGTTTACATGCAAGAGAGTAAACCGATTACCTGGAGAGACTGGTCCTGCTGTGTCAGATTCACTACTGCAGGTTTGAGGCTGTAATTTGTTCAATTACTTTAACATTGTTAATATTGTTTATTATTATTAACTGTTTGTAATACTGTTTGTTAAATGACACACAGTTTGTTCCTGGACATGTGGGACTGTTTTAAACATTTAGAACAGAGTTAAACTTGTCGTTAAATGTGAGATTGTGTGTGCCAATTTGTGAAAGGCACTTGTTCTAAAATTCCTAATTTATTGTTGGAATGTGCAGTGAGCAGGGGTTGTGAGCATGCTCAGTTACATTTGTCCAGCTGCAGACTGATTATCTGTTTACATGAGTCTGAAATCAGACTACAATCGGTCGGGACCATGTGTACCAACTGGTTTTCTGAAAACCGGTTTACAGCTCCTCAAATAGGTCTGCCCGGGTTTACATGCGCTCTGGAAAACCGGTTTAAATCGGAATAGGCTAGTTATCCGGTTTTCCTGGCCTCCATGTAAAATTCTGAGTCTCTGAAATTACTCCATTGCTTTTGCAGTGCTGGACAAGTAAGCTTTTCCTCCCTAATATTTTTGCCTTCATTTAAATGATTTGTGTCTAGTAGCAGCAGTTCGAATTAGGTGGAAATGTTGCGTTTTTCTGACCACTTTTGTTGCAGTATAAACAGGGCCTAAAATCATCTGTTTGTTCTTTTCAGACGGGCCGTATCGACATGTCCTACCCCACAGTCTGCGGACACACTGGGCCTGTGCTGGACATCGAGTTCTGTCCTCACAACGACAACATCATCGCCAGCGGGTCTGAGGACTGCAGCGTCATGGTAAAAGTCTCCACACTCAGACTGCTTTTACGGCAAAGGGAGCGCACTTCTGTAATCGTCTTTTGTCCCGTTCCTTCTTCAGATCTGGGAGATTCCTGACGGCGGCCTGACGTCTCCTCTCACGGAGCCTGTGGTCAAACTGGAAGGTCACTCCAAACGTGTGGGAATCCTGAGCTGGCACCCCACAGCCCACAACGTGCTCATGACCGCAGGTACTTTACTAAACAAAACAAAAAAGTCTTTTTCCAGCTCCTAAACAACTGAGCTGCAGAAGTATCGATACATGGACAATGCATCATATTTAGGCCACCTCCTTCAAGACATTTGCTGGTGAATTAGGCGAATTTTTAGCACAACTAATTCAAGTCATTCAAAGCTGAGTTTAAATGGAGGTTAATGATGTGGCGTTTTGTCAGAAAAGTAAACAGATAGTTCTGCGGATGTGAAAATACAGTAGCATCATGTAGTGAAATTGTCAAGACCGCACTCATTTGACCTGGGTCATTCTAAATGGATCTGTGTTGAACTACGATTTGAGTTCTTCCACAGTAGGCCTATCCATTTGGAACTTTCTCACTGAAAGCGTTTGAGAAAAGGTGGGACGTTTAATGAAATACATCGAGCTGATTGGGTGTGCAGCCGACTTTATTTGTGCTCAAGCAATCACAGCAACAAGTCGTAATGGCGTATCCAATGTCTGTATGAGATAAGTGTCACAGACACCTCTCTGCTAACCCTAACGCTAATACAGAGTATTTTCATTCTGAAAGAAAATATTCTGTATTTTTGGTAAACCAGAATCAAACACAGCCGAAACACGTACATCCAGGGGAGCTGATCTCTGTTTAGTTTGAATCAAGCTGTACTTCCTGTCGTCATTGCAACCAACCCCTCTCAACTGGCCCTGCTGCAATGTGTTTGAGCCGTTAACCTGCTAGGTTAGACTCCAAACCAAATAATCCATTCGGCTGGAAGGAGAGATGGATTAGCTCAAGTTTGTGAATTCACAAATATGTTCAGCCAGATAATTCATCTGGCTGTACAAGTTAGTATAAATTGAGACCAAGACCTTTCCGAAAGAGTCCCAGGACCGAGACAAGACCAAGACCACAGAGCGTCAAGATGAGTCAAGACCGAGACGAGACCAAGGCCGCAGTCCATTAAGAAAGACCAAATCAAGACCGTCTTTGTAATTTTATTACATTATCTGTATCAACATAATTCTATTGTGCAGTGCTAATTACAAAGTAATTCTCGGACAGGTCACTTTGCTCCTGGTGCAAGTTATTAGAGCATGGTGCAGACAAAATAAACAATACATTAAATATTTTGTTTATTTTCTCATAGAGCAATGGAACTTTCTGTAGAATATTAATTATAATGCATTGGATTTATTCAGCGTGTTTCATAAGATTCTGTCCTGGGGCAGACTGACAGAAGTGAAGCTGCCATTTTGACCACCAACCATTTACAATCACACCAAGTCCAAACTAGACCAGACTAGTGGTGAAGTGTTTTGTCGAAGGACACAACAATAGTTTCTTTCCCTGTTTGTCCCACGGTGACTTTTGAGTCTCCCATCCAAGTACTGTCCAGGCCCAACCTGCTTAGCTTCTGAAATCTAACCAGATCGGGCACTGAAAATATGGTGCAGACATAATCAAAACAAAGAGAGAAAATAATGTATCTTTTCTAATGGGACATGTTTGTTTCAATCAATAAATCAACATTTATTTATAGAGCACTGTTCATACTAAAAACAAAGTGCTTTACAAGAATTCAACACATTTAAAATGACAAACAATGTGTAGAATAATGTTAAGATTCAGAATTGAGTTATGACTTGCTAAGCTTTGACAGACACTATTTGCTGCCCTCTAGTGGGTGTAATTTGGAACAGAGACATTCTTATATTCACTTTTCATGTTTTAGTTCCACTTTTCTGTATTTCCTTCCATATTCAGTCGCTTAATCATTTTTTAATATCGTCGTGAAAATACAAAAGTAGTTAATTTAAAGTGAAAGAGCAAAAAGATTGTGTGGCTGTTTACTAATCAGTAAAAATATACATAATGAAACGTACATGTAAATCAATTAATCACATGTTCTTGGTGGATAATCCAGTCTAGATCATGTCTGAGAATGACTCAAGTAAATTTGTTCTTAGTTCCTTGACCAAAAACAGTCTGTAAATCTGCGTGTTTCCTTGTTTTGAGTTTGGTCGCGGCTGGAGACAAACAAAGGTGTGAGACGTGTCTGTGTCTGGACTTGTTCAACCAATAAAAGATGTTCTTGGATTTGGAGCTGACGACATGTTCTGTCCCGAGAAAAGTCTGTGGATGTTCCTGGAAATAAATCAGCCGCATCTCAGCCACTGGAAAGAGTGCATTTTACTTGAGCCTATCCACTCTCTCAGTCATTCACTCTTAGGACAGACATGGGCAAACCAACTGATCTATTCATGTCTTTGGAGGTGGGAGGAAGCCAGAGTACATGGAGAGAACTCACAGTAACACAGACCATGCAAACCCTGCCCAGAGAAATCATAAGGTTTGACGCAGGTGTAAAATCCATGATCTTTTTTATTGAGAATCCAGAGCTCTAACCACTCTGCCACTGTGCACCCCAATATACTAACATTGTAACTTTAAAGTGAGGCTAAGCAGAGACTTACTCCGCCCACAACTGAACCTCAAAACAGGCTTGGAAAAGTGGGAGATGCCTGGAGGACTATTAAGTGACGTCCAGTGGTGTGAACAGACATTGATTGACAGCACCAAATATGAACAGTGAGCTTGCGAGTGATGTGAGTTTTGTGTGAAATTGATCCTGACATGTGGAGAAGTTCACAGCTCTGAGGCTGTGCACAGGTCTAGTTTCTTACTTCACATCATGATTCTTTTTTATAAACTTTACAGACATATGTATAAAGCCTTTGCTTTAGTCACATAAGCACATGAGCTCATGTGAGTGTTTTCTAAAATTGAAATGAGAAAAATGAAACACCAAAATGAGGATTGAACCAGCGCAGAACAGTACATTTATGTAGCTGAGCTAAATAACAGATGTTGCATTTCGCAGCTGGCCACCACTTTCCAGCGGTGTCAGAAGGGGGAGTTTATTTACTCCACCTGGGCGGCATGATGTGACGTCGGCATGAACTGAAAATACACTGACAGCGTAACTGCAAAATGAGCAAGTTTGGACAAAAATGTCCAAAGAAGGCCTGGAAACAGTAGAAAATTCAATTTTGACCCCATATACACTAACCTGGCTCACACCAGATGGATCTCTGTTGAACTACGATTTGAGTTCCTCCACAGAATCCATCTGGAACTTGACTCTCTGAAAGTGTTTGGGAAAAGGTGGGGCGTTTAGTGAAATACTTCGAGCTGATAGGGTGTGGGGCCTACTTTATTTGTGCTTAGCCAATCACAGCAACAACTCATATTGGTGTATCCAAGTCACACATACGGCTCTTCTTTCAAAAAGAAATTATTCCATATTTCTGCTAAAACCACATCAAAAGCAGCAGAAACATGTACATCCACGGAGCAGCCATCTTTGTTTAGCTTGAATCAGACTCGACGCTAACAGCCCTTGTTAGCCTGCCCTGCTACAATGTAATTGGGCCTCAAAACCACGCTGCTGTGATGTGATTGGGCCAAAACACCGCTGTTTATGGTTTATCTCATGTTTGTGAATTCCCAAATACAGTATCACGAGATAAACCATCTGGCTGGCCACGTTACATATACACAGTTTGACTGCGTTTAGTTTCTTTTTAAAGACAATTTCCTTAGTAATGTTATCTGTTCCCTTCTTGTCTTTAAAACATATGACTGAAAACTTTAAATAAGTGTACGACAGGGTAGACGGCTCATGTATGAAGCTAGGAGTCAACTAAACAGTTCAATAGAAATAGAAAGTCAAAACCATACTTTGGGATCATTCAGAATGGGAATAAATACATTTTGTCATAATGATTCGTGTTATTTCTTGATTCATGCAACACTCTCATTCATATTTACGAGTATTAATCTACCATATTAAGTTAAAAAAGGACACTTGTAAAGCATGCATGTATTTCTTTTTCTCAGGTTGTGATAACGTCCTGATCTTGTGGAACGTCGCCCGCGGTGAGGCTGTGGTTCGTCTGGATTCGGTTCACTCAGACCTGATCTACAGCGCCGCGTGGAATCGCGACGGCTCCAGGATCCTGACCTCGTGCAAAGACAAGACCCTGAGGATACTGGACCCACGCAAAGGCACCGTCCTCTCCGTGAGTGCAAAACGTTTATGTTGTCTGCCACGAGAAACAGAACAGTGCTTTATGTTTACTGAACCACAGACACAGCTCTAAATGTTGTTTCGTCGTCACAGGAGAAGGAGAAGCCTCACGAGGGCTCCAGACCGGTTCGGGCCGTCTTCATGTCCGACGGGAAGATTCTGAGCACCGGGTTCAGTCGAATGAGCGAGAGGCAGGTGGCGCTGTGGGACCCTGTGAGTGACTGACTCTGATTTATCAAACTTTGCTTACATACACTTTATCTTTTCAACTCAGGGCTGTTCTGTTTCCAAAATGTTTGGAGAACAAAAATGTACTTGTACATGTACCAGAATTTCCACACTATTGAGTGCACCTGAATATAAGCCACACCAACTAGATTTAAATTAAAGTACTTTTATAGGCCGCACTTGATAATAATAAGTCTGTGAGAATCTATAATTTTGCTGCGTTGTTGTATAAACCTCTGAATTCAAAGATTGTGGAAAAAGCTTATATTCCAGAAATTACAGTATGTTGAATAATAAAATATGTTGTGTTTTGTGGTATTTCAGAAGAACTTCTCAGAGCCTCTGACTCTTCAGGAGCTGGACACTGGCAGTGGAGTCCTGCTGCCGTTTTACGACCCAGACACAAACGTGGTCTACCTCTGCGGAAAGGTACAAACTTACTGTCTTCTTTTGGTCACCAGTCCATCTCTGAGCATATAGAAGTGATGCATTTACAGTTTGTGATTTTTGTGTTTCTAAGTCGCGCTTGTTTGCGTTTTCAGGGCGACAGCAGCATCCGTTACTTTGAGGTGACTGACGAGGCTCCTTACGTCCACTACTTGTCCATGTACAGCAGCAAAGACAGTCAGAAGGGGATGGGATACATGCCCAAGAGAGGCCTGGAGGTCAACAAGTGTGAAATCGCCAGGTACTACAACAAAACTCAAATACGTTTAGTGTCATTGAATAGATTGGTCTTTCTGGCAAATATGAAGCCAAACAAAAATAATAGTAACTATAAACTGACTTTACACAAAATGTATTCTCCAGTTGCAGATTCTGAACTAAAGAAGCTATTCATTGGATTGAGCTTCTTATAGAGAAGATAAACTGTCTAGATCCATTCATTGCAAAACTCTTTACACTTGCTTTTGTTTTTTAGGTTTTACAAACTTCATGAACGGAAATGTGAGCCCATCCACATGACCGTGCCCCGAAAGGTAAGGATTTGTTTGGACATTTTTGTTCTTTTTTTTTTTTTTCATGAAATGACTTCATACAAAATACCAATATTAACCGATTTTATTCTATTACTGTCTTGACACCTTAAACTGACAGTGTGTAACATTATTATCGTAAGGTTTAAAGGCAGGTGCACATTCATTTCCTTCCAGATGTTCAGTGGGACTGAGATTTGTGCTCATAAGGACACTTCAGAATAGTCCAGTGCTTTTCCTTTTAGCCATTCTTGTGTGTTTTTGGCTGTTTTGGGTCGTTCTCCTGTTGGAAGACCTATAAACTGCAACTGACACCAAGCTTTCTGACTCTAGGCAGCACATTTCTCTACAAAATACCTTGATTCTCTTCATATTTAATTGTGCCTTGGCTTGCACAGATTCAAAACACACTGTGCCAGAAGCAGCCCCAGAACATAAGCACACTTCCTCCATGTTTCACAGCAGGGACAGTGTTCTTTTCTTGATTTGTTTTATTTTTGCCTCTATGAACATAATGTGCCTTTCCAAAAAGCTCCAGTTTCTTACAGAAGCTTTGTGGCTTGTCAACATGCAGTTTTTCCAAAATTGTTAGTACCCCATGAGAGGAACCAACTATTTTGTTCCACAAGTGTCCACAAGTGTGTTTGTCTACTAAAATCCAGGAAGTCCACTTTTGTATGTTGTTAGCATTTGGCTTACTACTGTGAGCATACCAACACAGCACTTATATTGACTTCTAAGAATAATTAAAAAAAAAATGCTTCAACATCCATTCTATTAGGCAAACAAGCACAACATGTGACTGCTCTAAAACTTTTAAAACCAGGTCTAATTCTTTCGATTTGTTCACTGTTTAAAGAAAAACTATATGAATTTGGTATTGCTCTTTTAAGTCTGTGTTTTGGCTATAAAGACACACAGTAGGGCTCCAAAACAGATCATTACAAGTACAGTGCAACAAAATGCAGTTTAGCATTCAACCATAGGTGCAACAAAGAAGAAACGGTTCCTTAGTCTGCTGGTCCTAGCTCGAAGGGTCCTGTAACGTGAAGGAGGGTGAAGAGTTGGTGACAATATTATTTTGTAGGGCTAGATGATTGTGTTGTCACGTGAACAGAACCCACACACATGACACACCTCTCTTTCTTCTCTTCTCTCTCTCTGCTCAGTCGGACTTGTTCCAGGAGGATCTGTACCCGGACACTGTCGGTCCAGAGCCGTCGGTCGAGGCAGACGATTGGTTCGCCGGGAAAGAAGCTCCGCCCATCCTCATCTCTCTGAAGGAAGGGTTCGCTGCCGTCACCAAAGCCAAAGAGTTCAAAGTTCACAAAAGCCTCATGAAGACGACGTGTGCCTCAGCAGGAGGGTCAGCGGACAGCAGCGGGGTGAGAAAACACTTCAGACACTTTTAAACTGGTCAATAAGTCAAACTTCAACCTGAGTTGTGGACTTTGACTTACAGCAGAGCAATACCATGATAGTTGTTTTAAAGATATGCAATAAATAGAATACTGAGTATATCATTTATACACTCAAGGAAAAAAGAAACGCAACATTTAAATTTTTTTAAATTCCTTAGCATCGTGATTTCAGTCCACAGTAAGCTGAAGACAGGTGAACAGATTTCTTGGTTTGGCTTGACTGATTGCGAGAACAATAAAGAGTGCATTACAGGGTCATTTATTCACAAATTCATGTTTGAAATTCAGAGTTGACGTTTACCGCTGGTTAACTCTGCTCAAGTCTTCTCTATAAAGGGCACCAGAATGAAGCCAAAAACACACTTCTTCACGATGCCACGATTGTCACAACCAGAGAGGGATTGAGCTATTGGCTGCTACAAGCTGGATGGTGTTGTCTTGTGTCTCCAGGGTGTTTGGAGTCACCGCTCTACCTTTAGTCGTCTTGTGGAGTGATACCAGGCCACTGGTTCCTCTAACGACCGCCCTCGTACTGGTGGCCCCCGTGTAATGACCGCTGCACAAGACCGCGCCAACCACCCCGCACATCTCTGTAACAGGTTCAGCCTCCACCAGGTCCACAGCCGAGACCATTGGGACACACCACACACCCCTTTGAAAACCACCACCATGAACATCCTCCGGAAACTTGGCGGCACGGTGGCTGAGCGGTTAGCGCTCTTGCCTCACAGCAAGAAGGTCGCGGGTTCGATTCCCGCACGGGCCCAGGCCTTTCTGTGTGGAGTTTGCATGTTTCTCCCCGTGTCTGGGTGGGTTTTCTCCGGGCACTCCAATTTCCCCCACCAACCAATAACATGCATGTTAGGGTAATATCCTCCAGCTATGGTAGTCCTGACCAAGCCTAGCAAGAACATCTGGAGATGGGTCCCCGAGCGCTGCACTGCGGCGATCACTGTTCCTGAGAAGATGCACCAGAGGCATTGAAGGATGGGTCAAATGCAGAGGACAAATTTCCCTACGGGGACAATAAAGTGTACCTTAACCTTAACCTTAACCTTAACTCAGCAGCAGCTGAGGGCGGCACTGGTGGAAGAATGGATCAACTCAGACACTACTGCCGACGAATAACCACTGTCCATGACGAATAACCACGGGGGTCACATGAACTATTGACAGTCGGATGAAACTTTGTCACTTTTGGTTTGGGGGTTGCTCTATTGTTTGGTTGTGTTACTTGTGGACTTGAAAATGTGTAAACGCCGCAAGAGTTGGTCTGAGGATTAGAAATGGATGTAGGGTTCATATGAAACAGGCAGATCTCAAAAATAATCATTATTCTGCCCCCTCAAAACTCCAAAAAGTGAATGTTGCGTTTCTATTTTCTGTATGTGTAGTAAAAAAATGTTGAAATAAGTGTAGAATGTGATATTTTAGTGATATTATCTAACTTTAGCATGCAAACCTGATAAGCCTGCAGTAGGGATTGTTTGGGAGCGTGGTCTAAAGGAAAACTGTCCTCTGATGCTTTTCTAATTTTGTTTAGCCAATAAGGTAGGACCAATGATTTATCCGTGTTCTGTCTTTATCTGTTTTAGGACGTCCAGTCTTTGAAGAAGGAGGTGAAGGACCTGAGAGCTGAAATCGAAGCACTGACCAATCGAGTGAAGGAGCTGGAGAGCAAGCATTAAATCTGGAACTTTGACCATTTTTTATAATTCAAGCCAAACGGTACCTTAGACCTCTGTGAAAAACAATGTGACGCAGTGTGTTTTAATGATAGGATGTTGAGGACCAAACTATGTCGAGGTGTGAACGCTTCAGTGGATCCATTTTAATATATTTAGCAGAAATAAAAGGTATTTTCAAAAACGAGTTGTTTCTGTTTTGGGGTTTTGTGAGATGGGTAAAATGTTGGCTTTTTGTTGCAATTGTCTTTTCTCCGTGGAAATAATACTGCTTTATGTATTTGAATGTCACATAATATGGCTTATGAGGTAGAGGGCCAAGATAAAAGGAAATTTGTGACTGATTCATTTTTTTGTCAAAACTTACAAATAAAACAAATACCCTAAAATTTTTAATAGTTCCTGCCTAAAGTTTTTAAAAAGTCATTCGAGGTCCCTTAAACTCTTGGCTAATGTAAACAACTTCAGCTTTTTAGATGAATTATCAAAATGCCAAGTCTAGTGTTGTCCTGGCCCAGACTAGTGACACCAGCTTTACTGTTCTGCATATTTACAAAGGAAAATTTAGGCAGACTTTAAAGCTTAATGTTCTTTTGTACAGAGTTTTTTGTCAGTTTTATTTACAGTCCAGACGGGTGTGTGTGGATCTGAGTTCTGTGGAAGTTTAAGTTGATTAGGTGATTATTTACCTACTTGAGCTTGTGTTTGCCCATCACAGCAACAAATAGTAAGGACGTTGCAACTACGCATGCGCGGGCCGAAATTACGTCTTTTAAACACATTATTTGTAAGTGTACAGTTATTATTTATTATTTGTATTGATATTTATGAATGTATCTTAGTTTGTAGTTTGCCAAAAAAAAAGAGCCCAAAACAGCACATTTAGCCGGAACTAGCTTAATCATGCAGGTATTTACGTCTTTAAACAGTAATAATCTCACTTTACAATCATTTGCTTTGTTGAACTCTGTAAGGCACATATGTCAAACTCAAGGCCCGGGGCCGGATGTGGCCCTCCAACCCATTTTTAGCGGCCCTCAAAGGTTTATTGTAATCATATATTAGTACCAGGAGTAATCTTTGTATCTTAACCTAATTAAATGATTTGTCTGAAACTTAAAGAGTAAGTCATTTTTCAGACTAATGCAGATATACAGTATATTCAGTAATTGTTACTTCATTCAAGATTAGTAAGGTTAATGTTAGTTATAACCGGCCCTTCGGGGACAACCCTGATACCAATGTGGCCCTTTGTCAAAATGAGTTTGACACCCCTGCTGTAAGGGAATTTTGTGTTTAACAATTAAGTTTCGTCTGTGTTTAATTAAAAATTTAATATGAATAAAACAATGTAAAATAAGTTAAGCTAAGGTACGAAGTGTGCTTTCAGTACGAAGTGGGCAATGACAGACGTATCCAACATGGGATAGAACTGTCACCTTTCTTTCTTTCAAAAAGCAAATACACTGTATTTCTGCTAAAACAGAATGAAATGCAGCAGAAACACTATCTATCTATCTATCTATCTATCTATCTATCTATCTATCTATCTATCTATCTATCTATCTATCTATCTATCTATCTATCTATCTATCTATCTATCTATCTATATTCCCATATTTCATAGGGGTTGAATTTTGTGACAAATCTTAGTTTCATATCTTGAACTTTTTCCCAGTTCAAAAATATTCAGTTTTTGTATCTTTAGCTTCAGCTTCAGCTCTGCTTACTCTAGAAAACGCTTGCTCTAACTGGCCAGCGTGGGTCACCTGCTATACGAGCCCGTACAACTGGCGCATGTTCGCGTAAAATGAAGAACGGAGCGTGTTCAGTGGACCCAGGTTAGCTAAATCCGAGCTAGCTAACTCGCAGCAATGCACCAACCCTGATCCTAAACAAATTCATCATTAAAGTGAACAGAACCACACGTCAAAAGCATGCAACAATATTTGATTAAACAATGTATTTATTCATATAGTACAAAACAAATGTAATAATGAAAGAGGGTATCATTAGAATGCTCCCTGAGGCCAACTGAGGTGCCTTTGGTTAATAAAAACAACAAAATGGAAAAACATAGACATGTCACTTAGCATAAAATACAAAAAATGTTACACATCATAATATATTTATTATTTTCTAATAGTGAACAAAACTACTGAATAACGAACATTTTTACAGTGTTCAAACTCCTAGCTCTTAGTTTTACATGATTCAGCACGAAAACAGTGCAACAACTTGAACAAAATCAACCCAAATTCATGATTAATTTGAAATAAGAAAACTTCATTTGCAAAAACAGGTATTCAAATGTTATTGATGGCTTTTAGTTTATTCTTTGTATTGCAAATTATATACTGTATTATTTTAAAAAACTTTCGGTACCACTTTACAATAACTACACCTATACTTGCCTTCGTAAAACATGAATAAACCATGAACACAGTCTTAATTAAGCATGAACAAATGGCACATTAATGGAGGATATTGTTTATTAATTTAAATGTAAGTTTGGGGATTGAGTGTGGAGAAGTTAAGTAGTTACTAAGCCTTAATAAAGCTTTTTTCTCTTAACTCATGATGAACTAAGTATTTATTAAGGTTGTTTTAAGGCTTATTAATGTGTAGTTATTATAAAGTGGTAATATTTCAATTACTAAATGCAGTTTTCCTCAATTAAAAGATTATTTCAGCCTTTTCTGATAAAATCCATTCATCTGTTTTTGCAGTTGAAGTCTTCACAATATTTTTAATGAACTTAGCTTTAGCAATTGTCAGCTAACCGTTAAAAAAAACACATAAACAAACATAAACATCGCAAAACAATAACAAAATAGTGAATATTTACATTAGAAAAGATGGTAAAGTGGTTTGTTCACATAGACTGTAAATCATAAATGGACTGAGACTCGTTCGTAACCTAGCAACAAAGCTACAACGGCGGCCATGTTGGATTTCCAAGCTGTGAAAAGATGTTGTAACAGAGTCTTAAATGTCTCATAAATGTTCAGTCTATGATCATTACTTGCCCAAGAACCAAATTACGCTGTGGTCCAGACAGTCTGATACCGGATAAAACTGTTGTGAAAGATGTGTTTTATGTACAAAGAAGTTTAATATTCCCGTGGTTGATACCTGCCATTGACATTTCTCCGTCGTCTTGCTTTTGCGTAGCTTCGACTCATTTTGATCCGTTTACTTACAGTCTGGTTTTGGTCGTATTTCATAAACAATTTTAACTACACTAGATTAATTCAACATATTTTCAACTGCACAAAGGCAAATGTTTACTTAAAGATTTTGTTCACTTTTCAAACTAGCTAGGCCTATTTCATGGTAACTGAAAGTAAACATGTAAAGCTAGATTCATAAACTAATGTAAGACATGTAGGCCTATTCAAAGTCAACATTTTAGCTGTTGTGTTTAAAGATCCACCCAAGTCTGCTTTCTTAAAAGTGTAAACAAACAGAAATAATTAGGCCTAATTTTAATCTTCCTACATCGTTCTAGATCAGATCTCCAACCTACAGCTCAGGAGTTACCAGTAGCTCGCCACCACTTGTCAAGTAACCCCCTAAAGGATTTTGGATCACACTCTTCACACTTTATTAAATAAAAATTTATTTGAATGAATGCCTATTTCTTTTGCAAATGTGCCTTTAGATGTCTAATTGTGTCCAATTTTAAGCTGATAGTGGCTATGAACTTTACCCCATTCAACTTCAGGTTTAAGTCGATGCTAATATTAGCTTGTAGCTCACCGACCAGATTTGTTTTGCAAAAGTATCCCTCCTATCGAAAAAGGTTGGAGACCCCAAGTCTAGATGCTTTGCTCACTTACCTAATGCATTCTGAGCCTCTGAAATGTTCATCATGATGTGTTTTAAGTTTTTTCACAGCTGTTGGAGCAAGATGTGCCAGTATGCTAACGGTAGTTAGCCACAATGCTAACAACAACAGACGAACTAAAGTTTGGTGAACAAACGGGACATTCTTAGACAAAGACAGGATAATGTAGACTAGTTTCTACATGAATATGTACATTAACAAGATATCTGTGCTGTGCTGATGGGAAATTGATTTCATGTTATTTTATTATATCTTTTAATGCTATTTTTTAGTAAAATACATAGGCCATATAACATGGCCTATGTATTTTACGACTATACTCAATCAAAGTCATTTTTGCTACTTTTTTTCACTTTTCAAACTAGATATTTTATGTTTAGCTTTGAATCAACATAAAAATGTTTTTTAAAATAACAAGACATTTATTTCTAAGCAACATTCTAGCTATTGTGTAATGCAACTGTTATTTATTGATACTACTCAATGTGTGTAGTAAAATGGACCAGTCTTCATGTTTTAATATGTATGCTGCACGTACTTTTAAAATTCGAAATTCTTACTTTATTTAACAACCAACATTACTCCTGTGCAACTTAATTTCTCATGTTTCTTTTACACATTTTAGTGGCAGGAGCGGCGGAGTTGCTTTAACACTTAGCTTGTTGACTTAAAACGAATTGATTGTTTCAGCATTTGTAACCAATTTCTTATTTTATTTAGCAGTAACATGACTTTTTACACGTAGTTTTTGGGGGCAGAAGCGGAGTTGCTGTAATACTTGGCCGTGTGTCCAGAGCCGCTGTTGGAACGGCTAAAACAGCACAAAAGCCCCCCGGCGATCAGCAGCAGGACCCCCGCCGCCCAACCGATGAAAATACACGGCCCCAGCTCCATTTTCGGCTGCCCGGTGAGTATGGGGTTATTAAACTCCCTCACGACCGTATGCGCGGACCAGCTGGCGGGGATTATGACCAGGACGCCGGCCACTATCAACGCGATCCCGGAGATGAGGCAGATTTTGGGTTTGTAGTCTTCGTTCTCTATGCAGGTGGTGAAGTCGGCGCCGCAGAAGAGGATGAGCAGAGCCAGGCCGGCGATCATGGCGCTGATGATGGTCAGGGCTCGGGCGGCCTGCAGGTCCGAGGGTAGGACCAGGAGGGAGTCGTAGCTTTTGCACTGCTGCTGGCCCGTACTCTGCATCACGCACTCCATCCATATGCCTTTGTACGTGGTCTGCAGAGAGAAAAAAATGAGAGAAGATTAGATTAGCCAGGAGTTTTTGTTGGCTTGATGCATCAGCCAGTTTCTGTTTCTATTGAGGTTTGTTGCGTTAATTTAAACCAGTGACCACATTTTTGGAGGGATTTTTAAACACGAGCAGAAAAAATGTCAGGTTCTGTTTGGAGCTGTCAGAATATGTATTAGGGCAGGGCAATAGGGATGTTTGCCGCGCCGACATGTGACGTCAAAATGGTTGGCAATGGCAGAACCGCTAAATGGTTAGCAAAACCAAAGCTAGCTCTCATTGTTTTTCCCATTAAGATCTAATTGCCGAAATAAAAAACGTTGTTTTTTTTTATGTTGGCTTTTTCTGAACACGGTAGGATCTGTCTGGGCATAGCTTACTTTTGTTCAAGGTTTTAGAAAGATCAGATCAAAATTGCAGAGTTGCCAAGTCTGCATCTTTTTAAGAACTTTGGATTTCTTTATTTGGAAAGTCACTTGTGAATTTTGACAGCCAGGGGTTGTGAATTTTAGCTGTTTTTAAAGTTTGATTCATAAAAATATCCTCACTAATGATTGAAATATTAAGCACAAAATTGTTTTAAAAGTCTTTATTTATGATGAGATGATTTGCTTTGGCTTTTTTCGAAGGCTTGTTGCTTATGAAAATTTGGTAGCACTGGGAATTAGTCACAATTTCTGTTTGCTTTGGTTGCATGAAGCATGAAGTAAACAAAAAATGCAAGATTCAACCCTGAATTGCCTAATTGGCTGGCCTAGGCTGAGCTTTGCGATGGTAATTTCATGGTCAATGAGATCTGAAAGATGTCATTCTTGTCCTCAAACCATGACCAATGTCTGGCCTACAGTCTTTTTGTGTATAAATGCATAATGTGTAGTTTTTATACCTGAGCCGTGACGATGTTGGAGCCCACAAAAGATGACATGGTCCAGCGCGGGATAGCACAGCAGACGATGACCCCAACGAGACCCAGGACCCCGAGGGCCACACACACAATCTGTACTCCAGAGGAACCCATCCTGAAAAGAGAAGACATGACAGAGTTATGTCACAAGTCAAACGTTTGCATTGCTTCAAACATTAAATCAGACAGGTCAGTGGATTCTATGCTTTTCATAGTCACAGCCTCAGGGACTTGAAAATGTCATTGAAAACAACACTTTATTCTTCTGAGACAGAGATGCAGCATGTAGAGATTGAACATAAGAGGTCCCAAGATTGATCCCTGCGGCACGCCACAAGTCAATACCCGCTAGTCTGGCATACAATTCTCAATTTTAGCATAATACTTTCTGTCTTCTATCTAGAACTTGAACTAATTGAGGACAGAGATGTTCACTCAGTCCTCAGGTCTGTGTAGAACAATCTCACTATTGACAGTGTCAAAAGCAGCTCTCAACAGGATTAGGACAGCATCAGTGTTAAGTTGGATGTCACTAGTTACTTTTGTAACATCAGCTTCATTTGACTGGAGAACATCAAATTTCATCAAAGTTGTCCAAAATCAGCCAACTTTAAAAGCGCACCATATTTTAGCCAAGAAAGAAAGCTCCTGTAAAAGCATTTTTTGTAAATAAGATGTTTTTGTTGCACTAATTCAATTATAAAAACTCATGTTCTTATTTTGTGAACAGGTTTGCACGACTATACAATTGACTTTTATATCCCTTGAAGGTGAGCATCCACCTGCTGCTTTTCATAGAAAGTTGTTACTAGCTGTACTTTTTGATATATATATGATATAAAACAGGGCTATTCAACATAATCAGGCCCTCCAACTCGTTTAATCCAGCCCACGACCCACCTTCCAATCATGTGCCTGTATTAGTCCAAATTTACACCGGGTTTGGATCTGGGTTAGTTTTTGTTTAGACTCGGTTATTGTGTATGTATAGTCGTGCCCACATTTAGTATTGGTTCAGAAGGCAAATGGCAACGTACAATAATGTTGATAATATCTTTCTTATTTTATTTTTCTGCAAAGTTTGAATGGAGATGTTATTTTTCAGTGTTAAAACCAAAAAGTATGTTTTGTGTGATACTTAATTGTGTTAAAAGTGGCTGCTCGGCTTGCACCTATGACCCAGAAGCCAGAAAAATGTGGCCCTTGGGAAAAAAACGTAGAATAGCCCCTGGTTTAAAACTGGTTCAGTCTGGGCAGTAAAAGACTACGCCCAAAGACACAAAAACACATCAAGATTCAAACAATCAAAGTGCCAATCCTCTTCGATAATTCCTTCTCCAACAACAGCGTACTTGTATTTTGATAATCTTTGTTGTGTATTTTCATATCTCCGAGCTCCATTTGCAGGTGTCTCTAGTCTGCTGGTTGAATGCATATCTTTTGGGTGCACTGACGCCCTCGGACAGGCCCGCACAAGAACACTAGCCCCAGGTTATGCTTTATGCAGGGCTGTGTCGGGACAGGCCCAAACTCGACACTGGATCCACCCCATTCTGCAGGTATCCAGGCGCTCCCAAAAACATGTGACCACTGAGGCTGTTTTTGGATGAGTTTAGCCATTTTAACCAAGTCCAACTCAAGTCCCAAGTCAAAGAGAGACAAGTCCAAGTCAAAGAGAGACAAATCTAAGTCAAAGAGAGACAAGTCTAAGTCAAAGAGAGACAAGTCCAAGTCAAAGAGAGATAAGTCTAAGTCAAAGAGAGACAAGTCTAAGTCAAAGAGAGACAAGTCTAAGTCAAAGAGAGACAAGTCCAAGTCAAAGAGAGACAAGTCTAAGTCAAAGAGAGACAAGTCCAAGTCAAAGAGAGACAAGTCTAAGTCAAAGAGAGACAAGTCCAAGTCAAGTCCCAAGTTAAAGAGAGACAAGTCCAAGTCATGTCCCAAGTCAAAGAGAGACAAGTCCAAGTCCCAAGTCAAAGAGAGACAAATCCAAGTCCCAAGTTAAAGAGAGACAAGTCCAAGTTAAGTCCCAAGTTGAAGATAGACAAATCTAAGTCAAGCTCAAAGTGAAAGAGAGACAAGTCTGAGTCAAGTCCCAAGTCAAAGAAAGACAAGTCAGAGTCAAGTCTGAAGTGAAAGAGAGACAAGTCCAAGTCCCAAGTTAAAGAGAGACAAGTCCAAGTCAAAGAGAGACAAGTTCAAGTCAAAGAGAGACAAGTCCAAGTCAAAGAGAGACAAATCCAAGTCCCAAGTTAAGAGAGACAAGTCCAAGTCAAAGAGAGACAAGTCTAAGTCAAGTCCCAAGTTAAAGAGAGACGAGTCCAAGTCAAGTCCCAAGTTAAAGAAAGACAAGTCCAAGTCAAGTCCAAAGTCAAAGAGAGACAAGTCCAAGTAAATTTTCGAGTTAAAGAGAGACAAGTCAGAGTCAAGTCCCAAGTCAAAGAGAGACAATTCTAAATCAAGTCCGAAGTGAAAGAGGGTCAAGTCCAAGTCAAGTCAAAGAGAGACAAGCCCAAATCAAGTTCTAAGTTAAAGAGAGACAAGGCTAAGTCAGGTCCAAAAACAAAGAGAGACAAATCCAAGTCAAGTCCCAAGTCATTGCATGCATGTCCAAGTTCTTACAACAGCTTTTTTTTTTTTTTTTAGTAATTTCAATGATTTTTATTTTTTTTAATAAAAGATTTGAGTCGTCTCAAGTTGCAGAGGTTCAGGTCTAAGTCAGGTCTCCAGTATTTGTCCATTTTATCGAATCAAGTCTCAAGTCATGACCCACCCTCTGCACAGCCAATCAGCTCTTATCCCAAAAACTGACTTCTACTGACTTCTGTTGCTTATTCTTACTAGTTTACAAGCAATAAAATGTTTTCTATTTAGCTGAAGGCTCAAAGTTCTGCTTTCACAATAGGGAAGAAAAAATGAGCTACTTCTGCAATATTAGGGGGTTTTGTAGTTTTTACTTTTCAATTATAACTTGTTTTTCTTTATAAATGTGTAAATAAATGTCTTGTTCCAAAGTCTGATTTCGACTCTTAAAATCTGAACTTGATGTTCTCTTTTCTGCCTGAGTTGAGGCAAGTTCCCGCCAAGTCACGCCATCCTCACAACCATTACACAACCATTTGTTTTGAGTACAAACTAAGTGAATTTGAAAACCGTTATTTCGACCAAGAAAACAATTTCGTAAGATCTTTATGGTGGCAAAATTATCAAGAACATTAGCAAGTTTTAGCACAACTCTTCTTGATGCAAATAGATTAAAATGTCTAAATGTCATCCCGAAACAAACAATAATACATCAAGTTTTCAACCATAGAGTTGGTTGTAATTTAAAGTGACACTGTGTAACTTTGTTGAGGTGAAAAGATATATATTTTTATAATGTTTTTAATCCAATAACAACATCCAACTAAAAAAATAATGCTTTTGTTCAACATTTTCCTCAAGTAGATAAATAAACATAATTTTTATTCATATAAAAGTCACATTTTATCAGCAGAATTTCTGACAAAATAAATATTTCTAAATGATTGAAAAGAAAAATGTAGCTGTCAGTCTCATACATCAAACAATTTATCTTTCCGCTTAAATAAATTCCATATTTTCCTTAAAATTAACATTATATTTATGAAACCAAAGCTGATAAATGGCCTGCTCGGAGATTTTACTTGCCCCAAATTGCTCTTTCGAAAAATAATAACAAACATATAATAATAAAGTCTTCATAAAGTCATAGTTATTTTGATATATATTCAATGCAAAAGGCCCATATATTTCCATAAAGAAGCTGCTTACCTTATTGTCCTGTCGTCTCAAAGCTTGAATATTTCTCTTTTCTTGATTCTTGTTGCGTCTTGTCGGATGCTCTCCTGAAATGGGGCGTCCTGGAGGTAAAGGGGGTATTTGAAGAGGAATGTGAGGTGAGGGCTCAGGGCGGGACCACTGCTCTCCGAAAACCAGACCGGACTTGCCCAGTTTCTTAGTTTCACGTCAGTTTATACTCCAAGAACTCATAGAAGAGTCGGACAAGTTTGAAAGGTTTTGACTTTTTGGTATTGAAAGTTAAAGTGTTGGCAAAAATCAGCAAATTCAGTTCTGCATTTTTCAACCACAGAGAACTTTCCGTCAAATAAATGAACTCAAATAAAACTTATTACAAAAAGGCCGCACACTAAATATATATGCAGTCAATTTACTAAATGAGATTATGATTTTTGAGGACAAGAAATTTGAGAACAAAATTGCTCGGTCAAATAATGAAAACAAAAAGCGCTCACGTTTAAACAATTTTTTTCTGTATAATATAGTGATTATATTCAGGATTTTGTTAAGCAATTTGACTGATTTCCCACAGTTTGACCCTGTTACCTAGCAACTATATTGAAAACCAGGGCAAAATCTATAAACATTTCACAGATTGATTTGAGACGTATCATTTATTTTGCGGCCCTCCAACTGTTTTAATCTGGCCCCTGGCATTTTTTTGAGAATAAGTTCTACGCTTTATAATTCTTTTATTTGATTCATTTAGCTATAGAGTATGTGTCTTTGTTTTATGTCCTAATATTTTCAAAATAGTGGGGAAAAATAGCCTGTTTTACAAAAAACAGTTGGTCATTGGTCTGACAAAATATTTGTCAGACCAATGACCACGGTCCAGCCCTCCACCGCTTATCTGGATTTAAATATGGCTGTCAGGGAAAAATAATTGCCCACCCCTGATTTATAGTGATAATATTAGGGCAAGCAATGAGACATGCTCCATAGCAAAGGCAATCAAACAAAAGAAACATAGACAGCAACGCTAATTCTCCAAAAAATATGCCATGGGCCACATTGAAGCAGTCCAAGGGCCGCATCTGGCCCCCGGGCAGCAGTTTGTCCAGGTCTGTAATAACCTCTCACATCACAAATAACAAGGCAAATATTCTAAAAGTTGTGGGCTTGAAAGATAATATTGGCCAAAATTGGAGCATTTCTTGAAACATGGCATAATTGTTTGGGGGTTTTAGTTCCCTGTCTCTCATATGTTCTGTTTTACCATCAGTTATCACTTAACTCTAGAGCAGTGGTTCCCAAAGTGGGAATCGGGGGATGACTTCAAGATGTAATTTTACAAATATTACTCTGTATTTAAATTTTTTTTTTACATTGAAAACAATATGTTCTAGTAAATTTCAATCACATAACACAACAACCTACAAATTAAACCCAGTTTTGAACGGTTTTACATCATGAAATCAATACAAACATGTATTTAATTGTGGTATGGGGGTCGCGAGTTGCTGGCTATTTTGAGGGTCCCGGTCTGAAAAGTTTGGGAACCCGTGCTCTAGAGGAGCACAACTGAATAAAGACACACGCAACTATTCTCATTTCGAAAAGCACACATTATGAATACATTTTTTTGTCTTTCTAGTATAAATTCTTATTCTTACATCAGACTGGGCCACATTGGAGTCATTAAGTAGCCATCTCTGGTCTATATGTAAACCAATGGTAGATACAATATACTTTATACCATTAACTATCGATCTCACCAAACAAAGATAGACGCCCCACAAATCACAACAAGACACTGAAAGACCATTCATTAACTTGATTTTTTTTTCCTTTCTACTGACTGTGCTGTATGTTGTAGGACTTGTTGTGCTTCTTAAACAAGGAATATTAGTTTTTCTTAATATATATTTATTGAAAGTCTGAGTGACATCGAGATTAATAATTCTGCAGAACTGTGTTAGAAAAAAAAATGCCTGCAAGTCAGATTCTTGATCCTACAAAAAAAACTATTCTGTCCAACATATAAAATTGTAATGAACTTTGTGGAATAGTTGTCTTTTTTATCTAAACTCTAATTGATCTTACGTTTTATTTAGATTATCACATGTTTTGCTTTCAGTCGTCGTGACGTTTTTGTGACTCACTCATCCCAAAACTGCACCTTTAGTGGGACGGCCCCTTGTTTCCTTGACGTGGGCCCCTCCTGATGTTACGTCTGTGTCGAAACCGCTGCCAGACAAAAGGTGGTCTAATTTTAAGAAGTGAGACATCCGAGTGTTGAAACGTGGATGGAGTAAACGGTTGTGAAAGAGAATCAACTGTGAGGTGTATTTTTGCCCAAACATGTGAACTGACTCTGACACAGTAATTACATTAAACTGGGATAAATTTAGATTCATTTACAGTCATAGTTTTTATGCTTATCAATGGAGAAACTTATTTTAAACCCTTTTTTCCCCTCACACGTCTAATTAAAATCATCTAAATTTCAAACTAAAACTTTTTTTTTCCTTTGGACTAACTGAGGTAAAAATGAGTTTCAGGGACCTAAAATTACTCCAACAAAAATTTAGGTGGAGCCCATACAAAAATCCTCTTAATATTATTGAGATTTTTAAGAGTTTTTTTTGTTTTTCTAAGTTTACAGTAGAAATTGAGTCTCATCCCAGAGGCTTATTTGACTCTAAATAAGAGAAACAATGATATTTTTATCTTCAACAAATCCAGGTGGTGCATACTAGTTTGTTTTCTTCACCTATTGAACAAAATAAAAGGAAAAAGTTCGACGACCCTTCGAAAGGACGCCGAAATTAAGGGTTTTAAACATAGCCAATAATAAATGAATTATTAATTGAAACATCTAAACAAGGCATTTAGAATTCAAAGATATTTTATTCTATATAAATTTGAATTGAATTTTCTGTTTGAACATTACACAACTCATGGTTAAATTCAAATTTTCAGTAAAATATAATAATTTAGTGAGAAGCGATTTGACTGCTTTCCCACAGTTTTACCTTTTTTTCCACAACTGTTACCCAGCAACTATATTGAAAACAAGGGCAAAGTCTAATAAAAAAATTCACAGCAGTTGAGTCTTTTCCATTTATTTTGTACGGTGATCTTTAAGGGCCACTGTACAAAAGATTTTTTTATTCTATACAGACATCTGAAAATTTAATAGAATTTTCTGTTTGAACATTACTCAACTCATTTATTCAAACACATAATCAATTTATCAATGGTTATAATAAAATAACCATAAGCTGTGAACCGCCCACAAAACGTGTTGGTGTAAAATAAATTGAAAGATTGTCCAACTACATAAAGTGTGCAACTATAAAGTATGTGGAGGGGGTGTTACTCAACATACTGACTGTTTGGCAACACAATCTCTCATTCCTTCCATTTTGGTGTTGTTACCGTGACTTGAAATAACTTTGGGTGTGTCTCTTTGAGCCATATCAGCTTGTCAAAGCCCGATCTTGTCAGATTTCAGAAGCTAAGCAGATTAGGCTTGGTCACTAGTCAGATGGGAGACCACTGAAACAAAAGAGACGATTAGAAGGAAAAAAATTGCATCTTTAGGGAAGAAACTTCAGCCATTGCTTCATATGAACCTGGCGTGAGTGTGTGAATGGTTGGTGGTGGTCAGAGGTACAGACGCTTGCCCCAGGGCAGCTGTGGCTTTAATAGTATCTTTCTGTTATTGAGTGTAGAATGAATGAATAATGCAAACGTGTCAGTGTCTCTGAGTGTTATAAAAACCTACTATAAATCTAAAGTATTATTTACTTCAGTGAGTCAGTTTATTTTAAAGACAGAGACGAAAAACCCCAAACAAACAGACAAAGATTAAAGGATTTGTTACAAATGTTTTGTAAACATCCCCATAGCTTTACACCAATTATGGTGCAGTTTGAGAAAAAAAGTTGACAAATATTCTGTATATGTTAAAACAGCAGAAAATATAGTGATTAGTTTAGATTAGCTGTTATTGTTCTTTGTATTTGATCCACATCCTTCTATCAGTGCAGCTGCTCAACCTCCACCTCTTCTTTTGGCTTCATCAGGGCTATTGTACTCTACTGTAGCTGGAGATGTTTATCCATTTAGCCGTTTTGTTTGACTGGACATACAAACTACACATAAAAAGACCGAGGCTCAAGACCCAGTGAGGACAGAGTATTGGTCACTCTGACTCTGCCGATGCGATAATGAGAAATTAGTGTTTTTGTCATTGTATGCAAGCGACATTCTATCGAAAATACAAGACACAATTTACACGCAACTGCCACTATTTTCTTACAGTCTGAAACATGCTATTAGATATTATTTAATTGTGACTTAAAAAATGTTGAGAACCACTGCTTGTCTGCACTTTAAATACACCAGCTTCCAAACCTTTTTAAGACCGTTATTAACCTCTCAACCAGATGTTTACTTTGAACAACACGCACGAGAAGTTTGTGAGAGATTTTACCTCTCACCTCTTTGACCCCAATTTCAATATTTATATTTGCTGCTATATATAAATGACACACAATAATAAACCAGCTGATCCTGCACTCTGACTCACAGGACTAATGAACTGGCTGTGGCCCACTTTCTGTCTAGACTCCTCGTTTGTTTGGTGTGATGTAACCCCATTTGCATCAGAAAACACGGTAATTCTTGCTATCGCACATATAAATTATTAATATAAAAACTGTGTGGATTTTGAAATGGCTTATGTCTAAAGCTATGCACCAATAATAATTCAGTGTCAGTCCTTTAGGCATTTATAAGTACTGTCTATAGACTTTATGGCATTATTAGCCCATACAAATTCCTTTTAATACACAATACTTCCTGAATCATAGACTTTAACTGACTTTGATTTATAATGGGCATTAAAGCCATTGGGAACAAAATACACTAATGTTTTCATTAAAGTTAATCACTGTAAAAAAGGAAAATCTATAACTTAGACAATAATGACTCGAGTTAAGCATATTAATCTTAAAATACCAATTTTAAGTTTTTTCTACTTAATAGGACCAATTCTTACTAAGATTATTTGACTTTTTTTAGGACATTCTATCCTGATTAACCTTAGGCATAAAAACTCAATTTAAGCAAATCAAATTTGTATCTGTTTTAAGCCATCATTGCTTGAATCAAGAATAAAAATCTTGCCAAGAGAACTTGAAAGTAGCATTTTCTGCTCAAAACAACGAGGTTAGTCACATTTTATACTGCACTGGCAGATTATTTCACTTGAAACAAGACATTTTTACCTAATTTTCTTATTTTTTAAAAGACCGGCGTAGTTATAAGAATGTCTAACTGTGTTCAATAGATTTTTTAGCTTCATAAACTTAATTTTCCACAAAGGTGTAATCTAAAGAAACATTATATTGGTATATAAAATATTAAGTTAACTTTGCTTGGTATTGTTCACTAAATTAAGTTGAGTTTAGATAATATTGTTTAGTAAATTATGTAACATAACTTGGTTTTATTCAGTAAATTAATTCAACATTTTAAATGCATGTAACCTATAAGCAATGAGTTATAATAATGACTAGAGAGAGTGTGGGGCCTGCTGCCGTGGCGGCTGCGGGAGCCATCTTGCGTGGCTGGATTTGATGCAAAATTTAATTATTTTTGTGTGTTATTGCATTATATGAGCACAAACATTTATCATTATTGTGTTGGCTTCACTGCTGTGACTATAAAAGAAGATTTAATAGCTAAAAATAAAAGTTTTTTTTCTATTTTTTCACATTAGTTTGATTGAACAGAAGCATAAATAAATGTACAAATACGTAAAAGTTAAATTATCAAAGTATTTAAGTAAAAAAAGTCAATTCAAAGTTCAGCCTACCATTAGTTTGTTTGAGAACTTCAGATAAGTCTTCCCACACAAAATGGCTGCTGGAACTGGACATTTGCTGCTATAGGTTACCATGACTACGCTCTCTCTAGTCATTATTATAACTCATACCGGGACCCCCAAAATACAGTAAGTAAGTAATCTTTATTTGTATAGCGCATTTCACAGACAGAGTCACAAAGCGTTCACAGTGAGATGAACCCCTCCCCTCTCCACTCAGTGACAGTAAACTGCCAGAGGCGATTCGCTTTAACACCAGGCGCTTCAACCTCCAATACCAAGTGGTCACTTGGTGCATGTTACTGGTTGGTGGGGAAACCGGAGTGCCCGGAGGAAACCACCCAGACATGAAGAGGAACATGCATGGGCCGTGCGGGAATCGAACCCGTGACCTTCTTGCTGTGAGGCCAGAGCGCTAACCGCTCTGCCACCGTGCCGCCTCGCAACCTCCACAGCAAAATAAAATAGATGTCTGTAATAATTTTAAGCTGGAAAATCATTAAAATTGTGTTGAAACTATTATATTATTAGTTCATTGCTTTACATGACCAAAATTCAGTCAAACATGATGCCACCAGTTAAAAAAAAAAAATCAAATACATAGCCATAGTTGTAAAATTAAAATCAATACATTAAATCACTTTAAAATCATCTTGTTGTTGTGATGTCACGAACAGAACCTCTGTTACAAACATCCAAGAATATTAATGTTAACAAATGTTCTAATGGAGCATCCTCTCCCTGCTTGTCTACATGTGAATGTTGCACAATGTGGCATAATGAATCAAGTCAGGTCTGTAGGAAAAGTTGCAAAGGAGGCTTTTCATTATTTTTATGCAATAAATATATTGGTAATTTCATGACAGCAAGATATATAAACGCTGTACTCTAAAAACATTCTTGCATGATATAGACATTTCCAAGGAGAAAAATGTGTGGTCATTCTCCATCAGAAAAGTGCATCAATATTTTGTATTTTTATTTTTTTCTGGATCTGGAACATTCAGAACCGTTTTTTTCTAAGGGAAACAAAAAACATCTCACAGACAAAACTTCAGCTGTGTCGAGGACACAATGCGAGAACATGATTCAAAACTCATAACAAGCATAATATGTGCCCTTTAAGTACAGGTTTTGGTAAGAGACACTAAAATACAGTACAAGATGCATAAAAATTACATGTATTTTTCTCATTAGGATACTTTTCTTGCACAAAGAACTAATGCTAATCATAATATACAATTCACAAAACGGCAAACAACCAAATACTCTTACTGTCTTTTTCAATAAAAATGTGCCTTTAGCTAGATTTTCTCATTATGACATTAAAGGTACACCATGTAATTTTTTTACCTGAAAAATAAACTTGAGCAAAAGCATTGCCATCTTTGTTTTGATGTTTTTGTAGGACTTAAACATAACAAATGTTGTGTCTTTACTCTAAACGGGCTTGTGTTTCTCTAAAATTGACTTTTTTGACATTTCTCTTTAGCTGTAATATTTCACACCAATGAAACTGATGTTTATCGATAAAGATTGCACCAAACGAATGCTTTAACTCACTATTTCACAGGGACTATGCATTTGTTTTACCCCCAGATAGTTGCACAGCATCACTTTAAATAGCCTACATTTATTTGTTTTACAGCAAAGGGTGAATAGATCTCCTCAGTTATTTAAATCACCAGGTTAATCATTGTACAGGTTTTGGCTGGTCTGACCAACCTCTGGAGATGTCTAAATTAAATATAAATACTGTATTTTAAATTGTTATACATTCTAATCTGTAAACGCACGGTGGCGCCCTTTGAGCGTCCTCTGTGGGTTTGAATCTTCATTGACGCCGTTGGTTGTACGCGCCTGTGGGCGGTGGCCTACGTACACGATGGATAGGAAATTTAACCAATCCGACGTCACCATTCAGCCCTAAGCTCTGCAGTGAACCAATCAGCGCTGGAGAATCTGTGACGCAAGCCGTTAGTCCCGCCCCCTGTATGACCGTAGCCGCTTCATCAGAAACAAGCCTTTTTTTAAAGTTCCTTGGGGAAGGTACAGTGAACCGGACGAGGCGAGGAAATCGGGGTCAAGACTGCACCTAAAGGATAAATATTCATGTTCTAGCATTCCCCAGAAGAGCGACGCAAAAACGAGGTTGGGAAATGCATGTTTTGATGCCCTTTCTCTTTAAAATTAGCCGATTAACCGCCGATGCTAACGAATGCTAACCTAAATGCTAGCGCTACACGGGTTAGCTTTTAAGCGTATTGATTGATTGAACTGGGGAGCTAGCGTTTCTCTCTATATGAACTAAAGGGGCGCAAAAACGATGCAATAATTTATTTTAGCACACTTTAAAAGATAACCACAGCGATCGTCTTGTGTTTTACGTCTTTATTTGTCATTTTAGCTGCAACACGGAAGGTCTTTGCTTCCCGAGAACGTCAAAAATACACAGAAAATGGCGGAGCCGGACAAATTAAACATCGACTCTATAATTCAGCGCCTCTTGGAAGGTAAGATTTCTGTTATTCCTTGCAGTTTTCCATGCAAATGTCACGTTTTGCATCTTGCTGTAGCTTTGTTGTACATTAGGACACGATGTTGCGTTGTTGTCGTAGCCTAGTTTCGGTGCTGATCTGGATTGGACACTATTTATTGGCAACGGGTAGTAGTAGTATTGTTCTGTGACTTGCTCAAAGCGAAGCCAGGACATTTAATTGGTATGTATTTGTTGATGTATTGTGGCAGCAGGAAGTAAAAACGTGGAAAGGACATTGTGTGTCATTGCTTTTGTATTGTAAACGTGCGTAGACGTGCGCGTGTAATTGGTTTTATGTTAATTTGATGCATTTTTTCGTCAGCTGCATGCATTATTTTGTGCTTGAATGTACAATACACAATGAATCTTCATATGTTAAGCAAAATATTATATGCAGAAGTACTATTGTTAATTTTGCAAGCTGTTATATTGCGTAAAGTTGGCGTTTATGAGCTTATAAACGTGTCTTATCATCTTGCTAGTTATATTTTTATTGAAAAACCTTGCAATTAAGTGCTTAAAAATAGCAGTTTCCACCCCCCATCTTGACTCAAAATAAGTATACAATAAATAAATGTAACACAGACATCAGGTTAATTATTTAGGGTTTTAAAAATATCACCTTTTTTAATTTTGCAGCAAGGAAACAAGTAAGCACAAACCTGCTGCTTGCTACTGTGGCATGCAACTAGAAAATTCAGTTCTGCTTCCTCGAACAGAAAAACAATGGGCTCATTTGTATTTTTTTTAAGCGGTTTTAGTCTGGTAATGCAGCTTACGGTTTACACCACCATAGATTGAAGTTAAGACTGTGTGAACGTGTGCTTTTTAGATGCAGTGACAAAACAGTGCACTGTCAGCATTTGCTCACTCAGTAGGACAAATGTAAACAAGAAGAGGCCAAGATCAATGTGACTTTCTAATTGCAAAGTTTTAAGTCCATCTATTCAGATAAACTTTTTAAATGTTTGTTTAGTCACAATTCCATTTGCATGTAATTAAGAAAGTGCATATTTTACCAGCTTTGCAGTGTTCTCTCATTGAAAACATTCACAGAAATCACTGTATTTTTTTTTATAGAGCAATACTATTATTCTTTCAGATAATTGATTAGTTGCTTTTAACGCACAAGTTACACATTTTTACACCAACAAAGCTCAAGTAATGTCGCTTGAAATAGTCTTAGAGGTGAATATGCACAGACAAATGAGAGATTCTAAAAAAAAAAAGGTAAATCTACACACTTTCCATGTCCTTACATGTCAATCTGAATCATTGAGGCTATTTTCTCAGCTCCTGGTATCTTTTGGAACATGTGCATAGGCCAATTAACGATTATTCAATAACTTACATCATAATTAATTAGTTTTGATTAGTCAGTTTGCTTGTTATAGTCCTAACACACAGATACACTGTTATTATTCATTTAGTGCTGGGCGATCTGGGTAAAAACTATTTTTGTCCTCATATTGAGCAATCTTGATTTTCGATTAGAATTTGCTGAACCTTTTAAAAAACAAAAGAAACATGGTATTCATGAACATAAACAAAAAACTGTCCTGTTAATCTGATTTTTTTACATTATAGAACAATTTTCTGCCTCAAAGTTTGACTTTTGCTCCAAACCACACTTTTTTACTGACACTTGATTGGTTTTCGATCTTTCCATTCAAAACTCACAATCAAATCATTGACGATTCGATCTTGATTTTTTAAATTTTTTTATTAATTGCCTGCCCTAATTTGCTGTGGTTTATGCATTAACTTCTACAAAATATTGTAGCTTCATATACAGAATTTGTACAGTCTTGGGAAACCTACATAAAGCATTTTCATTTATTTTGTTTAGAAAAATGTACATATTTAAGTTAGGGCTGGGCAACATTCTGATAAAAATGGAATCGTGAGCTCATCTCTGTGACAATCTCCTTTTTTGATGAAATCGCCATATCGTTTTAAACCTGTCTGTTCAAATACAGTGTATTTTTTGCAACCTACTTCTCTGAGCCTCAGAGTTGTTAAGTGGGGTTCTTTTTTTAAAGTCTCATATGAAGTTTGTGTTGTAAAAGAAATTAATTTTAGCAATTTTTCAGATGTGATTTACTAAAATATATACATTTATGACTGGAACATGGATTTTTCATGTCTAAAAGTCGTTATGACTGTTAGAAAAACTATGAAAATATGTAAAAAACAAAACAAAACCCAAAACACTTGTTTAGAGGCGACACACAATGTTCAAATTATTAGATAAAAAACATGTTATTGACCTGCTGAAGTCGTTTGTTTTGGAGAGTTTTTTTTAAAAGCTTGGTTGCTTGTTTCTCTCTGAAAATCTGTTAACACTGGTCAGCTTTTGTCTTTGTGTAAATCAGGGCGTTTACATGGAGGCCAGGAAAACTAGATAACTAGCCTAGTCTGATTTAAACTGGTTTTCCAAAGTGCATGTAAACCCGGTCAGACCTATTGAGGAGCTGTAAACCGGTTTTCGGAAAACCAGTTGGCGCACGTGGTCCCGACCAATTGTAGTCTGATTTCAGGCGTCATGTAAACAGACAATCGGTCTGCAGCTGGACAAATGCAACTGAGCATGCTCACAACTACTGTCCACTGCACATTCCAACAATAAATTAAGAATTTTAGAACTATAAAGTGACTTGCACAAAGTGGCACACACGATCTCACATTTAACTCCATGTTTAACACTGTTCTACATGTTTAAAACAGTCCTAACTGTTCCAGAAAAAATGTGTGTCATTTAACTAACAGTATTACAAACAGTTAATAAAATTAAACAACGTTAACGATGTTAAAGTGATTCAACAAATTACAGCCTCAATTATGCAGGAGTGAATCTGACACAGCAGGACCAGTCTCTCCAGTGTAATCAGTTTACTCTTGTGCATGTAAACAGGAGCAAAACTGGTCCAACTGGTTTGAGAGGAAAACCAAGTAGAGTCCAGTTTTCTAGCCTAGTCTGATTTCCCTGTACATGTAACCGCAGTGATTGACAGCTAAAGCCAATCATAGTGAAGTGGAAACTTTCTGCAAAAGATGATTTTATTTACCTCAAAGGCAAGAGAAAATAGTCTAAGAATCGTGATAAAATCGAAACCGTAATGTGACTTTAAGAAAATCGAGATAAAATGTTTTTGCCTTATTGCCCAGCCCTAGTTTAAGTCTTATAATAAGTTAATGAAAACAAATATTTGATTGAAACGTATGTGCAAATAAATTATACAAGGTCATATAAATGTTGAGAAGGGTTTTGGAGAAGTCACAGATAACATTGCAAACCTTAAATTAAAACCTGTACAAATGACTTCTCTAATAAAACTGTACACGGCCGATAACTAAATGTTCCCTTCCTCCTGTAGTGTTAATGAAATGGCCTGAATCGTCACATTCTCACATCAGACAGCAGCGTACGTGTCAATCAAAGCGGTGTTGTTTGGCTTCTCTTTCACACGTGGATCCGGGGGAGGAGGAAGCTGCAGCAGTGTGCATTGTAATCTTATCTCTGAATCTATCCGTCAGCCTCCTCTCCGAACGCATCGATCTGAAACATGCAAATCCCAAAGCGCCGGTTCTCCACGTCAAACTAATTCAGTCTGTCCTGTGACCTCACAACACATCGGCTTTCAGGAGGCCAAGTAACTACAAAATGTTCAATAGTTGTAATCGTTCTGGGTTTTGAAAGTACGATTGATAAATTAACCCTTAGCAAGTCGTGTTTTATTAATCAATAATTATAATGTATCATTAGAGGCTGGCAATATATCAAATATTAGATAATATTGTGATGGTTGTTTTGAAGTTTTGCAAATAGTATATTGTTTAGAGTAGAAAGGAGAAAATTACAACATTGTAAATGTTTGAAAAAAGTAAAAGGTGTTTTAGTCAATCACTCATTGGTGTTTTAGTTGAGAATTTTTATCATTCAATTCAATTTATTTTTGCATGCCCAAAGTCCAAGGAATCCAATGGGGAGGGATCAGGTCCTGCTAACCAGGGGGCCTCCGAGGTCCAGGCCTCGACACTGGAGCAGCAGCTAAAACAGAAACACTCCCCAAGGGGAGTGGGACAAGGAACAACACAAGGAATAGCAAAGAATACAAGGGAAAAAACAGATAAAAACGTCACGATTAACATATAAGTCAATAAATAGTCAATAAAAGAGGGCACAGTGAAAGTTAAGATAAAATGTAGTAAGAAAACTTAAACAAGACCAGGAAGAAAAAGGAGAAAAAATAATATAACAAGGTAATAATAATTTGAAAGCACATTGCAAAGTTGTTCATAATTTCTTTTCAACAAAACATTGTTTAGCTACATTTTTTCTTTGTGAAGAGTCGTTTAGCATCCAAACCTCTGAGTTTGTGTTGTGTGAGGGCAGTTTGGGTCAAATATTTGATCAGATCAGAAAGATTGACCTTTTAGTCGACTGATCGGTTGATAACACACGTCTCAATCAACAGAAGCTGAAATTTTTCTGATCAATAAACGTCAACTAACACATTTGAAGATGTGTTTGAACATTTTCTGTTTGGTCTGAAATAATAACGTCTGAATATCGTAATCAAGATGTGCCAAAAAATATCAAGATGTGCATTTTTATCAATATCGCCAAGTCCAAAGTATGATAGACAATTAGAAGATTACAATTATGTTGGCAATAGATTATCAGCTAGTTGCTTAGAATGTAAGGGAGTCACTTAAATACAACATGCATAAAAATAATAAGTGTTTTCTCTTATTAGACTGCTTTTTTGCACAAAAAAAACAATGCTAATAATAAAAAAAAACACAAAAACGACAAACAACAAACTCTCATCCTGTCCTTTTCTATTAAAATGTGCCTTTAGCTAGATTTTTCTAGCTACACCATGTAATTTTTTAGCTGAAAAATAGATTTGAGAAAAAGCATTGCCATTTTTGCTTTGATGTTTTTGTAGGACTGAAACATGTTACAAATGTTGTCTTTACTCTGAGCAGACTTGTGTTTCTCTAAAATTGACTTGTGTCCTAGATGTCTCCTCTTCCCTGTAATGTTTTACACTAATGAAGCTGATATATATCGATAAAGATTGCACCAAACTAATGCTTTGCCTCGCTGTTTCAAAGGGACTATGCATTTGGTTTTTCACCCCCAGAAAGTTACACAGCATTACTTTAACCTATTCCAGTAATTGATCTAAACTGAATTGATTGCTCAGCTCTTCTTCGACTACGTTTAGTGATCATTGTATTGAATAACAACACGGTATTGGCTTTCTGTCTGAGTCTAATTGGAAAAGGGCCATATAAACGACTACTGTATCGATTTGGGAAACTTCATCTCAAACACACATCCTGTTGCAATTCACACCAAATATTTGCATTCCTAATTACTCAACAATACAAAGCATTAAAGGCTCATCTCAGCGCACACTGTTGACCACATCTGATTTCTTCATCTGTCAGTAATGAGCAGCTTAAATTACAGTTTAGCAATTGAGAGTATTGTGGTTTGTCTGTTGTGAATATTAGATTGAATTCAAAGTGTACATGTATTGGATAATGTCTGTTTTCGGCCTTATTTCTGACATCTTTCTTTGGCATTCGCAAAATTTGTGAATTTTCTTCTGTTAGAGCAAATCCAAAGAACAGTCAAGAGCACTCGTAAGAAAATTATCTGTTTTAGAAGATTATTGCTCATTTAACTCAATCAGAAATTGTAATTCCTACAGGTTTGAAGATGATCTGTTTTCTCTCATTCATGTCTAGAGCACTAATGCAGCTAAAACCACCCAGACAATTGGCAGTTCTATATCGGCCATGAGGGTCAAATTTGAGCCCAAGTGGCAGATATGCAAAAGAGTCAACATCTCGTCCTGCCGATATCAGTATGTCTTACTATAGGAAAATTGGCTCTGGCCATCATTTATTACATTCTAAAAAATGCAATCTTTTATACCTAAGCAACAAATATGTAACAAATAGTTTAAAGTCCCGTTTTATTCCCGTATTTATGTTTGACTGATTATTTTGTACCAATATTGTCATCTGAGTATGCAACAGATGGTGATGCACTGATACCGATTTCGATAATTTGACTGTAGGTATCTGCCGATTAGAGATGCACCGATCCAATACTAGGATCGGGTATCGGTTTCATGATATCGGTTCAGCTAATATCATAGCTGTGCCTTTAATTGGACATAATGAGTTGTGACTTGCACTATAAATAACAGTTACATAACACTATATGACAAAATGTTTTATGTTTTGATAGGAAAGAAAAGCAATTTCAGTTCTTACACTTGTATTGGTTGATATCGAGTATCGGCAGATACTAAAAGACACAGTATCGAAATCGGTATCGAAACTGAAAAAGCTTGATAGATGCACCCATACTGCCGATATCTGATATTAACCGATACCACTGTAGAGACTGAAAATAGTCTCTGTTTCTTTCTCAAAACTCAATTAACATATCAGAAAATCACTGTATAGTGTTATGTAATTGTTTTTTGCACAAACAACAAATTAAGTTTGTGTGAAGAAAAGATGCAGTTTGAGATGCAGTTTTATCATATCATTTAATGTTCAATGAAGTTCACAACCAGGATTTCAGCTAAACCAGGCATGTCCCTTGAACCAATTTTTTCAGACCTACTAGATTGGCCCAAATTGCAAAAAAGTATATTTTTTACCTCAAATTGGAGCAATTCTTTTAAAGTAGTCAAAAATAACAAACATTTTGATGTCATAAAAGTCTAAAATGAATGTTTAATGCTTTATTATAAGTGTGGAGGTTCATTAAAACAGGGCTCCAGACTAACTTTTTTCTCAAGGAGCACTGTAGCCCCTAACTGATTCAACTTAGGGGCACAGAGAAAAATTTAGGGGCACTGGCAGTAAATTGTTAATTCATATATAATTAATAGTAGTTTAAATTTTACAATGAGCTATGCTGTGTTGTTTTGAATGTATAATTAGTTAGTTTATTTTGTTACAAAATTTTCCAAAAATTACTTGAATATTAAAATATTTATGAAATGTTAACAGCAGGAAAAGCAGTTAACATTTCAAGCAGTTAACAAATATTGCTGATTAATGGTAGCAATAGGGTGCACCATTAATCAAAATCTATCTTAAATTGCAATTACATAGGCCTATTCAGTCACTTCTCTACCACATTTACTCAAAAGGTCGTATTATGCTATTCTTTTACACACACTGTAAAAGTAAATGGAACATTACAAGTTTTGGGGGTCCTACTTATTTAGACTGTAGCCTATACATTTAGAGAATATTAATAAAGTAGCCTACTGGGTGACCACAGAGACAAAATGAAAGCTTAACTGCAGATATGAAGCTTATTTGTATAAGTGTTAAATACAGCCAAATATAAAGTGAAATGGACTGTTAGATGCAGGCCTAGATTAAAAAGTACAAACATTGTAAAATGTGATGTGTTTCTGACACGACGTAAGAGCAAAATTATCAGCTTAAAAATACAGTCTCACACAGGAGATTCCCACAAACCGCGCGTTCTCAGCTCCGCACAGCTCCACACAGGGGGCGGGTCACCGGCGGAAGCATCTGACCTGGGTCATTCACTCTGCCTCTCCACGTAAAGCCCAGACGTTGGATAAAGGATAAAGATGTTTTTATTTGTCACGGATCGTGTCTCTGTAAGGATCGAGTCATAAACGAAGTGAAAGCGGAGCGCTCGGGACACACAGTGCACGAGGACCGTGCGCGCGCACGGACTAAAGTGCGAAGAAACAAATGAACGGACTGTGAATACTTTGTTGGCCCGTGTATTTACACGCAAGCCATAACACGTTGGTCACGTTCAGTGGCGCTCGGAAAGTTTTACTTTGACGCACGGAATAATAGTGACACGGAGATCCAAAGTAGTACGTGGGGCGGAGGCAGCGCGAGGAACGAGGAGTGGATGGACGAACACACACGGTAAACACACACACCTAGTTAATGCTCTCCTCTGTGTTCTGCGTGTGACAGAGAAGAACAGGACCCCACATCGACGCGCACGCCCGACATTTCACAGCCCTGATAAGCGTTGTCATGAAAGTCATGAATGGAGTCGAGTTACGTTTGAACGCATTACCCACATGTACGCGTGCCCATGTATTGTTCCAGAGTTAAAGACACGGAAACTACGCAGCTTGATACAGATTTAATGCTGTGTAACACGAAAAAAGGCATTTTCATTTCTGCTCGCACCGGAGCGAGTGGCTGAAAAAAATACTCGCACTAGGGCCAAAAATAGTCGCAAAATGCGAGCATTTGCTCGCAGTCTGGAGCCCTGTAAAATGTGGTCAAATGTAAAATTTGGAATGATTCACTTCACAGTCTGGACATCCACTTCATATAAGTTTCAAAATGCTGCCCACTGTTAAAAAAGTTTGGACTCCTCTGAGCTAAACCGATGAAATGGGACATGATCCAGTAAAATTTCATGGACTGGCACTGATATCCGATCACAGAATTGGTTCAGTGCATATCCACAAATATCAAGATATTATTTTTTTGTCCCAGCCCCATACCTGCTCGCTCAGTGCAACTCCTGGAGCATTAACTTTTGAGAAAAACCTGAAACATGAACTATTACACGACTGCCATAAAGTTACATGTACAATATTTGTCTAAACTCAGAGAATCAGTGTGACCCGGTCTGGACTTTTACATGGCTCTGAGCTGTTTACTTTTGCCCACTGCACAGGACGTGATGTTTTATTCGTAACACCCATAAATCAACACAGGCTAAAGGACTCCAGAGCAGCTTCCCAAGGTCGTAACAAACCAAAAAAAAAAAGGCTACAATTTTGGGACGCATTAGATAAAAAGTGCTGATTTTTAGAGGCATGCGTCTGAATGTAGGTCACGTACTGCTGTGTCAACAAACCACGACTCTCACAGGCGGATGTTATTAGATAGAGATGTAACAGAAACCAAAATATTATGAAGACTTAGCTGTTTTCTAGCGTGTTTATGTTGAAAGTGGCTATTAGCACCAAGGGCTTTTCAAAGGACACAAATACCATGACAGTAACTAACATATTGTGAACTACATATTGAAAACACATCAGAATGTATTGATACTACTCTTTATCGATCCTGCTTATCATTCTTCTCTCTTTTCATTTGAGCTTCTTCACAAATTGTGGCCTTACCTGCTTGTCAAAGCCTGATCTCGTCAGATCTCAGAAGCTGACCAAGTTAGGGCCTGGTTAGTACTTGGATGGGAGACCGTTAGAACACCAGGTGCCATAGTGGGACGACAAGAGTAGATTGTCGTTGTGTCCTTGGGCAAGACACTTAACTCACATTGCCTCAGTGTCCGCGTACACTGGGTGAGTGGAGACTAGATTGTAAAGCGCTTTGAGTGCCTGGAAAGGTAGAAAAGCGCTATATAAATACACCATTTACATCTCTGTTAGATAGTATTGATGTCGCCCTAGAGCTAGGCCGTATCACACTGTCCATTATAAATCATTATCAGTATTTAAGATTGGAGACAGATTTTATTACACAATCTTTAACAACTGAAGACTAACATTAAATGAAGGCTTGACAAAGGCTAAGAACAGCATTTTTTAAATTAGTATAACTTTTGTATATGCTTGCATTAAGTTTTCGGCTAAAGACCTGGCATCTCAACCTCCGACCACCGCCAAGCGTTCCTTAACCCACATGTTACTGGTTGGTGGGAAACCGGAGTGCCCGGAGGAAACCACTCACACACGGGAGGAACATGAAAACTCCACACAGAAATATCTGGGCTGTGTGGGAGTCGAACCTGCAACCTTCCTGCTGTGAGGCCAAAGTGTTACCCGCTCTGCCACCCTGCCAGTTGATGGTTTTGAATTGAAAGATTAACGACCAGTCTTCTGTTAAAACATGTGCTTTGGAGCCAAAGGTAATTCAACTTTAAATGAAAAATCTGTTAGATGAAACATAGTATACATTTTCTTTTTAGTTTACAATATTCAAAGCCAATTTCTAGTTTGTTTTTGGAAATGGTTACACAAAATCAAATCGAATATTGATACTGATCAATATGAGGAGAAACATTGTGATTATATTTTCGCCCAGTCCTAATTACAAGTCACCAAATGTTGTCTATAATTATGATCACAGTGTGCGGCGCGACCAGCCCTGTTAAACCAATAAACTTAGAGGAAACAATGATTTATATGGTCCATTAAATTGTGCTTTTGTTAAAGGTACAGTTGAGGTGGACGGTCCATCAGTTTTTTTCTTCGCATAAAGTATTACACAGGCTCTATAACTTCCAATCAATAAATAAAACTTAAAAAGGGGGTTTATTGCTTTAAAAAACTTCCACTTATTGCACATGAGTCTTACCTTGTCACACATAAAGACCTGGAACTTGGCTTGGAGTCAGTTGCTTGTTCATGGCGATATTTGTAATTCTGGCAGAGCAGTAACACTTTTAGCTTTTACTTCAGTTTGTGTATGATACCTAAAATCTTTTATTGTTTATCGGCCACAACACCAAGACACTTGTTACATATCTGTGCTGGATCATCTCTTGTCGTTGCAGGTAAATATTTTCCCTTGTGTATTTACTCTGGCCAGCTCCATCTCTTAATCTAAGTGACACTCAAAGACCCTGACCTGTGTTGTTTGCAAACACCGAGGGTCTGGTCACTCATTTACTCTTCATGACCCTCCAGCTCAAATGTCAACATAACAAAATACATATACCACATCTATACACCGCCATAATGTCGTCTATTTAAAGAAAACCCCTTTGAATGACGCTTTTACCCGAGTCTGTGCAGAAAGAGTCTTTCAGTCTGCAGCTCCCACATTTGAATCATAATGTCAGATAATTACATAACCGCGCCGCTCTTATTCACTGATCTGTGTGTGTGTGTGTGTGTGTGTACAGGGAGCGATTGTGTGTAAATTATGAAAGCTGTAAAAAAGATGCAGCGCTTCAGTGACGAGGCGAGATTTCTCCTGGTTCAGATGTTTCACTGCAAACGTTAAACGAGCTGTTGTCTGTCTTCATTATTTTTTGCTCTAGTTTTAAATTGTTTGACGTTTCAGACCTACAAAAGAAGAAGGGGCAATGCTTTAGTATCGGTATATTTGTATTGGCTGATATCAACAAGGGGCTAATCACGTGTCAGTGGAGCTGTGCATTGTGACTCTACAGAACAGACAAACCAAACCCAGTGAATGTTTGCTGACTGACTCTTTATCATATTGTAATTACACCCGTAAATTGAATTTTAATCTTTGAAAGTTGAGTTTGCTGTTTCTTCTCGAACACAAGCCAAAGCAGGAGGCCACATATTGAATAATTATTGGTGTCCATATTGGCCCATGTTTACTGCAGGAGGATGGTAAACTTTAAGTCAACTGAAAACTGGATAATTGCCCTCTTTAGGATTCAAATATGTACTGTATATGTCTGTCTATGCCAGGGGTCGGCAACCCAAAATGCTCAAAGAGCCATTTTGGACCAAAAAAACCAAAACTGAATCTGTCTGGAGCCGCAAAAAATTAAAAGCCTTATATAAGCCTTACAATGAGTACAACACATGCTGTAGGCTAAGTGTCTATTAGCTTTATGAACCTGTTATCAAAATGTAACAAAATGAACATTCAAGATTAGCGTACAAGTTGCTCCAAAATGTTAGTCGCACAAGCCAAAATACATATTAGGAGGGAAAAACGCATATAGATCGCACCGCGGACTACAAGTGGCACTTTTGGGGTGTAATTAATTACATAATTCGACTCCACGAACAGACGCGGGACACGTTTATCCACCCCGCTCCTGTTTAAGATTACACAGAGGCGAAGGGCTGCGCTGCGCTGATATGAGGTAAAACTACAAGATACAGATCAAAACATGACTAAACTCTGCATAAACCAGCTCTTGAAGTGTCACTTAATCATCTGCAATAAGTATTGTGTCCATTTGACGTTCAACAATGCGCGATATAACTGGAGTGTAGCCTCTTACCTGACGCACAGTCCACACATCTCTTTCCGCTAAATCCAGTTTATTTTCCACGAACTCAACGTGTTATTTCGGTGTCTTCGTGCATTAAAAACAGTCCTTCATTCATTCTTTGGGTAGCTTTTCCTCCGCGCTGCTTCTGCTGTTGATCTCTAGTCCTCATCGTCAATGAACAGCTAGCTTCCCCGCTTGTTACCTTGCTGGTTACGATAAAACTTCCACATTTGCAATGAAAGCAAATGATTTGGTCCAAAAACTGTTGAATCCGCTGTTCAGTCTCTCTCTTTTTCGCTTTTGGAGCCATGGCCCGACGCACCTGGCGGTTTGTTTACAGCAGCGCGCGGACCTGATAGAAACACGTGTCGCCCGGCTATGACGTAAACCTTCGTTGACAGAAATGTTGAAATTAAATATTTATTCTACACGTTAATCAGCATCGGAACACTTTGTAAGTGTTTGACATATTTTTCCTCCTACACAAATTATATTAAAACAAAAAATATGTTCACACAATTTTCCACTTTTGTATTTTTTGGACAAGCTCCAGGGAGCCACAAGGGGGGCGCCAAAGAGCCGCATGCGGCTCTAGAGCCGCAGGTTGCCGACCCCCGGTCTATGCCAATGCACAAATGCACAAACGCGGAGAGAAGAGATTGTTGAAACTCGCATATAGATTGATTCCTCTTTTTAATGTATTATCTAACTTTAAACAATTGCTTTTAACATCATTTCCCCTGAAAGAACAATAAAAACATTTTAAGATTGCTATTTAACAGAGAGAGAAAAATGTCAAATTTCTTCCTCCAAAATCTGAACTTTGCCCTAAATCAAATTCTAAATGTGGCTCTCCAGGATTCATAAGATTTATTTTAATCTTCTATTATAGGAGTAAACTGGGTGTCTTAATACAATGATTTGCTTAAAGCTTAAAGAGTACCCATTCATTTTCATACTAATGCGGGTGTTATGTTTATTCAGGTAACTTGCACAAAAAACAAATATAGAGACTAGGGGTGTAACGATTCACCTAAATATTCGAAGTATCGATACACAGCCCTTACGATCCACTGCATCGATCGGCGTTCTACTAGTTGGCCTCAATCCAGGCCACACATCGATGTAACTTTGAATCGCTTCGAATCTAAGCCCAAAGAATCGATTTATTTAGATATATGGCCAAACATAAACCATGCAGACAAACGGCATTCTTAGTCGTTTATTTTTCACATAAATGTTTCATTAAATGCGCGTTTATTACGCTGGTTTTCCGCGCTGCGTCATCATCAAACGCCTGCAGCACTTGTTTGTTTCACACGGAATCTGCTCCCGGACGGAACCGCTGCTACACAGCCCAGCGGAGGAGACGGACAGCGCTGGATCCAAACCATCCCGGGGGCCCGCGAGAACGCACAGAGCAGAGACCATGAGGGACAAAGCCGTAAAGGCGAAACCAAACTGGCCTACGGAGGTAACGCCACGAAACGACTCGAGCGAGCTCCGAAAAGAACCAGACGAGCTGCAACGCCACAGTCATCAGACAGACTCGCGCATTTGTGCAGGCTTATGACTCCGCTGCCAGTCTGTCACATTTGGGATATATGACGTACTTAAGACGCAACATCACCATGCTTTGGGTCAAAACCACGAGTCTGCAGATGTTTGTGGATTTAATTTTGAATCTAATGATAAGTCATGAAGATACAGTAAGTTCACAGGATCCCGTCTCAACAAACTTCTGCATCTGTGTGAAAATGATTCAATAAGATGGTGAAATGTGAGTCACTTATTTTATTATGATACTAAACTTGTGTATTGAGGGGAAAATTTGCATTTTTTTATGTGCAATGAAAAATAATTGTGTCATTAAGCTGAATATCTTTATTACCCTTATACTTAGCCTATAATTTTATTAATTGTTTTTGAGTTTTTGATTTAATGCAAAATCTTGGTAATGACTTTATTTATGTTGTAAGTTATCAAACTGAATCGAAATATCGTTTTAAAACTGCTGTATCGTTCCGAATCGTATCGTTCCCTAAAACCCCAAAATCGTTTTGTAATCGTATCTCCTGGCCTCATATCGATATGTATCGTATCGTTCTAAAAACGTATCGTTACACCCCTAATAGAGACTATGCACTGATTTGAAGGATTGGAAATCAGTGCTGATTCAGAAAATGTTGCTGGATTAGGTAACGGCTGCATGACATCGGTTCAGCCGATATCATAGTTGTGCCTTTAATTGGGCATAATGAGACTTATTTACTGGCTGATGTTGATCCAGAACATACCATATTATTGGACATTTTATTCATATTAAGTAGTTTAGTTGGGATTTTTTGATTTGTTTATCAACACAGGCAATGCGTGCGCGCCCCTCCAGCAGAAAGAGCCGCTGCTCATAGACACAGTGGAAACAAGTTGAAAAAGCACAGTTGTCAGCTAACTACAAGAGTTTATCACTGTGTGAAAACGGACAATTTGTAAATGAAATTTGACCCTACGACCCTTAAAAGTTACATTCAGGTGAGTGAAAAAACGAGAAAAACAGTGTCTCAAGCTTCAGGAGAGCCTGTCTGGTGGAGCTTAACTCTGGCTCTTTGACTGCACTTTGTATCCGAATTAAAAGGCACTATTCTGAGGTTTAAAAGAGGTTATCTAGAGTCACCAAAGCGAGCTGGGAGCCCCGAGAGGCAACCCCGCATGGGTTTTGGGTCTGATAAATGCACGCCTCCCCGGAGGTCAGCGCTCGTTTGCATGTATTAGCTCTAGAATTGCCACAGTTATCCAAGTAACGGTAGAGCGATCAACAGACCGGTTCAGACCTGATCGAAACAAACTTTTTTAGTTCAGTCGTTACACCGGTACATTGATATCTGGTATCGACAGATACTTAATTCCAAAGTATTGAAATCAGAACTGAAAAAGCTGGATCGGTGCATCCATGATACAGACTATTATTTATAGTATTTAAAGGATTAGTAATTTTTGTTACAACTGGCCCTTAGAGGCCATGATGCCAATCTGACTCTTTGTAACAGTGAGTCCGACACTGCTGCCCTAAGCACTTGTTTTTTTAAAGACTTGATCACTTGTTTCTCTCTGAAAATGTGGCCACACTGGTATCAGCCTTTGACAGCTAAATTAGTCTGTGTTTATTTCAGTAATCAATTAGTTGTGATTAATCAATTACAATGTTACAGGCCTTGAAATAACAATAAAAACTCTAACCACACAGCCCTCAGCGTGCCATGTGAGAGCGGTTTATATATACTTTGTACTTTCACGGCAGAACAGAATATTCCAGCTTGTGTCAGGAGGGTAAACATGCAGTAAACAGTCTGGCTTTATGTTTCCCACATGACGATTGTGTAACAGCAGCAGCAGCAGGATCACGAGCATAAATCTCTCTCCGGCCTCCACGTTCGTTTAAAGTCCATAATAAATGAGCTCACGACCTCCGCGTGTGTCCTTCAGGTCAAACAGGTGAAACGCCGCCTCTCCGCTCTGCCTTTTTTACTCTGAATGGGTCATATTGACACAAGTAGTCAGATTATTTTTGCAGTTCATCTTATATGTGCTCAATCTATTGGAATTATTTTTCAGGAACTGCTTAAATTTGTCATTGTGGGTTTTTAAAAATGTTAAATGTTCTCATATTCTTTCAATGAAGCAGTTTCTGTCAGTTTTTTTTTTATCTATTTCACACTGCTGTGGCTTTTTCTGTCATAAAATTGTCAATATAATTCTAATATAACGCAGTTGGTGTGTTTCTTCTGATGTTTTTTGCTTGATGGAACAGATGGAAGCCTTGGTTTGCTGTGTAAATTGTTCTTTTTTGGTCATTCATTCGGTTTTTCAGAATTGTAGCAAAATATAGAATTCTTTAAAAATTGATCACAACTCGCGAATACGTCTTCATTTGTACTTTTTGTGGTCTTTAAAAGTCTTAATGTTGACGTCTTGATCTCTGGAGAAAAGCTGTATTCTATTTCTACTAATGTATTTATTTTTAATAATAATAATAATAATACATTTTATTTATATAGCGCTTTTCTAGACACTCAAAGACGCTTTACAGACAAAGGCAGTTTAACAAAGGTACAATACATAAGAACAGTTAGTAATTACAACATTAATCAAACATGACAATTACAAAACATTAAAAGCACATTTAAACAGATGGATCTTCAGATTTTTCTTAAAAGTGTTAAGGTGGGTGCAGTCTCTGTCCCAGAGGGTGGTGCAGTGATGGAGAAGCCTCTGTCGCCTCAGGTTTGGAGCTTGGTCCACAGAACAGCCTCAGGAACCATCTCCATGATGTGGCTGGCTCAGTCAGGGCCTTAGCTGGAGGAGCAGGTGCAGACGACACAGGTCCAAGTGAATCAGATGAAACTTCTGTTGTTTCCGTCGGTGATAAGGCCATCCCTCAAAATATTTCTCTGGGAAAAAAAAAGTTCTAGCTTTTCTGATGTCCAAAGCTAGCCATAGCTTCATGTCCCATCTCCATGGTTACAAGACAAACAAACAAACAACTCTTCACAAAATCCTTAAGTCTGTTGAACATCTCAAGGTGGTTGAAATCCCAAAATGTGAAGGACCCTCACTGGAAAATCCTCTGCTGCTTCAGATGTAAAAGTCTGCCATTTCAGAAGTCCACAACCAGCATAGCATGGGCATTTGCTTGGTATCCACGGTTACCAGAAAAACAGATGTTTCCTTTGCACAGATCTGACAGCACTTTGCTCAAGTCTGTTGAACATCAGAGGCCACACTTCTCAGTTGGTTGAAATCCAAGCCCTTCTTGATAAAAAGTCAGCTAAAAATTAAGAAGTTTCAAAAACCGCTCAGTGTTCTAGAGACACAGCCAGCAGAGCTGCCAATGCTGTTGAGGAGCATTTTTCAAAAAAAAAAAAAAAAAGTAGAAGATGTTTTCTTTATTTAAAGGGGATCTATTGTGTGTGTATTTAGGAATAAATTATGATAAATGTGGATCACTAAATTACAATGTATTTCTTGTGAAACACGAAATTGATTTAAAACAGCTCAGAAAAGTTCAAAACTGTTGAGGCCCGCCTTTTCATTCTAAGATTTTAACGTAACAAAAGAAGCAGATTTAAAATTCTATTGTGAAGTGGCTCTGTGACTGATTTGAAATAGACAGGCCTTTCTATGATTCTGATTATTTTGAATAATCTTAATTAAGACAGAGTTGGCGGGGATAGGATGGTGAGGACAGGGCTTTTCTGAGCACTAGAGATAGACCGATACATCGGCAAGCCGATATTTTGAGGCTGATATTTGGATTTCGTTAGTTGTTTAAACAGTCTTCTGCATGATACTCAGTAATCGGTAGCTGAGCTCCAAATTAGTTTTGGAGAGAAATGATAAATTAGATTAGATAGATTAAAATGTTGTGTAATGTGCATAAACATTTGCCTGGGATCCAGAACCCACGCTTCAGCAAACTGCGAAGAGTGGGTCAGGTCAATCACGGCTACAGAAATCTGAAAGAGAAACACAATTTTCCAGGCAACATAAACATATTGTATTCATTTAACAATGAGACAAAATAATTTGGATAGACTCTCATTTTAGCTATGTTTTTTGAAAACTAAAATAAGAAAATCGGCCTTAGAAATCGGCCATTGATATCTTCATCGAGTGACACATTTAAAAAAAAAATTGGCATCGATAACGGCCCAAGAAAACCCATATCAGCCGGTACTGAGCACTCAATTATCAGCTGCAGGACAATACAAGATTACTCAAACATGCAGGAATCATTTTTAGTAAAACTTTGAGTAAACTGATCATGAGAGAAGCCAATTATAATGAGGTTAAAAACCTATAAAACTAGATTTTGCACAATAAGTCTCCTTTAATAAGAAACTGAAAGACTTGCATAACAGTGACTTGGTCCCACCTTTGCAAGTGTCTCCTCCGTCAGCTGGAGCACGCACAAGCTAATTATTCTGCCGATAATAAGAATAAGTGTCACACATGTGCAAAGAAAAGCTTCTTGTTCTAAGTTTAAATGTGTATGTCTGTAATTACTGGTCCTATCAAAACAAAATACTGTTTTAACACTTCATTCAATGTGCCTAAAGTCACCCAGCCCTAATCAGACTATTTCTTATGCAAGTTTGAAAAAAGATAGAATGATAATAACATTCAGTCTAAAGCGATTCACCCTCTGCTTTCTGCTCCAGAGTTCTGAGGCCGCTTTATTAAATGGACAGAGCTTGTTTTCATTACAGAAGTGAAGAAGATCTGAGGCTAAAAATAGACTCGCTGTGCTCACATCCACAGTCTGTAGTAAATGGGTTTGGCTTCACTCTGTAACGACCGGATGTGATCGTGTGGATGAAGTTAATAACGCTGAGTATTGGTGTTGTGCAAGTCTACCACGCCTACAGCATATTTTAGGGATGCGCTCACTCAGGTAGGTAAATATGGACACATTTTTAAAATCATATTGAAAAGAGTATTTGCGATAACGACATAATGGATGATTTTTTATTTTATAATAGGTGAACTCATTAATTTGTTGGCTGTATAGCTTCCAGTCTTCCATGTCTTATTTGTGTTTTAGCCTCTGCAGAGTCTCCAAAGTATTATTTTTGTCATCATCTGTATTTTATTCTCTTCAGAGCCACCACAGTTCTTGTTGGAGTCGTTCTTGTCAAAGGCGTAAATGCTGGACACATAACCTTCTGAGGTTATGTAGCCACAAATTCTTTTAATTTAAAAGCTAAATGAAAACATCACAGAGGTAACACGTTTTCATTCCAAATATGTTTGTTTTAAATTTTTTTCAGAGCCTCCACAGATTCTTCTGAAGCTGCTCTGAGCATTAGCAATAGTCACGGGCCGAGAACACCTGTTAGCAGCTATGGATCCTCAGTCGGAACAATAGATCTGTTCAGAGCCGACGTCATTAAAAGGGGCGGACGCGCAATTGAGCCTTCCGCACAGTTTCTACATAACTGTCTTTACAAAACGAATAAATAGTACTAAAACACTAAACAATAAGAAAACTCAACTTCTAACGAGGCTCTGACCTCTCCTGATGTGTTCTATAGGTTTGCACCAGGTAACACTCTTTGTAACTTGTGATTTCTGCGAGCTATTAGCTAACCGCTAACAGCTCTAGAAATAATGGAGGATCGCTAACGGTTAGCAAAACCAATAAAGTGAATCACAGCAGAGAAGAATGTCACTGGCTTGGAGTCTTTCAATAACCTTCTGTAGAAATCAGCGGGTTTCATAAAATCTGTGCCGTGCTTTGATCGTTCGCTGCGCAGTATTGGTACATTTCTCTCCTTTGTCCAAGCATAAAGCGCACCACGCCAAACACACTGTTGCCTGACCAGCCAGTCCCTACATGCTCTGACAGACGCTTTACAAAGACGTGAGGGTCTGGGATCAAAGCGTCAAGGTTCAATTTCGAGGACGGGCTTTCCGAGCACTGAGTCAACCAATCACAGAAAACCCAGAAAGTCTACTGAAACAGCGACACGCTAAACCGGATGTTATTGTAAATATGTAGCGCAAGGATTTTTTATCAGTAAAATGGATACGTTCCGAATTGTTCAAAACCAAAGCATTATCTATCAGCTATGTCCGCCGTCACGAATGTTTTGCAACATTATTAAAAAAAAAAGTTTTGAAATTGGTGTGAGGTGTTTGAGATTGGATCATCTTCATTTTGAACGAGAAATTCATAGGCTCTGTCTTTGGTTCCAGACCCTCCTGCATTCGAACTCAATGTAGGAGGTGCTGGCTGGTCAGGCAAAAGACACTGCATGCTCACCGGGACACACGGGTCGCTTGTCTCCGGTATAACGCCTAATTTGCCACGTCATTTCACAAACTCTGATCACTTGTGGAAAAAGCACAGCGCAGCGCAGCTTTCAAACGAATTGTAAAATTTTCAATTCTGTGAGATGCACCAACGAGTTTCACGAAAGACGCAAATTGTCCGTGGAATGAGATCACAAAATTACCCTATAGTCACATAGATTTAAGTTCTTATAGCTTACTCAATACCTTCCTTTAACATTGTGTAATACAAATTTTGATATTCTAAACACAATCAACTGTTGACCGAACGAATGCAGGCAACTATTCTGAAATGACACGACAAATCTTAATAATTTTATGAACTGATATACTTAAATTATGATCTTGTTTTATAGAGCAGCCTGATCAGCTGGAGGTATAACTTGGTCCTCTTCCATTCGTCTCTCTCGCCTCTGGACTCTGGGTCGGCGCTTCAAAACGGTCCAAAATTCACCCTGCGATAAGACTGGGCCAAATTCAGACGGGGCCCTGATAGTGACAGTATTTATATCCTCTTATGCAACTCGCTCGACCTTCTTCCAGGCGTCCAAAGTCTGAGAATAGTTGGTTTTTAAATAGTCTGGTCTCAATCCAGGAGACTAGCGCGGCGTAGGTGTCGGATCAATGCTTCAATGGGCCTACTACAGGAAGAGCAGCGGCTTCGTCCCGGTCGGCTTGGGCAGAAAGAACGTTTGGCCGAATGATTTTAGAATATTATAAGTGATGTGTAAGTGTAAGCAGTGAGTGGAAAAACGGCATGAGAATCAATGGCGAGAGAGGATATTGTATTGTCACATGAAGCTAAAAAAGGAAAAAGAAAATCAGCTTCGACCTGACAATCTGATCAATATTGAGTTTGAATCTGACATGTAGGGAGGGAAAATCAGGTAAACAGTAGCAGAGAACCACTTAAACAGCAGGAACACTGAGGCATAGTTAAACTTATTAGCCCTCTGTCCTGTAACGAGATGTTTTTAAGTCAGTTTGACGAGGAAATTATTTGTTTTCATAATCTTCAGGTTTTAATTTAAAGCCTTAAAAGTCTTAAGTTTGTCTTTGTAGGTCTTAAAAATGTTTGCACAGGTCTTGCAATCTTTAATGAGGCATTTTCTGTGAGGATTTCCCAAACTATTTCAATCAACTGCAGCTTTGTCGGAAAAGTCTCCATATTTTCATTAATATAACACAATGCTTGGTTGATGTATAAATTACATTTAGTGATCCAGCTTTTTCCATTTTGATATTAGTTATTTTGGCTACCGATACTCGATATCAACTCTATTGTTTGGTTGGTGGTTTTGAATCAAAAGATTAAAAAACTAATAACTATGTCAGTAAAAATGTATGGTTCGGAGCAAGAGTTGTACTTTTAATCAGAATATTAATCAAGAATTAACAATAAAGTTTTGGCTTATGATCTTAAATGCCGTGTTTTTTGTTTTGTTTTTGAAAAGGTTAAACAAAATCGAATCGAAACTCGAGACCGATCAATATGAGGAAAATAATCATGATTGAATTTTTCTCAAATTGACCAGACTTAGGCTGTATAGGATTATTTATTGAGCGTGTAGAAACATTCAAACATTATGAGAATCCACATTAGTCAGTGAATTAGACTCCTCATGTCCAATTAAAGGCACAACTATAATATCGGCTGATACTCGATCCAGCTTTATTTTATGGATTGGTGCAGATATCCGGATCAATGCATCCCTAATAACATTATAGTTATTTTTTTTATTCATTCGATTTTTCATAATTGTAGCAAAATAAAAATAACATTTGGAAAAGAAGCAGCAGTGTGAAATACTATAGATTACGACTTGCACATAGTTCTTATTTCTTATGTTTTGGTCTTAAAAAGTTCTTTATTTGACCTTTTTATGTCTGCAGGAATCGTGATTTTGACTTCACATTAAACCAATTAAAAGCACTTGAAGATCGGGACACTTTGAATTGGATTATCCCTCTGGTGCTTTCCAGGACACACCCTCCGCTCTCATCCAGGACTGACCCTGCCCGAGCTGGTTTGTCTCAATGCTGGCTCAGTTTCTCAGAAGTTCCCATCCTTTACGCTGAAATATGACTTTTGTGACTCCCCACTGTCTTGTTTTGGTTTAAAATACTACATCCTGTACATACAACGACTTCCTGTTCAATACTCTTCAATGAGGTTTTCACTCCATCAGTTTAAAACTAATAAATCCTCTTTAGATCAGACAGTTGTGGTGAATGTTACAGAAAACATGTTAAAGACTTTACATATTAGAGGAATATTTCATCAGAGACACTTGTGTGTTTAAAAAGAGACGTATTTGTGTCTAAATGCTAACGCTAACAGGAAATGGTTGTATGTACAGAAGTTAGCATTTTTGAACAATCGCAAGCCAACTGAAATTCCGTGCACACAGCCCATTCCTACTCTAAAGTGTTAGCTTTTATTGGTCTCCCATCCAAGTATTGCCCAGGCCCAACCTGCTTAGCTTCAGCCATCTGACTGGATCCGGCTTTGACAAGCTGCTATGGCCTCAATCAAATAATCTGCACATAGTTCTTATTTCTTATGTTTTGGTCTTAAAAAGTTCTTTATTTGACCTTTTTATGTCTGCAGGAATCGTGATTTTCATTTTTTTTATTCCTGTGAACTAGTCAATTAATCAAAAGAATAACTGCTCATCTCATCAATTACCAATATGATCTTATGTTACAGCCCTTCCCTGAATCCTGCCCTGATTCTAACGATGTTTACTGTTACATTTAAATGTCACAACAACAAGGCAAACCCGCTGCCCTCCCGCTGCGTCTTCACATTAAACCAATTAAAAGCACTTGAAGATCGGGACACTTTGAATTGGATTATCCCTCTGGTGCTTTCCAGGACACACCCTCCGCTCTCATCCAGGACTGACCCTGCCCGAGCTGGTTTGTCTCAATGCTGGCTCAGTTTCTCAGAAGTTCCCATCCTTTACGCTGAAATATGACTTTTGTGACTCCCCACTGTCACAACAACAAGTATTAAAAGTGATCTGTTATGAAGGCAGACCGAAAATACTGCATTAGACGATTCTATTGAAAAAACACTCTCATATTTATAAATCAGTCAGTGAGCACTTCTCCTTTCCTGAGATAACCCTGCACACCTGTTTTAGTCTGGCCACAATAAAAGGACACTCAGAAATGTTCAGTCTTGTGAAAGGACACAGATGTTGCAGCTAGTGATTGCTCCACCAGAGTTGCTGGCTGGCTTTCATTTTAGTTTATTTCACTAATCTTTACCATAAGCCGTCTGCAAAGGCATTTTAGAGATTTGCATCCAACTGGAAGTGTGTATTTCTGTTCAATGTGGTTTTATCTATACAGAAATGTGTATTAGTTGTTCATATTTAAGTTAAAGGTAAGCATTATAGGGCTGCAGCAATTATTGCATTATTAGGTCACTCCACATTCAATAATGCTGAGGTTTTATTGTAGCTGCCATTTTGTGCCCCTCCAACTACCTCTCACATTCACACCAAATCTAGACTAGGTAATGTGGGTACATGTCTTGTCTAAGGACACAACAGTTTCTCCTCTTTGAAGTAAGTTTGTAACGATGTGTAATTACCACAACACAATATTTTTTCAATACACAATTCAAAATGCAATATTTATTACAATGACGCAATTTATAGAGGGCAGGTCTCTGTTGGTATAGAGATGTTTCCTTGTTTCTTTGTTTTTTTTATTCAAATATTTTGAATTTCAAATTTTTTTTGCCCTTTAGGCACTGGAGTTGAAATATGTTTCTGGAACTATAAAGATGATCAAAACTAATCTTTTTCTGTATTAATTCATAAAACCGCTTGGTTGCCATTGATTTAGTTTAAAACTTACGAAACTTATCAGAAACACAGAATCTGAAGTCTGAATACAGAGAGGCTGTATGTATGGTGCTACTTTGGCGCTTTAAGGGTTAATGTTCTGAACTCTGAACTATTTTTGATGCAAAGCCATGCTGTTCAAGATTGTCAGGTGACGACGACAACAATACATCACTATTGTTACATTCCTATTAGGGCCCGACCGATACTGATAGAGAAGGCCGGAGAGGAGCATTTAAATCCAGCGCTGCCTCAGAGCGCACTAGTGTAATGCAGTGATGTAGAGCGTCTGCCTGGTGCTGCGTTCAGGTGCAGTCCGACAATAAAACAACTCTACAAATACATTTAATAACTGCGCAAAATATTGATCTGATTGGTGATTGAATAGAATGGTTGTCTTCTGGAAGATCTAAGCTTTAAAATGAGGTCCTAAATATCAGCGGTTATATCTGTTAATATTTTGGCCAATAATCGATAAGCACTCATGTCAGCCAACCGATATATCGGTCGGGCCCTAATTGGCTGAGTGCAGTTGTCTTGTTTTGGTTTAAAATACTACATCCTGTACATACAACGACTTCCTGTTCAATACTCTTCAATGAGGTTTTCACTCCATCAGTTTAAAACTAATAAATCCTCTTTAGATCAGACAGTTGTGGTGAATGTTACAGAAAACATGTTAAAGACTTTACATATTAGAGGAATATTTCATCAGAGACACTTGTGTGTTTAAAAAGAGACGTATTTGTGTCTAAATGCTAACGCTAACAGGAAATGGTTGTATGTACAGAAGTTAGCATTTTTGAACAATCGCAAGCCAACTGAAATTCCGTGCACACAGCCCATTCCTACTCTAAAGTGTTAGCTTTTATTGGTCTCCCATCCAAGTATTGCCCAGGCCCAACCTGCTTAGCTTCAGCCATCTGACTGGATCCGGCTTTGACAAGCTGCTATGGCCTCAATCAAATAATCTTCAACTGCTCTTTCTATAGGCTTTATGCCACGAGTTAAAAATAACAGATTAGACTGAATATAGATTGAACAGCGATGACATGGAAATTGTGCGTTTTGTGTTTTTTTTTTTTTTTTCTACACTTTCTGCAACTTCAGCTCAAATTTTATGTGTTCTTTTCAACTAATCAACTAATCGATTACCAAGATAATCGTTTATTGCAGCCCTAGTCACAACTAAAGAGTTAACATATCGCCCAAAGTTCGCCTGTTCATCTCTCAGAAGTGACTGTTGTCGTGACCGGTCTAATTCCTCATTGTGTTCTAAATAAAAGCGTTCTTGTTTTATTTCAGATTCCCTGCGCTTGCCCACTGCCTGCTGGATAACTTTGGCCTAAGCCGTGACAGAGCTTAGCCGAGTCTAATCCATGTTTAAAGTCACAAGCGACGCTGTTTACTTTCCACTGTCGCCCTGGTATTTTTAAACCAGACTCACTTCAGTCTGTCACTCTGTTTATTAGAGTTCACGTTAGCTTCACTCCAGGGTCAGACCTGATTGTTCGGGGTATTTTCTGTGGTGAGGGCAAAACATATTACACAATATTACACATATTTAAAGTCGATTAATCGGTCAATTAAGTCTTAGTCAACCAACATTTTTATTATTGAACCAATTCTTTTGTTAAGATTATAAGGATTTATGTAGAACAGCAGTAGATTCAGTGAGTTAGCTGAAAAACTTGGTGCAAATCATTGATTATTATGGGTTTTAGCATAGACATAGGCAATTACCAAATGCTTTTCAGGATCAGAAACGTTTCATTGCCATTGTCAGTGAACAGAACAAAAATTCACAAACTAGGAACTTGTTGCGATGCTAATCTTTGCATGCAGTATTGATTTTGCATAAACTTCAATGCAGTTAGGTCTTCTTCAAGCACTGTTAGGATCAGATAAATGAAAAGACTCAAAAGACACTTTTTAGTTTGACAGATTTTGCTGTGCCCACTTTTAGTTTAATAATCGGTCAGTGAGACGTGAGTGTAGTCGACCAAGTTGTTCTTTGGTTGACCACAGTCCTAGTGAGTGGCAAAGTTTTAGAACAAGGGCGCAGCATCGAGCTCCCGGTGCCGCGTGTGCTCTCATGCAATGCCTTTTCTTAAAAACTCGTGCTTTAATTCAAAGAACAGACGGGACACGAGCAGAAGCATCCTCCGCTCTGCTGAGGAGAAGGAGGAGGCGAGAGAGACGCAGCAGGCTGGAGCAAGCACCGACCTCTGGCCTAAAATGAATGGCCACATTTAAAGCTCTTGTAAAATTTCAAAAGAGGGTTTTCCGGTCGACGTCACTTTCTGCCACTGTCTGTCTGGTCACATGAGGAAACTTCTTTGAATAAAACAACAAAACGAGAGCAGCTGTTTCGATCAAGTTTGAACCGGTCTGACAGACGTCTGAATCCTGAAGCTTGAGACAGTGTTTTTCCTCATTGTTTTTTCACTCACCTGAATGTAACTTTTATGGGTCGTAGGGTCGAATTTCATTCACTATATTTGCTATTTTTACTGTGTTGTCTTGAGCCCTGATAATGAAGCACAGACAAGTAGTTCAAAACAGTCACATAGCCACTTTACAAAAAAATCAAAGTTAAAATATGCTGCTTGTTTCAATAAAAGCTTAAGAGGCGAGACTAATCAGTTCTGCAGTTTTGCACTGGATGTAGACTTCTTTCTTTTCCTCAGCTTTTTTACACATTGTAAATTAGTGATTTACATATATTATAGTTTATTCCTAAATACACAGAAAAAAAACACAATGAATCCCCTTTAAACTACGTACAAGTTTTCATTACATTATCATTTTAGCTTTATTTGAAACCTTAATACTTGTTTTAAATATAAATGATGGTTAAACATGAATCGAAAAAGTTTGAAGAACAAAATGTGAATATTTATAATAACAGGAAGTAGAGCAGAGTTGACTGACATCTTAAACATAAATTAAACACAATAAGTTCATACTGATGTTTTATTTGTAATCCGCTTTAATATTCTCTTTCTAAAACTCTACCTTAAACCGCTGTGTCATTGTTCTAGCACAAAATACACATATGAACTACACATCCCATTTTGACAGACTTTGCTAACTTGAGATCTGAGTCCAAGTTCGTCCCTCATAACAAAGATAATGTCTGTTTGAAGCGTCGGTGTGAAATGTGGGGCACTGGGCTGCTGTGGACATAACACGGAGAATAGGGGTCATTCCACGAAATCTGTGTCTTTCAACTTCAAGAAAATACAACAAAGGAACTGGATTTGTTTTTGTGTGTATTTGAAATAAAAACACATTTATTGCCTTGCGACTTCCTGGCTGTGAGAGTGTAAACGTAATGCGACTGGTTGATATTGAGCCATGTTAGTTGGGCGATTATTCTTTCAATTGATTTGTTTTTTTGAATGCAAAAGTCACATGACTACAAGATCTTTTCAAAATTTCGATCCAGACAAAGTATTGTCTCTTGAGAATGTTTTAGAGGTGTAGTCTATATTTACTGACAACTTTTTTTTCATACTTGGGCTGGTAACCTGGCCTTCCAGCCGCCCGATTGGTTTGGGAAGTGTTTTGGCCCAATCACATCACAGCAGCAGGGCGTGCTAACATGGACTGTTGGCGCGCCGCCGAGTCTAATTCAAGCTAAACAAAGATGGCAGCTTTCGTGAATGTATGTGTTTCTGTTGCTGGGCCATTAATTGAAAAATCTAGATATTGAATTGAATCGTCGATTATGGTGGTGGATTTTGAATCATTTACTCAAATCAAGATCAAACTTTTGTTTATTAGTAACACTGTCTTATTTAAGATTGTGTTTTTTCTAGCAAAAGCAGTAAATTTACACACCCTCTATGTCATTGCTGCCCAATTGGCATTAGAAAACTTATTTTTCACTTCATATCCTTAATTTTTTCTACCACTTGTTACCGTTAGGGGTCACGGGTGACTGGAGCCTATCCCAGTGACTTTGAGCCTTAGGCGGGGGATCACCCTGGACAGTGGCCAACTCGTCGCAGGGTTAGACAAACATTCACTCTCTCATTCACTCACTATGGGCAAATGTTACTGTGATGCCCATTAAACATAAACATGCATGTTTTTGGAGGTGGGAGGAAACCGGAGAAAACCCACGGTGACACGGGGAGAACATGCAAACTCCACCCAGAGAGACTCTGAGATGTTGATCTGGTCCGACCCAGAGTCGAACCCACGTTATCTTTACCGTGCAACCCAGTTCATTCATCAATTATCAAGAATCGATTAACTTGTTTCAGCCCTAATTTCTATTATAATCTCCAAGCTCAAATTTTGAAATTACTTGTATAAAAATTCCATGCTTTGCAGTTTCCTTTGAAAACTAGAATGAAATTAACTAAATTTGAAAGGTTATTGAATTAGTTATTATTTCTATGTCAATTTCAATTTTAATTTCAAGAAATCTGTGAAATCTTTGTTCTTAGTTGTAATCATATAACTTGAAGTTGATTGAAAAAATAGTTTTAACAAAGTTATTAAAAAGTAGTTTTGGGGAAGTCGCAGAAGAGTCATAGAAAACCTGAAGATAAAATCTGTTCCAACACTGTTAACAGCAGCTTAAAGATTCGTAACTACAAATATAATATAGAGCAACAGTTTAAATGCATTAACTATAGTGCAAGTGCAAGTGCCTTCTTTTATCGATAAACATCACACTGCCGTAATACTCACTGATAATAACTGTGGTAGAATAGAAATGTAAGAAAAACTATAAACACGGTTGGTCCTTGGACATGTTTTTGTGCGTCTTCAGAGCAGCTGTAAAACCCTGGGATAATGACACATCTTAAACATGGCTCAGTTGGTTTTCCTGTGGAGTTTATGACCAGAGGAAAAACACCTGATCTGCTCCATGTTTTTACTGCTGTGGGACTGTTTGCCTTCACGATTGCTTCATGCTTTGAGGACATCGAAAGTTAATATTTGAAATCTGGGCCACGGGCTGTTTCTGTCGATTGTAAAAGAATAATAAAACTCTCGCTGGATTCAACTGCAGACGTAATACTTGATAAGAGTGCTTTGACTTGATTATGAGTTATTTCATCATTTTCATGTGATTCATTTTGCCAAAAAGCATTGTATTGTTGTGCATCAAAAGGTTGCTTATTGGTGATATGCTAAGAGAAATCCAGTTAGTTTTTAGTTTTATTTTTTTAGTGCTGGGCAATGTTGTGATAAAAATGAAATTGTGAGATCATGCCTGTGACAATCTGCTTGAAATGATATCCCTATACTGTGATTTTCCATTTTTAAAGTTGATGTTGTTAACACAGACTATTTTTCCCATCTACTGCACTTCTCTTCATGGTCAGACTTTCACAAGCGCTGAGTGAGTGGCAGCTGTATTAAACCAATCTTTGTGTAGTTATTTACACCAAAGGCAATACGAAAATAGACAATCTATTCTACACTAATCGTCATAACATCGAAATCCTGATCTGGCTCCAACAAAACTGTATATTTTTTGCCAAATCGCCTACTTTAAACTGCTGATTGATAAATTCAATAATGAGCATATTTACTTAAAAACGTATAGTTTTTTAATTTAAGACAGAAGACACACCCTTGGGCAGGGCACTAATAAAAAAAATTGAGAGAGCGAATCAAATCGTTATTGATTTGGTGATGAGTTTTTAATCGAAAGATCGAAAATCAATCCTTTGTCAGTAAAAATGTGTGGTTTGGAGCCAAAGTCAAACTTTGAACTTTGAATTTTGATTTATATTGTTAACAATTTAATAACTGTGACATTTATGCTCATAAATGCCATATTTCTTTTGTTTTTGAAAAGGTTCAGCAAAATCGAAAATCGAGATTGCTCGAAAAAGGGGGAAAAAAAAAAAAAATCTTGATTATATTTTTTCCCGAATCGCCCAGCCCTGATACACACAGAGACATAAAATTTTAAACGGAAAAAGAACTGACGTGAAATAAGCAGAGTCCGTACATACACATGCATGTTCTGGTCGCAGTGTGAGTGGCCACCGGTTCCAGACGGATCCGGATCTGAATCTGGATCTAGAGGCAGTGTGAGCCCGGTGTTAGCCAGACAATAATCAAAATCACAGCTTTCTTCAGTCTTGCTACGAGTGATGGACGTATGCAGTGGGTATATGCAGGTCAATGTTCTGTCAGAGGTTCGAGTTCTGATGGATCGGTGTTTGGGTCCAGATCCAGAGTATTCCTGTCTGTAACCAAGGCTCTGGTCCACTTATCTCAACAGAAATAAATGGACTTGTTAAAAATAATAAGCTGCAGTCTAATCCTGGCTCTGTTGGTGAAGAATGCCAGATCCAAAGTCCCATTGCCATTGTTTTTGCAAATCTAGAGCGTCTTATTTTATTTTGTGTCTCATTCCATTTAAAGTGTGACCCAGAAACTGCCTGAGACTCGGCTCTGTGGAAGGACAGCTGGTGCAAACAGGTTTGAGTGGGAGAGACGCGCAAACACCACCGTTACACCGCCACAATCAGGACAAATTGATTTCAGTCTCGACTGTTTTCTTTGCATGAAAAGTCGCCACGTTTGCGTTTTTGGAAATAATGTCAACCATGTTCTTTAAGTTAAAATGACTTGTTTATTAAATATTATAAAATATTTATAGCAATCTCTCTATCAGATTGGTCACTTATTTTATTTAACTTCTTTCACTTTGCTTTTACTGTGGAGCTTTCTCCAGGTGCAAAGTCAACTGTACAATTCTGTAAAAAATATAAAGTTAAAACCATACTTTGGGGCGTTCTGAGTGAGAAAAAAAATATGCTTCATGTCATAATGTGGCAAAAATACAGCAAAAGAAACAGCTTTTCTATGGATGGAAATTTTGTGGTCATGCAAGCTCATAGAGAAAAAACAAACAAAAAACATTTAATTAAAATTGTAGAACTAAATAACTTTATGAATGAAAAGTCTCTCGCACAAATATTTGCCTGATAAAGGCCACAGGCCGAAACATTGCATTGCTTTAATACATTTCACTGGTGTTGCAAGTACACAGTGCAAGAGACTTTTTTTGCTAGCCTTGCGTGAGTATTCTCTTACGCACCTGTCGTTTTTTTACTTTGGAAAGAACTCTAAATAACAAAACAGTGCACCTTTAAGAGGCACCACCAGTGCCCCCTAACTAAGCCAGATTTTTCCATTATCAAACAGCACTGCTTAAAAAACTGCTTTTGCAACCATTTCAAATAGGGCTCTAATGATCAATCAAGTAATCATGACTAGTTGTTTAAAAATGTTTTTTTGATAGTCAGAACTGTACAATGGTGCGTTCAGACCGGACAGTGTATTTGCAATTTTGCGCCCATTTTTATTGTTAAGTCAAAGTACACCCGTGTCAGTTCAAGCGTTTTTGCATCTGGGGGTGTCTGCGTTTAGGCGTCTAAAAATGCGGCGTCTTGTGAAGCGACCGCAACTTCGCACAAACCTGCGACGGACGCAGGAGTTGGAAAAATCCATCTTCAAAAAACATTTAGCGTCAAATCACGCCTTTTGACGAATTCAGAATTTAGACGCTAAAATCCTGTTCGGTGTGATCACAGTCTTTTTCAACAATTTTTCAGTTTTCATTTGGTTAAATGTACAATCTCAATCAGAGGTGGAACCAAGTTTTGCAAGTCTCAAATAAGCGTCTAATCTTTGGCCTCAAATCCTGAGTCTGTGACCTACGAGCTCGAGTCAAGTGCAAATCCTCTGCTTTTAGTTTCAAGTCTTTAAACCAAATTACTGTACGGATCAGTGATAATGGATTTTGAGCCAGTGCTGATAACCGATAATTGCGATACAAATATTTGCATTTTAAAACAGATCTAAGTAACATTTTGACTTTGTAAGTCTCTGTGATGGTTACACATTTTCGAGGTGTTCAAAGCAGCTCTCTCAAGTAGAAATCCTGCCCTTGCGATTTCTGTGTCATGACCCACAAACAGCTCCACTGAGAAGGACATGTTCCAGTTTGTCCATGTAAAATTATATTTTTTGGAGAATGAAACATCAAGACACAATGTCCACACCTCTGGTCTCAATACACAATAGAAAAAAATCGTTTGACCTGTTTATTAATTGAAAAACATGCTACTACAAAAATAATCATTAGCCCTAATTTCGAGAGTAGAAGCGAGCAATACTGTCTATCGACTTTTTGATTTAAATGTGAATGTTGTTTTGAAGATGTGTAAAAATTTCTTTTATAGTAAAAAAAGCTGTTTAAAAGACAAATAAAAACATATTGTAAACTTTCAAGTTACTATAGAAAGCCATTCACTTTTATTTTAAGTTTTATCTCGGTGGTCAAATCAATTTATTTTTGTACAGCCCTAAAGCACAACAACAGTCGTCTCTGAGAACTTCCGAAGAATAATTTAGCAAACATCATTGGTAGAAAAAAACATTCAATGCTATTATATATGCTAAAAAATGCTATTTGCAGATGAAATACCCCTAAAAATAAATGACATAAGGGGTACACTGTCGATCATAATGGTATTTTACTGAGATAAATGAGATTTGAAAGCACATTTTATATTTTATTTAACTCTTTTAATATCTGAAAATCTTGTCTACCTGCATTTTTTCTGTGCAAATTGTTATTTAGCATAAATATTCGTTAACGACCTGTTTGGATTGACACACCGTTCTAATATTCTGTCAAAAGCCCAAAGCGAAGAGACTGAAAACATAATTCAAATACATTCTCTTCTGCAAAAACACTCAGCTCTCTCTCCTGTTTGCAGGTCTCGCCTCGTGAACGGTTTTTGTTGCACCTCCAAAGGCATTTTCCAGTGAAGGCGTGAGAAGTGCTAAAACATGGATTCCTCACATACTACTGTACAGCCCGTTTCTTCTCTTACATAACGTTCACAGCTGTTTAGATCCGCCGCTGCTGCTGATTTTACGCCTTTAACGCCGCCTTTGGTCACATTTGGTTTTTCATTTGCTGCACATTTAGGTGAAGCTAATGAGGCGTTTGCACAGTCTCGTGTTTCTCTCACGTTTGAAGTTAAAATATTTTCTTTTCTTGTTGACTTAAAGTAGTAAAAGGCTCCATTTCAAAACAAAAAGGTCTAAGTTACTAACAAAGACGATGCATAATTTGTTCCCTGCAGAGGACATGATGTTTTAATGGTGAAATATTACGCAATGTCAAGACAAATTACTTTTTACCCTTGTTACAACAGTTTCATCGTCGTTTACTGAAAGCAATCAATTCTTTTCACTTTTTTGAAACCTGCAAAAAAAAAAAAAGGCAGAAAATGACTTACTTATTGTCTTGTCTTAGCAGGGATTATTTGATTGTCTATGTGCGCTATTCACCTTTGGCAGCGCACTTCCTGTTTAGCTCTGTTAAGGTGACAAACATGTTATCCTGTCTGTCTCACGGGGCAATTTAGATTACAAATAGATATGACAGTTTAAATAAACTGACTGAAATTGCTTTTCTTTCTTTTCAACACATAAAACATTTAGTTACATAGTGTTATGCAACTGTTATTTCTAGAGGAATTCACCACTTAACAACTTAATCTGAATAATGTTCAATAATATGAGACACTCTGGATCAACACCAGCCAGTAATTTAGTCTCAATATGTCCAAATAAAGGCACAACTATGGCAGGCTGAACCGACATCAGGGAGCCGATACTTGATCCAGCAAAACTTCCTGGATCGACACGGATATCTGATCCCAGAATCGTTGTAGTAATTGGTGAGTTTTAGTAAGTAATCTTTATTTGTATAGTGCATTTCACAGACACAGAGTCACAAAGCGCTTCACAGTGAGATGAACCCCTCCCCTCCCCACTCAGTGACAGTAAGCAGCCCTGGGGCAACTCAGCAGAGACGATTCACCTAACACCATTGCGCCTCAACCTCCGACTACCACCAAGTGTTCCCTAACATGCATGTTATCAGTTTTAGTACCATTTCAAACAGGTAAACTGCTATGAAATATCTCTAAAACCTAATTTAGGATATTTCTCATAAGAAACCCTATTTTTTGCACAATTCTTGCACAGATCTCTTGTTATTGACTATATTCAGGTGAAAATGAATCCGCAATGTCCAGTCTCTGTCTAATAAAGAATGTCTCGTTTATTCGCTCATCGCCGCTAAGTTGCTCTGTAGTTTTTGTTGTGGCTAACTACCGTTAGCATACGACATCTTGCTCTTAACAGCTGTGAAAAAAGTTTAAAAACACATGATGAACAATTCAAAGACTCAGAATGCTTTAGTGAGCAAAACATGTGGACTGATGCAGGATGTTTAAAATTAATTATTTCGGTTCATTTTTAAAGAGGCAAAAGTCTGGTATAGCACCTTTTAAGTTTTCAAATGTATAAGATCCAGACTTCAGCCTGAAGATTTCCAGTGCTCCTGCTTGTTTGTCCACTGTCGCGCCCGCTTTAGTTGATACTTTCCCAGCCCTAGTCTCTCTGCGGGTGGGTCGACTGTGTGTCATGAGCAGGAGGTTTTCAGGTGTGGACATGCCTCTAGTGTCGACCACAACGCACTTAGCGACATGCTCTGTGTGCACCTCCACATGCTTTTGTTTATATTTTCTTTGAAAATATACAAGATATTTTTCAAAGCCACACTAAGATTGCAGTGAAATGTCTTTGCATAGAGGCTGAATTTGTCACTTATTGACACAAAACAACTTGGTAAAAAACAAAAAAAGATACAAATGATAATTATCAGCTGTTATCTTTTAAGAGTCGTTTCATGTTGTAGAAAGTGACGTCAAAAGGTTAAAAGAGCTAATAAAACTCCTGAAAAGTTGATCACAGTTACAGAGAAAAGTGAATTTGTGTTTGTTGTATAAAGGCAAATTATAAACCTGTGTTATGTATGGAATTTTGTTTATGTAGTTTTTCTTTGGAAATCTTTTGTGCCTCAATATTTTACAGTATGATATGGGATGATTTTTCAAACGTTGTCATTTTAGATAATATTGTTCAATGTACAGAAAAAACTTGATTCATCTGCCCTGTTAAAACTCCATCGTGTTGTTTTATTTCTCGTCTGTCAAAGCAAAAGCTGCTCTTGTGGCTTCAGACGTTGATAAGATCGTTTGGTTTTGCGGTGCTGCTGTTTTATCCGGGTCGACTTGGCAGGTTTCCAAACTTTAGTAAGACGAGCGACAGGAATTTTATCTGTTTCTAGTTTGGGCAGTGCAGTTTCCAAGAGTTGTGACTGTTCATTCACGACTTTCACTACAACATCTGCTGAAACTTGAAATCGAAAGGTGAATGACTATGTAGGTATGTATTACCTTAGAGAGACTGGTCATGTTGTGCCAGATTCATGATTGAGACTGCATTATGTTGATTTACCTAAACAGTGTTTACTATTAGTAAGTGTTTGTTTCTAAGACAAGTGGGACTTTGTTAAGTACGTAGTTAAATATGTGACTGTGTGTTACACTTTGTGCTGGGAGCTTTTCTGTTAACTTTATTGTTAAGCTGGCAGTGGTTGTGAGCCGCTCAGTTACCTTTATCCAGCTGCAGAGCGACTGTCTGTTTACATGAGCCTGAAATCAGATTACAATCGGTCGGGACCACGTGCACCAACTGGTTTTCCATAAAAGAAAAAAGCTGTTTACAGCTCCTCAGTCAGTCACTGCAGTTACATGATCAGGGAAATCAGACTAGGCTAGAAAACTGGACTCTACTTGGTTTTCCCTTCAAACCGGTCGGACCAGTTTTGCTCCTGTTTACATGTGAGAGAGTAAACCGATTACCCTGGAGAGACTGGTCATGTCATCTCCAAGATTCAGACTGCATTATGTTGACTCACCTAAATACTAAATACTGATTACTGTTATAATTGTTTGTAAAATTACACACTGATCTTTCTGGGACAAGTGGGACTGTTTTAAACTATTAGAACTGTGTTAAAGATGTAGGACCGTTTTAAGCGTTTAGTTAAATATGTGACTGTGTTCCACCACATTGTGCTGGTGCTTTTTTGTTGTAAAAACGTGAACTTCATTGTTGGAATGTGCAGTGGACAGAGGTTGTGAGCTGCTCAGTTGCATTTGTCCAGCTGCAGACCGACTGTCTGTTTACATGAGCCTGAAATCAGACTACAATCGGTCGGGATCACATGCGCCAATTGGTTTTCCGAAAACCGGTTTAGGGCTCCTCAATAGGTCTGCCCGGGTTTACATGCACTTTGGAAAACTGGTTTAAATCAGACTAGGCTAGTTATCTGGTTTCCCTGGCCTCCATGTAAACACCCTGATCGTTATTATTGTTATAAATTATTGTTTTTAATTTGTAAAAAAAAAATTAAAAAAGTTAAAAGAATGGCAATGCACAAATCTTCTGATATTTTTTGTAGCAATGCATCACACATTGAATTGTTATCGATGTGATAGACCTTAAAAAAAAAACTAAAAAAACTTGTCCTTCTGGAAAAGTTTTTTGATTAAGTTTTTTTGTTGTTGTTGCTTTTGTTTGTCAGAGGTATGCCCAATATACCTACATCAAATCGATAATAACAGCTCTGTGTGTATTCAGAACAAACTGTCAAAACCCACACTTCGCTTCAGTGTTCTTCTTAAATCCCTTCATTAACCCTGTCTGCCTGTGCCTGTGCTCTTTCTCTCCCCAGTGAAAGGCTCTCGTCCGGGGAAGAACGTGCAGCTGACGGAGGGAGAGATCCGCGGCCTCTGCCTCAAATCCCGGGAGATCTTCCTGAGTCAGCCCATCCTCCTGGAGCTCGAGGCACCGCTCAAAATCTGCGGTCAGTGAAAGGGACATGTTTTCTCTCTCATGTTGGGCCAAAAAACACAACATCCTTATTATGAGCGGTGTTTTATCTTTAACTTGTCATTATTTGTGTTGAGTCAGAAAATTACCCAAAGATGCAGAGGAACTAAAGACATTATTATTTAGTCATCATATACATGGTTTAGTGTTAAGTTCCTCTTCCTCTATGATCATGACCGTGTGTGTTTTTGTCATTTTTAATGCGAGAAGTGCATTTTCTTTTACTGACATTAACAAATAGGTGTTTTCTTGTATATTATTACTTTGTCAATTAAAAATCTATTACTAATAATTATTTTATTTAAGATTATATGTCAAGGATGGGCAATTATTTATTTTTCCTGTCAGCCATATTCAAGTGGTTGAGGCCTGGCAAATTATCATTTATATTTTTGTAAATCATTAGCTTTTAATCTATTTATTGTGATAATAATGGGACAAGAAGCAATGACTATTTTGCCCAAACTCCGCATGTAATTTCTATTTCTCTCTGTCAAGTAGGAATGGAAAATCAATCGAAAACATCGAAAATCGATCGAAGTTTGTAGCAATCGAATCGAAAGGCCAGAATCAATCAGTTTTTTCCTGCAGCCACTGATTTACACACACACTCTGTATTTGTATAATACACACAATTATACAAGATTAGTCACAATGCTTGAAGAAACAAAGTGTGAACTTGTGTCAGACCTGACTGAATGTGCTTTATTATTTTGCGTTAACAACTGATGAACACTAAATATCTAAATATAGATACTAAATATGACTGTTTAGTGCTTGAATGTTGAAAAAAAACACTCGTTCTTAGCTCTAATAACAGTGGTTTTGTTTTAAATGTCATGTATTATGGTATATTTTGTGTCTTAAGATAAAAAAAGACCATATAGTTTAACAATATATTTGTTGAATGAAGCCTTATCTGCGCACTTCATATCTAAAGTGTGGTCCGTGAAATTGCAGTCTCCTGTGTGCAGTTTTATAAACAACCCCGCACGTGGGATTCAAAGCAGCACCTGTCCCTCGCTGCGTCCTCATTTTTAGAGAGCGTGAGAGCGAGTGTCCGGCTGGGACGGGGCTTTTTGTAAAAGCACAGCTCCATTTTCAATACGTCAAAATTACGGAGTCTGAAAAAGTTGGAAATTTTCCGTCAAAGCAAAATACAATCCGTACAATCCGACGGAAAATTGACAGTTAATGTAACCTCTGCTACAGCCCTACATTAGATGAGCTTTGGCCCAGTTTACAATATGGTCAATAGATAACCTCTCGGCCGGGTTGAGACTCATAAAATATTATGAAAAATCTAGAATATATTGGTTTTATCTGTGTTTTTGTAAAATTAGTAGTCTAACCTGTCATAGCCCCTTTAAGGTTTATTGGCCCATAGTATGTTTTATTGTGATGTTAACTTCTTCAATCATAATGAGAATTGTCAGAGTTAAATTCTTGTCTCAGTACAAGCGTCACAATTCTGATCTGTTTTCAAAACCTCACAAGAACAAACTACTTTTTCTGTGAATTTGCTAAATCAAACATGGCTTTTCAATATACAAGAGTATTACTGCTTTATTGTAATTTTTAGAGACAAGGTCAGGAGTTTATCAAGAAAATGCCTAAAAAAAAAGGGACAGAATGATCAAACTCACCTCAATAGAATATAATGAATATTTACTTCCTCTGATTGAGAAATTACTTTTGAATCAACCTTTTTCTAACCACACAAAAATGACAAATCAGAGCTATCATGACTTAACCTAAGACCAGAATTGAAACGCCACAATGGAACAATTCAATACCATTCAATATACATTTAAAACTCTGATCACATTTGCTGCTTTCAGTTTTTCTCCTTATTAACCTGCTCTCTGTGCTTCCCCCTCCAGGTGATGTCCACGGTCAGTACTACGACCTGCTGCGGCTCTTCGAATACGGCGGATTTCCTCCCGAGAGTAACTACCTGTTTCTGGGCGACTACGTGGACCGAGGGAAGCAGAGCCTGGAGACCATCTGCCTCCTGCTCGCCTACAAAATCAAATATCCCGAGAACTTCTTCCTGCTGAGAGGGAACCACGAGTGCGCCTCCATCAACCGCATCTACGGCTTCTACGACGAGTGTGAGTGAAAAACACAATAAGTATTGCTCACAAGATCACAATTTACCTTTTGATTTGAGTATTTATGTATGTATTATTTATCTGAGGTTTAAATTTTTTTGTGGCGTCATAGGTAATTGTGCAGCCATATTTTATCTTAAATGTTATATTTCTATAAAAAAACACATGCCACACAGAAACTAGAGATCCTCCTCTAAAAATATTGGTGTTTAATATTTGCTGATACTTATACCAGTGACCCCCAAAGTGCAGCTTTGTTTGAAAATGTTCAGTAATATTCACAATAATACAACACACTTGGATAGTTTCAGCTACTGTTGGTTGATGTATCAATGGAAGTATAAATTGGGATCTCTTTTTTAAAATTCTTTAGGTTTTTCGTAAATGTAACAAATACATGAAGAAGTTCATAAAACATCCAGGATTTACATATTTTACTAACAAGATCAGACTAGATCTGCTGGATTCAGTCAGGATTTTCAGCCGACATTTCGTTGCTAATCAAGCAATTTCCACATGGGCTAACTATCTAGAACTTAGCCCTGAGGAAGTTGCTCGTTTAGCAACAAAACGTCTAAAAATACTGACTGAATCCAGCCGATCTAGTCTGGTCTTGTAAGTAAAGGAAAAAATGCAACAAAATATAGAATTATATCTTAAAAAGTCGTCTGGAAAAGAAGCAGCATTGTGAAATACAATGGGTCACGGCTTGCAAACAGGTCTTAATTTGTATGTTTTGTAGTCCTAAAAAGAGTTTTAAATTTGACCTCTTGAACCTTGCAAAAATCCTGTATTTATTAAAAAAAAAATTCTGTGCATTATTATGTGAATAAGCAGCTGTATTTCTTAAATGTTTTATCTTTATTTCTCTAGTAGTCTGGTCAAAATAACAGTCGTGATACTTTGAGGACAAATTGGGACTGACACACATCACACAGACTAAAGATCCTCCACTAAAAACTGACATCTGACAGTCTGACTGGTTAAAACATGTCCAAAAGTGTTGACAAAAAGACTGAAATATGACATAACAAACTAATACAAAAATCACATGTATTTTAAACCATGTTTTTGCAGATCTAACCTTCAGCTTTAGATGTTCTTAGTCAGAAAAAGAGTGGATATTTTGCTATTTGAAAATACAGTAAAATTAAGTTTCATCAATAAAGTGCAGCCTTTGTAATTTGACAGTGATTTTTCTGTGTTTTTTTGAAGAGAAAAGTTTTATATTTATATATACTGTACCTACTAACACTAAGTCTAAGAGAGAGGAAGGACATTATTTTAATCATTCTTTTAGCCTGTCTGTCTGGGAGAGCCTCATCTTCCTGAACGACTCCGGGAGCCGTTCCAGATCAACTCTTGCCCATTTGCTTGTCGCCGTGAATCACTTTGGTGCTTTTGATTTCCAGGTAAACGGCGATACAACATTAAGCTGTGGAAGACTTTCACGGACTGTTTCAACTGTTTACCTGTGGCCGCCATCGTGGACGAGAAGATCTTCTGCTGTCACGGAGGTCAGTCTGCCTCTGCAAAGTCTAAACAACACTAGTTTTAATCACAACTGAATGACTCATAGACGTGACTCATTCTGCACAACGGCTTTAGTAAGTTTACTCAAGATACTTTATGCAGGAAAGACCACAATAAACATTATGCTCCAATTAACCTGTAATATTAAAATAGTTACAGGTTACTCTAACTAACATTCAGTGAGCACAATCTGATTATCTTTTTGCTTTTAATTGGTTTAAATTGTATAGAAATAGTCATTAAAATACTCGTTTTTCTTACAAATGTAATATCTTGGAAAATACTTTAATTTGAAATTTTTAATGAAGCATGAGTAATTTATTGACAAAGCACAAAGATAAGGCTGTGCAGTTAATCAAATTTCAGTTTTAATTATGATTATTGATGTCATCGTTCACAAAAATTGTGTAATTGTGATTATTAGTAACTCATAAGTGTGTTCGTAAGCCCTCAGATATTTCCTTGAGTTTTAGGTCCCAGACTATCTCACCCTTTTCATTTGATCTCTTCACTCTCTGCATTTGATAAGCTCTAATGCTCTGCATTTTTTCTAAGCAAATCACTTGAATGATCTTTTTTTTTTTTTTTATCTTAAAATAATATGGATTATTTTCATCATAATTCGTTCAGGCCAGATTCGGGGGACGCTCTCGCTGTAGTTTTGGAGCCAAATACCCAACGTGAAACTCCAGTGAGGGCTGCTCCCAGCGCCCCTGTTCACACGTCCATAACGGCTTTCGAGAGTACAGTAGTATCTAGAGATCGACTGGTATGGGTTTTTCTCAATACCGATGCCAATTTTTAAAAATGTTGTCACCTGAAGCCAATTTCTGGGGCCGATTTTCTTGTTTTAGTTTTTAAAAAACATAGCTAAGATGAGATAGTCTATCCAAAAAAGAAAAAGTTGAATCTAAACTATAATTTTGTGTTTATGCACATTACAGAACATTTTTAAAGAGAATTTTTAAAAAGTGTTTCTTTTCAAAACAAAATGGAGCAAAATGGAGAAATATTAAACAAACTGTATCATTTCTCTCCAAAACTAATTCGGAGCTCAGATGATCACTGGGAGTGCAGCTCTACCGTGCAGACGACTGTTCAAACAACTGCCTGATCAAATATCGGCCAAAATAACGCAGATGGCCGATGTGACCGATATGCAAAAAAAAAAAATATTGGCCGGTCATTATATCGGTCTATCTCTAGAAGTATCTCTCAGTTCCGTGGCTCTTTCTCCTCTCCGAGTCTCAGACTGAGGCTGTTTCCTCGTCGTCGCACATTTGACTTCTCTGAGGTGAAGAGACTTTTTGGAGCTCAGAGCTGTAGATGTTTCTTTTCCTTCCCGGACCACAAAACTCTTTCTCAGGGAAAGTGCGAAATCAAACCTCAAGAACTTTTCCTGGAGCTCCGAGCTGCAGATTCTTCTCGGATCACAGCATCTTTTACCAGGAAAGGGAAAGACCAAGCCTCGGCACACTTCCTAGAACTTCAAAATTCGAAACCTACAACATACTTCTGAACCTTCCTTCAAATGTTGCATGTTTAAATCAAGAATCAAACTGTACAATACATTTTTCCTTTCTTTGTTTTTGATTTGAAAGTCAGTTGAACCAATCATGCACAGACCATATTTGATTATTGGTGCATTATTTCGTAATTTTTCACATAAATTTAATGCAGCAGTGCTCTTTTTATCTAGTGTTAGGGATAGCCTATTTTGACCCACTTTTAAATTTGTTTAAAGGGGCTGTTAGTCTTTAACCTCTGACCCCCAACTGTTTCGAAGAAGAAACAGTTGATGTGTATGAACAAAAGGCGGACAACATATAGAATTTTAGATAATGATGTGAATGTGAATATCAGAATGCTTTCAAATACGCCCACAGCCCAAATATAAACTCTACTGTTGTGTCCTCAGGCTTGTCTCCAGATCTTCAGTCGATGGAGCAGATCCGCAGAGTCATGAGGCCCACAGACGTCCCGGACCAGGGCCTGCTGTGCGACCTGCTCTGGGCCGATCCCGACAAAGACGTGCTGGGCTGGGGAGAGAACGACCGGGGAGTGTCCTTCACCTTCGGAGCCGACGTCGTGGCAAAGTTTCTGCACAAACACGACATGGACCTAATATGCAGAGCGCATCAGGTGAGAGAGAAGAGGGCGGGGCTTATAGACATTTAATTAGAAATGAAAAAAAAAAACATCTACAGAACTTTTATTTCAGTGTCTAGATCAGGGGTGTCAAACTGGCGGCCCGGAGGTAATTTCATGCAGCCCCTGGGATGATTTCTGGTTATTATTGATTGTGGTTCGTCAATAAAAGTGCATAACAATGAGAGATTGAGACCACTCTAAGAATCACTTTTAACACAGAACAGGAAGAACATAAGAGCAGATTCATCAGGCATAAAGAAATTACACTACAGACGTCCTCATAAAGGCTTAGGCTTTTGTTTGTGAGACAGACTATGGAAATATAAAGCTTTATATAGCTGTAATGTGACTTTTAAACCTCTAAAATGCTCTAGAATGTGGTAAATTGCCAACAGTTTGTCAAACATTTTCTTGAAAGAACAGTCTGTGGCACAGATGTAATACAATCCCAATGTGGACATGTATATTAAGCTTTATACAACCTAACAACCATAGGCTATTTGAATATATCACAAGTATTTTAAAATGTGACCCTCGACTACAGAACGACCAAGTTTGTTTTTTTGTTTTTTTTCTTGGGCCGATACCGATGCCGATTTAAAAAAACCCTGTTGCCAGCTAATGCCGATATCAATTTTCGGTTTTCAAGGCTGATTTCTGGGGCTGATTTTCTTTTTTTAGTAGCTGAGATGAGAAAAATACAAAAAAAGAAAAAGTTCTTTCTAAACAATTTTTTGTCTCATTGTTTAATGAATACAAAATGTTAATGCACATTATAGTAGAACATTTTAAAGAGTAATTCAAGAAAGGTCATTCATTTTCTACCGCTTAATCCCGTTAGGGGTCACGGGTGACTGGAGCCTATCCCAGTGACTTTGGGCCTTAGGCGGGGGAGGACCCTGGACAGTGGCCAACTTGCCGCAGGGTTAGAGAGACAACCATTCACTCTCTCATTCACTCTCTAAGGGAAATTTACAGTGATGCCCAATTAACCTAAACATGCATGTTTTTGGAGGTGGGAGGAAACCGGAGTACCCAGAGAAAACCCACGGTGACACAGGGAGAACATGCAAACTCCACCCAGAGAGATCGTGAGATGTAGATATGGTCCGACCTGGGAGTCGAACCCACGACCTCCTTATTGGGAAACCATAGCTCTAACCACTTGGCTACCATGCACCCCAATTCAAGAAAGTGCTGAATTCAAAACACAGCAAAATGGAGAAATATAGAACAAACCATATCATTTCTCTCCAAAACTATAACTTGGAGCTCAGCTGATCACTGTGAGAGCAGACTACTGTTTAAACTACTGCTGGATGAAATATCGGCCAAAATAAGGCTGATGTGGCAGATATGCAAAAACAAAAATCCAAATATTGGCTCCAAAATATCGACTGGCCGATATACGTATATCGGTCCGTCTCTACCCTCGACCACCTCTGACTATGATCGATTCGGCCCCAGCTCCATTTCATCTAGACCACCCCTGGTCTAGATTTACATCTTGGTCTTACCATAGGGAGGGATTATTTGTTATTAACACGGGGGATGCACGTGCCACAGGTTAGCAGAAAGAGTCGCGACTGATTGACACAAACTGTAGCAAAAAAAGAATGTTATGCTGTGAAATCAACTTTTGTGAATGAAATTTGGCTTCATGACTCATAGACGTTACATTCAGGTGAGTGAAAAAACACAGTTTCAAGCTTCAGAAGCCAGACGTCTGTCAGACCGGTTCATACCCGTTCAAAACATTTTCTCCCTTCCTGTTTTGTTGTTTTTATCAAAGAAGTTTCCCCACCCAACTAGACCGACAGTGTATCTTTCTGCAGGTGACATTTGCAGTAGAGTGGAAAGTGACCGATAATCCCTCTTTATTCTCTGTTAAATCTGTGTACATGTTTCTAAAAAAACAGGCTTTCACCTCTGAAGTGAAGGCTGATTATTCCATTGTTTAACAACTCTAAATGAGAAAGTAGTTTGATGACCAAAAGCAGTTCTACATTTAGGGTTGCTTATACCTCGGGTTACCTCAGGGTTAAATGATCAGTATTATTATTGTCGTCATAATAATTGATCAATCCTAAACTGTAATCTGTTTGTGTCCAGGTGGTAGAAGACGGTTATGAGTTTTTCGCAAAGAGGCAACTGGTGACTTTGTTCTCTGCTCCAAACTACTGCGGCGAGTTCGACAACGCCGGCGCCATGATGAGCGTCGACGAAACCCTCATGTGCTCCTTCCAGGTAAGAAAACAAAACAAAATGAAGATTGAATACTATAAATCTACTGGATAATCAAGACTGAATTAGCAGAACTGCTTTGAAATCAAATCTGTCGTAACTCAACTCGACAAAACTGAACTTCAGAAGCTCATTAAGATCCTACAGTGCTCAGAAAATCTCTGTTTTAACCTACCACCTATTCCCGCCCACTTGTTTTCTGGACTATAAGTCGTACTTTTTTCGTAGTCTGAATGGGGGTGTGACATATCTATATACAAACAAAGTGAATTTGTGAATAGCTATTAATGTATTATGGGTCCTGACCAGATTCTCTCAATCACAGTGAAGGACAAATGCTGTTTCTGCCAAGGAGACTGTAACACTGACGCCTGCGAGGTTCAGACGCTTGCATAAGTTCGGAGCTAACATTTATAAAACTGTAAACTCGGGGACTGCAGTTTCATGAACCACACTGTTGCTCACGAGACATGCATAGAGCTTCATTCGACAAACATAACGGGACAGAGAGAGTTGATTTGATCTGATTTCAAGAGGAGTAGCTGTCTTGATCATAACAGCTTGAAAGACAAACACTCGCTGCCTGCATTTCCTTGTTTCTGTGTGTAATATCAGCCGAGCACTCGCAGATCTACAGCAGAAGCAGCGCCGAGGAAAACTTTCCCTGAGTGATGAATGAAGGACTGGTTTTATGCACAAAGAGACAGAAATGACACATGGAGTTTGGGCAAAATAAACTGGATTTAGTAGAAAAAGATGTTTGGAACTTCGCATCGGGATTTGTTGGATGTTAAATGGACACAATACTTTTTACAGATGATTTAGTGATACGTAAAGACCCGATTTATTCAGAGTTTAGTCATTTTTTGATCTGCATCCTCTAGTTTTGCCTCATGTCAGCAGCCCTTGGCCTCTGTGCAATCTCTGTGTCACAAAAAGGCTCAGGCCAAAGCAGGATTGAAAAACGTGTTCTGCGTATTGATCTTAGATTATGTAACATTTATTTCCCCCATAAAAGTACTTATAGCCTGGTGCGACTTTTATACTTTTTTCCTCCTAAATTAAGCTTCTTTGGCTTGTGCGACTTGTACTCTGGAGTGACTTACGATCAGGAAAATATGGTGATTTCTCAAACATTCTGATTCTGAGTCAAACATGTAGGATTTGACTTTTTCATTTAGATTCTGCAGTTTCAAACAAGAAGTTAATAAACCTGTTTTTATTTCTAACCTGCTTTAAATCATTTAACAATGAACAAACGGCTCCATATGTCATAGTTTTATTAGTAAACCCAGTAGGTCTCCTTTAAGCTCCTATCGACGGCTCACATGTCGTTTAAGTGGCTCATGTGACGTCTTTGTGAAAGTTATCAGTCGTCCAGGTCATGGGATTCTCATTTTGTTTGGAGCATTGTCCTGCCAAAAGACCTTTGTCCTTTTAATACAAATGCCACAGTAAAGCACCAGCACACGACCTGCTATTTTTACATCAGTGTGAAGCTATTTCAAATTATTAAAGCAAACAGTTTTAGATGCATGTCTGAACTCGCGTGACAAGTTCCTGTGTTTTTCTGAGTATGACTTTATCATAGTTTTACATCAGTTTGTGGGGAAAGCGTGACTGACAGACGTTGAAAATTCCAGGAAGTAGCTATGAATAGGTTGTGCTTTTTTCTAATCAAAAGATTCTACAGGCCGATAATTTTATTACAGATAGACGACAGAAAAAATACAGAAAGTGGGGCACCCCTAAACGTAGTTGCCCTAACTACATGTACGTACTTTGTATTTTACTTTAAATTGCTATGCATTTTGCCTCTTGTTTTTAAAACATGCACAGCTTATTTTGAGTTCATTAATATTAAGACCACAGACTTATAAAACTGTTGGGGCTTGTAAACATTTTGTGTAATTTACGAGGCTAATTGTATGACATTTCTCTGATAAGACAGTTGTAATAAGCTATAAGCTTACCTGACAGTTTCGGCGGCAGGACTTCTGCTTTTGTCAGATATCCGACCACTGCAAAAGAGAAAATCACATCATGGACTGCGCAAATCTGACAAAGGCGGAAGTCCTGCCGTCCTGCTGTCTTATCAGAGAAAAATCATGCAATTAGTAATCAAAGTAGACCGAATGAATTTACCAAGCGTAATTTATGAGGGTGTGGAGGCCTACCACAGGGACATTTTTAAGAATTCAGTGCAAGTTTGTGTATTCTGGTATATTTTAAATGCTATTTTCATAATACACAATGCAATTTTATAATTACTGAAAAGGTAAAAGGCATGTTGTAAAATCATTTTAATATCAACCCCCAATCCAGGTCTGCCCCAGGCGTTCAGAATTTGTCAGTGTTTAAGACTGTTCTGTGTGTTCAGAGCAGAGGAAACCCTGCTGATCTTTTGTCAGGACAGGACTTCTGTTTTATGTGACATTATTGCAAATGTAAAAGTTCCAAAGATCACTTTGATTATTTCCGCGTTTTGCCGTTACGTGCCACATCAAGTTGTTTTATTTTGGTTCTTTTCTCCGGGATAATAAGGCAGATATGCACAAATAAAGCATCAATACAAAGCTCCAATTTTGTAAAATATCACTAGCAACTCTTCTTTAAAAACACAATCTGTTGTTACTGAGCTCTGCTGTGACACAGACACACTCAGCCTCTCTGAAGTGAGGATGAGAGAGAGGAAAAGAGAAAAGTTATAGTGACGCAAATTAACCTACGTCAGACAAAGAACACTCTCTGATCTTTGAAGCCCGTTATTTAAAAAAAAAACTATCAGGCTCAGCTATTTCCTGCAGAACCCCTGGACTTGCGTTTTTTATAAATGTGTACGCCATAATGTGAAATAAAATATACAGTATGTAGCTAAAGAAACAACCGATTCATTGAAGCGATGAGTCCCTCCTCTGGGTCATAAAACAGTCAAATATGTGGCCATGTATGCTCCCTCAAAGTAATGACATGAGAGTTATCATGGTTTTAGTGCAATAAAAACACCTACATAACCAAAACATTTTATTTGAGTCTATTTTTTGGCTAATAAGTTGCACTGTGGGCTTTTAAAATACAGAGCCGGACCAAGCTGTGGAGGGCCCTGCCTTTTGAGTTTGGTTCAGTTCAGTCATTGTGCCTGTTGGCTTAACCCTCTGGTTTGTGTTGTACATAAACCCTGTTTGACCAATCGTACAAGCTTAAAAGTGATGGACCCTCCCTCCCCTCTTCTGTTCTTGAGACATGGCTGCTTTCCCTGTGTTGCGCTTAAGTATCTGATAAAAAAATCAAAGACTCTGGGATCAGTTTGAACAATAAGTACATGTTCTGTATATCATAAGCTCTCAGCCAATTTGTATTTTGCGTCAAAGGTATTGGCTGAATTAGGAACACAAATAGCTGATGAACTTAAAAGTCAGCAGATGGTGAAAATTTCCGCTGCAAAATGTCTACATGGCTACATAAAACATGAGGCTGTTTGTCCCGAAAAAGTTTCAGATGTTGGTATTCTGTCCAAAAAGTCTAGCGCGATCATGCAGTTGATCAGCTGTTTCAGTGTGAGCACATGAAGAGGGAACAGAGGCGGAGCTCACAGGGAGAAGGACATTGCTGGGGCCCCATTTGGAAACACTGACACCAATATATTTATCAAAAAATTATGCATAAAATGAAAGATTTGTTGGTCTAAAATAGTTCACTCTAAATTTAGGGAAATGGCATCTGTTTTATTCAAAAGTTTCCTGGGCAGGATCTTACATTATCTCTTTCTTGTGAGAAATATTATTTAGCCTAGACTTATTTTTGTCTGTTGCTTTGTGTATAGTTATAAATTATAATGAAAAAAGTAACTTCAAACGTTGCTTTGGCCTGACTGATTAAGGTTTGTAGAAAAGCCTGGAGAGCCCCCGAAGCTGAATTTTCTTTAGGGCCCCCAAAAGGTTAGATCCGGCTCTGTTAATATATAAACTATGATAAAATAAAAGTCATGCCTTCGAGAAAGTGTTCGTTAAAAAAAAACAACTGACTTTGCAAATGTTGATAAACTATTATGTGACGTTTGTCCTTTCCAGATTTTGAAGCCAGCCGACAAAAAGCTGTATCCGTACGGAGGAGGCGGAGGTCTGGGCTCCGGGCGACCTGTCACACCTCCACGAAATTCAGCCAAGGCAGCGAAGGCTAAGAAATAACACCCACTGTCCTGCAGCACCACCACCACCGCAGCGCCCCCTAGCGTCCCGCCCCACCATTACACCCTTCCCCTCTCTCTCTCTCTCTCTCTCTCTCTCTTTTCTCCTCCTCTCTACCTCCCAAAATCCCAAATCCTCCTCGTTCAGCAACAACAAACGCGTGATAACCCAGGGTTCAATCGTGGCTCTTCTGGACTATTTTTAAACAAATGTTGCTGTTTTTTCTTTATTTTTTCATTTCATTTTCCGGTGTGAGTGCGTGTACAAAGCGAAATTGCTGTAATGTATGTTTGTGTAACTTTTTCTTGTTTTGTTTTTTAAAGGCACAGACCAGCGGAGGTAACAAAATGTTCGTAATGTTTTCTACATTTTGTCTGATAATGTCCGAATGTCCAGAGTAGTGAACAAAACGTAAATGAGTCCACATCAACCTTTTAAAAATAACACAAAGATGCTGTATAGAAGAAACTAAATGTCCAGCGAAAGGCTTTGGGAATAACACTAAAGCAGAAGCAGACAGCGGCAGGTATTTAATTGTGCACGTTTGAAGAGAAGAGCTGTTTAAACTCATTGTTGACCAGTGACTATGAACAAAGCTCTGTTAAATAAAGCTTTAGCTCGGGGTTTGTACAGGTGCTTCAAATACTTGGACTTACTTGAATTTTGCGTATGTTGTTTTCAAGGTTTTGAAAGGAGCTTGAATTTTGGTAAAAATGCTTGACCTTTAAACTTTCCAACCTGTTTCTTGAAGATGCACCGTGTAAATTATAGTCAACAACAGAAATAAGAAGCTGAAGTCATTCTTTAGAACAGTGGTCCCCAACCTTTTTTCTTGTAAGGACCGGTACAGTCACACTTTTTTTTCCAGGGACCGGTCGAGGTTAGGTAGCGCCGATAACAACAATGTAAAATGCAAAGAAAAACAATTATTGTGTATGTTTTTAGCTCATTTATTGCTTGAATTGGCTGTTTATTGGATTAAGTGGCACTATATTGTCTTAGTAAAGCACAAGGAAGTAGTGATAGACAGTAAAATAACAATAGAATAACTATTAAAAAATCCTCTGAGGCCCGGTAGCAGATGGCCCGCGGACCGGTTTTGGGCCCCGGACCGGTGGTTGGGGACCCCTGCTTTAGAACATTCTTATTGGGAATAAATATGTTTTATGCCATAATGTGAGAAAATATAGCTGAAGGAGCTGCTTTTCCATGGAAACAAACTCTGTACTAAATAATAGTTCATTTTGGGGCCAAGCAAGCGTGCTCATTTATAATATTTATTTTGTGCCACAAAGACATCTAAACTAAAAAAAATTGGCCAAAAAGTTACACGGTGTACCTCCAAGTATTTGGCCAGTAAAGAGCCCTAACGCCGTATTCACACCGGGGATGCATCGATCTGATGTTGGGGTTGGATATCGGTATCGATCCAGGAAATTTGCTGAATCTGTTTTGGTCTCATAATTCCCATAAATGTTCAGATATGAGCTGCATAAAATTAAAACGCTGATTCCCTGTTTAGTCCTGACTCTGGTCCACGTTTAGTCCTGACTCTGGTCCACGTTTAGTCCTGACTCTGGTACACGTTTAGTCCTGACTCTGGTCCACGTTTAGTCCTGACTCTGGTCCACGTTTAGTCCTGACTCTGGTCCACGTTTAGTCCTGACTCTGGTCCACGTTTAGTCCTGACTCTGGTCCACGTTTAGTCCTGACTCTGGTCCACGTTTAGTCCTGACTCTGGTCCATGTTTAGTCCTGACTCTGACTCTGGCACCAGCAGGAGGCCGGTCCTTGAGGTTCTCAGAGTGCGAGATGGTTCATAAGGCAGTAACATGTCAGAGATGTACTTTGGTGCTGGTCTATGGAGAGACTTAAACAGAAGCAGAGCTGTTTTAAAGTCTCTTCTCTGAGACACTGAAGGCCAGTAGAATCAGTTTATATCGAGGTATTGACAGATATTTAAAGCCAAAGTATCGGCATCGGAACTGAAAGGGCTGGATCGGTTCATCCCTAAGTCCCACCACAGAGTCAAAACTGTACCAGACGTTTGTGCTGTTGAAGTCAGATGCTGGATTCATGTGTCTTTGATGCTCCGTTCAGGGGTCTCATTTATAAAGCATGCGTACGTACAAAAATGTTACATACGCCACTTTTGGCATTAACTTTGTAATTTAGAAATGAACAATTCAGTTTAAAAATTCTCTACATTGTGCCTCTGAAGTTTTAGAGATGAACCTGTAAGAGATGTGTGCTGAGGGAAATGAGAAATGATTTATTGTTGAAGTTTGTGTTTTGTTTGTAATGTGCACATAAGCTTTATAAATGAGACCCTAGATCCTTGTGTTGCTGTTGCAGCACTGACTGTTCAGAGGAAAGACTGCTGCTCTGGAGGAGGCTCCTGATTGGCTGACACACTGTGTTAATTAAAAAACTTTTCAACTTTGTTGGACGCAGACGCTAAAACGCACAAGACGAGCACAAAAGCTGGGGGTTTAGGACTAGCGTCATAGTTGTGACACTGCTGTATGAACACGGCATAATAATCCTGTTGTAGCTTCAAATACTTTTTGATTACATTTTTATTAAAGCATTGGGAGAGGTAAACAGATAAAATAGTTTGGACGTTGGCGTTTTGGGGTCGAGTAAAGAGGTGCTGAAAAGTTGTCGTAATTTATGTTTTGAAAAGGTGTACAAACCCCGTTACCTTAGCTTGTGCTGTTGGAAGATGAATAGTTTGATGGGTAATCTTGCTTAAAGCTTGTATGAGTAATATTAACTCATAAATACATACAGCAGGTGTGAGAAGGATCTATTTTTTTATCCAGATGCATTTGAAAAAAGTAGTGAAAGAGGCAATTAAAAGTATATCTATAGGTTTTGAGTTAAAGTTGGACATTCGGACACAGCCAAAGAAAGAAAATGTTTATTAAGAAATCTTGTATTTAAAAAAATAACCTTACTTTCCCCCAAAACGCTGGTCTATGCCTTTAAACAGTTGTAAATCTACGGTGGCCGTCGGGGGACAAAATGCTGGGATACATTGTGGATAATGGGAGCAAATAAAACCACTGTCAGGCCTGCACTAGTGGAGCTACGTGCAGCCTAAAATGTTAATTAATTATACTATCAATCTGTTTTTTCTTCCCCTAAACTTTAAGTGAAGAATGCAGTCATGGATGTGAATTTCTTTTGTAGATATTTGAAAACTTTTGTTCCACGTTACCACAAAGTAATGTTTTTTCCATTTGCATCTCGTCTTTAGTACAACCAACAACCAACTTTTACCAATATTTAACTCTGAAAATGTTGCGACGTTGGACCAATTCCATTTTAAGGCATTGCTCTTTTTTGCTAGAACTTATAAATAAATACAAAAATCTTATATCGACAAATCTTGTATACAGAAAGCTAACTATTTACCTGGACCTAAAAGTGCTCTATTATGCTATTGTAAGTGGCATTTGTATGAGAAAATGAAGGATTGCTGTTGTATTTATCTGAAAATTTATGAATGTTTTGAAAAAGAATTAGCTTCACACTGTAGATTCTCGTACCACGCCAAACTTAGGACACACAACCGCTTTTCGATTTAATATCTTAGGGCTAAACAAAAGGACAGCTAAACGAAATAATGTGAACAGATTAATTCATTTCTACCAGAGCTATTTTGTAACTGTAGATGTCATTTTAATGTCCGTTGTGTTGCGTATAGTTCATTGCAAAAGGCAAACAGGGTTGTTATCCCCAAAACGCAGTCACTACCTTTCTCCGAAAACAAGCAACAACCAGCCACAACATTATAATCGATGAAATACATGTTCCAATCAATAGAACAGAACAGAAAGATTTATTGTCATTTTCATAGAGTACAACGAAATTATGTTTGGAGTGAGCCTCCGAGCCGCTGCACCTTTTGCGCGCCGCCACCCGCTTTTTCAAACTTGAAATGCAAAGCAAATATACAAAAAAAGAACAACAAAAAGGCCTATAACTCACTGAAGGAACTTTTTATTTCCTAGTAAATGCTTTAGTTCCTGTCTCTTCTGGTGTCGGGTCGGGATGTAGGCGGATTTAGTGCAGGATTTCAACCGAGAGGCAGCTGGAAAAGCCGAGACATGCTTTAAAAATACAAATGTAACTGTCATAAAGACTTACAAAGATATTGAGGGGACCCTCCAAAGCTTTTCTGCACAAAAAGCATGAAAGTTTGAAATACTTTTACACTGGGCTTACATTGCATCCAGTCCATACTCCGGTCCGGTGTACAGAGACTTTCCATTTCTTGAAAAGTAATAAGAGGCTCTCACACAGCGATCCGTCCGATCCGGCGAGCTGTGCGGCTCTGCTCCAGTCGTTCGGATCTTTTTTGTTGGAAGGAACTTTATCCGGACTGCTAGAGCACTCTGGAGCGCTTTTGGTGAAGTTGTGAAAACAAGACACGACAAACAGGAAACCGAACGAGCACGGGTGAAGAGAATCCGGTGGTTTTCAGAATAAAATCCTTACATTACTACTACTAAAAAAAATACGTCAAAATGCTCAACATTTACACAACTATGTAACACAGAGGATGTAATAAGCTTCCCGTGCTTATCCTTTGTATGGCGAAAAATCAAACAGAAAATTAAGTGACGTGAAATAAGCCCAAAACTCGGTGCGATTGTTCTTTGTTTACATACACGTGTCAGTGTATGTAAACTCCCAAACTTCCATGAACTTGTGGAACTTGTCAGGCCAGCAGAGTCCGTACATACGCATGCATATTCTGGTCGCAGTGTGAGTGACCACCGGACCCAGATGGATCTGGATCTAGATCTGGACTGGAGGCAGCCCGGTGTTAGGGGGCCTTGTGCAATCGCAGGACCAATAGGGAGGGCCACGCCTGTGATTCGTTTTTGAAACGGCTGCCCTGGTAATTTATATTAAGGTTCCAAACTATATCTGCAAATCTCTGAGAGCGAATGAAAATGTATTCTCTATGGAAACTTAGAAATTAACTTGTGTTAGTTCTTAGTTCCTAGTCTGTGTGAACATTCTTCAAATGGGGACTTGAACTAAACATAGCTCCAGGAAATGACAAAAGTTCCAACAGTGAGAAAACAGTCTCTAGAATATTCTTAATGTGCTGTGGTCCGAATCTGTTAAATTTCACAGTGGTTGTTTTAATGTTTTGGCTGGTTGTTGCAAGTGAACTTAAACTTTTCAGGGTATTGCCCATTCTCTCATCTTTACATTTTATCTGAGCGTGCCTGGGTTGTTTGCCTAGTTTCTTTTCGAATAGTGTTCTCTCTCAATAACGTAAATAAGCATCGTCATTTTAGCATAACAAAGACAAAGTAGTGGTGCTATTCAGAGATGGTGCCCAGTGTTTTATTTTTGTTTTTACTCTGATGATATCGCTTGAGAAGGAAATTTCAGTGTTAATTTAGAACTAGGGTGACCAGAAGTTCTATTAGCCAGGCTTTATTTTGAGTCGGTTTGCCTTGCGTTGGTTGCCTTACCAGCAGTCCCTACACATTTTGACAACTTTACAAAGACGTGAGAGTCTGGAGTTAGACCACTGGGTTTCAATTTAAAGGGCGGGCTTTGTGAGCCAACCAATCACAAAAACTGCAGAAACAGCGGCGCACTACGTTAAGACGTTATTGTAAATGACTAGTTGGAGGATTTTTTTCAAGTCAATTTGATTTGTTGCTCAAGTTTGATATGTTCCTGATTGTTCAAAACCGAAGCAACAACAGAAGAAAAAAATCTTATCGTCGTCCTCCGCCATCTTGAATGTTCTGAAACAGTTAAAAAAAATCAAAAGTTTGACTGGGGAAGGTTTGCAACTGATTGAGTTTGGATTGTCCTAATGTTGGACTGACTGGCTGGTCAGGCAGTCGTTTTGGCTGAAAAATGACCAAAACAGTTGTGAACGGCACACCACGCAGGATTTACAAGTTAGAACAACATTAGACATTAACATCAACATTAGAATAATTTTCAAGACACATGGGACAGGATCTGAGATTTAGGACAGATATAATGTAGTAGTCAAGATTGCACTAATCGAGACCAAGACTTTTCTGAGACCACAGACTAAGACCACTGAGGGTCAAGGCCGAGACAAGAACAAGACTTTTATCAGTGAAAACCGAGACGAGGCCGAGACTAAGACCACGTCCACCTTTGTAATTTTTTACAAACATCAATACATGATCTGGTTGCGCAGTGTTATAGCAAACTGTGACTGGGACGTGTCACTGCGCTCCTGGTGGAAGCTTAGCAGAGCCTGGTGGTCATGAAAATGGGGTCACGGTGTCCAAGACAAGACAAGACTGAGTCCAAGACGAGACAAAGACCTTAAAAAAGTAGTCCCGTGACCAGTTTTAAGACCAAGAACTACTACAAGTACTACTACACTAACAGATGCTTTAATTGACGTCTGGTAGGTTTGTCAAAAGTATCGAAAGTCAGACAATAATCAGTACTGAAATTAGTATCGAAACTAGATGCTCAATTGTGTGATCAGTTAACAATTTTTAAGGTAATGTTTATTAAGGACAATGTACAATTGCATTAAGCACAATGGCACAGATGCTTGTACCAGATTCTAGCTTTTCAGCTAATTTCCATCTGTAGTCCAGGGAAGAGGGGAGGCACATTGGACATGTTTTTAGTTGTAGGAGGAAACCTACGCAGACACGGGGAGAACATGTGAACTCCACATAGAAAGGCCTCGGGCAGCCCAAGAGTCGAACCCAGGACCTTCTTGCTATGAGCCAGAGCACTAACCACTGCGCCACTGTGTCGCCCTTTCTCTTGAGCCATTTAGAATGAACAGCTTAGAATTACAAGAGTGCAGTGTTAATGAAAGAAAGTACTACTAAGAGTCAATATTTTCTAAAACCTTGACCTAAAAAGGATTAGTTAATCCATCAAAACGAGAATTAAGTGTTTTCCTTGAAATGTCTGGTCACCCTACTTTCAACACATATAAAACTATTGCAACCAGTGGTAGAAACAATTGTAAATTCTCTAGATTTAAGTTGAGTTTTTGCAGTTTGTACTTCATTAACTGAATTTTATAGTTTGAATTTTAAGTCTGAGAGCAGGTTTCTACACTTTAAAGAAAAAAAAAAATGGTTCAAAAGTAATCTGTATTTCATAAATCATTTTAAAATATGTCGTCTTTAACCTTTGCAACCAATTTTAACTGGTATTTTTTTGCCCTTATTATTACTACCACTGACTGCAGCCAGATTACCTACAATTACATCTCTTCTTCACTTTAGCTGTGACGCCCTCTGCTGGTCATCAGAGGGAAGTGTCGCTCTGTTATATTCTAGCATAGAAAATAAACTATAAATCCTTTGTTTTTAGTCATAACTTCATTTTTCCTCAACAGATCTCTCTTCAGCTCTAACCCGCCACTGTAAACGACTTCCCACATCCCCAAGTCTCCCTCAAAATCCGACTTTTCAGGCAATATCGACTCAAAAACCATGTATCGTGCTATATATAGTGTGTTCGACTCACATCCAGTAACTCAGGAAGTGAAGTTTATGTATTATACAATAGTTTTCACCTTTCAAATCCCATCTATTCGAACCACAAATCCGCTTATCTATTAAAATACTCTTAAAACAGCTAGTTTATCGTCTTTTTTTTTAACTACTACTGCCTTTGCCCGTTTCTTTTGTAAGATAAAAACCCTGTTATAAGCTCAAACTGTACAGAATGTATGGCATTACGATATAATAATAGCGATTATTTTTAGTTTTTTTCTCGTTAAAGCTGGAAGAATATTAAAATGTCATTCCCATTGCTGTACACACGAATGCTTATTGATTTCACCATTCTCATATACCTCTATTTTCTCATATTATTTTTCTTTTTACTACTACTACTACTAATAATAATAACGTTAACGCTTCGACACAGCAGCATATAAACTAGCGTAGGATTTTTTTAACCAATCAGGGAATACGCCACGCACTGTCGCTGGGTAGAATATTATTGTAACTACGAGAAAGATTATGGCGACGATGATGATGATACAATAACAGAAATGAACTGTATTTCTGCTTTGTATTTTGTTGTTTTCGAAAATCACAAATTGTCTCTGTTACAAAGTAGGAATAAAGGTAGAAAATTTTGTATAACTCGTCTTTGTCTTTCTTTGGGAATTGTTTGTGGCTGAACAAAAAAGGACGTCCTGTAGGTGTATCTCATTCTAATCAACACTAAAACAAATATAGATACTTTAAAAAAGATAAGATAAGATATCCTTTATTTGTCCCACAATGGGGAAATTCCAGTGTTGCAACACACATTTTAAGAGCAGCAGGGAAAATAGAAACACAGTGCAGGATATGACAGGATAATTAGATAAAGTGGCATCAGTATATAGTATATAGTATTATGTACAATATATGACTATGATTATGTACAACTGCAGCAGATGAACAGAATAAATAACCAGTAATAAATATGAGGTATAAGTATGACTATGTTTATGTACAGAGCAGCATTTAAGGAGGTGTAAATAGAGGTAATAATACTATCAGATAAAGTGACATGAGTGAGTTGTATCAGAGATGTTTCCATGGTAACACAGTATTGCACCAGATTAAATGTGATGTCCAGAGTTAACGGTTAAAAAAACATTAACCTGACATTTTCTGAGGAATTTTAGAATAATCTTGAGCTTGATCAAAACCAAAATATTTAATAAAGAAAGTGTTTGTATTTTGTGCTGAAATGTCAGTCTATTGTACAGAAAGTTGACGTGAAAACAGCATTTTTAAAGGTGGAGTAGCTGATTTTTACACTACAAACACGATTTAGGTTTTAAATCTGACTACTTCCTCTCATAAATCCTTCGACACATGGTTAATATCGACATGTATTCATTTTGGTTGCAATTATGGCTTATAAACTTCTTATAAACAACAAAGTGAAACTGGAGAGGACCACCCAAGCTCAGCCAATCAGAGCTCAGCATTCAGCTCCAGATTAGAACTACATTTCTTTATTATTCAGTTCAGACAGGACTCAGAGGTCTAATTTTTTCACAAAGTGCTGTATTTACTATATACGTTTTAGTGAAAAGCACAAAGTTTACTAATTTACAACTAAAAAGTTAGCTACCCCACCTTTAATTCTTGTGATACCACATTTAGTATCTTGATGTAGACAAACTAAATTTAAAACAAATTTCTGTTCAATCTGAGGCTCTTGGGATGTTTGGAACAAGTCAACTTTGATTAGTTGACTTGTTGCAGCCCTAAGACATGGCTTTTTTCCTATTCATTAAACACACTAATTGGACAAAAATCTAAATAATTATGTCTACTTTTGCAACTAACAATCATATTACTAATCAGTAAATCTAAAAATGTCTATTTGGGTGATTTTTGTCTTATTTCATGATAAATATTTTGCAAAAACACTGCTTTTAATGTTATATTTATACAACTCTTTGCTAAACAAATGTCTATTTAATCTTCCTTCAAATATAAATTCTCTTAAATGTAATTAAGTGAGTCTAACCCTGCGGCAAGTTGGCCACTGTCCAGGGTGTTCCCCGCCTAAGGCCCAAAGTCACTGGGATAGGCTCCAGTCACCCGCGACCCCTAACGGGATTAAGCGTCAGAAAATGAATGAATGTAATTAAGTGTACAAGACCGTCCGCTCAGTTTAGTCAAACCTAATAAAGAGGACGTATTGTGTTTTTTCTGTGTCTTTAGGACTAAACTATAACATGTAGATCAGTAATTTACATTTAGTATTTTGTGAAACACAAAATTTATGCAAAACAGCTTAGAAATGTGGCGGCACGGCAGCAGGGCTTTTCTGAACACTCAAGCGTCAGCTGCAGGACAATGCAAGATTACTCAAACATGAATCATTCTTAATAAAACTTTTAGTAAGCTAATGACAAGAGAAGGCAGTTATAACAACAGATACTGTAGGAGCCAATCAAGAAAAGGAAAAAATATATTTGTTTTGTCTCCATCTGTTGGACAAAAGGAGAATCTAAAGGAGAACATTGATAAAGAGGGGAAGTGGCAACATGGAGGTGTGGCTGCAGCAGGAAGAGACAGTTTTTTGACCTCCAGGGCCTGCATTTTAACCCTGCTGCCTCATTTATGATTTAATCCTAATTTATCTGCCCCATCCTTATTTATATTGTTTGTTTGGTTTTTGCTTTTGCCTCAAATAAATTTAATTTACATTTTTGAACTAATCTTTTTTGTGGACATTAATTATTTTTGGTGGAGCGTCAGACTTATCTTCTCAGTCACCATTGGAAAAGAACTGACTCTACACAAGTCAAAAAACTTCTTCCGTAAGGACTAAGGATTGGAGTATTTGGAAAGATGGACTCCATTACTGCAAGAATGACTCAAAGCCATGTGTTTCTCCCCCTGCTGCCATGGAAGCATGCAACAACACAGAATGAGGCCTAAAGAGCCTAGAAGGGGAGTCTACAATAGGAGTAGATTGCTGTATTGAAGCTTGACCTGCACAAAATGGCTGACGTGGAACAGGAACATGAAGGTGGGGAAGAGGATCCCAGTTTAAAAGAGGAAAATTTTGAATGTGCAACAAAACTAAAAGGACTTAGAAAAGGAAAGCTTGCACATTTAACAAGAAGGAGAAACATATTGGTGGAGTTAATGCAGGATGTCTCGTGTGTGCAAGAAGTAAAAGACAATTTTTCAAAATATACCCAACTACTTGAAGAATTTAAGAGCACACACACAGCCTATTGTGAAAGCCTGACAGAGGATGAGGCTAAAAAACAGGATGAGTGGCTACAGCCTAAAATTACGGAAATTAATGACTTTGTTGCTTTTGTGTCTGAATGGCTGTCTGGAGCTTCTAAAGGAGATCAGGAGGAGGAGAAAAAGGAGAAGGACAGCTGCCTGGACCTTGGGCCAATGGACAGCGCCTCTCAAACCGCGAAATCAAGAACTTCCTCTGTAGCTTCTGCTAAGAAATGTGCAGAGGCGGAAAAAGCAGCTCTTGAAATTGAAATGGCAGCCCTAGCAGAGAAACATGACCTACAGGAGAAGGAGGAGGAGCTGAGTAGAGCTCTAAAGGCTATAAAGCAAAAGCGTGAAGCTCTGGAATTGAGGACAAAACTGGAAGCTTCTTCATCCAAGCTGGCAGTTCTCACAGCACTAGAGGATTATGATGCTAAAGATGCAATGAATGATTATTTATTAGCAACATCAATAAAGGATGAAACTGAGGATGGAGGTTTTCTCTCTCTGGACAGAGCATATAAGGCAGTCTCTATGGTTCAAACCCCAGGGGCTCGACCTAAAGAAGGGGTCCATTTTCAAACTGTACAAATAAAAGAAGCGAGCACAAAAACTGCAGAGCAAAAGGTGACTTTACATACTTCAAGTCCAGTAAAACAGGTGACACTGGAAGGGGAAAGTGGCCAAGCTATAAGCTCCGAGCATGAGTCAGTGAAGCAAAAACTGGGCACACAGGACATATTGGGTCAGGAGGGCTTAATAAATGTGTTAAAAGGTCAAAATGAGATTGCCGCTTTACTTGTGCAACAGCAGCAACAGTGCTCATTACCACGTAAAGAAATTCCAATTTTCAGTGGTGATGTGCTGTCATATCAAGCATTTATTAGGGCCTTTGAACATACAGTTGAGCTCAAAGTCAGAAATTCAGCAGATAGGCTATATTTTCTTGACCAATTTACAAGAGGCCTCCCAAATGAGCTTGTAAAAAGCTGCCTTCATATGAGTCCAGAAAGTGGCTATCAGAAAGCAAAAGCACTGCTACAGGAGCATTATGGAGATGAGTTTAAAATTTGTGCTGCTTACATAAAAAAGGCTTTAGAATGGCCTGCTGTTAAAAATGAGGACCCTAAGGCATTGCAGATATTTACATTATTTTTGAGGAGTTGCTGTAATGCTATGGAGGAAATGAAGTATTCTCAAGAAATTAACTTGTCCTCCAACATGAAACTCCTAGTTATGAAATTGCCATACAAACTCAGAGAAAGATGGCGGACATTTGTATGTGAGTTTCAGGAAAGACAAAGCTTCAGGCCTCAGTTCAAGGAGCTTGTCAGTTTTCTTGAGAAGCAGATGAAGATACTTTGTGATCCAGTATATGGTGACATACAAGACAAGCTCCCTAAAACTAAAGAAAAGACTGTGAGAGCTAGACCCAAGTCTAATGGGAGCAGTTTTGCTACAACAGTTTCTACTGCTGCTTCAGAGCCAACAGATCAAAAGGCGATAGTTTCACAAGACTTCTGTGTACTGTGTAATGATAAAAGTCACACTCTGAAGAGCTGCAAATTGTTTAAAAGCAAAAGACACATGGACAAAATGGCACTGCTCAAACAAAAAGGAATGTGTTTCAGTTGTTTGCATCAAGGACACATAAGCAAATTTTGCAAACAAAAACAAACCTGTACAGTATGTCAAAAGCAGCATCCCAGTGTCCTCCATATGTCCCAAAGTGAAAACCCAAAACAAGTTGTGATATCAGAGCAGATAAATGCTAAAGGTGGCACACAGCCAGTTGTAGTTCACCCTAAAGCATGTGGGCATATTGGGGCCGGTACTGAAACTAGTAATGTTCTTTCAGTAGTGCCAGTGAAAGTGAAAGCAAACAAGGGCAGTAAAGTGGTGGAGGTATATGCCTTTATTGACCCAGGCAGTACTGACACTTTTTGTACTGAGTACCTTATGTCCCAATTAGGTCTGAAAGGGAGAAAAGCTCAAATACTGCTAAAGACTATGGGTCATGAAAAGTTGGTGCCAACAAATATTGTTTCAGGCTTGGAGGTTTCTGGAATGTGTGAGAATGTGTTTTTGCCCCTTCCTGATTCATACACTCAGAAAGAAATGCCTGTTACTAAGGATAATATACCCACAAACCAAGATCTAGACAGATGGACTTATTTGAAAGGCATTCATATTCCTGAAATAAACAGCAACATTGAACTGCTTATAGGAACCAATGCCTCCAAGGTCATCGAGCCCTGGGAAATAATAAATAGCCAGGGAAATGGTCCTTATGCTGTTCGGACTTTGGTGGGTTGGGTTATTAATGGTCCTCTAAGAGAAGGCAACTATGGCAGTGATTTCAGTGCCAGTGTTAATCGAATAACTGTTGAAAGCCTAGAGAGGTTACTAGTCAGTCAGTATAATATGGACTTTAATGAGAAGGCATCAGAGGAAAAAAGAGAGCTGTCCGTGGAAGACAAAAAATTCTTGGAAATAATGGACAATTCTGTTAGATTAACAGATGGGCATTACAATCTCGACTTGCCTTTTAGGGAAAAAGCTGAAATGCCCAACAACAGACAAGTTGCTGTTCAACGCCTTCAAAGTTTGAAGAGAAAGTTCATAAAAAATGACTCATTTCATAAGGAGTATACAAACTTTGTCAATGATGTTTTATCTGAGGGTTATGCTGAAGTGGTACCTCAGGAAGAAGAAGTAAAAAAGAAACATGGAAAAATGTGGTATATACCTCATCATGGGGTATACCACCCCCGGAAGAATACGCTAAGAGTTGTGTTTGACTGTGGGGCAGAATTTCAGGGTGTCTCACTAAACTCACAGTTACTCCAGGGCCCAGATCTCACCAACTCTTTAGTTGGAGTGCTGCTCAGGTTTAGGCACGAGCCTGTAGCTCTCATGGCGGATATTAAATCTATGTTTTATCAGGTGAGAGTTTCTCCTGCTGACACAGATTTTCTGCGATTTCTATGGTGGCCGGAGGGAGACTACAAAAAGGAGCCACTGGACCATCGAATGCTTGTACACATTTTTGGTGCAGTTTCCTCACCCAGCTGTGCCAGCTATGCTCTAAGAAAAACTGCACAGGACAATGCAGATTTCAGTCCGCAGGTAATCAACACAGTCCTGAAACATTTTTATGTTGATGATTGTTTGACTTCTGCCCCTACAGAGAAAGATGCCGTGCAATTGATATCAGACCTGGTGCAACTGTGCAGTAAAGGGGGCTTCCACCTTACTAAGTGGGTGAGCAACAGCCGGTTGGTGCTGGCCAGCATTAAGGAGGAGGCAAGAGGAAAAGAGATCAGATCTCTGGACCTAACCAAGGACCAGTTGCCTACAGACCGAGCACTTGGGCTGCAATGGAAAGTAGAGGATGACACATTCAGGTTTGACATAAAGGTTGCAGAAAAACCATTGACCAGGAGGGGGATCCTCTCTATGGTAAGCTCTATGTATGATCCACTTGGTATGCTTGCACCAGTCACTCTGCCAGCCAAACAACTGCTACAACAGCTATGCAAATCAGGCTATGGATGGGATGAGAAATTACCTCCAGAGATGACACTACTATGGACTAAATGGGTGCAGGACATTCCTAGATTGTCAGAGTTTAGTACTCCACGTTGTATGAAGCCTAAAAACTTTGGCAAGCCCATCTCATATCAATTACACCACTTTTCAGATGCTTCAGAGTCTGGATATGGATCAGTGAGCTATCTCTGCATGGTCAATAGTAAAGGTGAAAGGCATGTCGCTTTTATGATTGGAAAAGCGAGAGTTGCACCTTTAAAACAAATCACAATCCCGCGACTTGAGCTCACAGCGGCGGTGTTAAGTGTCAAAGTGGACAAGATGTTAAAGGCAGAGCTGTTGGTGTCACTAGAGATATCAATGTTTTGGACTGATAGTCAAGCTGTCCTTAAATACATTGCTAATGAAACAACAAGATTCAAGACATTTATTGCCAACAGAACATCTATGATCAGAGACAATACAAATGCTTATCAATGGCATTACATTGACAGCAAACATAACCCTGCAGATGAGGCCTCTAGGGGGCTAAGCGTGACCAGATTCAACGAAAATGTGCGATGGCTTCAAGGCCCAGATTTTTTGTGGCAGCCAGAAAATGTGTGGTCAAATCAAACAGTAGACAAGTCACTTTCACAGGATGATCCAGAAGTGAAAAAATGCACTACAGTGTACAATGTCAATGTTTTTGATGGTGCTATGCCTACTCATAAACTTCTTCATTTTTCTCAGACTGGACCAAGTTGTTAAAAGCAGTTGCCTGGTATCTGAAATTCGGAGATTACCTGCTGGCCTTGGCTGCAAAAAGGAGACATGCTACTGGACAAGTCAGCACCAGAGCTGCATTGCGTAAGCTATCCTCTCAACTTCAAGCAGTCAAAGGTCAGGGGCTGTCCACCCAGGATCTGGGCAGGGCAGAGAGATCTATCGTATCCTTCTTCCAAAGGCATGCTTTTCCAACAGAGCTTGAAAAGTTAAGCACTGGTTCAGATGTTCACAAAATAAGCACCATCTATAAACTTGACCCTTTTCTTAAAGATGGATTGCTTCGAGTAAGAGGAAGACTATCAAAGGCAATCTTTTCAGAGGATACTAAATATCCCATTATTCTACCCAAAAAATGTCACGTCTCTACTCTTTTGCTAAGACACATACATGAAAAATATGGACACTGTGGGAGAAATTACATTCTTGCCCAACTACGTAAAAAGTATTGGATAATAAACGCTAATACTGCTGCCCGAAGCATCATTACTAAATGTGTCCTTTGCAAGCGCCTTAGAGGCAAAACAGGAGAACAAAAAATGGCAGATTTGCCACAAGAAAGAACCTTACCAGATCTACCACCATTCACCAATGTCGGCATGGATTATTTTGGACCAATAGAAACAAAGAGGGGAGAAGTTTGGTCAAACGATATGGTGTGCTCTTCACATGTTGTCCTGTAGAGCTGTGCACATTGAAATGGCCTGTTCCCTTGACACAGACTCTTGTATCCATGCTATAAGGAGGTTCATGTGTAGACGAGGGCAGGTTAAACAGATATGGTCAGACAATGGCACCAACTTAGTGGGAGCACACAATGAGTTAAAAAAGGCCTTGTCTAACATAAATGACACTAAAATACAAAAGGTGATGTTAGAAAAGGGAATAAACTGGACATTTAACCCACCAGGAGCCTCTCACTACGGCGGAGTGTGGGAGAGGTTGATTAGGTCAGTAAGGTGGGTGCTGAACTGCCTCTTACAGCAACAAACTGTTGATGATGAGGGCCTCCAAACCTTGTTTTGTGAAGTGGAGGCCATACTTAATAACCGTCCAATTACCACAGCTTCATCTGACCAATTTGATCTTGAGCCTCTAACACCAAACCACCTACTGCTGTTGAACTCTCAACCTGTTCTCCCTCCAGGAGAATTTTCCAGTGCTGACTCGTACACCAGGCGCCGGTGGAAACAAGTACAGTATTTGGCTGATGTATTCTGGAGGAGATGGAGTCAGGAGTACTTGTCAACTATGCAGCAGCGACAAAAATGGTTCAAAGTGAGAAGAAACTTTGAGGTCGGAGACTTAGTGGTAATTGTGGACCCCACCTCACCACGAGCATCATGGCCTCTAGCAAGAGTCTTAGAAACGAGGCCCGACTCAAAAGGACTGGTGAGGTCAGTGAAGTTGAGAACGAAGACCGGACTATTGGAGCGACCGGTCACAAAGATTTGCCTTCTTTTGGAAAAGGAGTAAATTTTTTTTTTTCTATAATTTGATTTTTGGGCTCCTTTACTATCAAACAGAAAGTAAATGTTTATTTAAATCATTATACATTTAGGGGCCGGATATGTAGGAGCCAATCAAGAAAAGGAAAAAAATATATTTGTTTTGTCTCCATCTGTTGGACAAAAGGAGAATCTAAAGGAGAACATTGATAAAGAGGGAAGTGGCAACATGGAGGTGTGGCTGCAGCAGGAAGAGACAGTTTTTTGACCTCCAGGGCCTGCATTTTAACCCTGCTGCCTCATTTATGATTTAATCCTAATTTATCTGCCCCATCCTTATTTATATTGTTTGTTTGGTTTTTGCTTTTGCCTCAAATAAATTTAATTTACATTTTTGAACTAATCTTTTTTGTGGACATTAATTATTTTTGGTGGAGCGTCAGACTTATCTTCTCAGTCACCATTGGAAAAGAACTGACTCTACAGATACAATAGGTCTCCTTTAATGTGTATGATCTTTTTGGAGTAAATTATCACTAAGAACTAAATTACCTACAATGTTTTGTTTTTTTTTTAAACTGGTTTAGACTAATTTTAGAGCATCATTAGTTTCCACTAGCCCTGTAAGTATCTACTCTGTCAGACTAGCCCTGTTAGTATCTACTCAGTTCTTCTCAGCCCTGTTTCCACTAGATCTTTTTCTCCGGAACCAGGTACTTTTTTAGTACCGACTTGGCCTTGGTTCTAATCAGGCTGAGCAGATACTAAACTGTTCTGACACTGATTGGCCAGACTGCTGCTGGAATCCAAGGTTACTATGGTGATGTTATTATGGATATTACTCTGTTGTGGGCAGTTGCTCTGAAGATAGTACCACGTTCTAAAGCAGGGGTGGGCAATCATTTTGACTCGAGGGCCAGATTCAAACCCAGAACAGTGGTGAAGGGCCAGGCTGCCAACATTGGTTTAACAAATTCTCATTATTGCAAACACATTTCTTCGATAGAATATAGAAGAATGGTACAAATAAAATAGTGTCCAACAAAAACTTTATTCATAGAAAAAATATAACTTTTTCCTCGTATTAGTTTTTTTCAAGTAAAATCATCTCAACTTAAATTTCATAAAATTATTAGCTTAATCTTGAAATGAAAAGTTAATTATGGTAATTTTATGAGAAAAAAATAATTTATTATCAGGACTTAGACTTGATCAAATGTTTGCATAAAAACACACACTAGAATTTATATTTATAGCAGTGTTCCATGATTCAAATTACAATTTTATTTTGTAAAGCTTCAAATTTAATATTGAAAAATTGCTTTTTATGGTTTTTAGTCTCATAGCATTTCAAATTTAATCTTGAAATGTTACAAGTTTATTGCTGTAGTTTTTTGTCACTTTTTGTCATGCATTTCTATTTTTCAAAAACATGCAAGGGCCTGATTGAAACAGGTTGTGGGCCGCATTTGTCCCCCGGGCCGCAGTTTGCCCATGACTGTTCTAAAGACTAATCAGACCGAGTTGGTGAAAACGCCCCATAAGATCCATAAAGGCAGAGATTAGATCTGGTGGTACTCAGAAAGAGACATTTGAGTGGTTTTCTTAAAGCAAAACAAGATAAGTGGGATTTTTAAAACAATTTAAAAGCCTTTATCAAACATGACAAAAGGTTAAAAAACACCAACACGTTTCAGCCAGCAGGGTCTTCATCAGGGCCAGTATAATATGCTTTTTAATACTTTTGAACAAATTTAACTGGTACTTTGAGTGAAAAGGTTAAGACGCCCCCAACATCTGCTACCGGTCCTCAGAGGATCTTCAAAAATGTCACTTTCTTGCTCATCTCCAGCCAGGAAGTACAACTGCTACAACAAAAGAACTAACACACACTCTATTAGTTATTATAAATTACAAAAAGTGTCCTTTGTTGCTTATTTCCAATCAGGAAATAGAATTATCAACTTCACAAAAAAAAAAGACTGGGGAAAGATAAAATATAACCTAATACTGCTTACTTAATACAAGGTTTCTGCAGAGTCCGATAAGTTTCAAAGAGAAAAGTTTGAATTTAAGGCCTTAAAAAAGTCTTAAATTTGCCTTAGTCGGTCTGAAAATGTTTGCACAGTTCTTATATTTTTTAATCAAACTATTTCTGTCAGATAAACTGATCTATTTCACCCGGCTGCAGCTTTATCTGTCTGAAATTCCTCAATAATATAACACAACTGGAGTGTTTCTTCTACTGTCATGTGTTTGGTTGAATAGACAGACTGTTCAGTTTCTATAGTTCGTTTTTTATTAGATTTTTCATAATTGTAGCACATTACAAAGCAGCACTGTGAAATACTACAGGTCACAACAGGCTCTTAAATAGTTAAATTTGACCTCTTGACCCCTGCAAAACCTTGATAATAGTGTAGTCTGTCCTATCACATGCAAACCTTCTTCTCTTAGTTATAAATCCACCAATTTATTAACTACATTTGCTTATATTGTAACGTGAAGCTTGAAAATGCAAAACACCACAGCTGCTAAACCCTGGGCTGCGTCACGAGAGCTGCTTTGAATAAAACTGTCCCAGCAGCAGCAGCAGCGGGAAGAAAAGCCGCTACATATTTGACTGGATTTACAACGCCTCATAAATCTGAATGACTTATCTCTGCGCTGGCCTCACAATCTAAAGTCTGTGTCGTTTATTTTCTCTGAAGAAATGTGACCTCTTTACACTTCTCCTGCAACTCTCTTTTTCCAACTTAAATCTTTGGCCGGGAACAGTGATGTCAGTCGGAGAGAGGATGTGTGATCGCTGATTGTTGCAAAAGAGTTAATTCAAAGGGAAAAGCATACTTATAATGCCCATCTATCTACAACATAGTCATTTCCAAGACGGCGATATGTCAACATCTTCAACTTGTCATATTGGAAATACACTTTTTACAAATGAAAAAACAAATAAATAAAAACAAACTTATCAATAGTACTCTTATCAATTTTGTGGCCATGCCAGCAGTACTCATTACAAAACTAACTACCGTAATTTCCACACTATTGAGCGCACATGAATATAAGCCGCACCGACTAGATTTAAATAGGAAAAATGATAAAGTACATATAGTATAGGAAGCACTTTGTAATGGAAAGTCTATGAGAATCTATCATATTGCTGTATCGTTGTATAAACCGCAGAGTTCAAAGCTTGTGAAAAAAGTAGTGGCTTATAGTCCAGAAATTACGGTAGTTATACGGTGTATTACATGCCCCTTTTTTAGTAACTTATCAGTATAACTTACTTGAATGAAACATTTCAACAGTTTCAGTTCAATCTGTAGAAGTTCTTAACTTGTACAAGATTTTTGTTCAAAATGCTCAAAATCGAGTGGGGGGAATTAAAACTTATTGTTTAGCCCACTCCAGTGTCAAAAACATTTTCATATGCAAATAATAAACAGCTTCCGTATCAATATATGCAATAATAGTTGCAAATGTGAGCAAGATTCATGCTCACATTTCCAGAAACTTTATGTACATTAGCATAAGTAACAAGAATATTTTAGACATCAACAATGGTAATCAGTAAATACCACAAGCAGGGGCGTAGCACCAAATTCTGGGCCCCAGGTACAAACTTAGTGATGGGCCCCCAATACATGATCTTGTGTTTTAATTATTTAGATCTCTCTCGTAATTTTTCTATTCATTTAGGTTTATTTCCTTCAAGAATATTCATATACAGCCAATTGATTTAATTTCTACAATCCACACATATATAGTGTGGCTTTTTTGGTTTTTGCAGGGAAACTAAATGCTTTTTAATGCAACCTTTCAAGATTTGTATTGCCATCAACGCCTAAGAAACAAGACATTTATGTGTTTTTGTGTCAAAACCATTGAGTTGGAACCGCTGCCTTCACTCAAATAAGACGAGAAAAAATGAAATGTGTTTTAATCTTACTCTTTCACATTTTAGCTAACATGTTTTAAGCTAACTAGTCTAAATTATGCCAAAAACATTCTTAGAAAATCCTTGAGACATTTTAGATGTTTTATAATGTTGAAGTTGTGACATTTATTGACACTATTCAAGTTAATATGTATATTTATAACTGATCATTTGTGTCAAACCCTGGCCATTTGTTCACTGAAAACTGCAAACTAATATTATATTTCTAGCTATTGTATTTGTTAAACTTTTAGCCAATTAATAGTGCTCTTTTTTCAGCCATTTTCTTTAGCCAAAGTCTGTTGCCATGTTTTATAGGAGATATCACAAATAATTACATTTAGAGGAACAATGTATCGCACAAACAAAATGCTTTTTGGGCTTTTTCCTGTCCTGGGCCCCGGGGAAACTAGCACCATTTACCCCCCCAGTCCGACACCCCTGACCACAAGGGTAATATAACATGAAACTACTACACGACATGAACTCAGTTAAACCTTCATAAACAGTTGCCTTCACACTCTCTGTATTGGGACCACTCTTTTTGTTTATAGAGATTTAAAATGGTAAATGCTTTGACATTGCTTGAGTTCCAGCCCTAAACTATTCCACGACTTGACCCCACATATAGAAACAGCAAAGCTCCTTCTAGTGGTTCCTACTCTATAAAAATGCTGACAATATATTGTTCGTTACAATCTGAGTAACTTGCATATAGATTACCTGCATTGTGATTCTATTGAAAACAACACTTCAGGATTAAAACACCAGTGAAAGTGGTGTCTGTAGTGTTTGTTGCCCTGAAGGTGAATAAAATATTAGGAGGAAAAGGTTTTGTGACATTTTTATAAACGAATGAGTAATTCAGTGTAACTGTAGCAGGATTAGTGTTGTACAATGTCATAACAAATGTGTGATTAGCTCAGAGTAACTCACATTAGTGTCACATTTTTGAGACTAATTGTGCAAGACAAATATATTACATTTTTATCCCTGTGATTAGTAATAGATTAATATGTATCACATTTTAACATAAACTGACATACCAGCTTGTCAGTGCTTGATCCCTGCAGATCTCAGAAGCTAAGCAGGTTGTGCCTGGGCAGTACTTGGATGGGAGACTGTTCATACACGAGGAGCCACAGAGGAAAGACAAAGAAGAGAAACTCACTTCACACTGCCTGTTATGGATCTGGTTTTTGAGTGAATGGTTGGTGGTGGTCGGAGCACCGCTGACACAAAATGGCATTCTTGCTTCTGTCAGTCTGCCCCAGGGCAGCTGTGGCTACAACAGTAGCTTACCACTGTGTAAATGAAAAATGCATAGTGTGAAGTGTCTTGTGAGAGAAGAGTCAATTTACCAGGGTGTATATGCAGGGAGGCTAAAGGTAAATAATCAAAACTATCATTGTGGTCTAAAAAAAGAAATAAGAATGATATTAATCCTGAGCATGACTTTTTTTCACAGCTTGAACATTTTGCTCTAAATAATGTATATAATCCCTAGAAAAACAACTATTACAAACTCTTACATGGTTATTATGAACTAAGACAAATCAACTTGTGCTTCCTCTAATTCAGTGCAATTTAGAAATACTACACTATCTATTATGAAGAGCTGTATGTACCAACTTTTAATTCTTTTTCAGACCTCACAGAAATCCCGGTTCATTGACTCGGGGCTTGTTTGATGATCTTGAACAGCCACTGCCCTCGCGCCGCTGGAAGAATGCAGCAGCAGAAGAAGCAGCAGCAGAAGCCTGGGGTAGTTTTACAGTGTGGGAGGTCTCTGTCGACTCCAGCCAATCAGTGTCCGGCCCTTCACACAACACACACGTCCTATTATGGTGCTAAACAGCCATTTGAATTGAGCAGAGCAAAAGACTTAAAGAGACACGTTGGGACGAAACCAGACGGACCAAAACACTGCAAAACATCACAAAACTGACTTATAAAGACCAAATAATTGATAAGAATTATTTTGTATGTATGTAGGCTTTTATCAAATTAAGTTAAACATAATTAATTTGATGATGAGCCCATTTACTGTACATTCTGTCAGTGCAGTTGTCAACATACACGACTTTTAAACACTAATACTGTGCCACAGAATGGATTTTATTCATGCAAACTTTAAAAACAACTGTATAATGTATGTATTGTGTTTGTTTAATTACCATGCTTGCACTTTTATACTAACAAGACTTTAATAGGAACCATGGGAAAACGCTCTTTGTCAGTGCTGATTGTCATATTAGTTTATTAATTCACATTGAAGGAAATTGGAGGCGACATATTGTTATTTCAGTGGAGAAACTGGGACGACAGAATTATAAATGGATGTCACAGTCAGTTATAAATACATTTACAACTCTAGTAGTAGACAATATTTGTTCATTTAAAAGTTAAAGATTGACACTTAATGAAGATAAATTTGTGATATATGTATTTTTTTTAGGTTCTCTTGGAGTTTTTAACCACAAATTATTCTTTATGTTTAGAAAAAACATTGCTTTTTCCATTCATTGTTTTACAGAAAGCAAATAAACTTTTTTTTTCTTCCAAGACTTCTATAACACTTTTTCTTCAAGCCTATATTATTACTTTTTATGTAAATGGTCTATTTATATAGCGCTTTTCCACCTTACAAAGCACTCAAAGTGCTTTACAATCTAGCATCCACTCACCCAGTGTACCAGAGACTGAGGCAATATGAGTTAAGTGTCTTGCCCAAGGACACAATGATAATCTACTCCTGTCGTCCCACTGTGGCACCTGGTGTTCTAACGGTCTCCCATCCAAGTACTAACCAGGCCCTTTCTTGCTTAGCTTCTGAGATCTGATGGGATCAGGCTTTGACAAACAGGTATGGCCACATGTAAATCAAAGTGTTTTCCAATTCTGACTCCTGTGAGTTTTTAGTTGTACAAAATGACTGTTACCTTCAGAAAAAACATTTGTGGAGTTGTGTTTTATTCTCACTTGATGAGTGATCCTGCTTTAATATTCTGGCTTAATGGCATGAAGTGTACAAATGAAGTTAACAGATCAGTTTAGCTTGTTTGCAGAGAAATCTGGTTCCTTTAGTTATAATATTTCAAAGTGAGATGTGAAATTGATGTATATCGATGAAGAAAGCCCGAAACTAATGTTTTAACTAATTATTTGAATGGGATTGTGCATTTGATTCACACCAGGGCAGTACACAAGACTTTGTAAGTACTGAGGTTTAAATTTACCAAGATGCCAAAGTCAGATTTGGCAATAGACTTGCATACAAGTCCTTTTTTATTGAACATTTTGGTTTTAAGATGGTTTTGCCAAAGCTGATGATTATTCTAAAACTATTCAAACAATGACAGATTTTCTTGTTTCTTGTTTATGGTATTGTTTATGGGCGACACGGTGGCGCAGCGGTTAGCACTCTGGCCTCATAGCAAGAAGGTCCTGGGTTCGACTCCCGGGCCGCCCGGGACCTTTCTATGTGGAGTTTGCATGTTCTCCCTGTGTCTGCATAGGTTTCCTCCGGGTACTCCGGTTTCCTCCTACAACTAAAAACATGTCCATTAATGCCTCCCCTGACCCTACCCCAGGACTCCCCTGCAAAAGAGATTCTGAATCTCAGTGGGACTTCCCTGGTTAAATAAAGGTCAATTAAAAAAATTAAAGTATCAATACTTGTTCAAATCAGTATCTCATAATGATTATTTTGATAATAGTTTAGTTTTGGCAACACTACTACACTCTTACAGTGTGTTCAAAATTAATACTTTTCTTGTGGCTCACCGAACCTTTCTCTAAATTCAAATTTAAAAATGATTTCACCAAGTCTTTAAAACTGTATAATTATATATTGATAGACTTTTGATTATTATCACAAACAATAGTGAACTTTGCATTGGTTTTGTGATAAAAGTCCCAATCATTGCTGCATACGCCCATGTTTCTATTACTCCAGGAAAGTTACACAATGTCACCTTATTCTATGTGTATTATCTCTTAAGGTTGAAGAGTGTGTTTTTTCAGTTCAGATCTTAAACTTGTGAAATAAAACAAAAGCCCACAATAATTGAACACAAGGTTAGTGTAAGGGCCTTTAAATGACTTGGTATTGGAAAACAAATGGATGAACCCCCCATGTTTTTCCATTCAGGCTACTGTACATTCCTGGGGAAACGCCTAATGTTCAGCAAACACAAACACACAGGACTATAAAAGCCACCCATTCCCCTACAACAAGTGGTCTTCATAATAAACCTGTCAGCCTTTGTCTGTATTGATTGTTGTCCCAAGTCGCCTGTGCATTTGTCGCCAGTGTTTAGGCTCACAGCGGTGGTTGCGACACTCCAGAGGCCGCTGTAAAGTGACTGTTCCCTGGGATAAAACCGCCACCTCTGCTCCGTAACAAGGCTTTCCCTCTCGTTTAACCCCGCCTATGAGACCCAGTGCCAATCCCAGCCGCCTGAACAGCCTAGTCCTGCGTTTATGCTCCAAAACTGACCTTGACCAAAGCGAATAGCAGCGCAGGGAGGCGTGTCTGTCCAGCCCTAGTTTGGTTGTAGCGGATATCAACTTTAGATAGCAGCAGCGAGCCTTGTGCGAAGCTAATTACACCAATATTTCGCCTTCAGCATTTAGTTTACACGTAGATACGCTTTTCCACTGCAGGATTTGCCATTTTCCCGCGCGATCAGGCTTTCGTGGTGTTTGCAAATCGACGCATTCCTGAGTTGTTTTGGAGGAGGAGGAGAGGAGACTCCATTTTCCTGCTGCAGCGAGAAGCAACACGGCGGGGGAAGCTAGCTCGGGTATGCGGCTAAGCTAACCCCTCCGCACCGCGAAGAAAAACACAGCGAGCGCGGCGCTTGCTGGCACTGTCCCTTTGACGATACTTTTGTCGACTGCAAAATACTCCCAGGTAGGTGTGTGGGTGGTTATGCATGTTATTACCGGTGTGTATTGGGAGGATTTTGCGAGAAAATGGCGAGTGTAGCCGCGAAAGGTGTGCTAGCTTTGGAATGCTAACATGCTAACTAGCTTCGTGTAGGGTTTTCCTCTCAGCTGATAACCTGCTGCATTTCCCACGGTGCTTTCTATTGCACCATCCAACTTAAGCATCAATGCATATGTTTAATCACTGCTTTAAGCTTGTACGTGCATGCAGTTTCACTCTGTTGATCTTTATATTTGCTGGCAAAAGGCGTAGGGGTCGTAAAAAATGTAATGTTACCTATGCGGTGTTTACACAGCGCTGCAGCAGTCATTCATGGAGGAAAAGACAGATTGTGGAGGCAGACATGGCTGAAAGTGAGCTACATCATGTGGCACAGACCCGATTTGGTCCTAGTTTAGTCTTTACTTTTAGTTTAAACCTGATATAATTCTGCTTTGGATGCGATTTTCTCTGGTTTTGCTCTTTGGTCATATTTCTTAGTTTTAGCCTCATAGTTTTGAATGAAATGTGCTTTAGCCATAATTTATTCCGGGTTTGGGTCTTCAGTGCTGATTTGGCCAGGTTTTTGCCGCAGTTTATACAATATTTGCACTACTTTAGAGCTGGTTTAGCGTTCATTGTTAAGTCTAATTTGTTGCTTTAGACCTATTTTTATGCTTGGTTTATTTTTGGCCACGCGCAAACCGGAATTAGTTCCAATGTTGTCATGTTTTTGCTGATTTTAGTTTAGTTTCTTCTTTGAGGCTGGAATGCAACTTGAGATCTCACGTTTGAGGGTTTTCAAAACAATCATTATACCTACCAGTAGAGTAGATACAAAACTTAAGCAGATTACAGCATGAAATGTACAGACTTGTTCCATAATGTCCTCCTAGACATTTCAGTATGCCAATATACATGCTAAAAATATTTAAAATATAAAGGTTACACTGCAACTAGGAATGTCATGTTACAGTAAATTGATTAATCAGTAATCATTATTATTGAGGCAACATACCTTTCCTAAATCTGGTTTCCTGTGTTGCTGAGTGCTGGTGATTGTCTGAAGTTGGGGTTAACTTTAGGGTCAGTCCCTGTCTTTGTCTATTTTATTGCTGGTTCAGTCTTTGCTGAGAATTGTATTGATTTCTCTGTCAATACATTATAGACAAAACAGTCTTTTGAGCGTCATTATTTATTGTGTGCACATTGTATCTGTAATGAGAGAAGGAAATAGTCTACGGAGCCAAATTAGCTTTTAGCTGTGCAAATATTTTCTGTTCTGGTTGGTTACATGTTTTTATTACTGTAGCCAGTGTTGGGTAAGTTACTGTAAAATTGTAATACATTATATATTATTCATTACAGGAAGAAAAATGTAATACATTTGTATTACAATATTACTATACATACATTTGTTAGGACATTGTACTATAGTAATCTTGTTACATTTACAGTTGATTACTGATTAGTTTGTGGAACTGTGTGGATACATGTTTCTCATAATATTTCATTCACCTTTAAGCCAAAAGACAGTATTTTAGTTGTGTTTTGGTCTTGAAGTGTCGCCAATAGAATATAAAAGCAATGAATATACAGTATATGCAAGTGACTTGAGTTACACAGATTGCAACTAGTAATATATTCAATGTTTTTATAAGTAATGAGTTACACTATAGTTACTGAAAAGGGGACTATATTACAGCAGTATTTCTTTCCCACAAGTTTATACATAGACTACGGTGGTACAAGTGACCCAAAGCTGAATATATTCAGATATATAAGATATATCTTTATTTAATACAATTTTTAGGGTGTGAATATCAGATACTGCTTCTACTGATCTAAAACATTGATTATAGATTAAATATAATTACTTTTATCTGTTGATTACAGCACTACAGTCATAATGTGTAAAATGTTTCACCATACATTTATTGTCAAGTTGTTTTTAGAGTATGGGGGCAAATATTCAACTATAAGGGGATGCCATGATCTCCTCTATTAATGGGAAACACTGTTACAGTAACTACTAGTTAGTTTTGTAATGAGTTATTCCCAACAGTGACATTACAAAGTCAGTCAGTCGATCTGTCTGAAGTGGGTAGAGTAGTCAATATTTCTTTATTTTTTTATTTATTAACCTTAGCATCAGAGAATTAACATTAGCATTAAAGATATTAAAGAATTCTACAACAATACTCAAGTAAGAATAAGGTTACTTCTAATTAATAATTCTCAAGTAATAGTGAAATAAGTGGTCTATAAAGTGAGAGTAAAACAGTGTTTTTTCTTTGGCAGCATGCTGATGGTGGGAGGCGATGGACTGCTGCACTAGAATGAGTGTGAGGGAGCTGTGTGAGACGGATGACCTGGCCACCAGCCTGGTGTTGGACCCACTTTTGGGTTTCAGCACCCACAAGATGAACATCAGGTGAGGTTTGGAGTCGGGTCTGCGTCTGCTCCTGTGTGTGTCCTGCTGCTCTGGAGCTGTGGTGTCAAACAGGCCACCAACAGCTAATCAGATTACTCAACATCTAATTTGATACTCAATTATTCTAATCCAGAGAATACACAGACCAGGGCTGCAATAAACATTATCTGTTAAGTGTTGTCATGACAATACGATGGCAATATTGTAATGTGCTTTTGGACACAGCACTTTCAGAAAACAAACAAATATGCACTTATCTTTCTGGTTGAACTGTGCCAAAGTAAACACTGACAAAACGAAGATTAAATCGAGCTTAAGACTGAGTTAGAAAAACATGCCTTTTTATGATAAAGTTTTAATAGAAAGTAGTTTTCTGTCGTATGAAAGAACTTTTGTGATATATTTAGTTTGTAGTCGTATAATTTATTTCATTTGAAAAAGGACAGTGCTCATTATGAACATTTCTCTAACTCTACCAGCTTTATTGAATACAACTGTAAACGTGCTTATGACGTTTTTTCTTTTGTTGCAAATTTCTAAATTTATCTTAATTTGGTCAATATAATTTATAGTTTTTAAATGAATCATGGACAAGTTTTTTAAGAAAACATGTTGAAAATAACAGGAAGTAGAGCATAGTTCTTAACTGATGACATGATAACGGGACATTTTTATGACACTGTAAGCCTAAATTCTACAAAAGTGTTCCAGTGAATTCTTTAGTTTTGAAATAAAAGAAAGCTTGTTACAAGAGAACTGTTTTAACCCAGTTTCTTACATGGTTGCTATGCGTAATGTCATCATTTATAATCAGGAAGTATTTTTTTAATCCTAAAAAAAAAAGCTAAATTATTGTTAAATGTGTAATATCTTTAGTTAAGTTTTAAATAGGATGTCATAGGCAGTTTAAAGCAAACCCTGGATATAATCACATGTTTATCTTAAAACACTTATATCATCACATATATAAATACAAGACAAATACCTTGGAAGTATTTGTAGTTTTATTAAAATAGTGTTTTAAAGAAATGACATGGAGGCTGCCATTTTGCTGCGGTTGTGACCTAAAATAGTGTTGTCAAGGTAACAGGCATTAGCAGGTAACTAAGCAACATGAATTCCTGGGTTAAACCTTGTCAGTTTGAGCTGGAGCAAAGCCAAATGCAGAATGATTATGTGGAATCTAGTAAAACTGAAGATAATCAAGAGGAAGAGGCAAGAGTTGGACACTGTCAGTGATGTTTTTGTGGCAACTGTTCACCTGATGAAACTGTGGGAGTAACCATGGAAACACTATTTTATGTCATCAACCAAAATGGCGGCTCCCAGTGGCTTGAAAACAACATAAACAGTGACAATTTTATAAAAAATAGTAAGCAGTTATATATTTGATTGTAATTTATTTTAATAAGCATGAACAATACTAGCATTTTAGCCATATTAGTCTTCATATCCAGGGTTTCCTTTAATACAAATGAGTAAGCTGCTCTAAACTCACTCTAAAATACACAAGACATGTTTTTTCTCTATTAAATACAATATTGAGTGGATTTGAGCAACATTTTAAGATTTTTAATATAACTTGAGTAATAACTTGAGCTTGTGTCTGTGGTGCTGCAGCCCGCCTCCTGAGGTGCGGCGATGGGGGAACCTAAAGGAGACTCTGCTGAGGTTCCAGAGGACGAGGGACTTCGACGCCACGTTTGAGGCTCTGACCGACGGAGAACTGGCCGGGAACTACTTCAACGCACTGGGATCGCACAGACAGGAGCTGCTCAGGCAACACGTGAGTCGCTCTAGTGTGGGTTACGACCTTTTTAGACCCAAGTGTAATGCAGTGTTTTTCAACCAGTGTGCCTTGAAAAATCTGTCAGTTTTCAACATTTAATCTACTATGAAAGAAGCTTAATTAGATATAATTAAATGAATTCCTATTTGGGAGATCTTTTTGCTGCAAGAATGAAAGCTAAACCAATCACTATTTACAAATTTAAAGAATAACTTAAAGATGTTCGGTGTATCTTTTCCAATCTGTCGCTATGAAGATCTAATTACATTAACCAGGATGTTCCAAGACAACACATTTATCAAGTATTTGTTTAAGAAAATACATTGTAAGGTTGACTCGTTGCTCTGTTGCGTCACATGCTTATATTAAACAAAACATTCCAAACACAGCAATACAAAAAGCACCAGAAAAGTTACATAGTTCCTCTTTAAAGTGTCATGGGCAATTCTTACAAAATTAAAGGACACCTATTGTGATTTTTTTTGTATATGTGGTAAGAAACTATGGGATGTGCGGATCAAGAATTCACATTTTGTTCATTGTAAAACACAAACATGAGCTAAAGGGGCTTAGAAATAGAAACAGGCCCAGTGACTTCCTGTTTAAAACTTCAGAACTGATAAGCTCCGCCTCTTCATTGTAAAATTTAACTTTATTAAGCCACAGATAAAAAAATTACTATTTTTGTTGTTGTGAAGTGTTTGCATGACAATATAGAACCCTGCATGTTTTACTCTGATTTTTTGCAAGTAAATACAGACAAGTGGGAGGGGATAGGTGGTAGGTGAGGACAGGGGATTTTTGATCACATGAGCATCAGCTTCAGGACAATACAAGATTACTCAAACATGCATGAATCAATCCAAAATACAACTTTGTGTAAAGTAATGACGAGAGAACACTGATGTAACATGGTTAAAAACACAGCAAAGTTGATTTTACATAATAGGCCTCTTTTAAATTGATTTATATATTAATAGGCCACAGAGAAATTTTAAGCACAAAAGTGTTCCATGACTTAAAAAAAGGTTGGGACACAACACTGCCTTAATGTTTTTTTCTCCACTTAAAGTACTTCCTAACTAAGCTACTAAACAAATAAACATGCTTACTGTAGCAAAATTTTCAATATATACAATTTTTCTGTATTTCATGAGACCAGGCTTCAAATGCATAAATGTACTTCAACAACCCTTTTTAATTAACCTACCTTTTCTGAAAATCTTAAACATTAAGTAGTAAAATTGATTAAAAAACAACAACAACTATATCTCTATATAGCTATTTCACAATATATAACTAGACTTTAGTAAACCAATCAATCAGCAATTATTTTGTCAGTTTAAACGGCTAGTCATTACTTATTATTCTGTTGGACCATTATTTTTTATATGCTGTACATTTTAAAGAAAAAGTAAGGTAGACTATTGGAGGCGGAAAAAATAATTAAGTGAATTATTGATTAAAAAAAAACAAAAGCTTTTGTTATAATTGCTTATAATAGTTTGTTTTGATAATGCAACCGTCTTTGTTATGAAAAGGTGTCTTTACATGTATTTTAGAGACTGTATAATCCAGTTATTGTTACCAATATCATGAATATATGTATGTGTTTATTTGTACCTTGTATTGCCAAAGAAGTGAAGAAAAATCATTTAATTGTTCTTCTAAAAAGTGTATCAATATATTTAGGGATGTCCCGATCAGGTTTTTTTGGCCCCGAGTCCGAGTCCGAGTCATTTGATTTTGATGATCTGCCGATACCGAGTCCCGATCCGATACTTTTATAAAACATTAAATATCCAAGTAAACAAACCCAGATGACTTTTATTTTCTATTTTGTTTACCTTTTTTAACATTTAGCACTAATATTTCACTTCTGTGACGTAGCTTGAACAATCAAATAATACATAAATTCTTCACTTTGGACCTTAGTGCAACAGTAGATATTAAATTAAAAAGGTCTAACATGAAAAAACAGCATCAACTTAAAATGTCCAGCAGGCATAAGAAAACAAAAGTGCCACAGTGTTTTTAAGTAAGGCAAGTAATGTGCTTTTAGAAACTGCACTGCACTCTCCAGCTTTCATTTGCCAGAAAAATTATGTTTTTCTTGATGAAAACCAACATCTCTTTGCCTACTTCACGTTGTACTAAGAATTTTAATTTTTCTTCAGTTTTTCACCCCGTCCCGCAATTAATAGTGTAGGATTTAGGCAACCTCTCGCTCTCTCATACACGTGCACGCGCCTTAGCACCCAAACATGCACGCGCAGCACCGACAGCAGCCGCAGGAGAGAAGCCGGATAAAGAAAATAGACCCAGGTAGGACTAAACGGCTCATATAAAGCGATTGTGAACAGGAGGAACAGCGCTGTCTTCACAAACACGTTCGTTACAAGTTCAGCTGTAAAATGATGTGCGGTTTATAACAGTTTGACTCATATTCGTGGAGAAAAGAGCCTCGTAAGGACGTGATTTAAACTTGGTGTTTGAAGTCGGAAAGTTTGCGATGTTCACGGTCGTTCACGGAGCTTCTGAGCTCGGTACACGTTGTTTTGTGGTTGTAATCTTTGTAGTTGACGTGTTTTGAAAGAGCATCGGAACTTTATATTGTCTCTGCGCGGCTTTTTCTTGTGTTTTTCCTGCTGAAAAGTCCGGGAGACGCGCCGTTGACGCTGATGATAATAATAGAAGTCTGATCTATTGAGGGACGCGTAGCGTATTGACGGCCGTCAGACGAGCATCTCACACCGCTGCTGTAAATTGTTAGAACCAAATCAAACTTGATTCCATTATGAGCGACTCCTGCGCGTATGACGGCCGTATATGACGTGCTGCTGCAGTTACGCGCTGCTACTGCTTTGAGGGTCACTGTGCCACCGCGTAACTAGATATGATTTTAAAGTAAGTAATGAGAATAAATATTTCCGAGTCCTGATCGGGAGATAACGTCCGATTCCGATCGAGTCTGAAACCAGGAGATCGGGGCCGATTTCCGATCACGTGATCGGATCGGGACATCCCTAAATATATTGCCTAAACCCAAATGTTCAAATCATTTATATTAGTTAATGATTTTATTGTCAGATTATCTTTTACTTTTAAGTATTTAGTAGTTTTAAACTGCTAGAGTAAATATAGAGAAGCACTGCCTGCCTCACATTATGCAACACATTTATAGGTAAATATTTATCACCTGTGCTTGTTTAATTAACACGTCACTGAGTCATTTCAGATAACAAGCACATCACATTAAAACAAGTACAAGCCCTGCATATTGATCCAGGAACTCTATTAGCCTAAATGTAGTTAATGTGTCCCTCAGAGCCGTAGTCGACCAAAGAAATACTTGGTCGACTAAAATCTTGTCCCATCGACCGATTAATCGACTAAAAGGGGTGTGGCCAAAGCTCTGAAGTTAAGAAGTAGGTTTTGATCTGACTGTATTTGACCCAAACGTTGCTCAAAAAGACTAAAATTGGTTTTGGAGTTGACGAAAAGCCAATAATTCATACAGAAAATGAATCTGACCGTGTAAAGAATGCAGCTAGTTGATTACTTTTATAGTTCGACACATTCACAAGTTAAAGAAAAGGAGTTGAAATTAATGGTATCGATGATAAGATGCGAGAATATTTTATGATTTGATAAAAGGAACACATACAATTAGTTCTTATTCCAAGTCCAGAAGCATTTTTGCTGATTTTAAGTTTCTTCTTTCAGGCTCAGATTCACTTGTTTTAATTTAAGATGTTCAGTGTAAATCCTTACCGTCAAAATGAAGGAATTAATCGACTGATAAAAATGTTGGTCGACTATGAATGCATCGACCGATTAATCGACTAAACGACCAAAGAACTGCAGCAGCACTAGTGTCCCTTCATACACAAACATAGTCTTCATATCTATGCTTCTTTCTTCCGTAGCCTTTGTTCAGCGTGTTTTAGCTCTGTTTTAACCCTGCGCGTGTCTGTTTTGGCAGGTTTACCGTTACCTGAGCGCTTTCCTGCTGGACAGCGGAGTGAAGCTGGAGTCATGTGACCGATACTCCTCCGAGACCAACGGAGCCAAGATCACGGCTACAAGACACTGGTATTCACTCACTCACTCACTCACTCACTCGGCCTTTTGTGTGGTGTCTGACTACGGACCACTTTAACTGATACAAACAGGATTAGGTTCTCGTGTAATCCCACTGTTAGTTTGTGTACACTGTAAATACACCTATACATAAATGGACGCTTAAGAATCTAGGGCTGTGCCAAAACATCTCCAGTCTCTTCTTTCTTTTCTGCGTGTGTCGTGGTCTTACTTTATCTTTCATTTGGCCAGTGCTAAGCCATGGATCATTCACTTCATACGGCCTGGTCTTGTACAACTGCTGGAATCGTGTTTCACATTTTCCACAAAGGCACAGGCACAGATATGAGCCAAAAGGCAAAGCGACAGATGATGTGTATGTACAGTGTATCGCCAAAGAGAAAGAGAGAAAGAGGGGCATGCAGCGGTTCAGTTCGAGCTCTGGGCTGGCGTTATTCACTGTTGTGGAAAGCTTTAAACCTATAAAGGACACTAGAAGGGATGGAACGATTCACTTCGATGCAGTTTTTGATTTTGGAATCACAATTTTTGATTTTGTTCGGTTTTGTTAGTTTATCTATATTAACTTTTTTTATTTTTATTTACCTTAACCCTAGAACACTATCGCTTTAAAAAGTTACACCATCACTTTTGCCGGGTAATTTTCACCCGATATAATATACTCAACAAAAAAGTACTTGTCATTAAAAATAGATCAAAATATGACAACACTTGATAAATTAGAGTGGTTTTCTTTTATTTTCAACTGTGGTATGTGTAACAAATGGAAAATAAAAATATAGGAACTTCCTATAAACATGCATCCATAATTACTGAAAATTTTGGATTTTGAGAACAAAAAATTCCTAAAAAAATATATACTGATACAGGAAACTTGGTCTTTGGTCGACCCATTCCTGAGACCTGTGAGACTTCCCTGGTGAAGGCACAGACTCCTGGGCACGCAAACAGCTACAGGAGAGAGGAACAAAAACTTGGTATTTTCTCAGTGTGTAAAAATTACCACAGAGGATTAAAATATTGTTTTCACCATATGAATTCACTTTAAAAACACCACTTTGTGATATATATTCATAATTCATATAAATAGCTAACTACATAATGTAACTTTTGGCAAAAAAAATAAGTAAACGTACATTACCCTCTAAGATCAGGCCTATGTCCTTAAAACATAGATGTCACTGTAATATTACGTTTAAAATGCAACTAAAATCTTGACTGCAAAAAATTTTCAGTCAAATATTTTTGTTTTTGTTTTAAACCTTGGCTTAATGTGGGTCTGACCCTTTAACACTGATAAGTTAGAGCTAGCAGAGTTTTAGCTTGCCCTCGCTAACAACAAGTCTTGAAAAATTGTGATTTTGTTTTTTTGCAGATCACACATCTAATCATAATTGTGTTTTGTATTATTGCAGTATAATCGCCCAGCCCTACAAAAACACAGTGACTCAATAATAAAAGTTTGTATGAAAGCTTAATCCTCACTTCCTGTTGACGTTCGTGTTTGTGCTTAGGTTTATAGGAGAGCGCGTGGAGGTTCTGCTGGGCTGCATCGCGGAGCTGAGTCCGTCTGACAGCGCCGTGCTTCGGGCCGGAGTCAACGACTTCAGCGTCATGTACTCGACACGGAAACGCTGCGCTCAGCTGTGGCTCGGACCGGCCGCCTTCATCAACCACGGTCAGTTTTACTCAACTGTTCGACATGTGTTTACCCAAGGAACATGAATCCAGTCAGGATAGTTTAGCTTATTTATTAGGATTACAGATTAACTGACATTTACCCTTTCTAGTTTATTCGCTATTATTGTTGTTAAAGTGTGTACGACAGGTTAGACAACATTTTTCAGTACCAAATAAAATCTTGCCAAGTAAAAATGAGAAAAATGCCATAATCTTTCATATGTTTGTGAGTAGACTACAGCAGAACCTTTGCATTGATCATTTTATATTTAAGAAAAAGATCAAGTTTGATTTGATTAGAGCTGGGCAATATATCACTATATATAATTAGATATTATCGTAAATGTTTTTAATATTAATTGAATTGAATATAGAGCATAACGTGCAGTAAAAAAACATGCTACAAACAATAAATATGTGATGCTGCGTAATTTTTAATAGATGAGGCCAGTTTATATAGTAATAATAATAATATAATAGGAGATTGCTGCATTTTTTAAATTAATTTGACAGTTTTTTGCCATGTTAATTAATTACAATGTGAAAAATTAGAATTTTAAATTAAATAAGAGAATGTGTCTGGAGTAATTATTATTTTGCATGTTTTGAGTAGATTCTGATTGGTTTGAACTAAGATTGCCAATAGAAAAAGCATTAAAAAAGAAAAAAATACACACTAACGTGAAACTATGGAGATTTTTTTTTTTTTAAAGCTTGTTCTTGAAATAAAAACTGCATTTACTTGTTCAGTTGGTAAATCTTTATTTAACCCTCAGGCTTCCCTTTAAAAAAAAATCACACTCAAGACCCCAAGGACATAAATGTCCACTTACAAAAACCTTCATAATAACAACATCATAGTTTCATATTTCTATCCCTGCTCTAATCAAAAATGTGTGTTTATGAAAATCCATAAAAATGTAAACCCTTAAATGCCAGCTTACTTACTTGGCGTCAAAACCTAAATTTCACATGTAGTGGAAAAATGGCAAAATATTGCAATTTTAGAGGTCATTTTATCACTAAATGTGAAATTCAGGTTTTGACGCTGGCATTTAAGGGGTTACATTTTTATGGATTTTCCGCAAAACACATACTGTATTTTTTCTTAGAGCAGGGATAGATCTTTAAAAAAAAGTATGAGAAAATGTTTTTATGAAGGTTTTTGTAAGTGTTTATGTCCTTAGGTCAGCCGTTCCCAAACTTTTCGGAGCTGGTGTCCCCCTATTAGCCCGTAGATTGCCCAAGGGACCTCATTAATATTTCACACTCCATTCAAAATTAAGTAGAATGTATATAATCTCATATTAAAATGCCAAAACAGCAAAATAATATTGTCTGTGGACTTAGTATGGATTTAAAAGAGTAAAATAATTAAAATAATTAAAATATTATAATATTATTTAAAAAGTTAGTTTCAAACCCAGTTTTCTGTCATGCTTGTTGTGTGGACAACTTTTAGAGGCTCCCTGCAGAGATCCCACTTTGGGAATCACTGCCTTAGAGTCTTGAGTGTGACACTTATTTTTTCCCATTAATCCAAATCAGTGTCAAAAAAATGTTTTATTGTCGGCTGACAAAGTCTGAAAAACTGGTGAAATGGACTAAAATGTCCAAAGGGAAGCCAGAGGGTCAAGAAAGTCAAATCATGATACACACTAAGTCATTTAATCAATTTTAAACTTATTGGTACATATGCCAATATGGAAAAAAAAATTCAGATGTTCATTTTTGTCAATATCTCCGAGCCCTGGGTATGATTTGTCCAACTTGCTGCTAAACATGACCCCACTTCTGTTGTTACTGTGTTTGTTCACTTTAAAATGTTATCAGCCAGTATCAGCCACAAAAAACTCATGTTGTTCCATCTCTCATTACGATTCTCATTTGTTTTATCTTGAGATCAGCTAATCTTCCTGTTCTCTGTTTAATTTCACTTGAACATCTGTTAAAACACTGTACAAAAAGCCCCGTCCATAGAAAGAGCAGCGTGTTGTGAAATCAGTGTTTGTTCTGGAGGTTTATTGTCTTTAGCCGAGCTGGTTTGTCCACGTACGCTCACTCCAGAGAAAACATACGCCTTTAAACTGCACGCTTATAATTACTGCTGATTATTATTGACTTTTATGGTGATCTGTAACAGTTGAAAGAAAAAATAAATCTTGTGATGATGGCAGAAGAAACACTGGAAGCTTCTTCATCTGTTTGGATCTGTTTTACTGGGAAAAGTTTTCAGAATATTGTTAAACTGGGTGACCTTGATTTTTTCAGCAGGTGCAGGAGATAAACTTCTGAAAAGTTTCCAAAGTTTCAAAATGATTCACTGCAAAAATAGAAGAAAAAAAAAAGGCAGCTTTGGATAAGAAAGTCTGTTTGTTGAGCAGTTTATTCAAAGTGCTTAACATGGAACTAATGATGCTTTAAAATCACAGACAGACATAATACAGGGGTCGTAAACTCATGAAAAACCTAGAAAAGTCATAGAAATGTCTAATCTAAACCCCAGGCCATGTAAAAGATTTGGAAAATTAGAAAATATTATGGGTTCAAAGCTAAATTTCTGGATAATTTACTTACAACGCCGCTCATGTTAAAATGGAGAAAAACATGCTTGTAAAAATATGCCTGTAAAATAATTTCTTGCAAGACTTTAACTAAAAAATAGCCGTAAGCCGTAGTTATAGACAAAATTCATTAATTTAGATATAAACTAGGGCTAACTAATCACATATTTTTTCCTTATTTACCTCTATTTTCAATTAGATTTTGTTTAGCTTTTTAAAAAAACTAAAGATTATTTGATCTCTCAATTTTTCGAGGGCTGGGCGATCTTGGAAAAAAAACATAATCACAATTTTTTCCCTGATATTGATTGATCTGGATTTTCAATTCAATTTTTAACTTTTTTAAAAACAAATGAAAAAATGCATTTATGAGCACAAACAAAAAAGAAAAGCTTGGATTTCGATGTTTGACGATTCAATCTCGGTCTCTGGATTTTTCGATTAATTGCCCAGCCCTATATACAAGTTACCTATTGCCTCTACTGATCAAAAACATTCCCAGTGGGTTAATTATATTTACTTACTTATGTTTATTAATTTGCCACAAGTTTAAAATCCCATTATATCACCACCACTTTTATCTGGCTTGTTTTAGATTAGAAAATTAGACCAACATAGTTTTCTCTATGTTGGTCTAATTTTGTGCACGGTTAGAGCTCTGGCTTCCCAATAAGGAGGTCGTGGGTTCGACTCCCGGGTCGGACCATATTAACATATCACGATCTCTCTGGGTGGAGTTTGCATGTTCTCCCCGTGTCACCGTGGGTTTTCTCCGGGTACTCCGGTTTCCTCCCACCTCCAAAAACATGCATGTTTAGGTTCATTGGGCATCACTGTAAATTTCCCTTAGTGAGTGAATGAGAGAGTGAATGATTGTCTGTCTAACCCTGCGGCAAGTTGGTCACTGTCCAGGGTGTTCCCCGCCTAAGGCCCAAAGTCATTGGGATAGGCTCCAGTCATCCGCGACCCCTAACGGGATTAAGTGGTAGAAAATGAATGAATGAATGAATGAATAGTTTTCTCTGTTTATGGGAAGCAGACAGACTTAGGAGATTCATTCATAGTAACTTTTTTAACAGTGAATCTTTTGTGGACATTTGAAACTAAACTTATCTTTATCTCTCACACCTGTTTGGAAAGTTTTATATTCTCAAGGACGTCCAGCTGGATCTGTATTTTGTTATTTTTTTTCTCAGGTCGACTGTTACAAAAGCTTTTTCACAGAGAAGAACCGTTGCTACTTCTGACTGTTTTAATCTTTAGATGATGTCCATGGCTGTTGTAACTAAACTTGTCTTTATGTGTTTGTTTTTGCTGCCACCTGCTGTTTGAACTGAAGACTGCAAGCCCAACTGCAAGGTAATTTCATTTCACTATAAAATGTTTGTATTTTGATTACTGTTTTTCCATGTTTTTTAAGAAAATACTGTGACGTGTAGATTAATAATTTATTGTTTAACCATTGCAAAATACAAAATTGAAAAATATATAACAAAATAGAAAGGTCTTCTGTGACTTCTTGTTCAGAACTTTTATTGTAAAAGTTTTCTTTAAAGGTGCACTGTGTAATTTTCTGGAGATAAACTACACAATTCTGAAGAAATAGAATGTTAAAACCATACTTTGGGACATTTTGCGAGGGGCTAAATGTGTTTTATGTTTTAGTGTGACATTATAAAGCTAAGAGGCATTTTCCATAGAAAGATACAGAAGTGGCTAAATCATGGTCTGTTATGGGACCACGCAATGCTGATCAGAATAAAAATACTTGTTTTTATTATTTTTTACTGGCATGAAGGCGTCTAAGTGACAAAAACATAATTATATTCATTATGTTTTTGGTCAAAAAGTTACACCTTCAAATAAAACAGATAAAAATGTCAATGTCATGGGCAATCAAAGGGCCACTGTGTAAGAAAAAAATAACACCAGGGTGCGCATTTCCAGTACATTTTGCCTATCTACCATGCTGACCTCTAGCGTCAATATTCACATTCCGGCCCGTAATAAAACATTTCAAATACGTATAAATGTATCACAGTTGATGTGGAGTGGTTAACAGTGCTCTCTTAAGTATTCATGTTGTAAAGAATAAATATGATTTAAATGTTTGTGGACTAGATGTGATAATTAAAATTCCTCTTAATCTTGCACATTAATGAACATTTAGAGATTCTGATTCACTCACAAAAAATAAGAAAATGTTGCTTATTTTGAGGTATAAATGTCTTATTTCAAGTGAAATAATCTGACAGTGCAGTTAGAAAATTTGACTAACCTCGTTATTTTGAGCAGAAAATGCTAGTTTCAAGACAAGATGCTTAAGCAAATCTATTTGCATAAATTTGCAAATTTATTTTGAGAAGGCTTGCATTACAACAAAATAGATTATTTGGCCTATAGGAGCCTCCTACTGTATGTTTCCATTGAAAAGATGCTCCTTTTTGCTGTATTTATTCCCATTGGCAAAAAAACCCAAACATTTGTTCCAAGGTACGGCTACCTTTCTATGTGTAGTTGACTTTTCACCTTCAGATAGCGCTCTCGCCTCACAGCAAGAAGGTCGCGGGTTCGAGCCCCGCACGGGCCCGGGCCTTTCTGTGTGGAGTTTGCATGTTTCTCCCCGTGTCTGGGTGGGTTTCCTCCGGGCACTCCGGTTTCCCCCACCAACCAATAACATGCATGTTAGGGTAATATCCTCCAGCTACGGTAGCCCTGACCAAGCCTAGCAAGAACATCTGGAGATGGGTCCCCGAGCGCTGCACTGCGGCGATCACTGCTCCTGAGGAGATGCTCCAGAGGCATTGAAGGATGGGTCAAATGCAGAGAACAAATTTCCCTACGGGGACAATAAAGTGTACCTTAACCTTAACCTTAACCTTTATCTCTAGATAAGATAAATCAGGATAGAATATTTTAAAACAAGTCAAATAAACTTAGTAAGACACTTATTAAGTGTTAAAGTCTTAAGATTAGTCTTTTAAGATTAATATTCTTACTGTAGATCAAGTAATTTTATCTAAATTAGATTTATCTTTTTTGCATTGATCGATTACCAATATTTTTTCAGTAAAAACTTGTGATTTGAAACAGAAGCCAAGCTTTGAGGTAGAATAATGATATATTATGTCTGTTTTGTTTAGTTTGCTAAAATTATTACTATTGAAAATCGATCAGTATATAGTCGTGATTATATTTTTTCCCAAAATGCCCAGGCCTAATTTGTCAGACAATGTACTACTACAAAAAAATAATAAAAGCAGAGATGCCTGTACCAGTCTGCAGTAGAGAGTTTCTATCTGTGATCTAAAAATTCACCAAAATGTCAGTGGAGAACTTACTAACGATGAACCATGCTAGCAAGAAAAACAACAAAAATGACTGACAGAGCTAATTCTAGTCAACATTTCTCACCACTAATTGCCGTCTTTAGCAGATTCCTGATGCTGATCTCCTGCACCATCTGTCTCTTCTGAATCATCCCTGGGGCCTCACCTGTTCTTTGTCTTTTCTCTGTGTTTGTCTTGTTTTTTTTCTTCGCACACGCCCAGTTTGTCCCCAGTGAGAAAAACGTGGCCTGCGTGGAGGTCGTCCGCCCAATCGCGCCGGGGGAAGAGATCACCTGTTACTACGGAGCCAGCTTCTTCGGCGAGGGCAACGAGATGTGTGAATGCTGCACCTGCGAAAGGTTAGTGCAACATTAACAACTTTTTAAGCATTTTTCGTAAGTTATTTATAGGTTGCAGACTCAAAAGATGCAATATTTGGGTTTAAATAATTGTTATAGCTCTCTGAAACGTGTATTTTTGTTGTTTGTGCCAGTATTTATTTACGTTTTGATGTGATTTTAGGAATGGAGAAGGTCATTTCAAGCAGAAGGGAAAGAAGCCGGACTCCGAGGAGACAAAGGACTCGCAGAAGTATCGACTGAGGGAGCGATATCTTCACAAACATCGAGAAAAAGGACTTTTGAATCGCCAGATCACTCCTGGAGCGCACACAGGTACTTTTGAAGCTGCAGGGTCAATATGTAAAAAAAATCTATTGTTTGGCCTCTGTGTCAATCTTTTGAATTTCAGTGGGTGTGATTGACAGATTTATTAGCCAATCAGGGACACGCATCGTCTCTAGTACGTAAACCAAGATGGCTCCTTACAATGAAAAAATAAAAATACAGAACTGAAAAACATGGTGGATTTCAATGAGCAAAGCACAATTAGCTCCTTTATTTCATCTGCGTCACACAAATAAACTGATCTGATTGCCCAGTGTGTTTGTAGAGTTGATCTAAAACGCAGGTGGGGGGGTGTGGTGACCAGACCCACTCTTCACAATTCGCTGAAGCGTGGGCTCTGGATCCCCGGTAAATAGACTTGGGGCAGACATTTTGACACAGAACAGTCTAAAGTTCACATTTTAATTCTAATAATAAAATAATCACAGGTGTGCAGTGTTGGGTGTAACAAATACTTATAGTTACTGTAATTAGATTGCAATTTAAGTTTTTTGTAGTGTAATGAAATACTATGAAAACACTTACAGTTACTTACAAAATAATCAACAAACATGTCTTATTGTGTCAGATTAAAAACATCTCAGTGACATCGCGGTACAGTGGCAGAGTGGATAACACTCGCCTCACAACAAGAAGGTTGTTAGTTCGACTCCCGCGGCCCAAACCTTTCTGTGTGGAGGTTGCATGTTCCTCCTCGTGTCTGGGTGCTTTCCTTTGGGCACTCCGGTTTCTTCACACACCAATAACATGCTTGGTGGTCGGAGTTTGAGGTGTCTGGTGTTTAGGTGACATGCTTCTGCTGAGCTGCCCCAGGACTGCGGCTATGTAAAAAACACAGTTTAAATACCAACAATAAAATATAAAATTCTGGGTTTGATGGCAGCATTATACACAAAGTAATTCTAAATACAGCAACCAAGTAATTTAGCTATTTAAAGGTGCACTGTATAACTTTCTGGAGGCAAAAAAGCAGCTACACAATTTGCTAGAATTAAAAAGTTAAAACTAGACCAGACTCTTGGACATTCTGAATAGCTCCAGATACATTTTATGCCACAATGTGAAAAAAATACAGCTACAGTAACCACTTTTCTGTAGAAACAAAGCCTCCTCCAGGGCAAATAACAGTCTATTTTGTGGCCATGTAATTCTGTTCAAAGTAAAGATGCAGATTTTGATTAATTATTTAGTGCTACAAAGAAAAACATGCTATTATTCAGTTTTATTTTTGCCCAAAAAGTTACACAGTGCACCTTTAAATTAAAAAAGGAATCTGTAGCTAATTACTTTTTAATAGTTTTCCCAATGCTTCATTTTTTTTGTTGGGCTTAGCAAAGCACAAACACTGCAATTATGTATTTCAAGCCACTGAAAAACTAGAAAAACTATAAAATACACTATATCAATTACTCAATCCTTCTGCTTTATTTATGCATCACTTTGTCTTAAATCTGCTTTTGCTGCCACGTTGTGCTCTCATTTGTTTAGACTCGACACATTTGCTGATGTTACGCTACAATAGGTCACAATATAATATAAATTACACTCGATGCATCACAAATCAGAGTCGCGCCTTTCTTTGCAGTCGGACTGACGGGTTTATTTTACCCTGCGCAATTAATCTCCAACGTCACATAAATCTCATACACACAGTTTTGTCTTGGCTTCATCGCACATTTATTCTCACTCAGATTTGGACCGGCTCTTTTTCCCAATTTGCAAAATGTAACTTGACAAATGTGGCGCCCGGTGTTGAAATTAGGCTGTTAATTTGTTTCCTCACTCACTGTTGGAGACGAGGACAGTTACTGTGCTAGTGTTATTGGAAAGGGAAAAGTTAAATACATCTTGTCCTTCCTTGACATTCGAAAGATATAATTACTTTGACCTAATTAACACTGGTTGAGTTGGTTTTGTTAATAGAGGTTAAAACAATCCATTCAAAGTCTTTCAAAATTTGGATTAAAGGGACATCGTGTGACTTTCTAGAGGTGAAAATTCAACTTCATGATTCAATTGAGATAAAAAGTTAAAACCTTACTTAACATTATTAATAGGGATCAATACGTTTATGCTGAAGAAGTTTTTCTATTTAATTAACAAATACAAGAGAACAAGTTATTTCGTGACCACACAAGCTTGTTCAAAGTAAAGACACAGATTTGTGTTATTTATTTAGTGTAACAAAGACAACTGAATTACAAAAATGTGTCTTTATCTGTGTGTTGTGGTCAAAAAGTTATATGATATGGCTTTAAGTTTTTGTATAGTTTGGAATATTGTATGCAGTAGGAATGCACTAATCCAATACTGGGATCGGATATCCTCCATGATATCGGTTCAGCCAAGATCATAGTTGTCTCTTTAATTGGACATAACAAGACTAATTTATTGACTGGTGTTCATCCGTATTATTGGACATTTTATTCATTTTAGGTTTAATATTGGCTTGCACTACAAATAACACTATATGATAAAATGTCTTATGTTTTGATAAGAAAGAAAAGCAGCTTCAATCCTTACACTGGTATTGATTGATATTGGGAATTGGTATCGGAACTGAAAGCTGGATCGGTGCATCCCTAGTGTGCTGTGTCCTCCGTCCTTCAATACAGAACTATTGCTTTGTGGCTGTCAAGTGAGAAAATGTGTTGTCCAGAGTGTTGTTTTAGTCAGTCAACAGCAGAGGGCGTCAAAGTGTAGGACTACAAGACCAAATGCTTCAACAGTGTATGTTCCAATTTGATTATTTTAAGAAAAGAATATGGATATTGTATCAAGCTTTAAGTAAATGTTTGTAGTGTATAATATACACCACAAGTAGCACAATAAATTATTTTAAACATTTTATTTTTTTGCATTGTTATATGCAATAAGGGCAGACTAACTTTATCACAATCAAATCAAAATCACAATTTGAATCCATCTAGCAAAGCTCACAAGATTACACACTTATTCTCCACTTTAGTAAAAAAAATAACAAAATGATTTTATCTGGAAGATAAAATATTTTGTTCCTATAGGCTGATGTGTAAATATTCTAACTTTTAGCTTAAAGGTGCAATGTGTAGCTTTTAAACCAAAAATAGACTTAGATAAAAGCAAATTTTTGTTATTTAAATGTTTTTGATGCACTAAATAAGCAATAAAAATTTGCACATTTATTTTGAGAAGGCTTGCATGACAACAAAAATAAATTCTTTGGCCTATAGGAGCCTCCTACTGTATGTTTCCATTGAAAAGATGCTCCTTTTTGCTGTATTTATTCCCATTGGCAAAAAACCCAAACATTTCTTCCAAGGTACGGCTACCTTTCTATTTCTATTGAATTGTGTAGTTGACTTTTCACCTTCAGAAAGTGACACTGTGCACCATTAATTGTTTGTTTATATTCATTTTTACTCTGTTTGTTCAAAATAACACATTTGAAGTTTTTAGCTCATGCCAATATCATCAAAATATTAGTAAATATCAGCCAATACCGTTTCTGATACCAATATAGACGCAATTTTCAAAGGCTGCAATTTTTAAGTACCATAATTTCCTCTACAAACAACTAAATAATCATGGCTTACTCTACATAAAATAATAGTTAAAGTATATTTCTTTGCTCAACTTCAGCTCTTTAAATTTGTACAGATTTTTAAGCATTTTCCACTCCTTGACTAACTTGCTTTTCTTTTATGTGTTTCGTTTTGTTACAGCCATCCCCTCCAGAAACTCGTTCACGCAGCAAATGAGAAGAAATGCTCTGAAAAACCGACAGCTGGCGAAGAGGTGGAGGCACCGTCGATCACCGAAACGACTCTTAGGCAAACCATCTGGACTCAAGCGCGTCAAAACCCTGCCGCTGTTGTCCGAAGTGACGCTGCGAGAACTGCAAATCCGAATCCGGCGCCACTCTGTAGATTTCCTATTGAGCTGTAAGGACCCTAAAAGCAAAGAACGGGCTTTGCTTTTGCAGCTGGAAGACATTAAACCGAAAGAGAAACCGCTGAAGAAAACACAAAACAACAGTCGCGCGGAGAGAAACTTGAAGAAGCCGTTTGGATTGAAATCGCCCATCGCTCAACGGAAAAGCAAGCAATTTCAAAAACCAGGAATTAAGAAGAAGTGTTTGAAAGTGGCAGACAGGCGGGCCATTCATTTGAGGACCTCTTCAAGGACTAGGAGCAAAGAAACCAAGGCTATTTCAGATAACGCCGCCGCCAATAAAAACTCTACGGAGCAAGAAGGCAACACCTGCAGTGCAATCAAACCGGAGGAAAGCATGAAGCAATCAACGGGAGAAGAGAGCAAGAAAGAAAATTGTGTACAGGAGACAACGGCAAAAGACGAAAAACAGATTATCCCCGTCAAAACAACTCCCACGCCCAAATCAACTCCCACGCCCAAATCTACTCCCACGCCCAAATCTACTCCCACGCCCAAATCAACTCCCACGCCCAAATCAACTCCCACGCCTAAATCAACTCCCACGCCCAAATCAACCCCTGTGAAAGAAGTCAAAAAGGCTGCGAAAAAGACTAAAGACAATCCACAATTCGAGTTCAAGCATTATCTTACAGTAAGCCTCACGAGAGTAACGATGCCCGAGCCGAGGAAACAAGTTTGCAGGCGAACTAAGGGCCCCAAAAGCGTGCAGTTGCTAAAGGCGCAGAAGAGAGAATTGGAGCTGTTGCAAAAGCAGAAAGAGGAAAGTGTAGCGGCAGCAGCAGAGGGAAGCACAGGGGTTAAAGAAATGCTATTCACAGCTGGTGATAAGGTGAGCGTGCAGGAAGCTAATAAGATCGATAAAGAGGAGGTGAACTCGAAGGAAAGTGTGAAAATTACTCAAAAACAGAAACCAACAAAGAGGCAATTGAGGCAGAAGCAGGTAGATGCCAGTGTAGAGTCAACAGACAGCAGTACAGGAGTTAAAGAAATGCTCTTCAAGGCCGGTGACAAGGTTAGCGTGCAAGATGCAAAGAATGACAGCGTGGCTTCCAAGAAAAGCACAAAAACTTTGCAGACTGAGCAAAAGCAGAAGCCTGAAAAGCGGACGTTGAGGCCACAAAAGCAGGTAGGTGCCAGTGCTAGCGTAGAAACAGCTGAGACAAAGACAGGAGTGAAAGAAATGCAAGTTAAAGGTAGCGATAAGCTAAGCGTGCAGGATAAAAGTAATGACGCTGATTTGACTTCCAGGGAAAGTTTGCAAAAGCCAGAAAAGAGGACGTTGAGGCAAAAACAGCAGGTAGGTGCCAGCGTAGAAAAAACAGCTGAAGATGGCAAAGCGGTGAAAGAAACTGCTGCTAAGATCGACGAGAAGGTCAGTGCGCAAGATTCAAGTAGTAACGCTGTTGCTTTAAATTGCAGGAAAGCCGGGAAAGCAGTTGCACAAGCTCCAAAAACAGAGAAAAGAACATTAAGGTGTACGCAGAAGCAGGTAGGTGCCAGTGTAGATACAGCAGAAGGCAGCACAGTTGTGAAAGAAACGCCAGCTAAGTCAGACGATAAGGTGAGTGCACAAGATAAGAGTAATGATGAATCAAAATCTAAAGAAATTCCTACAAAAGAGAAAATTATTAACAAACAGGAAGAGAAGGGAGAGAAGGCTGTTGAGGAAATTGCTAAGCTAGACCAACCTAAAGAAGTAGTAGAGGTTGAAGTTAAAGAAGTTGAAACAAAAATAGCTGAAAATTTTGCAAGGGTTCAAAAGGCGAAACGGTCTCGCGGTAGAAACGACGAATCTAAAAATGACCAAGAGCTTGAAAATTGTACGCAAGAAGACGGCATTGTCATAAAACACGCCAAAGTTCTTCTGTCGGACATTTTGAAAACCGACAAAGCTACTATTGACGATGTTTTGCTGAAAGATGTAGTGGAAGTGACGCAAACTATTCTGGCGAGTGATGACATGAGACCACAAGGTGTTAAGCAAAGGAAGATTAGGTCCAGAGCAGCTAGATTGAGAGCAGAAGCTAATCTCAGAGCTAGAAGGCGGAATGGTAAAAACGATGTAACGAATATTAACGCTGAATTGACTGAAGAAAACGCACAGATCGGGAATGAAATTGGCGATAAGCAGCCAGCAAAATGCCTCAACAGCCTACCTCACAAGTTAACGGTTTCAACCAAGGCTAACTTACAGTCACACATACAGTCCAATATACCTCTGAAAAAACGTACATTTCATAGCGCCGTGGATGAAGTTGAGCTAGAAACCGGGGCAGCAGAAGTCGCTAAAGATAAAACAAGTAATTTGAATGCGTCTGGGGTGAAGGTGGGAGCCAAATTGGGTTCAAAAGATGGCGTGAAATTGAGACAAAGGGGTAGATTAAGGAAAGATAAGAAGAAAATGGCCATTAAGAAAAAGACTAAATCGAATGCTATGAAAAGAGTGCTTAGGCCGAGAGCCAACCAGCCTCCACAAAGTCCAATTTTGGCGTCTAGAGAAAGGAAATGCAAACTGGGCAAAAAGATTTATGTTGTAGATGGAGACGACGACGTTATAGAAGAGACACAAGAAGTCAAAAATGACAATGACAATAAGATGCTTTTGAGAAAAACATTTAAATCCGAGACTGAATTTGTCCCTGTCGATCAAGGTGACGAAACAATGGCAGGAAGTAATTTTAAGATTCGTTTCAAGAGACGAAGGGGGAAACTTTGGGAAATGGAAAACTCTGGGTTTGATAATATAGTGTTTAAAAAAGAAAAGAGAGAAGAGGCTGTGGATTGCGATCCCTTCAAAGCCATAATGGATTCTGTATCAATTTTGAACATGGAAATGGAGGCTGCGAGGGCCCATGTGCATGCCAGCTTAAAATCAAAGAACAGATTGCATCGGTTGAAAAAAAGAGGTGAGAGACTGACTGCCAATCTGCCCGCTGATGCAAACTCGGACAATAAAAACGTAGCAGGGGATGATAAGAAAGAAGCGCTTGAAGCTGGCGTCAAGCCGTGCCCAGAAAAGACAGAAGTTACTGTAGTAAAGGAGCCTAAAATTGAAGATAGGTTTTCTCAGCCTTGTTGTATGTTCGAGCAAAAGCAAGAACCTAATAATGACCTTGCTTTACCTGTGCTTAAACTGCGTAGGCGGACAGAAGATATTTGGGTGGTTGATGACGATATTGAAAAGAAGATAAAGAGGCTAAAATGGAGCCGCAGATTACTGTAGAACCAAAGGCTCCCGCTGTGGTTAAGCAAAAGAGAAGCTTGCTTGATAGTCTCAAGAAAGATGACACGCCAAATAAAATAACCACACTTTTGAAGACAGAACCAACATCATCTCTGGCTTTGTCGCTTGCGCCCATCACTTCTCATCCTCCAAGTGAGAATATCAAAATCACAGAGAGGCCAGAGGTGTGTGGTGGAGGAAGGAAGCAGAGGCACAAAATGGAGAGACCTCGCAAGTGTGGGCCCGTGAATGACCCTCCTCCTACAAGCGCCGCGTCCAGCCAAGCCAGCACTTGTCTTAGTCACACACTCCAGCAAATCGACAATAGTCTATCCCGTCTGTCGGAGGGTTTGTGCTCGTCGCAGACTTTGGAGAAAACTAGTCAGCAGCAGCAGCCACCACCACAGCCCTGCACAAGCGCTCCCAGTTCTGTCATCCAACCTCCATCGCAATTTCCACCTTTCGCGACTGCAGACGGAATGCTCGCCGGCGAACCGAACTTTACCAACTGCTGCGACGATATACTCGATTTCCAGTGTTTGAACTTTGAAGGGTATTACCAACCGCAAAATATTCTTCCTTCTTCTCCGTCTGATCTTTGCTCGCTAGATCCGCCCACCGATCCCTTCAGCAGCCCGCTTTCACACAGCCCTACAGAAGCGTGGACCACCGAGACACCATATTTGGGACCACCAAGCCCCAGTAACAATTTTGCAAGTGAAGATTTGCAGTTTTTCCCCGGACTCATCCCATCTTCCAAAAACGAATCTGTCCCAATCGAGTGTGAATCAAAAGAACCCCCTAAAGACAAACTTCCAATCCAGCCCAACACAGGTTATAATTTTGCAGCGCCAAGTGGCTCCGATTTGATTCCAAAAGATAGGATTATTACCAAAACGCCTGTGGTGCGAACTCTGTCCAAAGAAGAGCCAAAATCGCAGCCATATTCTGTTGTAAATAAGCCCCGCCTTCTGCCACCATCGTCTTCTTCAATTTCATCGCAAAGTCCTGTAAATTTATCCCAATCTGCTTTGAATCTCAAGCCGATCACTACCCAAGCAAAACTGCTATTGAGTAATAGTAATAACAGTGGCTCGACTAGCAACAGTGGCAGTAGTAGTAGTACTAGTGCTAGTGGTAATCTGAAAAACCAAGGAACGTTTCATCGTCCAAGCATTCCCAGCAAGAGCTCTCAATCTTTCCCATCCAGTCACATCAACGCAACAACAAAAGAGCAAACTACAATACCCAAAATACAGAATTCGCCCATCGCCAATAAGCTACTCTCGCCCCAGTTGTTTAGCCTGAAAAATAACAATCCTTCAGACAATATTTTTAACTTCCATGAAAAGACATCTTCCGTTATCCAAAGGGTGCTTAAGTTCCAAGGTGGCAGCACAACACAAGATTTGTACAGCAGTGCCCCGTTGCGAGAAACGGCATCTTCCAGCTCCAAAGTTCACCTTAAGTCGAACACTACGGAGAAAAGCCAGCAGCAAAAGGTGTCTACGAGCAGCAGCCATCATAAGACTAGCTCGGCTCAGGCTTTCGCGACCTCGAAAGACACCTCTTCTTCTCACAGTTCTTCCTCTTCGAGTCGGTCCAACGCGCAGTTCACCAAACCCAGCACATCTTTCCAATTGCCAAAATCGAAAACACCGACAGAGAAACAACAAGAAAGCTTCGAAGCTAACTTGTACAAAAACTTTTCTGCGCTACCCAGGCCCTTTTTCTTCCCGAGCAAAATGACAGAAAGCTACATGATGAGTCAGCAAGAGAAGGCGATGAAGCAGGAAAAGACTGGATTGTCAAGTTCGGATAAACACCAGCTCGGTTTTACCCAACAAGACCCATTTGATTTCAGCTTCGGCTCAACCCTTTCGTCACCAATGCCCCAACACAGCAGTCCGCAAATTATTCAGAGCACTCCACCAGGTACGCCAGTTACTACAAGCAAAACCCAACCTGCTTTGTCATTCCCATACGGATACCAAGCTTTGCCCAATATTCTAAGCTTCACAGGGGACCACTCGCTAACTTTAGGTCTTCGAGATGGACCGGAAGGCTACCCAGGACTTAGCGGGGCAAACTACACCTATCACTGTCTCATGGAGCCTTCGGGAACCCAAGGGAGGCTAGTTCTGGAACCGTGCGGACCCCAGCTAACCAACCCAGCGTCCTTTTCTCTGGGAGGGTTTGCCGGGCTCAAATCGCAAGAGGAGCATTGCAGGAAGGACTTGCAGCAGCAGTGTCAACCCAGCGAGCAGCAGCAGCAGCAGCATAGCGCCTCGCATTACGGCACGGTTCCAAGTTCACACTCAATGGGGACAAACAAACCCAAAAGAGTGAGGTTAGTAGTTACAGATGGAACTGTAGACCTGGACTTACAGTATTCAGATTAAAATAAAATTCGTAACGTCACAATTCTAGCACACACAGTTTAGACTAATCGTTTCTCTTCCTACCACTTAAAGAAATGCCTATATAAGTCCATGGTGAATGAATGAGAATGCAAATAGTTATTTTAATAAATTCAAAAGTACTAGGCCTGTTTCATCCAACATTGAATAAAAGCCTAATTAAGTGTATCTATATTATAAGGTTTCTCCCTAATAGGTTCAGTTCAATTGACATTACAACATTTAACAGGCAGATAATACTAAAATGAATATGAAATGCAGTTTTTGTTGTGATATAAAAAGTGAATGGGTCTAGTCGCTAATAGAAACCACTAGACTGAAAATGTGTGAAATTACCTTTTAAATATTTCATGCCAAAATACAAAAAACTGTCCACCATCCGGCCTTATGACTTAATCACATTCAAAAATGTGAAGGGAACCTATTAAAACTAAATATTTTACGTTAAATGAAAATTAAAATTGACTAAATCTTTTCTTAGTATAGTGTACAAAGTATTTATGTTTTCACTAATGTTATGGAACAATTTTTACAATTACAATTTACACAAATTACATGTATAAATACATTGAATACTATTTGGGTTAAAAAGCCCCCAAACTATTGTACTGTAATATAGCTGTAAATTCATTACCTTTGTTTTTCTATACAATGTATGGACGTAGAGACTTTGTTTAGGCTTAAAAGGCAGTTTTGTGCCTATGTCTTTGATAAATGTTCTTGTGACTTTTCAAGGCAACTATTTATCAGTAATTATTCCCTTTTGTAAATTTATCCTGGAGTGGGTGATGCACATGGAGGAGTCGAAAGAGAAAGTACAGTTTTTTTTTCTTCCTTGTGGAAATATCGTTTGGTTTTGGAGCTGTCCAAGGTACTAGAAAATATTTTTACTAATATTAATTTACTTAGACATTTAGCAGATCAAATCTATTAGATATTTTGTGTATTTGGTTCTAAAAGAGCACTATAGCTTTTAGTGTACATGAGGAAAAACAACTTATCTTGCATAATTGTGGGTGTTTTATTGCTCAGAAGCATTGTAATTATGACTCCTCAACACAGATCTGACCCAGAACGTGGTCTTATATCGTAACCATGGAGATGCAGAGCTCACAAAGCCACACACTGAAACATACCAGTTATAGCAGTGGCCCTCCAAACACTAGAAAAATCACCTTTTCTTTCAAAATTTTGGTTTTCTATTTATATATGCTTGCTTCTAACCCCACAAATAATGTCATATGTATTTATTGGCGTGTCTAACATCAAAACCTGCTTTCAAAAACTCAAATTTTAAGGTACCTTTGATGAAAAACTGTACTCTCTCTCTTTATCTCGCCATGAGTTTGGTCAAATGTTATGCTACATTTAACTAAAATACCTAATGTTGCATAAAGGAAAGGCTGCATGTGTAAGTTAATGTACAAAGTAAACACATAGCTCTATATATGGTAGGTTAAGTCACAGTACTACATGTGAGGCATTAGCTGCAGTGGAATGGGAGGCAATGCAATATTTTAGTTTTTCTCCATTTAAAGCATCAACGTGGGACATTTAACACAACAGTTACACTTTATTTACGTCAAACATGACAATCTCCGACTGAGTGACGTTAGTTTATTTGTACATTTATCACATTTGTTAATAAAAAAGGACTGAATTCAACTTTCCATCACCTGCAAAGTTACTTCTTTTGATGTTGTTGGAGTTACATTGTTTATATTGTATCTAGAGATATATGTTGTGAGTTTTGCAGAAAAAAACAGCCTTGCTTTCCACATGAACTTGTACTGTCTTACAGATTATTTATTTGAGTAATGTCATTTTCAAAATGGTGCTTTATTGTAATTTATATTTCACATTGATTGTGCATATACGACATCTTGTTTTTGTATTTAATCAAATAGAAACTGAACTGCAGATTTGACGTACATATATTTAAGTTGAATTCCAACTGTTTTCTCTGTTTATACAAATAAAACATGTTATAAATTGGCAGTTATTGAGAATCTGCTGTAGAAATGTACAATTGTAGTCTATATCATTAAAGACATTTAATTCCTTTGGTAATTTCTGTCTTTGTAGTATTCATTTCAACATCATTTAAACGCTTACATACATTTTTAGAAAAGCCTTGTGATAGGGCTGGATGATATGGCAAAAAATGTATATTACAATTTTCTTCGAGCCAGATCACGATTTGATTTCAATTTTATTACGATTCTTGTAGACCTTTTATTTTCCTATTGTCTTTGAGGTAAACACAATTCACTATCAACACCTAAATCTAGCTGTCAAAATTTGACCAGTGTTGCCAGATTTTCAGAGAGAAACAAGCAACCTTAGTTACCTTACCTTACAGTAAAAGTTAATAAAAGAATCAATTAGAACATTGTGTGTTACTGCAAAGCAAGGGTAGGCCCTATGGGTTTTTCTTACATTAATGATGACATTTAGACATAAAACCATGCTAAAAATCCATTTTATATAAATTGCTATATTTTAATAAATCAAACCTGAAAAATTGTTAAGCTTCATTCCTTTTATGACTTAAAGGCACAGTTTAAAAGAGACTTTAAAAAAGAAGCCCAGAGTTGCTACAAAGACTTGGATTTGGAAACTTTGAGAGTGAAAGTAATAGGTTGGAAAAATAATTTACATTAGAACAGACAGATGCAGCAATCAAAGAAAAGGGAAATCACAATGTGTCGATTTCATCAAAAAAGCAGATTGTCAAAGAGATTAGTTTACGATTCGATTTTTATCACAATATTGCCCAGCCCTACCTTGTGACTTTTTTTTACATTTAGAATTACTCGCCATACCTGCTTGTCAGAGCCTGATCACGACAGATCTCAGAAGCTAAGCAAGTTATAGCCTGGTTAGTACTTGTATGAGAAACGGCTGGAACAGCAGGTGCCACTGGGACAAGAGTGGATTGTCATCGTGTCCTTGGGCAAGACACTTTACCCACTTTGCCTCTAGATATCACAGTGGATACTAGATTGTAAAGTGCTTTGAGTGCCTGAAAAGGTAGAAAAGAGCTATATAAATGGGCCATTTGATTACAGTTGTGGGCAGGAACAGGATTTGAGAATAATGCTGCCATCATTTGCAGTTGAAAAGATGGTAAAGGCTACTGATGTAGGAATTACCAATGTGTTGTGTTTAAATGGTTTTGTAGTCATGGCAGAATGAAACTTTAAAAACACACTTTCTCTTGTTAATTCATGCAAATCCAGTGTAGACAAGTAAATTTACAATTTAAGATTGCTCTGGGAAAAAATAAAACCATTTTGATTATTTAAATATTGGTGGAACTAGAGATGCACTTGTGTCTGCTTTATAATTTTACAGATTAATAACTTAACAAGTAAAAAAGGTTTAACATTCTTCACTTATGATACTTTTGCTGCCGTTTGTCACATCGAGAGGTCAAAAATTATTTTCATCTTGGCAACTTGGCATCAAAATGGTTTCCCAGTAAAATTGTGCTATTTCCCACTCTGCAACTGGTGTTTAGCATAATTCCTTCACAAAATCAAGCCTTGATTGTATTGTACACCGGCGGCACGGTGGCAGAGCGGAAAGCTCACAGCAAGAAGGTCGCGGGTTCGATTCCCGCACAGGCCGGGACTTTCTGTGTGGAGTTTGTCCCTGTGTCTGGGTGGGTTTTCTCCGGGCACTCCAGTTTCCCCCACCAATCATCCTCCAGCTACGGTAGTCCTGACCAAGCCAAGAGGCGTTGAAGGATGGCTCAAATGCAGAGGACAAATTTCCCTACGGGGTCATTAAAGTATACCTTAACCTTAACCTTAATTCTTGGCTTAGGGTGTATGTCAATTTTCAAATTTTCACTTAATTTTCACTTAATTTGGTGGATTAGAAAGTGTAACGAATAAATGATAGTTTTACATGAGTCAAGAACACATTTGTGAAGAAAAGTTTGGAAATTTGAGGAAGTAGAGCAGAGTTCTAATCGAATGACAGCACTAAAGACACAACTCTTTAAACGTTTTTTTTTAACCTTTAAATTTTACAACCCTGCATACAACAAAATAAGATGAATTGGTTTGTAACATCACAAATTGAACTGAGTTTTCATTTCTCTTTCGACCACTTAAAGATTTGCCTAAATAAATGAAGTTTATGGTGAATTATTGCAAATGCAGATAGTTATTTTATGTAAATCTGAAGTACAAGGCTTTTTCAGTGGAAATTAATTAAAGTTAAAGTCCATATGACAGATTATAACATTTTTCTAATTTTGACCTTGGTGTGATAGTCCTTGTGGTAAATATTTATCATGTTTTTTCAACAGTTAGGTTGCAATTTTTGAAGAACTTGACAAGTTCTAAAACAGAATCCCTCCACAAGTGTCGAACGAACGTCATAAAACACCAAAATGCAAAGACAATTTACACACAATTGGCACAGTTTCCTGGAGTTTAAGCAATCATTTAACACAATTAAAGTGTCATAAGTTACAATAATTTGTCACATTGTCACTTCAGTGTTAATATGTTGATTTTGGTTCAGATTTACAACGTGTAGGTAACATATGTGGATTCACCTCCACATGTGTCATATTTACTGTACAAAAGACAATAATGAACTTCCATTACCAAATTATGTGAAAACAAGCTAAATGTTTATTGAAATCGTAATCATGTTTACTCTGTTTTACTAAAAATGTAGTCTAACCTAAATCAAATCAAATCAATTTATTTTTGTATAGCCCAAAATCACAACAACAGTCGTCTCTGAGGACTTCCCAAGATTATTAATTTTAGCAAATATGAATAATAGGAAATCAAAATAAAACAATACATATTCAATAAAACAAATGAAAGCGTTTTTCTTCTATATCAGACAAGTATCGGTAAGAGATGGTTTATTACCAATACTTGTCTGATATATAGTAGAAGAAAAACGCTTTCATTTAAATACTTTAAGAAGACATGATGAACATCCCTAACCTGTTATAAGAATAATTAAATACAAGTCTAATAGGTGGGTTTCACATTCTAGAATTCTTGGCAGTTACAAGCCAGATGGAGGGCAAGAGGCACTTTTTTCTATTAATAACATTGGAATTTGCCATGGAATAATTAAAAAATGATTTAGCTAATTTAAAAAGTGGCGATTTCTAGGATGACTAGACACATTACTGATTTGCATTGCAAAAATAAGCTGCATTTAAACAATATTAATTTTACCTGCCCTCCACCTCATTGAAATAACATTGATCAGTCTAATGCTGTGATGTCACGTGAAACCCACCTATTAAGTGTATCCATATTATGAAGTCTCTAGGTTCAGTTCACACAACATTCAACAGGCTGATAATAATAATATATAAGATAATACAGATGGAGTTCAACTAAAATAAAAATCAATATTTATATGAATCAAGAACACATACAAACATTTAACAAAATAAAGCGTATTTTATATCTTGAGTAAAAATGAAAGCCTGTGACATGTGAGGAGTTTTGGATGATTTTATTACATGGTCGCTAGGCAACCTCCCAGTGTGATGCCATTATTAATGAACAGGAAGTAGGCTGCATTTGTAAAACTAAAAACGACTAAACTGGGAAACAGATAAAGATAAATAGTGAGCGCTTTAAGGTTCTGCTGTAGGAGAAGACTTACTGTAGGCTAAATAGATGGCTCTTAATGTTGAAACTATTATTTGATGAATGCAGTCAGTGTATAATAATTGTGGATTAATTTCTTTAGATGTATCTGTCCTTGTCCATATTCAGTGGTGTGAAGATGCTCTCATCATCATACACTGTGATGGAGCAGAATGTGTGTTGTAAAGCTTTGTCCATGCACCAAAACTGTTTATGAGCTAATAGCACAGACTGCAGGACAATCAAACTGTATTTACGTGACTTATTTCTGTCTCAGATTCAATCCCCCTTGGATCTCCTCAGACTTCTGGTTAGCTGTTGTCAATGGATTTTCAATAAAAAGCTCTGCCTAAATTTGATTAATTCCATAAGTGGGACTCTGTTTTGCAAGTCTCTATTAATCTTTTCTTGGTCCACTTCTTTTTAGTTTTTATGTTAATGATTTACCAAACACGTGTCCGAGGCCTGGTTTCCAATAGTATGCAGGTGATGCAGTCCTGTATGTGAGAGGTAAAAGTATTGAAGCCATTACTGCTCAGCTGCAAAGCCATCTTGAAGCTGTAGCCGTCATTCTCTTAATATCATTAAAACAGAGTCAGTTTGTTTTTCTTTTAGAGCAGGCTTCCCCGTGGACATCTGACAATTGACAAACAAGACTTAAGTAAGTGAAAGAGGTCAGATATCTAGGCCTAATTTTGGACTCCCGTTTACTATTTGAAAGTCTTGTTAAAAAGTTACAAGGACAACAGAAACACATTTGTGTAGTTTAAAATTAATTAAAGACTGTCTAACTTTTCAAGCCGCAAATGTCTTTATGCACTCAATGATCTTTCTCAAATCAGTTACTGTACCACCAGCTGGTCACAGGCCACAGCTTCTGTGATTAGGCCACTGAGAGCGAGGCTCTCAGAGAGCGAGGCTCTCAGAGGGCACTAATTTGTGGAACTGTCTGGGCCCTGAGCTAAAACAACCTGGACTGGGGTAGTTTTAAACATGAACTTAAGCAGGTTTTAAAGCGAACACAAATATGTGTGCATTAATATTATATGCTTCATATCGCAATGTATAAATTATTGTTGCTGTAAATTTGTTGTAAAAGCCCAATCAAATGTACGCTCTTGTCCCATTCAAATAAATAAATAAGTCTCAAGTCTTTAGCCTTAAGTTCAAACTCCTCTGTATTTAATTTCAAATCTTAAGATTGCAAAATAGATATTTCTCTGATTCCATTTTGGTATTGCTAAATTAATTTTTTTTTTTTTTGAGAAGCATCAAATCGTCTCAAGTGCTCTCACTGACTTTGAAACAATTTCAGATTTCTGTAGCAAGTTTCTAGCACTAAAAACATAAGTTAAGTAAGTTAAATTATAACTAAGTAAGTAAGTTAAAATCTGCTGCTTGTTACAGTTAAATTTTACAATGAGGAGGCGGAGCTTATCAGTTCTGCCATTTTGAACAGGAAGTCTCTGCACTCACTGCTCCACAGATACAGCAGTAAATGTGGGACATTCAAGTCTATATTTGAAGACATGGGGACAGCAAGAAAGTGATGCAATTTTGTAAGTATATTCAACCATGCTAACAGCAGCTACAGGCTAAATGCTGATGTGAGGCTAGCATAGGGTGACCAGACTAGAAAATAAAAACTGGAACACGCATGGACAACAATAACACAGTGAAAAAATATGGGACAAATCATGGGTTTTGAGTGGGTTTACTGGGACATGGGAAACACTGCTCAAAACTGGAATCAAGAAATCTTTTTACACCAGACCTGGGCAAACTATCAGGCCTCCGGCACATTTTTGAGAAACATAAATACATGTCAAAAGATTAACAAGTTTAACAACTATGACAAGACTCACAATGTTATGAGAATAAAGTTAAAGCCATCTGACTAAAAGCGTGTAATTTTTCTCTATATAATAACAGCATTGACTCCCTACTTTACATTAGAGGTTTTGAACGTATAAAACCACTAATAGACCCATTTACTGTTCGTAAACAAAGATGGCTGCGCGCGCGAACTGGTGCCCTGAGTGGTGCCCAGTCTCAAGCTTTTCAAGCTACGCAGGTGCATTTTCATTAGAAAATTGCAAAACTCTCTTTAAAAACTCAATTTAACAAACAGCAAGCGACTCCAGATCCATGTACAGTTAGCTACTAAATGTTAGCATGACGTTAGTAAGTGTCCCGACATTCAGCCACCTGATATTTACTTATATTTGATGGAAAAACTCGTTTGCACAAGTGAAAAGCTTTGATCATACAAATCTCTTGATGAGTTTGACGACGTAATTTGCAGAAAAGCACAGGAGGTGAGTTACCGTGACATTGCTTAAGATTTTTGTGCAAGTTGTGTTAATTATTTATCAATTATCAGTGGAGAATTAGACTCACAGTAAACTGCACCTGTGTGGCATTATTTTGTGCTGATTTCTACAGAAGTTTATTGTATAAAAGACTCCGAGCATATACTTACATGACTCTGAGGCGATGTATTTGTTTTTGATGGTGATCCCTCATTTTTTCTATAGATTTTAGCGGCAAGCTAGTTAGCCCAAAAAAATCATGAGTTATAAAATGTGTCAACTGGTGCAAACCCAAGGAACACATTAGGAACGGTCAGAGCTTCGTTTGAAGTCATTGTTAAGTTTTCTAACCGTTTAATATTGTTAGTACAGCTTACTCGTTTTGTATAGAAACTTATGGGAAAATCTGCGGAGGGCTCCAGTGCGACTCCGCCCCCAAAATGACGTAGGCTCTGAACGGGTCTATAAGAGCTGGTGATAGAATCTTTCTGGATTCATAAATTAAAAGCCTGTCAATATCCTGGACTTAATGAGGATTTTTTGCCTTTATGTTTTTTAAATATTATTATTCATTATTTTATTTTTAGATTCTTGGTTACATTTTTCTCTATATATTATTTTTTTCATTATATGTTCTTTTGTGTTGGTGGGTCCAATATAAGCCCCATGCCTTTAGTCCATGATTTTGTTGCTCTGATGAAGACCTGTGAGGGTCCAAGTTAATAAAGGCCTTTTATTTTACTTTCTTTGTGCGGCTCATTATTGTTTTGGAGAGCCTGGATTTGTAAAGTTTTTTTTTTTTTATAAGTCATAACAAGTTGCCATGTTCAATATTAAACCAAACCAACACAACCAAAACAGGAAAAAAATCAGCCATGTAAAAAGAGAAAATTTGGTAAACAGTGGCAGAAAAGCAGAAAAACTACAACAACACTTCAGTTTTTCTCGCATTTATCACTGACACAGACTTTAGAATCACACACAGATCAACTCAGTACTTTTCTATAGTTAAATAAGATGTTTTTAGTCTATTTGTCTGTTAATTATTTGTTGCACAACAGAAAAAATGCCCTAAATCTCCATCTGCCATTAGCAAACTAGCTATGTAAAGTCTGCACTGTTGCCGTGACAACAGAAAAGCTATTTTACAAAAGTTCTGCCAAACAAATGCTCCCCTGATAAAAAAAAAAAAATAGTCCAATAAAAGTGACTTAATTATAAATGAATAAAAGTAAATGAAAAGAAATAAATACAATAATAAAAGAATAAATATATAAATACTAATAAATGAAGAAATAATTAAATAAATGTATAAAATTATCAAACAAATAGCCTAATTAATTTTTTTTACACATTTTAATTTGCAAATCAGGTAAATATCATTTTTACTTGTCGTTTGTTAATGGTATACGTATTTATTTTTATTTTATTCTTGCTTTTATTTGTACATAGTCCTGTATTTTAAGCTTCACACGTTTATTTTTTGCTATTTTATTTTTTTTCCTATATTTATTTATAGCACATTTGTTTTTTTTTATTTATGTATTTATTCTTTTGTTTATTTTCCTTTCCTTTTATTTATTTTTTTGTTTGTTCATTCAATCATTCATTCCGCCATTCATTTATTTATTTATTCTTTTATTTATTCGTAGTTAAGTCATTTTCAGTCCTCCATATTCTCACACTTTTACCTCAGTCTGAATGTTGAGGAGCATTTTCCAAGCAAAATAAACAAATGTGCAGCACCTCTATACGTCTCCTTTAAATATTAAACCAAATGTATTCATAAAAACACCGGTGTATCTCTTCTGGTGACGACCCGGAGCATCACCTCAGTCTCACCTGCTTCCCTCATCATTCTGTTCCATTCTCTCTCTCATTTCGCCGCTGCTCTTTCTTCCGTTGCGTCGCCTTTTCACCATCTGACCTACTTCTGTAGCTTTGTAGCTCTGTGAAGCAGCTGAGCGCTTAATTCTCATGCCGGCTATAACACTTTTACATAATGACGACGAGAGAAGAAGGAGAAAGAGAGAGAGAGGGGAAAAGATTAGACCGCTGCATTGTGGAAGGAAAAAAAAAAAAGCAGCATCTTGGAAATGCTTGGACTGAAATATAGACAATGACTGTGAGCATCGATTCAAAACTGTCAAAACAAATTCAGGCTGCAATCTGAGTGTGATCGGTCTACGCAGCATTGATTTCTGGGGCAGTCGGTGTCTCCTGTCACTTTCCTGCTCGATGTTATTGCTTTACAATTCTCCAAAGCATGTCATTGGATTTCTATCAAGCAAATATAGTTCAAATACAGGTATTTTTTGTGCCAAAATAGACAGAAAAACATCTGTCCTTACTAAGAGCAATGTCAAACCATATTTGTCCCTAATCACAAAAATCTACCTTTTTAAAGTGAAGCTTAAAGGTGCACTGTGTAACTTTCTGGGGGTGAAAAGCCATCTATACAATTCAGTAGAACTACAATATTAAAACTACTGTATACTTTGGCACTTTCTGACTGGAGATAAATGTATTTCATGCCATAAGATGAAATAAATACAGCTGAAGGAACCGCTTTTCTGTGGAAACAAACATGAGCAGGCCCTCCTCCAGGCTAAATACCAGTCCATTTTGTGGCCATGTAAGCCAACTCAAAGTAAACATGCAGATTTTTATTATTTATTTAGTGTAACAAGGACATATAAATGACGAAAACATGCATTCATTCATGTTAATTTTTGGCCAAAAAGTTGTGCAATGCATCTTTAAAGTAAACCCCCTAAACTCCACCCACAAACACAATTAAAAAACAGAAAACTCAATGAAAAGCATTGGGAAAAGGGCAAAGGTAGGTCCTAGAGAGAAGAGCAGCAGTGTGATTGGACTGGCAGCCAGGATATGCAATTAGGACAGTTTTGAGTGGACCATGTCACAGTTTGCAGTGAGACATAGCCAATGTTTGACTATTTTGACCTGAGTTTGCTAATTTGCTCAGTTTGAACTAAATTTGGCAAAAATTGACAGTATACAATGCTGTTTAAACACCATAAACACAGTTTAACAGCCAAAAAAGGTGTTCTTGAGTTTAGCTTCACTATATTGTCAAAGTATCTATTCAATTTAATTAATTTAATTTAATTGACCTTTATTTAATCAGGGAAGTCTCACTGAGATTCAGAATCTCTTTTGTAGGGGAGCCCTGGGGGAAGGGTCAGCAGAGGCATTATTGGACATGTTTTTAGTTGTAGGAGGAAACCGGAGTACCCATGAGTCGAACCCAGGACCTTCTTGCTATGAGGCCAGAGCGCTAACCGCTGTGCCACCGTGTCGCCCAAGTGATAATATAAATTTCTGGTCCCAAAAAAAGTGAGAAGGGACATGGTCAAGTTATGTAAAGTTACACAATTAGGCGGCACAGTGGCAGAGTGGATAGTACTCTCATCTCAAAGGTTAAGAGTTCGACTCCTGCTCAGTCCTGGTCTTTCTTTGCATGTTCTTCCCCGTGTCTGGGTGCTTTCCCCCAGGCACTCCGGTGTCCCCACCACCCAGTAACATGCAGGTTATGGAACACTTGATGGTGGTCGGAGGTTGAGGCGCCAGGTGCTATCACTGCTAGATAAATAGTGAATCGAACAGAGAAGAAACTCTGCGTATCCTAAGGCAAGACACTTCACCCACATTGTCTAGTCTGGTTCTGGTGTGTGTCTTCGTTTTTGAGTCTTCTTCAACTCTTCTTCTACTTTGAGTCTTCTTTGTCAAGTCTTCTTTGTCGTGTCTTCTTCGTCAAGTCTTCTTCGCCAAGTCTTCTTCGTCCAGTCTTCTTCGTCAAGTCTTCTTTGTCAAGTCTTCTTTGTCGAGTCTTCTTCAATTCTTCTTCTAATCTTTTTCGAGTCTTCTTCAACTCTTCTTCTTCTTTGAGCCTTCTTTGTCAAGTCTTCTTCGTTGAGTCTTCTTCGTCCAGTCTTCTTCGTCAAGTCTTCTTCGCTAAGTCTTCTTCGTCGAGTCTTCTTCAATTCTACTTCTTCTAATCTTTTTCGAGTCTTCTTCAAGTCTTCTTCTTCAAGTCTTCTTCAAATCTTCTTCTTCTTTGAGTCTTCTTCGTCCAGTCTTCGTCCAGTCTTCTTCGTCGAGTCTTCCTCAATTCTACTTCTTCAAGTCTTCTTCTTCAAGTCTTCTTCTTCTTCAAGTCTTCTTCTTTGAGTCTTCTTGCATGAACAGAATCTATATTTTTTGTTCCCTGAGGCAGAAGCAGGAGAGCGGTTCATCATCATCTCTTGAGCTTATCAGGGTCACAGGTTTTTTATCTATAGTCAGGAATGCAGATAGTGTTTGGAAGAATATTTTGAACATTTATTTACTTATACAGAAAAACAAAACAAAAACATGCATACTCCTGATCCAGCCTGGAAGTCGAACTCAAAACCTTCTTGCTGTGAGCCACTCATCCATGCAACCAGCCTTCTAAAACATTCTTTTTTTGTTCTTTTTCACTGAATTTCTCTCGCAAATCGCTTGGCTGGGCCGTGCTTGACTACAGTTCATAATTTATAGAGACGTCTTGTACATCAGATTTCCATTAAACTGTAACATGGTTGTGTGACTTCGTGTCGGACGCCTCGGGGATTACTGTGTCACTGGAAATAAGCCGCGCACTGAAGCAAAATGGCTGACTCCAACAGCAAGGTTCATGATCACAATGTTTGCAGCTTTTGTAGACCTACGATTCTCAAACATTTCACAATAACACGTACAGGTATTTGTCTTCTGGTATTGTTCAATGCAAGAAGAGTATTTTCAGACCTAAATAGTTTGAATAGTCCCTGTTTTTCAAATAGCTTTTATAACAAATAAAAAGTGAATGTTGTCTACTAGACCAGTGTGTTATAGGGTTGTCTCTGGTGATACTTGACGTTATCTGCAGTTGTAGTTTTATTTAGAGATTATTCTATTTGTGTCTTGATTGTTCCTCATTTTGGCCAAGCTTTTTATTAAGAATGAAGATTAACCATTGTTTTCGACCAGATTTAGGCCCATTTTAAATCATTTGACCTCAAATTTAGGCCTAAAACATTGCAAGTTTTTATACTTGGAGAGCTAAATATTAAATTACTTGAGAACCACTGAAATAGACTAACACTTTAACGAGGCTACAGTTAATAGTTGTCACAGAAAAGCTAGCAATAACATCACATGCTAATAGCACACTATCTGCTGCACTGTTTCTTGTTTCCTTTAACAGTCAAAACCAGCTAAAGTAACCAAAAGTAGCTAAAGTAACATGTGTCTTTGAACATTAAGCTTCATGAAAGCTCTAGCTTAGCCACAGATGTTATTTATAGATGTGTTTGTTTATTGGTGCATGATGAAATTGTTTTAGGAATAGAATGAGGTGCTCGTCATGACATAAGACAATATTCAACAACATTCATCTGTGTGTGTGTGTTTATGTATGTGGCAGGTCAGAGTTCTCCAAAGCAAGTTTTTTTTAAATTTTTGCTTCCTTTGAAATGTAAACAAATCGAAATAATTTATTCTAAAGAGAGAGAGACAGAGACAGAGATTTTTTGTTGTTTCTCTACTTATGTCTGTGAGGTTGACATGCTGCATGTGCACATACTGTACAATAAAGTCGAAACATTGCTTCATCATCTGTAAATAAATGTAACGCTTTGTGCCCAAGTGCATGATTCTTTTCTACGAGTGTTAGACACGTCATCTCCAACGCATCTGCTTCTTAAATGATGTGAGAAGCACCGACTTTAGCCTATTATAACATGGCCAACACGGAGTTTGTTGGAACTTTTTCATTTCACGTCCGCCATGTGTCAGTGTAACAGCTCCATACCTCTAATGAGCCTCCGCTCTCCTGTGACATTAGTAAACCTGGTTTAATCCACTGGTGTTTCAATGTTAACTTTTATACATGGAACATGAAAGAACATGAAAGAAAACATTCTGAGCTCGATGACGTGACGCACGCACTGTCATCTCTGTTCTTCCTGCGACATGATGCGACTGTTAAACAAATAATTGCTGTAAATGTCCTTATGTTTGTGGCCTCTTCTTTTTTGGCAAATGAAAAAATGACAAAAGATCCTAAACTCCTCTAATATGCAGCTGGTTTTAGAGCTTTAACTATGACATCACAAAAGTGGGAAATTCTGAACAGTGTTTTCTGAGGCTCAGAGGGAAAGAATAGTAATAGTAATATTCTGTTCTGTGACCATACTGACTTGTCAATGTCTGATCTTGTCAGATCTCAGAAGCTAAGCAAGTTTGGCCTGGACACTACTTGGATGGGAGTAGGATGACAAAGAGGAGGAACATCGTTGTGCAATTAGGTAAGTCACTTCACCTACATTTCCTGGATCTGGTGCGTGTGTGAATGGTTGTTGGTGATCTGAGGGGCTGATGATGAAAAATGGCAGCCTCTCTTCTGTCAGTCTTCTGTCTCATGAAAAGTGCTATAGAGCTATTGCAATATTATCTGTTTTATTCTGTTGATTAGTATCTGTTTTACTGTCTGTCTAGGTTACATGTGTCAGTGCAAATATTCTCCAGTCTCTTGGTAAAATAAACTTCTCCCTGTCTCTGTTTTTGCTTCAGGCCATGTGTGTTCACCTTCCAGTCAGAGGTTGAAATCTTCCAGAGAAAAAAAAGTGAGTATTTTTGCGATCCCATTGCTTATTTCCCTGTGGCAAAGATGTCAACGCCAAAGTCTAAATAATGTGTATAACTACAGCTTTGTCGACAGAGGCTGGCTGAATATACAGGCGGATATTGCTGTTACCATTATTAGGCCTATCTTTCTTTATTACATCTATTTTCTCCCTGGTGTTGCACTGTTATAGACTTGACTGTCACTTTGATAAACCGCTCCAATCTGACTCTCCACTTCCTGTTACTCTGGTCTAATTAGGTCTATTGGCTCGGGCTGTTCAGACTACATCACAGACCGCTCATCAGACGCAGATCAATGCTAACCCAATGGAAGGAGACTGTATGCTTAAAGCCGTGTGGTCAGTGTGGTATAGGGTTTGATAATATTTAACAGTGCAGGGCTGAAGTAATGCTTTTTATTGCAAGATTTGCTTTGCAGTTCATATTTTAAACATGTGCAGCAGTCAGAAAGTGTCAAGTCTTTGGCTTCAAGTCCAAATCAAGTCCCAAGTCAAAGAGAGACAAGTCCAAGTCAAGTCTCAAGTTAAAGAGAAACAAAGTCAAACCAAGTCAAAGAGAGCCAAGTCCGAGTCAAGTCTATGTCCCCTGATTTTAGTTTTAATTCTTATTATTTAATTTTTATTCTTATTAATTCTTTATGTCTAATTTTATGCATGTGAAATCAAACTTCACAGTTCACATGACAGACTACTGGACACAATGCAAATACCCGTTTGCATTGCGTCCTATGTAGAAACCAAAAACTAAGCCGTGTGCTTTGGCAAACAAACCAAAGTTGCACTGATTGATAGTTTTCAGTGTAAATGACAATGTGTTCTCATGGATTGCGTAAAATAGCACGCCATGACAAATTGCGCTTCATGGCGACGCCCTCTGCCTGTTTTGGCGTGCAATTACATGCTAGTTTTTTCTGGCGTGCTATGAGGTTGAGGACAAACACAAGGTTTTTTAAGGGATTAATGCTAACTTTAGGTTTGAAGTTGCAAAAATGGGTAAGTTTAGGTCTGAGGCTTGGAGTTGGTTAAGGTTAGGATTAGAATTGTGTTAGTCTTCATGAATAATAACATGTCTTAACATTCATCATTGAAATGAACTGGGACAGAAACACGTAAAATACACACAAAAAAAAATAGAAGTTGTGTTCAAATGACACGCTTATCCATAAGAACAGGCTGTAAATGACCACTTTTCTCTTCATGACTGCTTCACGTTCACCAAAACTCCACAACGCATGCGAACTTTACATTTTATTGAAACACAGGACATATTGAATATTGCGCATGCAAGAGCGCAAAGAGCACACTTTGCGACAAAACAGCTAAGTGATAGCTTTCATTTACACTAAAAGCTATCAATCAGTGCAACTTTGGTTTGTTTGCCAAAGCTCACAGTTTATAATGCATTTCACTGATTCTTTAAGCTTCCACAATTGTGCACTCAGAGATGATCCATCACCCATCTTGTATTCATGTCTGAACGCAGCAGGAGTTTTCTTTGTTTATGTTGTAGCTGTCAGTGTAACCTTTGAGTGGTTTGGCTCTGGACTGCAGACAAAGTGACGTGGCATTTACTCCAGCGGGTTAATGATGTAAACATGTAGCTCAGTCTGGCATGAGAAAATGAGACAAGAAAACCAGGAGAGACACAGAATTCTGATGATTTTTAAGCCAAAAGACAAGTATTGAGGTAGTTAGAGACACTGTACCCAATTTTTTACAATAAAATAATTTAAATCAATTTCCCCCAGCGAAGATATCTTGTTAATGTTTCTATTTAGTTGAAAATCAAGCCACAATGTTTGTTCGTTCCACAGTAACCAGGTCCTTTTTTTGTTTTTGGTCGTTTTGTAGTCCAGGAACTGATTCAGGCCAACACACTGCTTCATCTTTGTTAACTGATTGGCCGATTGTTCTTCCTGTATTTGAGAACCATCTGCAGTTAGAGTAAGTGGAGTGAATTGAGTGGAGGATAATGTAGTAGTTAAGGCCACACGAATTGAGACCAAGATCTTTCATTAGTCCACAGAGTCTCAAGATTGAGACAAGACCAAGAGTTTTATACTTATAGGTCTAGATTGAGACAAAACCAAGGCCGTGGTTCATTGGGACCAAATCAAGACCATCTTTGTGATTTTCTGCATTTATCAGTGTCTACATCAGGGATCTCAAACTCAAATGGAGCTGGGAACAAAATAATCAAAGTCAGACTTAGTCGAGGGCCACATTTTAACATACAAGACTCACTGTGTTATATTCTATGTAAATAAGCATATTCACCCAGGGGCGGCCACACAAAATCGTCTGGAGGGCCGCATTTGGCCCCCGGGCCGCCAGTTTGAGACTCCTGGTCTTCATGGTTTTATTGTACAGTCTTTATTGTACAAACTGTGCCTGGGACAGGTCACTGCGCTGGGGCCTTGAACTCCTGCTGCAAGTTTTGCCCAACATGGTGGGAATGAAATCTGGTGTCGATGTCTGACTCTGAGTCCAAGACAAGACCGAGTCCAAGACAAGACTGAGTCCAAGCATCCTCGAGTCCAAATGCACCCCAGTCTGAGACGCTCTCGAGACTGGTCTCACGACTAGTGGAGGCGGTAGATGGCCTGACAAATGGACTTTAGAGCTGGGCAATATGTCGAATTTTAAATATAACTGTGAATGTTGTTTTGAAGATTTGCAAAAATTTAATATGGAGTACATTGTGCAGTAGAATTTACTATAAAAAATTAAATAAGTCGTGCTGTATACTTTCTAGTAGAGAAGGCAAGTTTATATAACTTTGTACATGAAGTAATTCAAAGTGCTTCACAAATGACTTGTTCAATTGGAAAATCTTTCTTTAAGAAATTCAAAACCACATTGGATAATGAACCTGTTCCATCACAGGATATTGTAAAAGGAGAAGAGGAAGTTACGACACACAAAGAAACGTAGGCGGACCATGACAGCACAGTGACTGGATGCCAGGTATGTAGAAAAAACAGCAACAGAGACAATTTTTTTAATTATAACACTATATATAATGAAACGATTACACTTGGTCAGTGACTTGATAAAAGAATAAAAAAGTGTCATTTTACATTAACAAACTGGAACACATCCCTTCATTTAGTGATCATAAATTTGCTTTTAAATGGGGTAATTTATATATAAAAAAAATCATTTGTGCATATGTAGAAATATGAGATGTATTCAGTAATTGGATATAAAGACTTGAAACTAAAACAGGGCACTTGGGCTTGACTTTGACTTCAGGCCAACAACTTGAGACTTACAAAGCTGTGACTTTTGTGAAGAAGGTTGTGTGTTAGATTCCCTCTCTCTTTTCAAAAGACATACTTGGCAAACCTTCTCCTCATAGTCCCATTTTTCCTGTTTCACGACGCAGACTTCCAGTGATAAATACTAATAATTTCCTTTCTCCTTCTGTATTTCAACGCAGAATGTGAGAACGCTTAATGTTAAACAAAAATGTGTGAAAAGCATTGACGACAAAGCTCCGTAAGTTTCACACATTTATGCTTTGACAGACTTTAATCAGCTCTTCTGTGGAGTTGTGTTTGGACTTTGACTTTGGCTCGGCGACAGTTTCCAGATGGTTTTTAATGAGCCCCTACAACACACACTGCGTTTTCAATCTGCTGACTGTCAATCACAGTGTAGTGCATTAAAAGGCCTATTATATTGTCGGTTTGCTTAGATTTTTCGGATTACTTTGGACACCCTCGTCATTATATTTGTTACACAGTATGTGTTACAGGCAAAGTTAGTCCAAAACTTGTGTTCAATAAAATCCCTTTTGTCTGTAGTGTGGACAACTGAAGCTTTTAGTGATGTTATGCATGTAGTTTTGTTGAAATTTCGGCATATAGGTATTTAAATTTTATCCAACTCTCTCACTAACCCTTTGGTACATGATTATTAATATCCACACTACATGTCCGTTAATGCCCTACCCTTCAGTGGGACTTTCCTGGCAAAGTAGTGATCTTTATTTTTTACCAGTAATTTTAGTTGATAACCTGCCTGTTTATGATGTTTAGTGTCTTTTGTACAGGTAATAATGCGCTGAACACATGATTCACCGCCAGATACAACAGCGTGAGTTGTTTTTGGTGCTGTGCGCGTTCACCTGCTCTGCTTTTGGCACGTTGCCCATCCCGCTGCGCTCCACAGCCGACTGCAGAGCCACGGATCACACGGACTCCAGAGCTGACACGAAACGGACTCTAGTGAAGTCACAACACGCTTCTCAAACACAACTCTGAACTACACAAATGACGTTCCAGCGTGAACAAACTTATCCAGAGTCAAATCCTCACCTGGAGAATGAGAGCAAAGCACGCTTACCGCGCACGTCTATAGGACCGTGCACTGTAAAAAAAAAAGCAAAATTGCACTAAAAAAATCCGTGAAACAGCGAACCCGCGGAAAGTGAACCGCGAAAGAGCGAGGGACCACTGTAGTACATAAATATGTGTCAGACGGTCAGTATTTATTACAAGTTCATTTTTATCTGACTTTTTTGCCGACTGTTACTTAAGCTCAAGGGGAGAGTCACATGATCACAGAGTCACAGCTGAAAGTAGTGTGCTCCGGGTCCGAAAGACCAGATGAATGAGTCACTGACCAGTCACTGAACAGGGCAGGACTATACAGTAAATGAGTGGATAGGGAATGAGTGTGGACATTTGGACACAGCGTATATCCAGAAAATTGTCACAAACAGATTGCTCCGTGTTTTTAGAGCACATGTAAACACACTCAAGAATAACTTGGTTTCTCATAACCAGGATATTCAGTAACCAGGTTATTGAATTCGTACGCATGTAAACACCCTCATTGACAGAGTTTGATTTTGCGTCGCCTTCTCCTGAATCTCAAGTCTAACCCAAAACCTTCTCATTTCACATTCAGTCCTTCTCTCTGGTTACCTGACGGCGTTACATCACCACGCGGTTAGATCCGTGATTACACAGGCCGGTTCTGGCTTGCCTCCTCGTGTGTCTAATTGCCATAATGGTGTTGATTTCTATGGGCCATACTCTGGAGCTTGTCAGAGGATGCTCGTCTCTCCTCCCTCTTCTTCTCCCTCTTCCACCTCCCCCACTGCTCTGTGCGTATGGAAATCAGCCAGTGCAGCAGCAGCAGCAGCTTCTCTTGTCTTCTGTTTCGCTCGCACACGGGGAAACATATTGTAGTGGGTTTAAATATACGAGGCCAGGCTTGACTGCGGTGCTTATCGTAATAGATGTCAAATTGTGCTTGTAAATGTCAACGTGGCATTAGGGAAACAAGATTTAAGACGACAAATCAGAAACTGAGCCGTCGCAATGAGGAAAATGCAAAGACTGACGTTACATAACATTAGGTTGTGGGAATAATGGAATTTCAGTTGTAATTATGGTTCTTGGTTTATTTAACAACAGAAACTGACCAACCGAGTAACTGTTATTTCTACCACGAAAACTTAAGTGCATTAAATACACATGTATGTCTATCTTTGAGTCAAATCAAATCAATTTATTTTTGTATAACCCAAAATCACAACAACAGTCGTCTCTGAGGACTTCTCAAGATTGATAATTTAGCAAACATCAGTAAACCGCAATAAACATTCAGAAACTGTGATTGATCAGGCATGTTAAAGCAGATTATAAGTAAACAAGCAAATGAATAATTGTCCAGAACGTCCTCTGTCCTTAAGGGTCTTTCACACCAAGCCGAGGGTCACTCGTCCGAACCGGTTTAGCAACTTCTGACGTGTGTTTGGTGTGAATGAGGCTGTCGGGATTAGAGGAGCGCGGAGCAAGTCATGGAGGAGAAGTTTTGAAGACTTTCTTGAAAAATTGGCGTCACCAGCGGTCAATATGCAGCTGTTTGATTGGCCCTTGACAGTGTGAAGGTTGAACTGTAGAAGAAAATAGAAGTTGAGCTTAATCAGTGAGGTAAGATTAGAAACATCTGTTCACCACAGAGTTTGACAACTACTCGCGCACAGTGTATGTTTTGTCAAGCATTACATCACGTACATGCATTTGTTCGGTGATTCTTGGCTGTTTGGATCGTGTTTGTGTGAATGTTCTTTTACATCATTGTGCCTTAAACAACTCCTCTCTACCGACAGCGACTGGGGGTTGTGTTGGTGTGAAAGACCCTTAGACCCTCCTTCTCGATGTAGAAAAAGACAAACCTCGAGTAGAACCACAGTGAAGAAGAGATCCACTGCCATAGATAGACAGGCTGTAGATGTAACTAAGACTAACATGGATCTAATTGCAGATATAGAGTTTAGGTCTGTAGAGCCAGTGTCCAATAGCAGAGGGAAACGACTTGTCCAGCAGGACTAGGAGGTGTCCGGGTCTTTAACATTAAGGGCATCAATAGTCCTTCACTCACAATTGTTACCTTGTTACATGTAAAATATATTCAGCAGATCATTTCATATCAGATATGTATCTACTTTCATTTTTAACTTCATACTCTGCATTTCTTCTTCTCTCTAAGCAAATAATTGATGATAAAAAATAATTATCACGATTATTTAAATCATACTGAAATCACAATTATTCAAACGATCATTTGCTTTGAAAGTTCGTGTTAGTAAATGTAGAGAGTGAAAAGATAAAAATGTTCTAGGTCTGCTGGATTCAGTCAGTATTTTCAGCCGACGTTTCGTTGCTAACCAAGCAGGGCTAAGTTGTAGATTGTGACTCCCACCAGGTGTGATTGTGGACAAAGACAATCTCTCACAGTCATAGGCAATCCATGTCTAAAGTCTGATTCAAATACATGAAGAAAATACTGACTGAATCCAGCAGATCTAGTCTGATCTTTTTGATAAACTATTTAAATCCTGGATGTTTTATGAACTTCTTCATGTTATTACTTGATTACACATTTTGTAATTACCGTGATTAATCATAATTGAAATAGAAATTCAATTGAATGCACATCCCTAGTCCCTCCTCACTTCTGGTTTTGTGATCAAAAATTTATTTTCAATCAGATAATTGATAAAAAACAATGAAAGATGTATTTGCGAATTTGAGAAGAAGACTTGAAAATAAATTCAGAGGAGATGTCTCGACTTGGACTAGTAGGCTTCATTTATACCTGAGAAAATTTGTCTTTGGAATCTACGTATATCACCAGGGGTCATTTTGGTAAAAGAAATACAGATGCAAGCATACATACGTACATTAACATAAGAAGCAGACATTCTGCTCAAAATATAGAGGTTCATATTGACAAAGACTCTGTTAAGGAAATGGCATTTTGAGAAAAATGTCTTTGATATCACAATGTCCCATCAAACTCTATGGAAGAAGGTGATTGAATTCAGTAATAAAACACTTTCTGGAGTCAATTTGAAAGTTGTATTGCTTCTATAAAAGCCTATATAGTCTACAGATACAGAGCAAAGTGACCAATAAACAGAAAACGGAGTTTTGCCTGAAATGGCCACAGACACAGTTTAGCATCAACAATATTCCTGCAAAAAACTGCTTTAGTGTCACTTTAAATAAGACGTCTTCTTTATTGTTGTGTGAAGCGAGTCTAAGCGTCTTTTATCTCCTCCGGCTCTAAACAAGTCAGAGCAACAGAGCAGAAAGAAACTACAATACTCATTAAACTCGACGCCTTGTACATCATTTTATCCATTAGTATAAACTTGATCCAGGATTGAACCAGTAAGCCCTCGGTTAGTGGGTGGATGCTTAACCTCTGTGTCTCGTTTCCTTCCAGAGCAATAAATCCATCAGATAAACCTAATTATTATTTTCTGTGACTTGTGCATGAATGCCTGCGATGCAAAAGGGCAATTTGTAAATTCAATCAGTTCCTTGCATGCTCACTCGATTCAACAATCACTCTGTAATTGTGACTTTGTGATTCAGGGGCGTTTGTGACACAGTGGATGGGCTCCTCTGCCATGCAGCCTTTAGCTTAGCCCTCTTCTAGTCTAGTTTTGTTTAGGTCTAGTCCAGGTTTAACAGCAGTTAGGGACCAGGCTTGGTGCATGATATTGAATAAAAAAAAAAGAAAAATAACAAGAATATATTAGATGTAACTGGAATAAACAGGGAATTAACCTGTTAAAAGTGCCAGAGTAGCAATTCGGCACCAACTCGCGGCCTCTCCAAATTCTCTGTTTTTAATAATTGGCTTCAGTGGCTTGGAAAGAACCAGACTATGTTAGTTTGGATTCTGCAGTTTGCTCTTTGGTTGTTGTTTATATATTATAGTCTTTTTTTATTCCATTCATTTGTATCTGCTTTATAGGTGGGCGTAGACCTGCCTTTCTGCTCTAGCAGGTACTTTCAGGCAGACCAGGAACTTTTGGTGACACAAGCACATTTACAAATCTAACTTCTTTAGAAACATGTTTTATACATTTTCACATTTAGACAATCTTTCCTTACCCCTAAGAAAAGTGATTTAAAGCCGTTAATCCCAAAATATAGGTCTTTAATTTGTAAATAGTAGCCTAACTATTACTAGGAATTACATTGACTACTGGTAATTATGTTTTATTATTAACTTCAGTTTTGTAATTCATGGTTTTATGTGGAATCAAACAAAAGACATCTTTGTTTTCCTAACACCACTTAATGACTTATTTAAATGTTCCAGACTTACATAAGTCCAGAGCTGCCAGTGTGGAGTAAACATTTTTTCCAGCTTTTCTCGTTATTACGACTTTTTATTTACGTTCAAACGACTTTTTTTACGTTCAAACGAGAATATAATGTCGTTATAACGACTTTAAATTTACGTTAAAACGAAAATATATTCTTGTTCGAACGACTTTTTTTTATGATAAACAGACAGCTGCGGCAAACTCATAACCTGCTCCGGACCAGAGTTCTGAATAAGTTAAAAAGACGAGGCGCTAGCCAATCAGAGACGATCAAGAATTTAGGCCTTTGCGAAGACACGGGAGAGAGAGAGAGAGATGAGAAAGGGCAGCGGAGAAATGAGGAAAGACGAAAGTCGGCGTATTTTATATCAAAGCGAGGGCTGTCTATTTTTCATTAAAAGTCGTTTTAACGAGAATATATTGTCGTTTTAATGCACTGGTAAATAAAAAGTCGTTCGAACAAGAATATATTTTCGTTTTAACGTAAATAAAAAGTCGTTATAACGACATTATATTCTCGTTTGAACGTAAAAAAAAGTTGTTTGAACGTAAATAAAAAGTCGTAATAACGAGAATATTGTCGTTTGAACGTAAATATAAAGTCGTTATAACGAGAAAAGCTGGAAAAAATGTTTACTCCACACTGGCAGTTCTGGACTTCCGTAGATGCTAATGTTAAAGCTAGTTACAGTAGACCCACTTGCAGGAACAGTTGCTGTCTGAACACAAACATGTGGACAGGATAGTTCTTCTGACTTAACAGGGACTGGAGAAATGTTGGGACTAGTTCTTTGTTCTTTCATGTGCAAAAACACCAAATGTGTCCTGGATTTTCCCTGGGGCCTCATCCGGGTGGGACATCTCACCAGAAAGGCTTTTTCCGGGAGGCAGGGGAAAGGTTACCTGAGCCACCTCACAGTGGAGGAGCAGCAGCTCTCCGCTGAGTTCCTCCCACGTGACTGAGTTCCTCACCCTGTCTCTAAAGAAGTGCCTAACCACCCTGTGAAGGAAACTCAATCGACTTCCTGTATTCGTAAATTTGTTCTTTGGGTCATTACCCAAAGCTCATGACCATGACTGTAGATTTGTCTGTAAATGGAGAGCTTTGTCTTTCAACTCAGCTCCTTCTTCACCACAATCAATACAGCGACCTCATCACTGCTGACGCTTCACTTGTCCCCCTGGGGGCTTCAGGAATTCTGCAAAGGGACCTCCAAAAGTTGTCCACACAACAAGCATGGCAGAGAATTAAGTTTGAAACAAACTTTATATTCCTAATTTGATTAATTTACTATTGTCAACCCAAACTAAGCCCACAGACATGATCATTTTGCTGTTTTTGTGTCTTAATCTGAGAGGAAAAACATTCTACATTATTTTGAATAGAGTGTGAAATATTACTGGGGGGTCTCGAGTAATCTTCAGGCCAATAGGAGGACCACGGCTTTGAAAAGTTTGGAACTGGCTGGTATAGACTATTGACCAAGTATCAAGTTTGTCTCAGGAATGACAAAAAAGTAAATCTTCTATCACTCTCAGCTATTTTCTCCAATTCATTCAGCACTAACATATAAACTGTTGGTCACACTTTGATGTCAGTACTTAATCTTGTTTGTTTCAGAAGCTAAGCAGGACAGAGGCAGGTCAGTACTTGGATGGGAGATTGCTGGAACTCCATGTACCACTGTGGGACTAACAGAGCATATTTCAGTTGTGTTTTTCGCATGACACTTATCCTACCTTGCCTTTATTTTTATGTACATTAGTATGAACATGTGTGAAAAAGCGCTTTGTAAATGCACCCCATTTTGCACCATTTACCTCTGCATTATCATACATTTTGGCTTCACATTTCCACACTACTCTGCCAAATGTGACTATGCATCCCTTTTCTCTGCACCATACGTGATCCATTCTGTGCAAACGACGGACTATTGCAGCGCGCAGACTTCAAAACATCAAAGCTATTCGCTGCAGGGATGAAGAGAGAGAGAGAGAGAGAGCGCGAGAAGAAGGAGGAGGATAGATAGAGGGGGAGCTAGAGCTATAGAGCAGCAGCAGCAGCAGAAAAACAGTTCGGGGAGGGGTGCGCGCTAGTATCCAGGCTGTGCGAGAGAAGATGTGCAGGACTGAATGGGTAGAGAGAGAAAGAGAGAGAGAAAGAAGGAGAGTGTTACTACAATCGAACGGGAGAAGGCGCATGGTCAAATCGCTGGGAAACGCTGGACCAAAATGCGGGAAGCTGCTTTTGTGAATTTGTAGAAAAAGAGGTTGTTTTTCTTTCTTTCTCCGAGGTTGCAGCGCTGACTTATCTTCTCCTGCTTTGTGACCCGCCGGACAGCTCCTGGTGCTGAATCTGGGTTTAAAAAAGGGATTTCTTCAGGGATTGCACGAGAGACAGTGAGTACATGCTTCCTCCTCGCCGCTGTGCTGTGGTTTCAGAGACAAGCGTGGTACATGTGTGCTGCGTTTTCAATGGGAGGGTGTGCAAGTTTACTGCAATGATCTGAACATGGGCTGCTCTGTGGCTGGTTTAAGCTCAAATTGACTGATTTTATTGGTTTAAAATGCCAAAAAAATACAAGTTTATGTCTATTTTTTGGCTTTAAAAGTCTTTAGACAAGGTAGAATTTAGAAATGAGCTTATTTTGTTGGAATTGTGTCATGTTTAGTGAAGGATTGCTGATAGCTGTCTTGGGTTTTCTGCTTTCAAATTGCATTGCTCGAAGCGTAATGTAGTTTACTCACTAATATCTTGTTTTAAAATCTTAAATATCAAGAGGTAAACTATGTATCAGATCACAATTTAGCACATGTGCTGATTGATTTGTGCATAAATAATTGAAATTGGGGGTTTCTTGTGGGAATTTGGACAAACTTGAGATTTGGAAAGCTGCTTTTAACACCAAATCTTCACAATTTTGCCGATTTTGTTCAATTATTTTCTATGCAAACTGCTTTAAAAACAATGTTCCAGCATCGCAAACATGAATAGATTTAGCAGAATTTAGGTTTTTAGCTGGCTACTTACAGATTTAGCCTATATTTGATCATTTTTGCAAGCTAACTACGCTAACAGCTAATTTAAACCAGGATTAGCCATTCACTAAGCTGTTATATTTGCTTGTCTTGTCTAGTTTCTCTTCGGCGCTGATGCCATGTTTGACCGGTTTGAACGCAATATGGGTCAGCGCATCGTGGTAATTTCACATTTATCGCGTTCGCTGGGTTTTCCGCTCCGCCGCTCGGTTCTCTTCTCCAGACCATTTTTAGACTTTGTGGTCGCTTCATAATTTATGCACAACGTTCCACTTATTGCCGTGAAGAGGCGTTTTATAACCAACAGCTGCTCCGGACGCTGAGTTTTATTCCAACATATGGGCAATGCTCTGTTACAAGGAGGAATCGTTGAGTGACAAGAATACTTATGATCAAATGTGGAGTGGACACAAGGTATTTTATACGTTTAGCGCTGATTTAAAGTGCTTATGACAGGTTAGACGACATTTTTCAGTAAAACATAGTGAATATTTAAGATCTTACTGAACATTTGGCTTGTTTTCATTCACTTTGTCTGTTTTGACGAGATCTATAATTATCTTCTGTCCATTAAAATGTCATATGTAAAGGTTATTCCACAACTGCTACCTAGCAACCACATTGTAAAAATGGGCCAAAATCCACATAAATGACACAAACGTTATTATTTGACCAAGAATCTTCTTGAAACTCTTTAATTGTGTTAAATTAGTGTTTAAACTCCAGGAAACTGTGTCAGTTGTGAGTAAATTGTCTTTGGATTTGTTGTTTTTTGACGATACATTACTGGAACATTGAAACAAACTGAACTGAAGTCTTCGGAAGCAGTACTTTGTTTGAGAAGTAGAGGTGTTCAAATGGTCTGCAGATGTCAGGCTCAGCCCAGACAAATATGTCAACTAGTAGGTTCTGTGTGTTTCCCATATATGAAGGGGGGTCTGGGTGCCCTCCCCCAGAAAATTTTGAAAGAACAAACATCATTTCCTGCATTCTGGTGCAAGAGTGGATGCAGATATAAATGCCTGATATTTCTGTATTCTAGCCCAGCGCTTCCCAAACAGATGGTTCTTGAAATGGTTTCAGATTTTAATAGGTGAAATTCTGTTTTAGAACTCAACTTACTTCCTGTAATTTTGTTGTTGTAGTTTTTCTGCTTTTCTGCCACTGTTTACTTGATTTTCTCTTTCTACATGTCACATACAAACCCTAAACTACAATACAACCACAGCTAAATACTTAAGCAGTAGTTGTGGTTGTTTACATATGCATTAGGAAAGTGAAAGATAAGCTTATTGACCAAAGAAATTCTTCAACCAATTGATCGACTAAAAGGTGGTGTGGCCAATGCCTGAAGCTAAACAATTTTGATCTCACCCCGTATTTGATCCAAACTGACCTCAAAAAGACTAACATTTTATAGAGTTCATGCAAAACAACAATTTATACAGAAAATGAACATGACCGAGTGTTTATTATAAAGAAATGCAGCTTCGACTGAATGATTTGGTCCCAACAGCTTCAGCTAAATCAAGACGTTTAGTTCCCTTTTAACCTACATTGGAAAAATGGGTTAGGGTTAGACTTAGAATGCTAATGTGAAAAAAGAAGAGTTGAATTGGCTCTGTGCACCGAACTTCAGTTGGCTCGTGTTTGTTCAAAATAGCTAACATCTGTGCACATAGACATATAATTAGTAGACGCGCAGGCCCACTCTGATGCTATCGAACACTTAGCATCTGAGCTAGTCCGGTAAGATTTAAGCTAGTCCGGCGCGTTCTACTGTTTATTTTCCTATAGCCGTTAGCATTAGCCCACAAAAAACGCAAGTTATGAAAGATCCAGAGAGTGTCAGCTGATACAAACCTGCCCACATTTAGCAGAGGTCAGAGCCTTGATACAAGTTATTGTTGAGTTTACAAACCTTTTAGTATTTTATTGTAGATAAAAATTGTGTATAAAACTGCTAACAGCTAGCGAACGTATGCATCTTTTAAGGCTCTAGTGACCAGACCACCAAACGTTCGCTTTCACGTTACTGAGAAAAGCAGACAAATTACATAAATAACACCAAACAAAGTTATAGCTTCACTTCTCTGTGGAGGAGCGTCTGTCACATAGGCAACTGATGGAGCATTTCCAGCCTAAGAATATAGCTTAGTAGTTTGAGAAGTATAAATTTCACATCGCCAAAGTTGTTTAAAAAGCTTCATAAGACACAAATCAGTCCGTTTTGCTCATGGTTTTGCTGAAATCGCTTGCTTAAGCTCGTTTTATCCATAAAAGTGCAACTTCTGCCATTGAGTTCATCACCTCTACCGGAGGAATATGGCGTTGCGCTGTTTGAGTTGTAGCAACAGAGCAGAGATGCTGATTGCGCGTCTACTAATTTAATGTCTATGGTCGTGTGTACAGAAGTTAGCTATTTTGTACACAGCCAACTTAAATTCCTCGCACAGAGCCAAAAGTAGTAGCTGTCAAAATACAGGAGATTATTGTGACTATCTTTTATGACGATTTGCCAATAAAACACATTGATGTAGTTCTTATTTTTGCTCTTTTCAAGTTAGAATAAATGTGTTTTTTTCTCCGTATTTTAAGTAAAACGAAATATTTTATGCTTGTGGCGCCTTCTATCTTCATCAAACGAAAAAGCTCCAGGCTTAGACTTACAACCTCCTGCCTGTTTGTGCAGCGTGTCGCGCAAGATACAGCCATTTTACAATTGAAATCAATAAAAGTAACAGATACAGGCAGGTTTTCGGCAAAGTTTCCATTGTTGTAACACACACAGACAGCGCTTTTTTTGGGTCAATAGTTTAATATCCTCATTAGTAAATTTTCCAGGAACCTTTTGTCCAAATCTCATGTCCATACAAACCTATGACTAGTCACATTTTATTCAACGCTACTTAATTTCCGTGGAAACCGAAGCTAACATTTCTGCATTTACATAACAGATTTTAATTTCTATTTTGATAGACGCACAAATTGAAATCCGCTCCGTGTTTGCCATGGGATTAAGCTTAACCTCACGTTGGACTTTATTCTGAAAAAAACACACACCGGTGTTTGAACAGCGCCAGGTTTAGAGAATAATGCAAAGGTAGAATGTGCGTGAATGATTGTCAAACGCACGGCTGTGTCTCTGGCTGATAATCCCTCCCACATACTTTACATTTGCGTTCATGCCAGGAATCGTTAAGAAGTGTAGCAGCAGCAGCAGGAGGAGCAGGGTTGAATGTAGCTTATATTTAAAGGCTAAGCACTGCAAAAACGGGAAAAGGAGAGAGAGTAGATGAGATTCTGTGGTGTAGACTGGAGGTGAGCGCCGATGTGCATGGACGAGCAGAGAGACAAGAGACACCATGCTACAAATCGGTGCAAAAAGAATGTTTTTTTTTGTGCCGAGCCGAAGGGAGAACTGGTGGTAGAAAATGTTATGGAAAAGACAAGATTATGTGTAAGAAGATTGGCTGCTGCAGAACTGATACTGTGTGCTTTTTCTGTAGTGCGTAACCCGTACCGTGAGGGAGAGTTTGTCTTGAAATGACTGGCTAAAAAGATCTAAAAAGCCAACTATTTCTGAAGCTTTTGGAGTACAAACGAATGGCTGAACCTTTGTGAAGCTGAGATGTTGTAGTTTAGTTTAAAAAGTGTTCTAACATTTCTTCTTCTTTATCGAAAAGCCAGGTGGAGTTCTGTCTGAGATATTTTTTTATTCCCAGATCTGTGATGTCTTTGGTAGCTCTTTTAAAAGTTGTATGGAGGAAAAATCTTGGTCAAAAACTGTTATATAGATAGATTTGTAACAGCCTTGTACTCATAGTAAACAAACAAACAAAAAGAAATAATGTAGATACAGTCGGCAACGTGACATTTTTGGGTGCGTATCTGTGAAGGAATTTCATGGTTAAAGATCTATAAGAATTCATTGGGCATTGGGAACTGCATCTTTCTCGCTTTTTTTAAACATTTCCTGGCGATGTAAGCGTATTTTGAGCACAACTATTTCAAGTCCAGTCACAACTAAGTCTTAAGGGATGTTGCTGAAGTGGTGTAATCTTAGAAAAGTAAAGAGATTCTTCTGTCGATACTAAAGATGCTAGGCAGCGCTAGAATCATCATCTCCATGTTTTTGTATCTCTAGTTGGCATAATGTATTTCCTTAAGGTCACATTTTCTGTTGTAGTTGTTGAGCAGTGAGTGGTAAAACTGTTGTTCTGATTCACTCTCAATGTTAACAGTCCCCCACAGAAGTCTGTTTGTGGGCGTGGCCTCTGATGTCGACTGTATCTATACAAGCTGTAGACATGGTGAAGCCAGTAAAACGTTGGCCAATAGGAAAGGAGGTATTTCTTTATCTATTGGCTTGTTGGCCTGCCAGTCAAAGCCTATATGTTCCTAAGTAAAGCCTTCTGCACACTGCTGAAGTTTTGACCTGATTTTAAGCACAATGTGACCCTCTACGAGTTCTGGGAGTAAGGATGTTCATGAGATGTTTTTTGTGGTTTCTCTCCTTTTGTCTCTGCGTCACTGCGACTCTGTTACAACTGTTTGTCAGTAGCATCATGGTGAGGTTCATCTGCTGCAGGAGCACGAGGACCTTTACAACAGAAGCATCCGCTGTATCTGAGTTGTGACGGCGCCTCTTAAAATGTTAAATAAAGAAGAAACATTGTCTTCTGTTTTACCAGCATTACATTACGCACACCATCTCTAACACACCTGCTCTTTAAATGATGTGAGAAGCAACTTTACTAGACTATAGAAGTTAGGGCTGGGTATTGCCAAGAGCCTTCCGATGCATTACATTTCCTGATATATAACATGTTTTTGTGTAGGATTCCTTACAATCAATGTTAAGAATCAATTATACAATGACAAAATGCAGAAAAATTGTATTTTCACATTATTTTTAATGTTTTATACAAGTGTCTTATGGATAAGTCTCTTTCGCCTCAACAGTTTCAACTTTAAAGCAGCAGTCCAGTGTCAGAAGTGTAGAATGTTTATGAGCTTAAGTATTCCAATACATATCCCAATACAAGTTTGTCACAATATATCCTGATATCGGTGAAAACTTTTTAATTTCACACCCAGAATGCATCAGTGTAATAGCTCCTTACCTCTAGTGAGCCTCTGCTCTCCTGTGACCTTTATAAACCTGCTTTAATACACTGGCGTTTCAACATTGTTGTTGTTTCACTTTTATAACTGCGCACAAGAAAGAAAATACTCTGCGCTCGGTCATGTGACACACACACTGTTCTCTGCTCACCGCTGCACTCCCCAAGTCTGTGTCATCTCTGTTCTTCTGACACATGATGCAACTACCGTATTTTCCAGACTACAAGTCACACTTTTATTCATCGTCTGATGGGGGGCAGTCTCAAGAACCACACTGATGCTCACGAGAGTGCGCTGGGCTTCATTTACGGAAATAACAGGACAGAGAGGGTTGATTCGGTCTGATTTCAAGAGGAATAGTTCTCTTGAACATGATCAATAACTTTCCAGAGGAATGAACGATGAAGGACTCGAAGAGACGGAAATGGAATTTGGGCAAAATAGTGGATTTAGCGGAAAGATATGTGTGGAAATAGCTACACACTCCAAATCACAACGTACAATTGTATAATGTCAAATGGACACAAGACTTATTGTAGATGATTTACTGATGATATAGAAGCCGATTAATGCAGAGTTTAGACATATTTTGATCTGCATCTCCGTGTCAGAAAAAAGCTGGGACAAGAGCAGGATGGAAAAACGTGTCCCGTGTCTGTTTATGGTGCTGGATTATGTTTTTTAATTTCCCCAAAAAGTGCGACTTATCCTCTGGTGCGACATATAGTCCGGAAAATACGGTAGGCTAATTTTCATAAATGTCCTTATCTCTGTGGCCTCTTCTTTTTTTTAAATCGCAAAAGATCTTAAACTCCTCTAGTGTGCAGCCGGCATTACTCATTCATTTGAATAACGAAATGAAATGAATGAATATATTGTGATAAAACTTCTTATCCATTGTTCCCTGCCATATGACTAATCGATAATATTACATTACCTATATTTACCACCGGATACAGGGGAATCCATAAGAGCACTTGTAGCACTGTTGTTGTTGTGTCCTTGGGCCAAACACATTATTACTCACCTTCCTGTATAAATAAGAGCAGGCGGAGAAATGCCATGAACAAGCCCTCTGGCACAACGGAGAAGGAAGCAGCTTTATGTAACGAGAAGGAGCGAGTTGGGTTATGTAAAATGACAAAAATCCTGTGAATGTGTGGTGAATTCAAAATACCTACATAGATTTACCTTGAAAACTGTCTCTTTTAAAGGCATTGTGTGATGATTGTGATTATTAAAGTTAACATACTTATGGCAGAAATAGTGATGCTGGATAGATACATTTGCATCAGGGACATTAAAACAACTGGACAGTTAAGTTGAATGCCTGGGTTTTGTGGAACATGTTAAGCAAAACATTATAAAAAGACATTAAAGTAAATAAGAAACAGCTTTTTGAGCTGAGGTGGCCAAAAGAGTAAAGACAGATATTTTGTTAATTTTCTGAATTGTTATTTGAGCTGTGGTTGGTTCTGGCCGACACACCTGCTTCATCTCTGTTTGCTGATTGGCTGATTGTACTTCCTGGTTATTCCAATGACTTTTGGGCCTTAGGCGGAGGAACACCCACATCAAGACAAACACAGAAAGACAATTATTCACATTCATCAGGGGAATCTACAGTGTTCTTTAGTGATCTATACATACATAATTTGAGGTTTTATTATCCAACAAATGTGAAATATTTGTATATAAATATATAATATATAAATTAATCACTAAAGTATAGCAATCTCCATTTATATCAAAGTTTCCTGTTTTGTGAAGCACTTTGAATTCATTTTTGTACAAATTACGCACTTGCCTTGTCTATTTGATTATCTAAAACTCCATATGTCGCCAACTTTTAATTGTGAGATGTTGATTTTGTTCAAGGATCTGCAGCCTGCAGCTCTAGGGGCACATGAGGCTTTTTAAAGGCGGGTCAAAGTGACTCTTTATTCTCTTATTTAGAATTAGGAAATACACTATAAAAAGTTAAGGAAAAGAAAGAATGATCTGGTATTAATGTGTGTAAAATGTGATACTTGTCTGCAGACTGACAGCCCGATTTTGCCCTTTGTCCTAGCCGGTCTTAGCCTTGGTCTTAATTATTCCTCTGTTGGCCACTAGTGGCTCTCTCCAAGCTCCATACACTGTCAGTATAGAAGGTGTGGCTTCAGCCAGATGTGAGGGTGCAGTTTCCTTCAGTGAACCAGACACATGCTCACGCCTGTGACAAGTGAGCAGTGATCACAGGCAAATGTTACTGTAGCAGCAGCTTCAGTTTGGAAAAAAAGTGTATTAATAGAAACTAGAAATCTATTTGGTGAAAGTCTATTTACTTGACAGACTTTAACAACTTTGTCTAAAAATGTGTCTTTTCTTTTACATAAAGCCTGTTGACTTCTATTATTATAGTTTTTTTCCAAACTGAAGCTGCTGCTACAGCTACTTTTGCCTGTGATCCTAAAGCTGCTGCTCACTTGTCACAGGCGTGAGCATGTGTCAGGTTCAATGAAAAAAACTGTATCCCCACATCTGGCTGGAGCCACACCTTCTATACTGACAGTGTATAGAGCTTGGAGAGAGCCACTAGTGGCCAACAGAGGAATAATTAAGACCATCCGCTAAAACCGGCTAAGACAAAAGGGCAAGATCGGGCTGTGAGGCTGAAACTGCCGTCAGGTCGGCTCTTCTATCGTATTTTCACTCATGTTGTGACAATTGCATGATAAAACCATATAGTAGTCTGTATATCTTAAAGGACAACACAAGTCCATTTTAACACAGTGACTGTGTTGGGACTTAACAATGGCTTGGGATTTTCCACATTTGTTGTTTTAAATGATTCTCCGCAATTAAAATCGATACAGGGATTGTCGGTCGATGTCACTTTTCACTCCACTGTGCATGCTTCTCTCAGAACGTTTATGAGTCGTAGGGTCAAATTTCATTCACATACTGTATGTTGATTTAGCAGCTTAACTTTTGTTTTCTCACAGTGATAAACTCCACTGTTCTTTTTTTGTTTGCATAAGTACAAGGCTGTTACTAAGCTATGCAACTTTTTTTGACCAAGACTGACAACAAACTATTTTTGAAAATCCTCCATACAACCTTTAAGATGATGAAAGATGTGTGAACTGGAGATCTTAACCAAATGTGTCCAATACAATGATGAAAAAATGTTAAAATACTATTGTCTGAATCTTAAAACTTCTTTCAACACCTTTTATTCTTCTTAATACTTAGCTAAACCATTATTTAATTACTGAATTGGTTATTCCAACAATTCATTTGTTGCGCTGAAGCAATTAACTTGTTGTAACTTTAATATAAATAAAACATTTTGGGCCAGATTTATTAAGCTTTCGCTCATGTGCAAAATTTACCGATCAATATTAGATACATTTTTTTTATTTGGGATATCTTAGTCAAAATTCAAGCTTCACATGATGAAGATTACAGTCCTTGCGTTTCCAGGATGTGTGTAAACTGTCTGAAGACTCGTCAGAATTCTCAGCGAAGGCGACAGATTCACAACATGTCACGTTTGTTTGACACCAAACGTGAGACGTGAAAGTGATTTTGAACTGAATCACCAAAGCACTGCATTTTACATCAACACTGACAAACCCGCTGACAAACCAAGAGATCTGACGGATTCAAGCTGCACTGGACTTAAAGGTGGGGTAGCTAACTTTTTTAGTTGTGAATTAGTAAACTTTGGGCTTTCCACTAAAAAGTATAAAGTAAATGCAGCACTTTGTGAAAAAATGAGAACTCTGAGTATTGTCTGAACTGAATAATAAAGAATTTTAGTTCTAATCAGGATCTGAATGCTGCGCTCTGATTGGCTGAGCTTGGGTGGTCCTCTCCAGTTTCACTTTGTTGTTTGTAAAAAGATTTTTATAAGCCATAGCTACCAAAATGAATACATGTCGAAATTAACCATTTGTTGAAGGATTTAGAAGAGGAAGTTGTCAGATTTAAAACCTTTAAAAGTGGCATGATTCAGTGAACCCAAATCAATTATCCACATGTTAAATATGTATGTGTTGTCATATTATCTTGTGTATTATTCTGGTGAACTTCTCAAAGCCAGTATTTAGACTGATCAATGAGACTCTGTGTCCTATTGATGTGAAACAAAGAACACGTTTTTGTTCTCCAAACTGTCTGCAGATTTTGGTTTTACGCTAAGTGCTACGACTTAGAAGCATGCTTCTATAGACTCTTTGAGCTCAGAACTGCTAGGGCACCCTTCTGTGCCTTTAGCATTTGCCTATAATGCATCTTAGTACAGTAGTACTTGAGACCGATCTTAGATTTAAGATCAGCCTCGATACCAGTTTTTAAAAGTCTTGGTCTTGTCTCAGACTCAAGCGCATTTGGACTCAGTCTTGTCTTGAACACAGAGACCACATTTCAGCTCTGCCAAGCTTCCACCAGGAGCACAAAGACATGTACCAGGCACAGTTTGTTACAATAAGATTGTGTAGACACCTTTAATTGTGTAAAATTACAAAGTTGGTTTTGATTTGGTTTAGATGAACTTCGATCTTGGTCTTAAATTGGTCTCAATTCCTAAAAGTCTCTGACGTGTCTCGATCTGGTCTTGGTATTGTCTCAGTCTTGTGATCTCCCATGCTTCAATTATTGTGCTGAAATTTGGGGGAACACATATACCAAGAACACAAAACCACTTTTTATTCTACAGAAAAAAGCAATTTAGAGAACACACAAACAGATCGTTTATAAAATCCAGCCAACTTAAGTTCAAAGATTCAGTTGATCTGAGAATATTATTAACTGTATGGAAAGCTAAACAAAAAATATTACCTTTGGCTATTATACAAAGCAGATTTACAGTACATTAGTATCAGAGAATGTGGAGCACAGAAGAAAACATCATTTCCGGAATATATTTGCAAGAACTACCAGGAAACAGAAAAGTGTCTCAGCGTATGGCACACGACTGGAACTCTTTGAGTGACAAATTTAAATCTTGCACCAACATGTTACATTTTAAAAAGATGTATAAGGAAAAAATATTTGCAGATTAGACAGAAAACGAAAATAAACAAATAATGTGGTCTTGACTACTATGCTACTAAAAATACACTTCATTGACCAGAAATTGTCTTAAAAGTGTTAGTTTCCATGTTGCCATGCCCCAAAATATAACACGTTACCAACTGTATAAGTCGGCTCTGTCTAAACCACACCTCCACTTCACCAAAAGCCTTAACTTAGCTCATACATCTGGTTTGACTTTGCTCTCTTGACCCATCTCTACCTAAAAACATTCCATCTCTCTCCTTCAATAAAAAACATATATCTCTTTCTGTTATAGCGCAGTCCTTGAGAATGAATGCCCAGTAAAAAGCACCGTAAGTTGCTACAGAGAAAAATACGGTGCATATTTAAATAGTGTGATATCTAGATATTACTCACCATCTGGACGTCTGAAAATGTCGTCCGCTGCTGTTTGCGTCTCAAACCTGTGAATGCAGCGTACGGAAGGACAGCTGTCACCGCAGAGACCTCAGCCTTATGTTCTGTCGAGTGTGGACTTTGTGTTCCAGGAGGTAAAGTGAGGCTGTTACAAACTATAGGGAAGTTTCAAGTAGCTGTAGTTTTATAGAGATGAGTTCAGATACTTTTTTATACCAGTGCTCATCTAACCTAAATGATAGAACGTCGCCAGAGTCTTTAAATAGCTTGAATAATTTATAAACGAAGTGACTACAAGGTCAGAAAGTCAGTAGCAGAGTGATGAGAGCTTTTAGATTGTGGATTTGAATTGACTTTAACTTAAGACTTGACTCAGACTTCAAGACTTGAGATTTACATAAGACGTTAAATGTTTAAATGGATGCATTTTGAATAACTTCAGTTGAGCCAAATAAGTTTTATTTGGGTTTAAACCTCAATAGTGCAGCAGGGTCAAAGGCTTTAAAAGAGGCCAATTTTAAAAACTTACCACAAAATGCATATTTAAGCTTCTTCAATGAGACTAAGAGCCAACAAAATTTGGTATGAGAGATGCTTTTATTTGCCTATATTTACCTTTATTTAACTAGGAAGTTCCATTGAGATTCAGAATCTCTTTTACAAGAGATTCAAGGTAGCAGCCAACACAGTAAAAACAATAGTATAAAAAGTTTTGACCATAAAAACAACTCTCTCAAGAAAACATACACAATCCTCAAACACAACACTATTGGTCCCTGGACCACAGTTTGGACATACAACAAGGGACAAAGAAGTTTGGAATCATCGCTCTTAAAAGGTTGTGTAGCAGTCAAGACTGCATTAATTAAGACCAAGATCTCTCCGAGAGCACAGAGTCCCAAGACCGAGACTTTTATGGATGGAAACTGAGATAATGGTAATAAAATGTGGTCTCGAAAATCGAGACCAAAGTAAGATTGAGTCACAGACAGGGCTGTGTCCAAACATCCTCGAGACCAAGACAAGACAGAGTCCAAATGTGCTTGAGTCCGAGACGAGAACAAGATGTTAAGAAAGTGTATTATTACTACACTACTTAATGGTGGAGTAGTTGATTTTCACACCACAAACACATTTTAGGTTTTAAATCTGACAACTTCCTATTATTAATCCTTCGACACATGGTTAATATCGACATCTATATTCATTTTGGTTGCAATTACGGCTTAAAACATATTTTTCCAAACAAAAAGTGAAACTGGAGAAGACCACTCAAGCTTAGCCAATCATTTTTCTCCTGATGAGAAATAAAATTCTTCATTTCAGACATTACAAAGTAGTCTGATTTTTTCATAAAATGCTCTACTTTCAGTGATAAACCCAAAATGTACTTATTTACAATTTAAAAAGTCAAGTTACCCCAACTTTAACTAATCAAATCATTGAAAGAATAATCATTGTTGTAAATTGTTGTTGTGTCTTTAGGCATCCACATTGCCTCATATGGATCTGGTTTGTGTGAATGGTGATGATCGAGCGGTTGATGGTGTAAAATGTTTGCCTGGAGAATCCAGCCTCACCGCTGCACCAGCGGATGAGTCTGGTCGCCCCCCGACTCAACTGGATTTCTAGGGCAGAGCAAAGCTCACCTAACAGACAGCGGAGGGAACCAATCAGTGAAGAGCATAAAGGCTTCTAGTGCCGTAAGCTGTTGGGTTTTTCTCCCTGTCATCTGCCGGTAAGGGCGGTCCCCTTACCGGCTCAAGCCAACTGCACTGCCTCCTTGACCATCTTGAACACGACTATTGACGCGATGTCTTTTGGTCATTTAAAACGGCATTTACCGGTGAATGGAAAAAACTCTCGGTTTTCCGGTGCGCCATGTTGCTTATCCTTCCACCGCGCTGCCTAGATCCATGCGCGCTGCACACAGCAGGGACGTTTTAGCAAAAACCACGTGACTGAAATAAACAATTTTCATTGCACCCTTGGAGGGTGTGGCGACCAGACTGATATTTCTCTGTGTAAAATACAGAGATATATCATTCTGGGCTTTCCAGGCAAGTAAAATGGCAGCCTCACTTCTATCAGTGCACCCAAGAGCAGCTGTGACTATGACAGTACCACCGTTGCATCGAACAAATAATGCAAAAAACGAAGTGTCTTGAAAAGTGCTGTATAAAAATCCAACGCATTACTATTGTTAATAATCATCCAGCTAATCATTTACCAAAATAACTGTTGCAACCTTACTTGGCAATGATTATTATCTGATTTTCCAGTGTCTAAAAACATTTAAGTAGCTCGAATAATGCACAAACAAAACAGGATCTTGATAAGACAGGCTCGGTCATCTGCAGAGCACATTTCAGACTATTTCTGGTAAATCTGCGTCGTGTAGCCTGTGATTTAAGCCTGTGTCTATCTCACGCCTGAACAGCCTCTGCCGCCTCTGTCGCCGTGTCTGCGTGAACTCTGGATCCAGCTCCATTATGTAGAAATCCATCCGCAGAACGAGGCACGCGTATATGCAACACGAAGGCAGGCGTAATTACAGCGCTCTGGAGTGACCCGTGAACCGCAGAAACACCAGACAAAAGGAGAAGGACTGACAGGGACGGACATGAGCGGAGCTGATGGAGATGTTACGCTCTGGGGCTATTTAAAGGTAGCGTTTAGCTTCGTTTTACTTCAGCTCTATAGGTCAGGTGTGGCAGAGTGTAAGATTGTGGGTTTGTTTCAGATCGGACTAAATCAGGGGTCTGCAACCTTTAAGAGCCGTAACTATAGTTAAATAAAAACTGTGCAAATGACATGTTGTACATCAAATGAGACCTGCAAGTGTCTACTTTCAATTTAAAAAAAAGAATTGTTTTTCTATATTAATCTGTTCCCTTTTTATAGACATTTGAAATTCCTTGCTTTCATTAGATTTAAGCATTTGACGAGAAACTTTTAAAATAACGTCCTTTTTCTAAATCAAACTTCATCTCAGTGTTGTTTTTGTCTGTACTACGTTTTGGTGAAATACAATACAATAATGTCATTAGAAAAGTTTGCATGATTAAAACAATAAGCACGAATGTCTTTATCATCGTTAAACCAACAAAAACAGTTACGTTTTAAATTCCTATATCAGACCAGTGGTTGTTTTATTTGTCATTACCTTTACATGTTTCGACTGCCTGTCTGCAGTCATCTTGTTGTTCCTGTGACGTGTCTTGCCGGCTGATTTACACAGTCTTTGGCGCCATTTTCCTTCCGGTAGAGGAAGGACGACAGCGCCCTCTGCAGTCCGGCTTCTTAAGAACAGTATCCCAAGTATGAGAAAGCAAGATTTTCTCTTTTGCAGTACTGCAAAAGAGAAAACCATGTTATGGACTGGGATGGGGCCAGAGTCATCGGGACCGAGGACAACAAACACCAACGCTGGATAAAAGAGGCAATCGAAATCCGGAAGCGTGCCCCCGGCTACACTAAATAGAGATGAGGGGGCTTTCTTGCTTTCTCATACTTGGGATACTGTTCTTAAGAAGCCGGACTGCAGAGGGCGCTGTCGTCCTTCCTCTACCGGAAGGAAAATGGCGCCAAAGACTGTGTAAATCAGCCGGCAAGACACGTCACAGGAACAACAAGATGACTGCAGACAGGCAGTCGAAACATGTAAAGGTAATGACAAATAAAACAACCGCTGGTCTGATATAGAAATTTAAAACGTAATCTAGAAAAGAAGACCAAATGAACCTTTTTGGAGTGCAACAAAAACAGTGTTACAGACGAGGAGGCATCACAGTACTTTTTTTTCTGATGCAGATTCTATAGATTCAGCCTCATTCGTGGAGCACAGATTATACTGAACCCTCCAAACATAAAGAAATCCAGTAATTTGACTTCCTCTGACACTTTTGGATCGCTCACAGAAGAGGAAGAAAAGTGACGAGGAAATGACCTGCAGGAGTGCGTACGGAGGCTTTTGTAAATCTCAACTTTCTTTTACGTAAATGAAAGTTGGATTTTGCCGCAGCGTACTTTTTCACGCACTGTTTCATAAATGAGACGCCTTTAAACATAGAAGTGTTGTTTTCATTATTAAAAAATATATAGTGCTGTATAAATTTGGCGTAACCCTAAAATTTGTCAAAAGTAGTGATGTTTTGTACAACTATCCAGCTCAGAGGCTATGGTCTTTGGAAAAACCTGGCCCTCGTAGCAAGTGTTTTAGGGTGTAGATTCATATTAATGTAGTTATTTACCAACTTGCTTCACTATTTTGTCATGAACCTTCCTTCACTTTTACATCTCCTGTCACTCTAAGCCTGACTGATGTGTAAATCTGATTGGTTTGACTTTGCGTAGGTCACATGGTCTGGTCCCTGCCTCTCCGTTGGTTCTGGTTCAGGACTCGTGCTCCTTGTTAACCTTCTGTCACAGACTTGGACCGATCTGAGTCGAGCTTCAGTAAACACATACGGCAGGTTTATATTCTGCTCACGCTCACACAAAACTCTATTATAGCCGCTCACAATTTAGTCTCAGGAGACGAAGGACACGACTTTGTGGACCGCTTGACCAGTTCATGCAGAAATAAAAGACTTTAGTGTAATATAGATTTTTGGTTTAGGCTTGTAGCTGTTGTTTGTAGTTTTTATTCACAAGTCTGAGATACTGTGGGTGAATAGGAAAAGAAAAAAATACAGCAATCAGTGTGAAACTTCTGCTGGAAATTAGTAACATAATTGTAAAAAAAATGTGTTGTAAATTTTCGACATGGCATGCTTTCATACAGAAATATCAGCCTAGTCTCCGAAGTAAAAAAAAAAAAAAAATGACTCAACTTTAAAAAATAAGGCAACCGGTTGCGAAGCCTTTTTGAGTTTTCCCAACTGCAAAGCCCTTTTAAGTCTACTCAAGTAATAGGAATTTTGCTGAACCAAATTGTATATAATAGAAACCTTGAGTTTAACCAAATTACTATTTTCTGTTGAATTACCTAAAAAAAAATGGCAAAAGTACAGTTGGGCTGCAACAAGCAATTTTTTTCCCATCTTAACGAGGCATCAGGAACACTTCTACAGCTCTTCTTTCACAGGGCCAATTCTACGCTTGGAACAAGTACCTTCTATACCATTCGCACTGCTCAAAAGAAGATCCCAGAGACATTCGATGACGTCAGCTGCTGGACTGTACCAGAATATGATCGAGGATGGGAAACCATTCGCAGTTTTTTCTGTTTGCCACACTCCCATTGCTGTGGTCTTTGATTTTCGTGTAGTCCTGTGTCACTTTTTTTATTTCCTCGCAACATTGCTGAAGATTTGTAAGGTTTTTTTGGGTCCCTCTACGCTAGGATGACCAGATTTTCAGAAATTGTTGGAAACAATTGGAAACAATAATAAAAATGTTAAAAGACTGTATATTTGGTCATTTCATAGCTCATTTACATCTGTTTCATGACTAACTTGTTAGTTACTGTAAAATCTGAGAAACTTCTGCAAGTGTTTTTCCTAAACGAACCTGTTAAACCCAAAGAAAATGTTGCCACGTGGCTTCAAACTAAATTTGTGGTTATTTAACGTTTTGGCTTTTTGTACATGTTCAACATTTCGTTGTATACGTATCTACGTTTTCTTTGGACACTGTGTTATTTTATTCTCTTGCTGCTCTACAACTGTGCGTTGCAAGCGACACAATCATTTCCTCGTGTGGGACAAATGAAGGACACTAACTATCTATTGCAAGAGCAGTTTGGGTCAGATATTTGGTCACACCATTGAGAAACTTGCTAGATTTGCTTTTAGACAACTAATCATTTGGTAGCACGTCTTAAGTCGCCCAAGAATGTCTCTAGTTAACCCAGTAAAGCCTTATTTTTCTAACCCTTAAACTTCAACTAATACATTTAAATACATGCGTGATGTTTGAAACATGTGGAACATTCCAAGAAAAACAGTTACATCTCAGTGAAGTTACACAACACACTTTTGATTCGTCTGTTTTCATCAAATAACTTTACAAGAAGAATCTATTCTGTGGCAGACCTCAGAGGTCCAGTGAGATCATCGATTTTCAGAAACCGCAGACGACTTTGACAAAACGATCTGGAGTGACAAAATGATGGAAGTAAAAGTCTTTCAGCCGGCGTCACGTGTCCAGAGGTGAAAGATGGAGAGACTGCGGAGGATTTACGGAGGTGGAGGAGGACAGTGAAGTAGGACAGAGCGCAGGGGAGGTCGTTCGTCCCAGATACACTCAAACGCAACGCTCACAAATCTGAACCAAATCTAAAAGTGGAGTCGAACTACATCAGACATGAGATTGAAGTGTGACATTAGCAGGAAAAGAACCTCACATGACCCAGGAACTTATCACTACTATCAATGTTTGCTTAAATGACTTGATGTATGTTATGAGGAAGTGAAAGTGAAAATGAAAATGAAAACTTTTTGAAACTACTGCTATCGGAATGGACACAGAATAGTGATATAATCCTCATTTGTCAAGGTAGGTGAGTAAGTGGATGTATAAATGGGAAAAAAATGCATTTATTGTTTTGCACTTAACTATTTGAGGATGATCATAAACCATATTCCACAAAACCACTTTAAATTTAGCAAACATAAGTCAGTTTGCTCCTCTTGACCTGGGCAATGCTTGATGAATGAGATTCTAAGTGTTGCAGGACAGTTAACGCAAAATATTCAGATCCAGAAGGTCTGTAGTGATTAGTCTTTCAATGTTATGACACCGGGCTCACAATGCATTCTGTCCTTACACTGGTCCGGCGTCTGGAGGCTTTTCGTTTCTTGAAAATTAAGGAGTGGCTCTCACATGGCAGTCTGAATCTTTTTTGTTGGAAGGAACTTTTTCCCAGCACTCAAACCAAGCGAGCGCTGGTGAAATGCATCCAGTGATTTTCAAGAAAACCAACACCCTGAAGGCTTTCTGAGGCTGTCTCGGGATGCTCTTGGCTTTACTTAGCACCTGCTCTTCCCACAGAGTTCAAGTCCCCAAGTTTGACTCCAGTTATCTTAGAGCACGTCTTTACAATGTTTTGCAGTTTGCAATGAACAAATAATGAAAATGTAACAACACTTTCTATAAAGGAACAAAGTTTTTTTTAAATACTTTGATTTACATTAAAAGAGTTTAACTTCCTCAGCAGGTAGATTCTCTGCTGCACTTGTTTGGCAATGGCTTCTGCATTTAGGTCAAACCCAAGTATTTGTAAGTCTCAACAATTTCCACCTTCTCACTATGGATGACACTAACACCATGTGCAGCAAATGAGATCATCAAGAAAGGTCAATAGACATGATGGTGTATTGTCTGCAAAAAGTAATTCAGCATTAAAAATCATGAAATGTTGAATTATTTCCCTACACACCTGGACTGGCCTTAGTATTACACAGGTGAAGCATTTCTGGACACACATCTGACAAGCTCTGATTTTAAATATGTAAGTCCCTGAGAACAGTGTGATATTAGCGGCAGTAGTAGGTGTCTGGTATGATTTCTGTGTCTCCTTCCTCTCAGCCGGTGTGTTTATTGAGTGTACAGGAGCTGTTTGTTGTCTTACAGAGGTGTCGGTCTGTTATGAGAGTGAGAGAGCCAGAGCAGCCGACCTTTTGCTTGTTCAGTAAATGCAGTTTTCAGGTCCAGTCAGTGAAGTGGAAAAGCACTGCTACTACAACGACTAAACGCTGGCTCTTTGTTGGGCTTTGATGCAGCAGACACATAATACTGAAGCTGCAAACCAAACGTCGACATGTGCGTGCTGTTTTGTGTCCTTGAGCAAAACACGTTACTCCCCTGAAGTATGTGGGCGAATACTAGGTAATATTCTTTATTTGTTCCACAATGGAAAAGTGTAATGTTTTTTTCAAATGCTGCACGCTGACAGTTGCATCCTTGTTAGTTTAACCCAGGGCACATTTCTTTCAGTCAATGCAAAGTAAATCATTGAAAATCTTAACTGGTGAGTCATGATTGAAATAAATCAAAGTTTTGGTAGTAAAGCTGTAAGAGCCTAACCTGATTCATCAGTCAGTTTCATTTCACTTCATTGAAACCGACGGACATCTCATCATTGGGCTTTGTTCTCTCCACAGTAGGTGGGACTTTTTTGATTTAACCAGTCACTACTTTTAGAAGTACTGTAGAAGTAGATCATAGATGTGTTTGTCAGTGATCGTTGCTGTTTCTGTGAGAATAAAGTGAAACTACACGCAGAATCATCTTTTTTCAGTACACACATTACATTACATCAAGTTGACTCCACAGTCCAGCCGCCCTGGATGGATAAAAAAAATTCTTCCTCTAGACATAACCTCTGTTGCGAGTTTGAAATCAGTCACTTGCTTTACGATGACATGATCAGTAATGTGGCTCAGATAAAAACTTGAAAACTTTCAGTTTTGAAAACTCACATCAGTTTTCTCATTTTCAGTTTTATAAAATACTCACATGAGCTCATGTGCTTATGTAAAGGATGTAAAGGAAAAGTTTCATACATTTGTCTGCCACATTGATAAACATTTTTTTCAAGTGCAACAAGTAAGCAACTATATTTGTGCTGCATAGTCTCAGCAGCTGTAAACCTCACTGCACGTCACAACCGCTCCGACACAAAATCCCCATGACACGGCACTTTTAGTATTCATATTTCCTGCTGTCAATCAATGTCTGTTCACACTCACTGGGCATCACTTAAAAGGCCTCTGGGCATCTCTCACTTTTGCAAGTTTAGAATGCAATTGCGTGATTAGCCTCACTTCAACTTACAAATTAAAATCAACAATATCATGTTCTAAGTTAATATATTGGGCGACACGGTGGCGCAGCGGTTAGCGCTCTGGCCTCATAGCAAGAAGGTCCTGGGTTCGACTCCCGGGCCGCCCGGGGCCTTTCTATGTGGAGTTTGCATGTTCTCCCCGTGTCTGCGTAGGTTTCCTCCGGGTACTCCGGTTTCCTCCTACAACTAAAAACATGTCCATTAATGCCTCCCCTGACCCTTCCCCCAGGGCTCCCCTGCAAAAGAGATTCTGAATCTCAGTGGGACTTCCCTGGTTAAATAAAGGTCAATTAAAATTAAATTATTTGACTCTAGACAGCCTGGCTAATAAGAGCCTTGAATGTTCTCACAAAGAAGTGGTTTGGTCTCTTCACTCTTTCATGTCTTAAGCCGTCCTCGATATTTGCTGATTTCATTGGTCCTATGAGGTGGCAGACAACCATCTTTGCTAAGGTTAAGGTTAAGGTTAAGGTACACTTTATTGTCCCCGTAGGAAAATTTGTCCTCTGCATTTGACCCATCCTTGAATGCCTCTGGGGCATCTCCTCAGGAGCAGTGATCGCCGCAGTGCAGCGCTTGGGGACCCATCTCCAGATGTTATTGCTAGACTTGGTCAGGACTACCATAGCTGGAGGTTATTTCCCTAACATGCATGTTATTGGTTGGAGGGGGAAACCGGAGTGCCCGGAGGAAACCCACCCAGACACGGGGAGAAACATGCAAACTCCACACAGAAAGGCTCGGGCCCGTGTGGGAATCGAACCCACGACCTTCTTGCTGTGAGGCAAGAGCGCTATCCGCTCTGCCACCTTGCATCCTGGATGCTGACCACTAGTGGCTGCTTGCAGAAGTTATACATTTCTATTGTAGTGTAGTGTTTTTGTGTTTATTGTAGTGTAGTGTTTTTTGATGTCATCATCAAAAAACAAAACAAAAAAAAACACTACAGCCACTATAGCCTGATTCAAAGACAGCTGTGGCCTCGAACTCAGTGATTAAACCCTGTGTCAACGCTGAGAAGGATGAATTCTTTTGAACCAGATCTGTTTGGCCGCCATTGATTTTTAAAGTTTCCTCATATCTGCCTAGGGACCGGTCTTTATGTGCCGTCATAACCAGGACATTCCATATTGTGGCTACCTATACTGCCAGGCTACTCGCAGAAGCAGAACTCAGAGACACAATTTTACTTTAAATGCTGTGGTGATGGCTGGTTCCAAGTGGCATGGTTAGCTTACCAAATGCTACTTGCCCAACGTGTAACTGTGCAATTGGCATACTCTTTTTAAAGTAAGGAGGAGTGAGTGTTGAATACCTGCGGCCATTTTTAATGTACGTGTAGACAAGTGATGGCTTGTTTGATTGAAAAGGGAGGAGCAGTCATTGGTTGTCCTTCTTTTATATATTGTAGGTCAGTTGTCTTCAGTCAATTACATTGCATGACGCACATGAAGCAAAGACTCATTGGTTGCCTGTCTTTTAGACCAAAAAAAAAATCTGCAATGTCTTTTTATCAGTCGAATAGTTGTGGTCTTGTCAAGCCGTAGACGTTATCATTGTCTGACTCCAAGTTGTAATTTGAAATTCCTGTTGCGAAACCCAAACATTAAACAATATCGCAATAGATAGATGGATACTGCACAGATTTACAAAGTTCAGTCAAAGTCGTCCATAGACTGCTTTTCTGGTAATATCTTCATGAGTGGTTTTACTGCTGCTCGTATTAAATAATTTACTTTGTGCACTTCCTCCACCTCTGCACTTCTTAAGCTGAAAAATGTCCTTCAAAATGGCACCAAGTCGAGCTCTGCCATGATCCAGCACTTATGTATTCAATCACCGTAGATGGCAACGCTCAATTATTCATCATATAATCCTACTGTGGTAGAATTTAAACCCAGTCACTCTACCACTTTATATACACTCACATTTGTCATAATTTCACTGCATTAGCTTCTCGTTAAAGAATACTCAGACTCTGTTACGTGTGTTTAATTAATATAGTTGTTCTTTTAGCCTTTCACACACTGATTTTAAATGTGTAAATGGAGAAAAATCAACTACTACGAGCTTGTAGCCATGTTGTAACCGAGCAGAGCAAGCTGAAGTCGAAGATTAAAAAGTTTGAACTATTATGATTAAAAAATAGTTTTACGTTCTAGTACCAAAGGACTGAACAGTGGACACTCTATTAAAATTGTAAGAATCACGGGTCAAGTCCATCTGATACATATTTATAGACTCATTATAAGGATTATTTAAATACTTTTATTGATCAAAAGTTAAACATCAAACTGAATAATGCAACCTTTACTGTGTGTTTTCATAATATTGGCAGAAAAGTGGCAGTTATGTTGGCAGAGTGGATGACGCTCTCAACTCACAGCAAGAAGGTTGTCTTTCTGTGTTGAGTTTTCATGTTTTTCCCTGTGTCTGTGTGAGATTTCTCTGGGCATCCTGTTTTCCTACTAACCCATAACATGCATGTTAAAGTAATATCCTCCAGCTACGGTAGTCCTGTCCAAAAACTTGAGATGGGTCTCTGATGCCTTCTTTACACTGATTGCGAGGCGAGTTCAGCTTAAGACATGTGCGAGTTTCTTGCGAAGTGCCTTGTACTCCAGTCCACTGCGGTCTGTATTTGCCTCTGGTGACCTGCCCCAGGAGCAGCACTTACTTACTTACTTACTTCCTTACAGGGACAAACAAAAGGGTGCCTTTTGAAAAAGTGCATTAAATGGCTCATCTTACTTCATTCAGTTGTCTGCTCATTAGTCATGTGACCATTGATGCTCACTACTTTTCCAGAAGCATTGTGGGACATTTTGAGTTCACTGCTTTATGACCTGCTGGACATTAGCTGTGAATAATTCCTAATTGAATAATTTCCTCCAGTTTCCCCACCAACCAAAACATGTATCCTCCAGCTACAGTTACGTTATGTGTATCACTCCTCATTGAGTTCTACACATTATGAATCTGGGTAGATTATTGCTGAAATTTATTGCAATATTTGAATCTGATTGGTCGCATCTAAACCCGAAAGTCCAGAAGTCAAAGGTTTTTTTGTTAAATCCAGTTGAGAGAAAAGTGCAAACATCTTTCCCTTCACGAGAGCACTTTTTAAAGTCAAAACAGTCTGTACCTCTTTTCAAATAAACTGACATACAGTATGTTCATCTGCGGCACCATGTTTGTTTTAGTTTGTACGTACACTTTTGTCCAAACTACAATGGAGCGCTTTGATTGATCCGACTCTTCATGATCATCTAAGAGGTCTCTTCACAAAAATTTCCTAGCTTTTGTTAAAATCACATAGACCAGATTACAATCAGACACCACTAAAATGAAGTAACCCCTAAGTAGTCATTTTTATCATTTCATTCAAAAATTTGCACGTTATAGAGTCTCAACAGTCCAGAAATAAATACTATACACAACTGACTCCTCACAATTACCTGATTAATTATTAAACCCACCACCTCTGTCCATGTGGCAGTCGCTGCAGTAACCATTCATTACCGTCAGCGCGAGCCAGGCACTCATCTAATTGAATGGGTTTTTTGGCCACTGTGCTTCCATGCATAGTGCAGTTTATTAAGGCTAATTGCCCCATTGAGAAAGTGGCTATATCTGTCCCTACAATCGCCGCGGCTCCATCAAACCGGGTGGAGATATATTTAGATCTGGCACAGGATGCACGCACACACGGAGATGCTGGAGCGCGATCACAAAATGGGACAGGGGAGATGTGTTGGAATCAGATGCTTTTGAATTGGGGTTTGAAGAGCTTCCAGTGCTGCCGTGTGTGAGCCAGAGGGAAGTGTAAACAAGATGAGGTCATAGTGGGTTTTGTCAATGGAGATCTGAGCTGAGTGGAAACGGTGAGGTGAATGGAGTGTGTCAGTGGTTATTAGAGCTGCACGATTGGAGGAAAGACAAGTATTGGGAGTAAATACAGTGGGCGGGGATAGGTGGTGAGTGAAAATAGAAAATGTTTGAGCACTCAAGAAGGATGCAGAGATTGAATTGTCCTTGTATCCACAGCCCTTCAGCAAACTGCGAAGAGTGGGTCTGGTCACCACTCCCCCCGCCTGCATTTCAGATAATTTCCACAATGTACCGGCCAATCAGATTAGTTTATTTGTGTGATGCAGTCGAAACAAAGGAGCTGATTGGTCGTCTGTCATTTAGACGAAAATCTAACTTCACTCACCTCATAATAAAATCGTATTATTTGCTATGCTCATAAATTCTGCAGACATTTGCAATGTTTTTCAGTACCTCGTGCTTTTTATTCCATATTTTTCCATGTATTTAATTTTAGTCGTAAGCGGCCTCGTTTGGTTTTCATACGGGAGACAATGCGTGTCCCTCATTGGCTAATTATTCTGTCGTGTATATCACGTTCACTGAAATTCGATCAAGGGATTCAATGGCCAGTCGATATATATTTTACATATCGCCTGAAGAGAGAGCCAAAACATCGAGTTGTTCCACCCTACTTCCATAGCGTTAGATTCCAAACCAGCAGTGAATTAGAATTAGAATTGGACCAGAAACAGCACCAGGACTAAACCAGATCTAAACCAGGACCAAGGCAGGTCTAAAGTAGACTAAAGACCAAGACTTATGGTAGGACTTTGGAAGCTAAATTGAGGGACGCCCATTTGGCCCCTGGGTCTTAAATTGAATAGGCCTGGCCTATGCCCTTTTTGTATTCACAAAAACTGTATTTAAACATATTTATTTTAGCTGCCAGACATCCGTGTTCAGCCATTTAAAGTTGGAGTAACTTTTTAGTTATAGTTTAGTAACCTTTCTTTCCATAAATACGTTTATAGTCTAGATAAATGCAGCTCTCTGAGTTTCTTAGTTTGATTGGTCCTCTCCAGCTTCATTTTGCTGTTACGAAAAAGTGTTATAAGCCACAATTGCAACCATTAATGAACGTACATGGACATTAACCATATTAACCATCTCTCTCTCTCTCTCTCTCTCTCTCTCTCACTCTCTCTCTCTCTCTCTCTCATTGTGAGATTTGTCTTAGTGTTGCCAATTAACATGCCTGTTTTTGGAGGTGGGAGCAAGTCAGATTTCTTTCTTGGCAGGAACGTTCAGTGACACAGGGAGAACATGCAAACTTCACCAGAGAGGTTGTGAGATGATGATTTGGTCCAACCCATCTTCTTATATCAGATCTGTAACCACTCTGCTACTGCCAAAATAGGCAAAAAACTACCAAACATAGTGCCATTTTAAACTCCAAATAGCTCTTCTCTCTTATTGAATAGAAGTGAGCGGTGATTGTCTCTTTGTTTACTCACGCCCGGTCCTGTGTCTGTGGAGATCGGCTCCACAGAGTGATGTATGAGACAGGAGGGTTTTGTTCAAACATTTATCTCATCTGAGCACTCAAGGGTGACACGCACGCATTCACAAAGACAAACCCCACTGCTGCCACACTCATCCAGGCAACTCGCAGGTTCAGGCTAATACATTTAAGATGTCTTTTCATTTTTTTAGGTAGGTGGATTATTATTCAAAGGTACCTTAGTTATTCTGGTTGGACATGAGCAGCAGATAATAATGTATAACTCTCTTCTTCCTGTCAACAAAAGCAGCAGTTTTCACAACAAATTGCTCCAAATCATTACTCCAAATTAAAATGGACAAATTATATAATAATCCAGAGGTGTCAGATTTGAGTTGAGCACAATAAGGCTTTATTAGTATAAATATTTTAGGTTTACGCCAAGAGCACCTGGTCAGAATAGATGTGACGCATCGCCAACAGAAAGGGACCCGATTAAAATGGCTTAAAACATCTTTGTCCAATCAGAGGTAGTTTCCGGCTATCACATTGTAAAATATGTTGTCTGGCCACTACGTCTCTCTTTGGAGTTTCAGTGATTGACAGATTAGTCAATCAGGAACGTGCATTGTCTGAAAACCAACATGGGTGCTTATGATGAAAAAAACACATGGAAGAATATGGAAAAAATAAAAGAAAAACATGGCAGATTTCTGCTGAATCAATGAGCGAAGCAAAAAACGATTTTAATGTGAGGTGAGTGAAGATAGATTTTGGTCTAAATGACAAACGGCTAATCAGCTCCTTTGTTTTATCTGCGTCATGCAAATAAACTAATCTGGTTGGCAGGTTCATTTCATATTTGGAAAATGAATTCTTTCTACTTCTTAGTTTTATCTTTCTTTTTTCTTGTAATAAGCTGAGTGCCCATTATCTGATAGTTTCAGTGTCAGGACTTTCGCCTTTGTCAGAGGTGACCTCTGGAGCCCCGCTTCTCCAGGGACCAGGCAGAGGCAGGTGTGGTCAGTCTGACAGATCTGGCCACATCTGTGGGAATATTCACCAGACGAAGGCGGAAGTCTAGCTGCCGAAACTGTCAGGTAAATTATCACGCAGCTTATTTTCAAAGGTCGTATTACAAGAAAAAAGAAAGTTGCCTGGTACGTTGTGGTGTTGATCTAAAACGCAGGCGGGGGGAGTGGTGATCAGACCTACTCTTCACAATGTGCTGAAGCGTGGGCTCTTGATCCCAGGCAACATTGTCCCGCCTTCTTTTGGTGCAATCTCGGACCAGTTTAGTATTGTTCGAGCCGCTTCCAATGAATTTTCTGTAGAAGCTGTTTTTGTAGCTTTACAATGCAATCTAAATGAACTCACAAGTGTTTGCTTGACTTTGTCGTCACGTACATGTGCATAAAGTTATTCAATAGAGCTGCTACTCTGCGTTTTTTACCTGAGATCAAAGTTGGAAGTTTCAACAAAAAGTGGGAAAATGTATTATAATGCATTTTTGCCATGCTAAACTCAGCTCTATATTTTCTGTCCTTATTCAACAATCTTTACAACACTCTTCATGTTTACTGTGAGCACAAACACTGGTGTTATTGCTTTAAAAATCAATATCAAATCAATAGGTTATTATAAATATGAAGCCCACTTTCCCATTTAAAGCATTTCTGGATCTTGATTTTATACCTGTATTGACACAATTTGGCTGCAGGCCATTTGTATTGTGTTAATCATCACACCCAAAGAAATGAGTGAGGAGCCAACAAGCAAATAATCAGATAAGATAGTTTTGAGTCCAAGTGCCAACCTGTTAGGGCTTTTCCATTAGTTCCTGCTTGACCCTGCTCTACTATTTACCCCTTGTTTAGCTTTTCCATTTGGGTTCTCATGCCTGAGCAGCCCGATCTCACAAGAAAGCGTAAATTTACCACGACATTACACAACATGTAAATTCGTATGATTAGCACGAGTCCACAGCTGTTTTGTGTGATTAAAGTACGCATCACAGTCCCCATTTTTCAATGGTGGTTGTTAAGGCGTGTTCTTATTTATGAATATTAATGAAATCCTGATTCTAATCTTAACCTGCCCCAGACCTAATCTTACCTATTTTAGTAACTTTATGCCTAAACTTACCCGTTTCACCTGAAGAAAACGTCCGCACGTGGCTTCAATCAAAACTGTGTTTTTTTAAAGCTGTAAAATCTCGTGTCATTTTTAGGCTTTTTCATATCGTGCTAAATGCACGGCGTAACATAAGTACTCAAAATAGCTGTGAACTCCTGGTCAAAACACGCTGTTTTTGTGTCGTGATAAAAGTACGCCATCTAGTGAGACTGTGTTGGCCATATTCTTTATAAGTTCACACTTTACCCCAGCGCCAAAGCGAATCGAGTAGATAATAAACCTGACGTCAAACAGATTTGCATCATGATCTATTCTCCATCTCATAGCAATCCAGCTCTCTCCATTTCCCTTTTTTCTTCGGGTAAAAAAGGGGCAAAAGTTTTAGTGTCAAAAGTTGTGTTGCTCCTTTATTTCAGTGTCGAATGTGGCAGGAAATTGAAACTTAAAGTGCTCCATGTTGAGCTGATTCATTTGCAGCCATCTTGTTGACATAAATTACCTTACTAAAGACAAAACAATAGTTTGGGGTCTAAATTTAGCATTTCAAAAGAGAGCAGGAACCGTGCACCTTCACAACGGCCCCACTTGTAAAAGAAATGCTCTCCTTCTAAGCCGGTAGAAGCACGTCGAGTCGAGTAGAGTCAAGCAGATACTAATGGAAAAGCCCTATTAGTGTGAGCAGGCCTGGTTATGTCACTCTTTTAATAGAAGATTCAATACTGTGGATACAAAACTTTAAACCAACATAGGAAATACCAATCAAAGACTGCACTTGTTTTTCTACCTTGTTATGTTTGATCCAGAGTGATGCATTATAGGATATGAAGTTAATAACCACCTAAAGGCAAAGATTTATCCTCCATTTGTTTTCAATAGATTAGAAAACCCCATTAAAACACATTCATCCAAAGCAATTAGTCTGATCCGCCACCTTTGAACCTTTCTGTCTGCATCGTTTACAAAAGTCACTTCTGATCGCGCCGTGTTTTAACGACACCAAACTAAAGCTAATTTGTGACCTTATCTTGTCATTATCTTTGAGAGGCTTATGGAGAAAAGAGAGAAGAGGCAGAGCTTTGAGATTGAGCGGAGGTGAACTGATTTTCGGCTGAAATTAGTGGCTTACAAATAACTCCTCAAAGATGTTTTTTTCGGGGCGAGTTTGTTCCAAGTGTGTGTTGATTACGCAGATGTTGCTTTCATGTTTCAGATGCTTCATACGTGTTTGGAGAATTAGGATGGATGGGTGATTTGCATAATCTTTTGTCTGTAAGTGCTACACATGTAAGAGATGGACATGTATGAGAAGAAGAGCGTGAAAAGCAGGGTCACATAATGGCTTAATACCATCTGCAGCGTTCACTTCAGTGGATTTCAAACTTTCAACTCCATTTATATAAATCTGTATTAATTTCAATCTGAATCAGGTCTGCTTTTGGTCCAATTTTTCTCGAAAATCCAGTTTTTAAAGAGTGTTAAGACAGACTTAAGTAACTATTTGATGACTTGAGACTTGACCTGATGGATTTGGACTTGAATGCCTGTGACTTGGGACTTTGTGACTTGAAGCTTTGTGACTTGAGACAACTTGATACTCCTTGTCATTTTCTAATTCCAGTCAGTACCAAATTTGAGTCAAAAGTCGATGTGCACGTTTGAAAGTTTTTGTGTCAGCATAAACATTACGAGGGGATCCCACTACATGGGTAGTGCCTCCGAAAGTTGCCGCAGACCCCTCGCCCACTGTCTCCGCTCCAGTCCGCTCCGCAGGGCTGCGTAGCCCCGAGGAGCTCAAGTAGAGCAAGCGCCAAAAACACAAGTTTGTGAAATAAAAGTCCTTGTTGAAGATCAAATAACTATATCAGGAGCACAGACGACTCCTGTGTTTCACGTGATCACTACAGTAGGAAGTGCTTTCCTCCTCCGCTGAGGGTAAATGGGCTTTAAACTGTTACAAGCACGAACTCAATAACGTTGTCCTGTCCATGTGTCAGTGACATAGTCTGTAGTTAAGAGTCCGCTGTGTCCAAATATCAAAGAAACTTTATGTAAAACTACAAACATTTCGTTATCTGATCAAATCAAAGTAAGTGCGTAGTGATTTTACTTTGTTATTCCGGGCATAGTTAATTTTCTTTTTCCTGTTTGGTGTGTTCTGATTGGCGGAGATTGACTTGGCCGAACTGGAGGGGGAGCCCCGCGCAGCGCATAAGGAGGATGTGGAACGGTCTTCATTCATTAAAACAGCTGTGCAGTGGATCCGTCAGTCGGAACGGAGCAGAGCTGCATATAGTGGGATAGTCTTCAACTATGGCACCAATGTAAATGTTTATTGTAGGTTAAATACAAACCTAAATTTTCTAAAAACACAACATTTACTGCTAATAAACTTGATCAAACAGCTCAGAAGCAATGACATTTTGAGCTTATTATGACTGTAGAAAGTACAAGATTTTGCGTTACAGTCAGTCAGGCTGTCATAGAGGGATTTTTTATCGACGTCACTTTCCACCCTACCCTGCCTACCCTACCCTACCCTACCCCCCAGAAAGAGCCGCTCTCCGTCTGTTTACATGGGGAAACTTCTCTGAATAAAACAATGAAACAGGTCGAGAGCAGCTGTTTCGATCAGGTCTGAACCGGTCTGACAGACGTCTGGCTCCTGAAGCTTGGGACTCTGTTTTTTTCACCTGAATGTAACTTTTAAGGGTCGTAGAGTCAAATTTCATTCACAAATGTTGATTTAGCAGCATAACGTTTGCTTTCTCACAGTGATAAACTCTTGTAATTAGCTGACAACGGAGCTTTTCGACTTGTTTCCACTGTTTATGTCTATGAGCAGCCGCTCTTTTCTGCAGGTCGGATGCATGCACATCGCCCGTGTTGATGAACAAAAAATCCCTCTATAGCGACAACTTTAAAAATGTACAAAAACAAAACAGAAGAAAATAGTTGTTTCTTCAGGATGGCTGATACTGGAATCTCTTTTTCAGGGGTGTACTGGGGAAACTTATGCAAACACGGTGAGAACATGCAAACTCCACATAGAAAGGCTCCTTGGTCTCCTGAGAGTCAAACCAAACATTTTACTATGAGGAAAGCAGGTCAACTAGTGCACCGCCAGGTCAAAAGCAAAGTCCTTGTGCAATAATTGATACTAAATGTTTATTTGTCTATGCATGCACATTTTAAAATGACAGAAGAGCTCATAATACGAGTGTGCAGTAGCTTGAGTCAGTTTTGCATAATAAGTCTCCTTTAAAGTTAGATTGACAGCGAACCTCGTCACATTTCGCCCCTGGGCCTTAGTCTGAACACCTCTAAGTATATATTTCCCCTTACAGCTTGTTCCCTCAGACTCTTGACCAACACTGGGGACACAGACTGCATTATCCTGCGCTCCGGGTCCACTCCATCTCTTCAATCACTCCTTACATCCCGCGTCTCGGCTCGACACCGTTACCGAAAATACCCCCGCACGAGTTTCCATTATTAATGCGGAGAGATGCCCCCGAAAGCACCACATCCAGCCGCGCGTTCGTCATCTCAGGCCGAGTTTGCACCACCCACTGCTGCCCACTGCCGCTCGCACAGGCCCAGATAAACTGATAAAGGATGTCGATGTTAGCGCTGCACGGAGGAGTCGGCGGAAAATAGCAACAAAAGCCGTGTTTTCCAGAAGCTTTGTGGGTAAAACGGCGCGAGATGACATTTGCAGACAGCTCCAATGACAGCGATAATTAAAATATTGATAAACAGAGTGGATGAGAGGAGGCTGCTGCTTGACAAGTGTATGAATAAGCTAAGTAAGTCTGCTGAACCGGAGAATTTCAACAAGATGTGAAAACTGAGGAAGGGATTTATGATTGCCAAAAATCTATTAAAGGACAAATTTGATGTACTGTATAATTTGCTTTGTTTGCTTTGGTACCTTATGCATTAAAACAAGAGTGGGCATTTATTTTTACTCGAGGGCCATGTGGAAAGTTCTCAAACTTACCATCACTCCAAACTGAGTCAAAATTAGAAAAATGTTATAATCTGTCATATGAGCTTTAGGTTAAGGTAAGGTGGACTTGCCAGGTTGGCGCCACCTAGTGCCTCCTTCACTCAATTTCTTTGAGCTCCAATGAGCTCCAGCTACTGGTATTGCAGGACTGCAGACTGTTCCCAAAAAGCAGGAAGCATGGTCGTCCAATCAGTGAACAGAGGCGGAGACATTGTATGTGTTCTTCTCCTTTAACCTTGTGTCAAAATATTAACTTAGAATATGATACAGGGATGTTCGCCCAGCCAACATGTGATGTCAAAATGGTTGGCAAAACCAGCTAGCTCTCATTGCTTTTCCCATTGGGGTCTAATTGAAATTAAAAGCTTTCTTTTTGGTGTAGGATTTTTCTGAACACAATAGAAGCTCTATAGATTGCTCTTATCAAACCAGTTAGCACATCGAGTCACACAGCAAGAAACAAACATCGTCTTTTTTCGTGTTTGTTCAGCTCGCCGTCAATACGTTTTAACTACTTCCACCAACCAACGCATCACGTGACCATTTCGACGTGACGGCGACCATCCCTGTATTGCACCTTTTACTTTGCAAGCTTACCACATAGAAATGGCAACAATCATTGACACAAATGTTTATGCTCTACTTCCTGGACTACAAAATGAACGAAAAGCAGCAACTGGTTCAATAAAGTCGAACAAGCACCAAGTGAGACGGTTTTAAAAAAGTGAAATGAAACCGGTTGATGCATCGAGCTAAAGCTAGACTGTATTTATTCCAAATGAGGGCAATCCATTCTTTTGTATTTTGACCCATCTTTTAATGTCTCTGAGGCAGTCTGTCCATCTGTCTGTCTGTCTGTCAAAGGTTTTGGGAGTTTTCCTCACTTAGCTGCATTCTGAACCTTTATTTTCCTTTTTACTTTGTCAATATCTGTTTAAATCTGTTTTTAATGATTGATTAATGTTGTAATTATTAACTGTTTTTATGTATTGTACCTTTGTTTAACTGCCTTTGTCTGTAAAGCGTCTTTGAGTGTCTAGAAAAGCGCTATAAAAATAAAATGTATTATTATTATTATTATTAATATATACTGTATGTGCTGTTTTATGAAGAAATTTAGTACAAGGACTTTAATTCAAGCAGCTGATAACAATGATTTATCTTGAATATCACTGGCTTTTGTAAACGTGGACACTGGTAATATAATACATAACATAACAGTATTGCATTTTCCCATCAGCACCTTGTCCTTTTGTTCCATCTGTGACACTCATGTGCTGCTTTGTCTCTGGTGTTTCATTACTGTCACATCTCCAGCTGCAGCAGACACAGAGGAGATGGAAGCAGGAGAAAGGAACAGTATTTTTAAATCACCTATAGCCGACTTTGGATTCAGGTTGTAAAAGTGAATGTGATACCTTCAGTTTCTCTTGTATGAGCTCGTGAGAAATCAATTCCAGTTGCTCGTGGCGATGATACAAACTGAATCATGTTTTTTTTTATTGATCACATTGACAAAAACATAAGATGCATTTTTAAAGGTCCACCATGTATTTTGACAAGGAACGCACTGATCTGGCTTTTTCTGTTCTGATACCAATTCCGATACTTTGGCTTTAAGTATCTACCGATTCCCGATAGTGCACAGACTGAATTTGATTATTTTTCTACTCAAAGCACAAGAAATTTGGTCATATAGTGTAATGTAACTATTATTCAGATAGGACTCAGTGGTCTAATTTTTTCACAAAGTGCGGCATTTATCTTAAACTTTTTAGTGGAAAACACAAAGTTTACAAATTTACAACTAAAAAGTTAACTACCTAAACTTTTATCTGATGAAAATGGCAAACATTATGAGATGTCAGCCAGTAAATTAGTCTCATTATCTACAGTTAAAGGTACATCCATGACATCAGCTGAACAGATTTTAAGGAGCCGATACACACACACAAAAAAAAAAATCCAGAAAATTTCATGGATTGGTATCGATATCTGATCCCAGCATTGGATCGGTGCATCCCAAATTTTTGCCTAAAAATAGACTTATGTGTTTTTACTATTTCACTGTGAGTGAGCTTGCACGACTACACAGTTGATTAATATCTGTCCTGAAATGCCTCTTCCTGTTTTCTTTTTATGTAACCATATTGCTCATTCATTCATTTTGAACTGTTAGGGGTCGCGGGTGACTGGAGCCTTTCCCAGTGACTTCGGGCCTTAGTCGGGGAACACCCTGGACAGTGGCCAACTTGCCGCAGAGTTACAGACAATCATTCACTCTCTCTCTCTCTCTCTCTCTCTCTCTCTCTCTCTCTCTCTCATTCACTCAGGGAAAATTTACATTGATGCCCAATTAATCTAAACATGCATGTTTTTGGAGGTGGGTGGAAACCAGAGAAAACTCACAGTGACACAGGGAGAACATGCAAACTCCACCCAGAGAGATCGTGAGATGTTGATATGGTCAGACCCGGGAGTCGAACCCATGACCTCCTTGTTGGGAAGCCAGAGCTCTAACCACTCTGCTACGTGTTTATGTTTATTTATTGGATGCCCCCAACAGCAAGCTGCTGATATTCTTTCTGGGGTTCATTTACGTTTAAAAAATACAATTTTTACAATATAAATAAACAAATAAACAATACATAAATACACAATAATAGTTACTGTATATAGTAAGGTATAATCATTGTTCAACTACGCAATCATCTTTTACATGACTACACAGTTCCTTTATATATATTTTGTTTCACATAATTCCATAAAATGTATTTATTCCCTATGGGTCTAGGCACCCATTGAAGCCTTTAACTACAGGCTTATATTCCCTGAAGGGTGTTTTACCCTGGTTTAATCTGTGACTCAAATAATGAAAAAAAAAAATCTAAAGTGTGGTTTTAAAGGGGCACTGTGTAAGATTGAGAGGAATTTTAATTATCACATATAGTCCACAAACATTTAAATCATATTTATTCTTTACAACATGAATACTTAAGAGAGCACTGTTAACCAATCCACATCAATTGTGATACATTTATACGTATTTGAAATGTTTTATTACGGGCGGAAATATGGATCATTGACGCTAGATGGCATCATGCTTAATAGGCAAAATGCATGTGAATGGCTCCCTCTAGTGTTCAAAAGTGGAAATCACTTTGTTTGTTTGTTTTTCTTACATAGTGCCCCTTTAACTTTCTATTTCCAGACTTTTCACCCCCAGAGAGTTACACAGTGTCACTGAGACATGTCATCTGACCAGACCATGTCTTTAAATGCAAAGATTCTGGATTTTTTTTTATTGTTATGTCTTGTGTTCCATGTTCATTATTGTGACTTGTAGCTGACTCTCAATCTATGCTTTTAACCATTGGGTGGCTTGTTGATTAAATCCATATTTCATTTTATTATCTTCAAATATGAGAGTGCAAACATGTAATATTTCAACTGTATTTTCTTCTCTTTTGACTCCATACACTGACAGTTCATCCCCTGTTGTGCGTTTCTTGTTTCCTGAAGTGAAGGACACATGTTCTCGTGCTCTGTCACATCGAGCTCCTGCTGCTGTAGTGACATTGACTAAGAGCACATCGATGTTTGTAAACCACACCGATCGTCTGCCTTTGGACTGACATTGACTCTGGTACAACATATGGTCGTCTCCTAAAGGCTTTTGAAGCAGTTTTAGAGCAGCGCGTCTCAAACGGTGGCACGCAGTTGGAATATTGATGTCATTTTAAAATAATTTATTCACTTTTGGTCCTTCTTTTTTGGGTTAGTCATCATTAAGCAGAAATGTAGACCTGCAATTGACACACTTGGCGTCACTGTTTTGATGACTTGAGACTTGTCTTGATGAAATGGACTAAGACTTGGGACTTGATGCTTCTCCTCAAAAAATAAATAAATAGTGTAGTTGTCACTCCTCGCTTCTTTTCTGTAATCAGAAATGTATTTTATTATGAAAATGTAGAAATCTTTTTGGTAGTTTTGATATAAAGACGGGAAAAGACTTGAAACTAAAATCAGAAAACTTGGAGTTGACTTGGACATGTGTCTCTATAACTTAGGACTTGACTTGGACTTGTCTCTCTTTGACTTGAGACTTGACTTGGACTTGTCTTTTTTGACTCAAGACTTGACTTGGACTTGTCTCTCCTTGACTCTGGATTTGACTTGGAACTCGTCTCACTTTGACTCTTGACTTGGACTTGTCTCTCTTTGACTTGAGACTTGACTTGGACTTGTCTCTCTTTGACTTGAGACTTGACTTGGACTTGTTTCTCTTTGACTCTTGACTTGGATTTGTGTCTCTTTGACTTAGGAATTGACTCGGACTTTTTGACTTGGACTTGACTCGGACTTGTCTCTCTTTGACTTGAGACTTGACTTGGACTTGTCTCTCTTTGACTTGGACTTGACTCGGACTTGTCTCTCTTTGACTTGAGACTTGACTTGGACTTGTCTCTCTTTGACTTGGACTTGACTCGGACTTGTCTCTCTTTGACTTGAGACTTGACTTGGACTTGTCTCTCTTTGACTCAAGACTTGACTTGGACTTGTCTCTCTTTGACTTGGGACTTGACTTGGACTTGTCTCTCTTTGACTTGAGACTTGACTTGGACTTGTCTCTCTTTGACTTGGGACTTGACTCGGACTTGTCTCTCTTTGACTCAAGACTTGACTTGGACTTGTCTCTCTTTGACTTGGGACTTGACTCGGACTTGTCTCTCTTTGACTCGAGACTTGACTTGGACTTTTCTCTCTTTGACTTGAGACTTGATTCGGACTTGTATTTCTTTGACTTGGGACTTTAAACTTAATTTTATCATTTTAAACCACTACGAGCTCCAATTTATGCCTGGTATTGTCTAAGTTTAGATCTGGTCGTGCTAGAAAAGCTAACTATTATCTTGTGGCACTTTTGTTAAGATTGCTTGAGAACCATCGAAGTAGATAATCCAAAATGGCTGCAGCTGCATTTGGTTAAATTACCATATATCTGACAGTATTACCAGTCACATTCTTGTCTTTACTCTTCCACTGTCCGGCTGCAGTCTGCGGACCTGTTTCTGCCGTCTCTGAGCCTGAGCAGTTATAAATGGGTTAGTGCTAGTCAGGTCCAGAGGGACAGGAGTGATCTGGTTGCCATGGTAATGAGTTAACTTGTGTTGGTTATTGCACTGGCCTGATGCTGCGTTTGTGTCGTCCTCTGAAACTCCGGGAAATGTTAAATGCACATGAACGCTCAAACAGGAACTTGTGATAAAAGCTGCTGTCCAACCTGAGCACCTGATGTCACCTGCTTTGTGGACAATACGATAGGCCTACAATACAATCACAATACAAGAAGCGGTAATACACAACATAGAGGATATTGTGACTTGATTTAATGTGATATTTTTACAACAACATGAAAAAAATATATAATAAAGTCGATGTGTTTTGCAAAACAGTATGATGAAGCTTATTCACAATAAATTGGTTGTAATACAAAGTGTACTACCCTTTTCTATGGATTCACTTTGGTGCTGATTGATTCTGAAAAGTTTGGTGTTGACACAATTCTGATGTGAACAGCGGCTTTGACTGTGAAATATAACACAGACTAAATGTACGTTGAGATGTTCTTTAACTCTGCATTTTATTCAAATGGAAGTATTGCGATACATGTGCTACAATACAATACATAATGATGCCACAAATTGTATCTCAAAACAATAAATTGTTCCAGCTCTACTGTGTGCACCAGGGTTATTAAAATGGTGGCCCGGGGGCCAAATGTGGCCCACTAAGCATTAAGTTTTGGCCCAGCATGAAAAAATAGACCATGGATTGGAACATATGATAGGCAATATGACCCAGTTCATGCACTGTTGTTTTTAGTGCACTGTGTTAGCTTACTGACGCCTGCTACATTTTAAACCAGATTCTGTTATGTTATTTAAATACTTAAGACCTTATGGTCCTGGTTTAGACCCAGTTCAGGTTCTGTGGGCTAGTCCTGTTCTTATGGACAGCTTTATCTGCAAGTGAAAAGTGAAAATGAACTTCGTGTGTACCTCACAAATATAAGTTTTAGTGCAGTCCCTTATTAGTCACAAATGTGGCCAATTTTTTTTTTTTTATTTAGTGCTTGTTTGTTGTTTTTTAAATGGACCTTGAGTCCGGAATAAAGATGAATTGATTGAATTGATGTAATGTAATAGCTAAGTGACTCATAATTAAATAACCGATGACAGGTTAAAATGCATTTTTCAGTAAAACATAGTGAACATGATTCATATTTTGTTAAACATTTAGCTGTTCTGATAAGGTTTATCTTTTGTTCAGCAAATATGATGCAACACACATTTGTGGAGGTGTGGCCTGTTGTGAGAGGAAAGTCAAGGATGAAGTTCTATTAGAAACTTAACTTTTTAAGATGTTGTCTGGTGAATAAAATACATTATAGCACAACTAAATCAAGATGAGTCTGAACGAAGTTTAAATAGTGTTATAGAGAGTATAGTTGTTGATCTCCATGTCCTTGTTTGACATAAAATATTTCCTTAGGCTCACATTTGCTGTTGATACAAATTTACTACAAGAACTAGAGAAAATGAGAAAAATGGACCCACTGAACAAGACATAAAGATGACACACAAAGCTTCCCCAGAAACATTTCCAACACGCAGCCTCTAATTCCACTTTCTCCGTCAAACTGTGACCCTCCACCGCCGCCTCGTTTTCAGACTTTGAGCTAAAATCTCTCTCAAGAATCGGACACGCTGTTGAAAATGAAACTCCTCAAAAAGCCCGTGGACGCCGCAGAGGAAGCCACATGGTTCTGGTCTGAGCCCCGAGCGTCAGAGCGGCAGCCATCTTTAATATTTCAGACCGCGTCGTATGTTCCCCTCCAGCTACATCCATCTCACTCATTTATTTATGCTCGCTCCGTGTGTTGCCAGATAAAAGAGATGAGAGTCGGGTTGTTGTTGAGGACACTTTGGGACACTTCTTATTGTTTGGGTAAATGAGCGTTTGGAGGTTTTGAGAGAATGTTATCAGAGAGAAAAAGCTTTGATAGGTTGTGATAAAAAGTCGTACTGATCAGCCTGGTCTCGCAAAAATATGTGTCTATACCACACATTTTGAACAGCGTGTCATGTGAACCCATTTTTCTATTTTCTACCTGGCTGTGACACATGCTGTTGCACCAGTTTAAAGGCGTTTTCGCACATGAAAGTACCAAGAACTAGCCTACATTCCTCCAGTCCCTGATTAGTCAGAAGAGCTACACTGTCTTCATGTTTGTGTTCACACAGCAACAGTTCCTGTAGAATCTGTTTAGTCTGGAACATTTAAATAAGTCATTAAGTGGTGTTAGGAAAACAAAACTTATCTTTCACATAAAACTGATTTACAAAACCTAAAAACAGCAATGAAATTAACAATAAAATAAAATTACCGATATTCACTGTAATTCTTAGCAATAGTTAGGCTGCTATTTACAAATTAAATAACTATATTTTGGGAGGTACTGCTTTTAAATCATTGTTCTTAAGGATAAGAAAAGATTTTTAAATCGTATAAAACATGTTTCCAAACAAAGTTAATGTGTCTGTGTCACCAAAGGGTTCCTGGTCTGACTGGAAAGTACCTGCCCCAGAGCAGGAGCTAATAAAATCCCCAGTCCATAGTTCCTGCTCTGTGTGATTGCGCCTAAAATGAGGAACCAAAAAAGTACTGGGAACTGAAAAAAGTTCCTACAGTGGGAAAATGCCTTATTTCTTTGGTGAATGTTGTTTTTGAAGAATATTAACCAGCTCTAAACATTGTCATCTGGACAGCGTATTTGAAGATCAAGACATTTTGACTTACATTCAAAAGTCATTTTCAATCTGATGGAAGTGACCTGAAGCTGGCTGTATTTATACTAAACTGAGTTTAACCCTGCCAGTGGGTCCTTTGCTTTCTCTCTATTGTTGTCTGCTTTCTCTCAACAACCATATAGAATAGAGCATGGGCCCCAGTCTCAGGTCACGTCCATCAGTTTGAAAATGAGTCGAAACATCTCGATCTTCAAATACGCTGTCCAGGTGACAACTTTGCAGCCTTTCTATGGATCTACAGATCATGGGATTAAACCGACATTACGTACAGGATTTAGAAGAAGAGGATCTTTATTTATACAACATTTATACAACTTTTACAGATAGAACTCACAAAGTCCTTTACAAAACAAACCCCCCTCCTCACTCAGTGAAAGCAGCAGCTCTGGAGCAGCTCAGCAGAAGTTCCAACCTCCAACCACCACCATATTTTGTTTGCAGAGTTTTGCCTCGACAAACAGGAAACAGCCAAACGGCTAACACGCTACTTTTACTTTGCAAAATTACGTTTTTATCACTGGAAATGACAGGATCAAATCAGAGTTTGGTGAGGAACATTATTTCATTTTTCTATCTTTCTATCTTTTCAGTCTGGTTTTCACCTCAGTCTGTGTTTTCTTTTGTTCAATCACGAAGCTTAAAACAGGGTTCAAAGTGAGCTGAAGGAGTGTTTACTATGTGGTCAGTGGCTGCAGTGTGATTAAAATGACTCGTGACGTGATGACAAATTGGTTACAGCGTTTTTATTCAGTAGTGACAGTGCATAATAATGAACATCTGCAAACATGAGGCAACAGTTGAAGTCTTATTCTAACAAAACGCCTCGTGAATAGTAATACAGAATACATTTAATGAAGACCTGCTTCCGTCTGAATCTGTCAACGGCTGAAATAAGGACATACTGTATATTTAGGTTACTATACTGGTGCTTCTGTCACATTTCTGTCAGAGCGAGTGGAGCTGCAAAGATGACGAACCGAAATGTAACGACTTGACAGCTACAGTAGACGTATGCATACTTTATTTGACTTTACACACAAAGTTATTAATACCCAAAATACTATAGGTTTTTTCTTGGATTTCTCTTTCAAAAGTGTTCCTTCATAGTATATAGATACATATTTCTTTTATAACTCCATCTACATGCAGCGGAGGCACTCAATAGTAATAATAATTAAAAAACTAAAACATTGCATATTGTCTCCTTGGGCAGTACATGGCTCACTTTAGTGTCTTTATAAACAACATTGAAAAAATGTAAATGCAACACTTCTAGAACATCCAGTTGGACATATGCTGCGATCCAGGAAACTGGGAAGTCAAATTTTTCCAAGTTGAAAATTCCTACTTTATTCCCATCCAGTGGAGCTCAACAGTGGAGGATGGCCATGACGCGGCCTTTGACGCGGAGTGTATTATATCTGTAATGCACAGGCTTCCAGTTGTTTAATCCGCTTATACCACGGTCAAACGTCTAAAAATTTTAATATACACGTACAGTTCATTCACTAAACTAAAATTTTGCACGGGAAATTTTATTTTTAGGTCTACTTTTATTGGCTGAGTGCAGTTGTCTTGTTTTGGTTTAAAATACTACATCCTGTACATACAACGACTTCCTGTTCAATACTCTTCAATGAGGTTTTCACTCCATCAGTTTAAAACTAATAAATCCTCTTTAGATCAGACAGTTGTGGTAAATGTTACAGAAAACATGTTAAAGACTTTACATATCAGAGGAATATTTCATCAGAGACACTTCTGTGTTTAAAAAGAGACATAATTGTGTCTAAATGCTAACGCTAACAGGAAATGGTTGTATGTACAGAAGTTAGCATTTTTGAACAATCGCAAGCCAACTGAAATTGCGTGCACACAGCCCATTGTGTCCGGGCTTAACAGCATGGCAACGTACCCTGTTTATGTTTAAATGCACAGCGCTGCCGTTGTCCGGCTCATGTAGACTGCAGACCGCTGTTTGAGATCGCTCCTCTCTCTCTCGCTTTCTTTTTTTCTCTCTCTCTCGGTCACATGTGTTTATTTACCTTAAGATGGAGTAGGATGCAGTCTCTCAGTTTTCAAAGCCTGTGCAGGCGATGTATTCCGACCATTTTGTGTCTCTGTGCTAAAATCACGGTCCACGTTCACAAAATGCAATATCTGTCCTCTCATGTTGTTTAAAATATCCAATACACGAGTCCATCAAACTCTTAAAAGTTCCGCGGTAGCCAGTTGTGTCAAGACAGTGGTTAAGTCACCGCCAGTTAAAAGTATCACTTCCTGTGTGTACTGCACATTCAAAGCCTCAACATAATCCCGCTGAAAGCAAAGTTTTATTATGAAAGAGTCTGACAGCGACAGAGCCATGGATCCATGGACAGAGCACCATAGAGTTTTGCTCTTCGTAGAGACGTGTTCAGCGCACTGATATGTAGGTGATTTAACCTGCCGAACTAAGTGTGCATATATATGATTATAATGCACGCCAGTTAACAATGGAATTCTCACTGAACATGGTATAACACTTATTAATGCACATTTGCGTGTAAATATGTTCATTTCCATCTTCTGTCCCTTGGCAAGTTGATGTAAAAGTAAAGGTCAGAGTTAGACTGTTCATTTGCAGTGAAAAAACGCTGTTAAAGGTGTGAAAGAGAACAACACGTTTTTCTTGTTGTTTGTCTTATTGGGGTGAGTCAAATGCATGAGTCTTTAGGGGATGACGAGGTTGATTTATTTAGTGAACAAAAATACTCTTTACTACAGTTTAACATTATTTTTTAGGCAGAAACCTTAGGCGGGCCAGAAAAAATGTTTTGCGGGACGGATCTGGCCCGCTGGCCGCCAGTTATCTGGTATAGGTTTTCTTTCCAAAAGTCTTTCAGCTGCTGAATTGTTTCATTTTTGTTTCACTAATACGGTGAAAGGCACTAAAGTCTACACTCTCTACAATAATGCACATAATCCTTGCACAAACTCCCAAAAGTTGAACAAAAGTTAATACAAACATAATAACTAACACCTCAGTCTTTACTCGCTGCTTATCACTTTTACGAGCACATTTTCCGAGTCGTTTGAGGCGTCGCGTTGTTGATTTAACACAGAGTAAACATGATAAATCAGATGAGCTCGCGGCACACACAATTGTTCACTGACGACATACGCTTCACTTCGGCTATTTTTACTCAAACTTGGGCTGCGGCTGTACTCACCTCGTTTTAATCTGCTGTGGGAAAACTTACATCATAATTTCACTAAACGCTGGCCTGATTGCTGCTCCGTTTGCCACTGTGACGATCCACTTATGTAACTCTCAGATTCAATTAGAGGAGGACTTAATTGAGGTTTAGATAGTGTTGTTATTTCACTGTAATGGTGTCAAATACAGTAGATCAAAAACAAGAAACATGCAAACTCCACACAGCCCGTAGTTAGTTGACAACGGTGCTTTTTCTACTTGTTTCCATTTTTTGTGTCAATGAGCGGCGGCTCTTTCTGCATAGCGGGTGCACGTGCATCGCTCGTGTTGATAAACAAAAAATCCCTCTAACTATCTATAAATCGACTTAATCACAAGCTCTGAAGATCACGAGTCATGCATTGACATGACTGTATAAAATCTTGTTTTTTGCATGCTAAGTTGTAATTTTGCCAGGCTGGCGCTACATTGTGCCTCACTCTGGCCACTAGATCAGGTATTGAAGAACACCAGACGATTCCAAAAAACTTGGAAGTACAATCAGCCAATCAGCAAACAGAAATGTTTGATCTTAACTCTGGTTGAGATGGCAGTTTGTATAAGTTCTTCTTTGGCGTGTTTACGCTCTACTTCCTGGACTACACTGATGCCTTTGAGTGCAGTGATTGGTCAAAGCAAAAAAGTCTTCGCCTACCGTGGAGCAAACAAACCAATCATGCAATGACGGACAGTTTCCACACAATAAAACTAGCTGATGCATTAATAAACTAACAGTAATTTACATGAAAGACCCAAACTTCTCAACCACTACAACTCATCAATCTTGTGACCATTGTGTTTTACTTGAGAGAAAGAAAGAAAGAGAGAGAGAGAGAGAGAGAGAGAGAGAGAGAGAGGAGAGGGCCAGTGGCTGTTCTAGTTTCGAGGAGGAATCTGGGGCGATTTGTTCTGGAAGTTTCCCAGTGATACTTCCAGGGGACCGAGACACTGAAAGCATCTATCTATACCTCCGACCGGCCTACATACGCTCAGATCTGAAACGTGACGGGAGGCGGCGGCAGAAGAAGTGAAATGTCAGCGCTGGTGGGACACGGCTGGTGAAGCATCAGACGAAAACAGAATAAATAGATTAAAGTAGAAAAAAAAAAAACAGGTCAAAAACAAACCAAAGTCACTCAGTTTTCGCTGCTTCGGTGACGCACGAGTCCAGCTCCGGACGCTGCGTTTTGAGGAACTTTCACTGTAAAAAAATCCAACAGACAAAAAGTTAAACTAACTTAAATCTTTAAGTTGATATAACTTGACACTATGACAATAAAGAGAGAGAAAGAGAGACAGTAGAGAGAGAGAGAGAGAGAGAAGGGAGAGAGGAGAGAGAGAGAGAGAGAAAGAAAGTGAGACAGAGAAAGAGAGAGGGAGGGAGAGAGAGAGAAGGGGGAGAGGGAGAGAGACAGAAGACAGAGCGGAGAAAGAAAGAGAGAGAGAGAAAGAGAGACAGGAGAGAAACAGAGAGAGAGAGAGACAGGAGAGAAAGAGAAAAAAGAGAGTGACAGGAGAGAGAGAGACAGAGAAAGAGAGCGAAAGAGAGAGGAGAGAGAAAAAAGAGAGAGAGAGAGAAAGAGACAAGAGAAAAAGACAGAGAGACAGGATAGATAGAGAGAAAGAGAGAGACAGGAGAGAGAGAGGGAGGGGGAGAGAGAAGGGGGAGAGAGAGAGACAGGATAGATGGAGAAAGAAAGAGAAAGACAGGAGAGAAAGAGACAAATGGAGAGAGACAGTAGAAGGAGAGGGACAGGAGAGAAAGAGAGAGATAAAGAGAGGGACAGGAAAGGGAGAGAAAGAGAGAGAGACAGACAGAAGAAAGAGAGAGACGGGAGAGAAAGAAGAGAGAGAGAAGGAGAGAGACAGGAAAGCTGGAGAAAGAGAGAGAAAAACAGAAGAGAAAAAGAGGGGGGAGAGAGACAGTAGAGAAAGAGAGAGAAAGAAAAAAGAGATAAAGACAACAGAGAAAGAGAGGGAGAGAGGAGAGGAGAGAAAGGGAGCGAGAGAGACAACAGAGAACAAGGGAGGGAGAGAGAAAGAGAGTTAGACGTGAGAGAGAAAAAGGAGAGGGAGAGAGAGACAGGGAAGAAAGAGAGATAGAAAAGAGAAAGAGACAACAGAGAAAGAGGGAGGGAAAGAGAGGAGAGAGAAAGAGTGAGATGAGAGAGAGAGTGCAAAAAAGAGCAAGGGGGGAAGGATAGACAACTCACATACATGAGTTTAATCGACATAAAACTTCAAAATTGTACTTACATTTTTAATTAAGCTGCCTTATATTTTTTACAGTGTATAACCCAGTTTTAGTGTTTTTCCAAATGAGAAATGGAAGGACAAAGGTTTCTATGGCGATAAGAGGCAAGTTTAGAGGCTGCTTTTAAAGTCATTTGTTCAGTGATTATTGTTTTCTAGTTGCTAAGCAGTCGAAGTATTATTTATCTTGGCTGATGGTTGTGGTTTTCTTCTTCACTGTAGTTCTTCGTCTTTTTTAAATTTATTTTTCCTTGCCGAGAATGAGGGTCAAAGGACAGGAGAAGCTCTGGGACAATTATGCATTTGTCTAAAAAAACAACAGCAGTTTAAATGCATTGAGTCGGGATACTAAATTAGCTGTCATTAGCTGTAAATAAGCTAATCGTAGCTGCTATTAAGATGCTAACGCTAGACATTGCAACCCAACCTCACAGAAAACTTAAGACCACCACAGTTAGAAAGAACTGAAATAGCACAATAATCTGTCAAAAAGATCAAGCTGTTGCAGTAAAAGTCATAAAGTCAGCAAGTTAGGTTGACTTAAATAATTGTGTTGATGTAACTTGACAATGTGAGTCAAAGTTTTTCAAGAGAGATGGAGAGGGCAATGGAGAGGGCAAAAGAGGGGAAAGAGAGAGGGGACGAGAGGAAGCAAGAGACAGAGAAGGAGAGAAAGTGAGGGTGAAAAGATGAAGATATGCAGAGAGAGAGAGAATATCGGACAATAACGGAGAATCACATACATAAGTTTAATTGACATAAAACTTTAAGGCAGAAATTGTACTTGGATTTTTAAGTTTAAAGTGCATATGACAGGTTGGACCGTTTTTTCAATAAAACACACAGAACATGATTAGATTTAAGATTACCCCAAACAGTTTGTTTGTTTTCAGATTGGCTGCTTGTATAAAGTTTGTAGCTGTATTTTGTACATACAACATATATAGGCATGAACCCACAACTGTTACCTAGCAATCGAATTGTAAATGTGGGCCAAAATCCACACATTTATGACACAGATGTTGATTTGATGAATGACAATATTTTATTTTATTTTTTTTACATTAGGTTTAAGGCATTGGGAGATTTATCTTTAAGTTCAATAGATGACATAATAATAAGCTTGTCCACTTTGCAAAGACATCTCAAGTCAGTGCACTTGTTCAGGTGTAAAGAGTGGTCAGACCTGCTAGACACAGCCATGTTTCACCAAGATCAACTCAGACAAGATGTAATGTTCATGTTTACAAGATACTGAAATGCGTCCAGCCAGGACATGCAGCGACACAAGAAACAATCAGGAAGCTTCTTCAGATATTGGACCCTTATAGAGTACAACTGTGTCGCTGGAATCACCTTCATCACCATGTAAACCAGAACCCAGGCCCAAAGTCTTCTGTCGTGTTCATGGCAGGACCTGGGTCAGGAACTTCATACATCAAGACAGAAAACTTTTTTTGTAAAAACAGAAACTTTATGCGCTAAAACAGTAACTTTTCACATTAAAACAGAAACAATTTCTTTTCAAACGAATGCAATACGTTGCTGTATTTCTTAGTATCATCCTGACATGACAGTAAGTTGCAAGTGGAGCAGGTGAACTGGTATTTCAGTCGGTGATCGTGTTGCTGCAGTAGGTGTTGAAAAGTGTAACATTTCAGAGGTCCAGAGCAGTGTAGATCGTGTCCGTGTGGATCCAACCGCAGCTGGGTAGAGATCTTAACTCTTAAAACATTTCTTCTGGAAGACTTTTGTCGCAGAACCTATAAAAAGTATTGCGTTTCAGAGGTCCAGCAGTTTAATCCACATACAGTTCACACACTGTCTGTCTCAGGTTATGCGTGAGTGATGAGTTGTATGAACCAGAAGCAGATTGTCGGCTGTGCTCGTGATCTCCTCGTGTTGTGATGTGATGATGCTTGAAATTGTTAAACGACTCTGAGCATCTGGAAGGTCTCTGTTCACCACATGAGAAGGTTGCGTTCGCGTGACAACACAACATGACAGGCTCGTAACTACATACAATTACTCAAATTAAGTGCACCAACATTCAGATTGTTAGTATTCAAATATTTCCCAACACTTCCAGGTCAGGAATCAGCCTAGAAGTAGATGTTTTCACTGGCCTTTTCGGATCAGTTTTGTCATTTTGGATTCTTGCAAGTTGGGCCGATGCTTAGTTCTGCCTATAGACAACTAAAATATAACAAAATAAGAGCCTGTTTACGTCATTATATTGTGACAAATATGAAATGATCATCAGTGACTCTTTCAATAATCAATTAGTTATGATTCAGTGGATTAGTCACTGCAGTACAAACAACAGAGCAGGAACATTTCCAACTAAATATCTGATCTTATTTGTGAGCTGAGCCGACATGTTTAACTGTGCTGTTGTGGGAAAGCCTGTGCATTAGTTCTACATGATATGATACAAACACGATCACCTGGTCAGTGCATCTGGACTAAAGTCAAATGAAACACTCTGATGGTAAAGCTATTCTCAAAATTAAAGTAAATAAAACTTTGTGCTGTACATGTGATTTTATCTACGCTCCACAACACTAACATGTAAAGATGCTTAGTGGTCAAAAAAATTATTATTATTTTTTAGCAATATGCTTATAAAGATGTTTCATGTTAACCTAAAGATTAAACAATATAAAACAGAAAAGATAAAAACACAACAAAATAGCCAAATAAATCTAAGTCTTTCCAACACATGAAGTCATTTCTATTGTTCATATGTTTAAACAAGATCCACATTTTTGTAAAAAATAAAGCAGTTTGTTCTCCGGCCTATATTACACCAAAATAAGAGAGACTTGCTTTTTATTGACAACGAAACCCTATGAGTACAAACTCAAAATCAGGGAAGTGCACCAGGAGAATTCAATAGAGGAGGCTACGGCTGAGCGATAGTTTTGTCCAAACGAGTACAGGGCTGTTTGGTCAATGTCACTTTCCGCTCTACTACGCATGCTTTATGCAGAAAGAGCTCATCTCCATCTGCTTAGCTGGGGAAACTTCTTTGAATAAAACAATGACGTGGGACGAGAGCAGCTGTTTGGATCAGGACTGAACCGGTCTGACAGACGTCTGTCTCCTGAAGCTTGAGACAGTGTTTTTCTTGCCATTTTTTCACCTGAATGTAACTTTTAAGGGTCGTAGGGTCAAATTTCATTCACAAATATTGATTTAGCAGCAGGTTTTCACACAGTGATAAACTCTTGTAGTTACTTGTGTCTATGAGCATCAGTTCTTTGTGGAGGCGGAGTGTGCACGTGCAACGCCCTTGTTGATTAACAAAAATCCCTCTATATCTCAATATATTTGTTTATCTAAATATATATCTTGAAATATTTATTCATATCTTGATAAACAATAAATATCTTGAAATCTTCGGAAAAAAGTTTTTTCTGCTGATTAGAAAGTATAACTGTGAATTTTGATCATGCCTTTTGCTGAGTAAAATTAAATAAAACTAAATTCCATGCATAAAACCCATTTTTGTTTTGACTCGTATAGAAAATTGAAATGATCGTATCATTCTCTTTGTTGTTGTTGTTTTTTTTTTAATTTAGTGATGCAGAAGACATTTAAGTACAAGTACTTTGAAGACAAGAGGACAAACAGTAACCACAACAAATACAACGATTGACATTACAAGACAATACAACACAAAGTGTAATAGTGACATAATATTATATAACTTGAATACTGAAGTATGCGGTGTGTGTGTCAATAATGTCAATAAACAGAGTACAAATTAGGCAAAGATAGAGCAGTATTGTTAAAATATTAATAAATTAAAATTTCGGAATTGAACCTACTGAGTATTATGTACTGACATACTTTGCATACTATGCCGCTTCCCTCTCTAAAGTTCTTTTTCCCTTTTTTTTTTACTCTTTTCGTTATTATTACCATTATTATTATCAGTATCACCATCATTTATCTTACAAATGATTAATTATAATTTGGACTCAATAAACTGGCAAGGCCAGCTCAGTCACCCACCCACTCTCTTTCTATCATTCTCTTTCTAACTTTTCTCTGTAGCTGTTATTGTTTTTCATACATTTATGAGCTTTTTTTTTTTTTAACCCAAAATTACAATTTCTTGATATTTACTAGAGTAACCTTGTTTTGGAAGAGGATGGATGGGGGGCAAGTGGGGGGTCAGAGCCTATGATCAAGACCCCTGGACCCTCCCAACGTCGTCCAAGCCCAAAATGCAAAGTGTTTGAGTGGTCAAGATTCCTAAAAGAAACACACAGAATCAGAAATCTCAACCCGCTCTCTCCTCTGTTTAAAAGGCAGTTTTACACATTAGTTCTCTAAAATAAAAACAAAAAGACCCTCAAGCGTTTGCTCACACACACAAAAGACACAAAAACCTGACACATTTGACACGAGTCTCTCACAGACGCAGTAAAGTTTATCTCATTTGAATGACTGAAAATACAAAACATGGTGTTTGCTCCAACAAACACAACATTTGAGGAGGAGGAAATGCAAATGAAGTATTTAGCAGGTGCCGCATGATTTATCACAAAAATAAGAGATAAAACTGATATTATTGTGAGATGGAGACAAACTTTAGTCACTGAGCTGCTGTAGTTTGAGCAACAACAAGGCATTTGATTGTGATTTTAAAGTTTATGACACAGTGAACATGATTATTTTTTTAAGATTTCACTAAACATTTTGCTTGTTTTCATCCCATTTGGCTGTTTTGATGAGGTTTATATTTGTTTTTTGTCCAATAAATACATGTGTAGAGGATCCACAACTGTTACAACAACCACATGGTAAATATGGCTCAAAATCCACATAAATGTTACAGACGTTAGAATTTAGCAAATGATAATATCTTGTAACACTTTAATTTTCTTAAACAATTGTTTAATCTTTCCGTAAACTCAGTCTGTTGTGTGTACACATGTACTCTTCTTAACAGCAGTGAAGTAAACGTTTGTATTCATATATATAGTAGACACAAAAATACTTTAAATCTGCATCAATTCCAGCCCAGTTTAGGATGAATATAATTATATTCACAGTCCAGAGGAAAAATAACCAGACACTGACAAAACAGTTCTCTATCTTATTGGGACCATAAATATATCATTACATGTTGATTTAACCCTTTCATTTATCAATAATCTGACAGTGCTTTTCCATTTTATTCTATAGTTTTTATAATAAAGACTGAATTAATACCTTTCTCAAAGCTCTGAACATAGACAAAATGAATTTAACTTAAACCTAACCCTGATCCTAACCCCAGCCTTATGGAAGTAAATACTTTAAAATACAAACTTTAGCTATAGCCAATACAGAGTGATGGCAGTGTGGCTTAACTGAGTTGAGGGGAAAAAAAATCAGGCCTAGTGAGCAACTAACAAGACCACACGTTTAAGAGGAGGGACCATTTTTTGTTTAAAACGTCTGACTAAAATCATCTAAAGTTCAATTTTAAAACTGTTTCTGATCCTTTGGAGCACAAACATTTGTCTAGGCTCTGTTGAGACTCTATAGTTTTAACCTGATGTCTGACTGATTCTAGTTTTAAGTGAGAACAAGCGCTGCACAAAAGAACATCAGGTTGTAAAGTCACCCTTAAATGTCTTTAGTAAATATAAGAATAAGAGTCAGTGCAGCTGGAGTCACAGTCTGGGCCAGAATGACACTAGATTTGGTATATTTTGGGTTTGGATCATTTCTAATCAAAAGTTGAAGTTATTGTCATTAAAAATTGTTTTAGAGACCTGTATTAAAGTTGGGGTAACTAACTTTTTTGTTGTGAATTAGTAAACTTTGTGCTTTCCACTAAAAAATCTATGATAAATGCATCACTTTGTGAAAAAAATTAGAACTCTGAGTACTGTCTGAAATGAATAATAAAGAATTTAGTTCTTATCAGGAGCCAAAAGCAGTGCTCTGATTGGCTGAGCTTGGGCGGTCCTCTCAGTTTCACTTTGTTGTTTGTTAAAAGAGGGTTTTAAGATGAAATTGCAACTAAAATGCATGTGTGGAAGGATTTATAAGTGGAAGATGTCAAATTTAAAACCTTAATTGAGTGTGCAGTGTGAAAATCACTTACCCTACCTTTAATTAAAAAAAGTTTAGGTAGTTTAGGCAAATTAAAAATGCCTGTTAAAGGTGTAGAAGTTTTGGGGCATTTTTAATTTGTAAGTTTAGAATAAAAACTGATTCTGATCTATCCCAGAATGGTTGATTATTTTATGTCAGGGAGTTTGAAATTAATAATATTGCGACGACACTATATTTTATTTTAGGTGTATTTATTGTGTCTGCAGTGCATGACAACTTGTTTCTTCTTCCAAATTATTATTCCAAACTTAAATCATTTCCACCAGATTTCAATTTTCTCCTCTCTTTGTTTCTCTTCTGTTCCATTATCGCCGAGGTGCTTTTAGTCTGACTCACTTTTCCTCTGGAGATTATCACATTCTCTCATTATTTTCTCCGGGTCCCGGCCTGTTTTTGTTTCAGCCGACGACGACGACACGTGACGACGCTCAAACTTCAGCTCGCGTCATGAAATTATCCACGGACGACCTTTGGAAATGATATTAACGGTAAATAAATGGCAGGCAGCTTTGTCACGACTCCCACTTGGGTTTGATTTCTCTCACAGCGTGCAGTGGGAGGACGGCGCTGCGGAGGGTCAGAGCTGCTTCTGTTCGGCAAAAAATACACAAGACATTTACTTTGTGAGAGGAGAACTGAGCAGGCTGCAGTTAGCTCAGCGTTCTCCTGGTGAAATGTGAGGTAAAGGTGTTAGAACCAGGTATTTGCTCAGTCACATGTTTGGTCACTTACCTAATACAGTCGTTGTCTCGTATTATTCATCACAGTGTGTTTAGAAGTGTTGTCCACAGCTGTTGACTTGCTAACATGGATTAGCTGAACAAGCAAAGGCACTTCCTGAGTTTTAATAAATCTACAGTGTACACATTATAAATAAGTCTGTGTTTCCAAGTCTCAAGTACATCTCAAGTCTTTGGCCTCAAGTCCAAGTCAAGTCTGTCCTCCGCTTTTCAAGGCTTTCACGAGCACATATTTCTACATTGTCAGTGATTTTTTATTAAATGATCACATTTAAAGACATTTCTGGTCACAAAAAAGAAGTAAGGAGGGATATGTTCCAGTATTAATAATTATTAATCATTTAATAATTTATATTTTGAGGAGAAGCAACCAGTCGTCTCAAGTCACAGAGCTCCAAGTCCAAGTCAAACCCTAAGTCTTAGTCAGTTTTATCAAATCAAGTCTTAAAGAGCCACTAACTGATTAACAAAAGGGTCTAAATTACAGTTATAGGCAAATCCTTGGCCTTATTTTGTAATTTTAGTGCATATTTGTGAAAATTTGGACTTTTAGGTACAAAACTGTGTCTGCAATGGCCTCTACGGATTCAACTGTAGCCATTTGAATTTCGCGGTTGGTCCTGAGGACGATTCACTGGCGTAGAGTCACGATTTAGACGCTGTAGAACCCGCCCCCCGTGTGACTGACAGTTGAGACTGTGGGGAGAGAGCGGCGGAGAGGTGAGAGAGGAGTGGCGTACACCCGTACGCTGTTTTTAGCATCTTGGCAACGGCTTAGCTTCGTTCAGACCTAGCCAAACCTAACCTAACCTAACCTAAAGCCTATCAAAACAGTGACTCAAGTCTAAGTGACGACTTGCAAGTGCACATCTCTGTATTACATGAAAGTGAGACACTGCAAACTCATTTTCACCCAAAATGTAATTTTCACCTGTTTTTATTATCTAAAGGTCTTATATTTTGTTAAGTGGACACCCTCACAGTGGCAGAGTGGTTAGCACTCTTATCTCAAGTCAAGAAAGTCACCAGTTTGACTCTCTGTGCTTCTGCCTTTTCTGTGTATGTTTCTCTGTGCTCAGAAAGGAAACCTTCTGCTTCTTTTGTCTTGTCCAAGAACATCTGGAGATGTGTGTCCTGGTACAGCAGACCTGAGCAAACTGTGGCCTGGGGGCCAAATGTGGCTCTCTGCCTGTTTTATTAGGCTTCTGGTACGTTTGTGAGAGGAAGTGTTTGACTTTATCTTTGTCTATTTGTGTTCTTAATTAATATTACAGTAAATGACCAAGATAATAGATTCAAATGAAGCTAAACACTAAAAAATCTATTATTTTTTGGCTGTTAAACTGTGTACATGGTGTTTAAATGGCATCGCCAACTGTTTTAGACATTTTTGGCATTTTAGTGCAAACGGAGCAAATTAGCAATTTTCAGGTCAAAATAGTCCAACACAGTCTCACAAGAAAGTGTACATATCACAACCAAAAACAGCATATTATGAGCAAAATTTCATGGCTTTTTTTTTTACTTATGTCGTAGATCACAATATGAAAAAGTGTAAAAATGACATGATAGTTTTGGTTGAAGCCATGTAGGGACATTTTTGATTTTGTTAATATTCATTAATAATTACATATCTTAACAACCACCATAGAGATGAACTGCGACTGCGACACGTGTCAAAAAAGCTGTGAAATTGTGTCCTGTCAAAACTATAGCACTAATTGCAGACACCTTCAATCCATTCACACTGCTGCTCTAAGCCCTGTCTTTGCCCTTTTCCCAAAGCTTTTCAGTAAGTTTGCTGTGTTTGAAATGTGTTTGTGGATGGAGTTTAGGGGGTGAGCTTACCTTTAAATTTTACACAAACTTGCTTGAAATAATGACAATTCCAGCCTTCCACTATTTGTCTGGATTCAAATACGGCACTTCTGTGGTCAGTGATTACTGCTCCTGAAGCTCGCCCCAAAGGAGTCAGTCTGCCTCAGGGCAGCTGTGACTGCTCATGTACTTTTCTCAGAGTTTAGTGAATGAAGTGTTTTCAGTATTTGTAGTGTGCTGTGGAAATACTAGACAATGTTTTGAATAATTGTAACTTAAATGTCAGACATTTCAGTGAATTCACTCTGACAGACAAGTGGCCTCATTTATGTTACATTTTCTAAAAGGCTTGAGAGTCGGTTTATATAAAGAATAAAAGCAAATCTTACTGGTCGAGACAAATGACTCATTCTCATCTCAGAAACACAAGGACCACGTGAATTTACAAGAATCTAGAGCCCACACTTTAAACAGAAACAGAGCAGTTTAACTTAAAAATGGAAGTACAATTTCTGCTTCAATGTTTTAAGTTATTTTAGTTCATATACAAGTTATATGTCATATTTCTTACCCTACGGATACAGTATATAACAAACATGATCACGTGTAAGTTACATTTTTAAGTCTCCTTCAAACAGTTTAATGCTTTTCTCATGTATTGTGTTTGTTTGACACAGCACATCCCTGATCCGTCTGTCACTCACACACACACACACACACTCACTCGGAGATGAACGTGGTGACCAGACTCCAGTAAATCTCTATTAAAACACAGACTCATCATTTTCATGGATTTTCAGCAGAACGCTCCAGTGATATAATAAAACTTTGACAAGTGTCACTTTTCTGTTCACATCCTGCTTCCCCCTTAAGCTGTTCTCTCTCTCTCTCTCTCTCTCTCTCTCTCTCTCTCTCTCCTCTCTCTCTCTCTCTCTCTCTCCCTCTCTCTCATCTCTCTCTCTCTCTCTCTTTCTCTCTCCCACTTTCTCTCCCCTTTCTTTCTTTCTTTCTTTCTTTCCTCTCTCTACATATTTCTTCTCTCTTTCTTTATCTCTCTCCTTCCCTTTGTCTCTCTTTATTTCTTTCTTTCTCCCTTCATCTCTCTCTCTTCTCTCGCTCTCTCTTTATCTCTCTGTCCATCTACTCTCTCTCTTCTCCCCTCTCTCTCTTTTTATCTTTCTCATCTCTTTTCTCCCTCTCTTCTCTTTCTCTCTCTCTCATTTTTCTTTCTTTCTCTTTCATCTCTTTCTCTTTATAAATATGTCTTTACCCAGTCTCTTTTTTATCTCTCTTTCTTTCCTCTTTCTCTCTCTCCCTCTCTTCACCTGTCTCTTTGGCCCTGTCCCAATATCCACCCTTCCACCCTTGTGGCCCTCAGAAGCGCGTTCCCGCTGTGGGGTGGGAGTGCGTAGTGCGTCCCAATTGTCACAAACGGCTTTTAGCCCCGCCCACTTCACGCACTTTATCTGCACTTCAGCCAAGTCCGCATGGAAGCGGACTTGGCTGAAGTGTATTACCCAGAGTTCTTTGCTGCTTGTAGAAAAATGACGATGTCAGTTAGTTTGATTTGATTTAGGTTGTGTAATAATTGTACAGTTGTAGTTTTGTTTAGTAACTATAAAATTGTACACAGTATGATGTATTATTAATGAAAAAATAAATAAAATAAAAAAGTTCGTTTGACCATCAGAGCACAAGCTCTCTCTCTCTTAAAGTGACAGTAACGTAAAAATATAACAAACATTAAATAATATCCAGAAATCAAAGTAAATACAATCAAATGAATTTTAGTTGTTAATACAGCTAAAAATATGTTTGTATGAATGTAATATATGTAAAACAAAAATATAATATTAACAAATTAACAACACTTTTAATACAAACATAAGCATAAATCCACTGTCTTCCACAGCACTGCTCTTATTTGTTTTAGGCAAAATCAGTAAATGATCCAAACTAAAGTGAGCTGTGGCAGCAGTTTAATAACACAGCTGTTTGACTTGATCACATCAAGTGAAGTGTGGACTGTCCCATTGACCTGTCCTGCACACTTGTGCAAGTGCACACTTGGCGCACTTTCAGAAAATGCACACTTCAGTGAAGTGTGTAGTGTGTAGTGTGAATATTGGGACAGGGCCCAAATCTCTCTATATATATTGTCTCTCTCTTTTTTCCTCTCTTCTCTCTCTCTTCTCTCTCTCCCTCTACTTCTCTCTCTTTCTTTGTCTCTCTCTCTTTACCCCTCTCTCTTTATCTCTCTCTTTTTATCTCCCCCTCTCTTTACCCCGCTCTCTTTCTTTATCTCTCTCCCCCCTCTCTCCCTCTGCTCCCTCTCTTCACTCTCTTTCCCCCTCTCTCTTTCTCTCTCCCTCTTCCCCTCTCTCTCTTTCTCTCTCTCTCTCTCTCTCTCCCTCTTCTCTCTCTCTCTCTCCCTCTTCCCCCTCTCTTCCTGTCTCTCTCTCTCTCTCTCTCTCTCTCTTCTCTCTCTCTCTCTTTGTGATTACTCAGCACTTATGCAAAAGCTTCTTCTTTCAATTACTATCTGCTCAGCTCCTTTTCTGGCCGTAGACCTTGCGTTTTCTCTCCTCCTCTTTGTGTCTTTTTGTCCTTGTCTCTCTCCGTACGTTTCTCTCTCTTTTCGGCTGCACAGCTGGATCTGACCTCTCATAAGTAGCATCATTATTTTTCATTTGCGCTGAAGGAGACGGTTTTCTGTTCGGGTTAAACGGGAGTTGAAATGATTTGAGTGACATGATTGTTGTTGGCAGAGCACGTGCAGGACTGAGCTGATGACAAAACTGTAATTATTCTTCAATTAGACATTTTTTTAAAGCTGACTTTGTTGTAAATTAGTCAACTTTGTCAGCAAATGCAGGACCTTGTAACTACATCAGACCGCTGTATACTGCCTGAAGAGAAGAAGATAAGAAGAAGATAAGAACTATTTTAGTATTTATCGAAGGTTGTCGAAAGCTGCACTCTGATTGGCTGTGCCTGGACGGTCCACTCTAGTTTCACTTTCCTGTCTGTAAAAGATGTTCTTAAGTCTTAATCAGAGCCAAAGATTAATGTTTAAGCAAAAGGATTTATGAAAGATAGAAAAAGTGAGACTTTAAATATCTAATCAGATATCAGATAATCAGTTACCTCAGCTCTAATGGTGATTTAAAGCTGATGTAGACTTCAGAGATTTTTAGTCAACGTCACTTTCAGCTCTACTGCACATGCTTTATGCAGAAAGAAACAGTGTTTTTATCGTCATTTTTTCACCTGAATGTATAGGGTCGTAGGGTTGAATTTCATTCATAAATGTTGATTTAGCAGCAGAACTTTTGTTTTCGCACATCGCCCTCTATAGCAGTGGTTCCCAACCTTTTTCCTCGAAGCCCCCCTGACTGAACGGGAGACTTGTCGAGCCCCCCCTGTTTAAACCGGTGGCCTCTAAATTCTTATTGTTTGATGAAAATTAGAACTAAAACATTTATTTCAGTCAAATAAACAACTATTGTGGTGTTTTGATGCTTAGATTTGGGTGGTGGACGGACCCATCATTGTGACTTGTACTCTCGTGTTGGATGGCCTGCTTTAGCCACGCGGCGGCTCACACATTGGTACTTGTTGGTCTACTTCCTTCATACCTGAGTGTGTATCTTCAGCGTAGGCCTGATGGACCTCATCAGTTGCGTTCTCAGGATGTCTACTCATTGATTGTTCCCAATGTTAGGACAGAAAAAGGCAAAATGTCTTTTCAGTACTGTGCTCCCACAGATTGGAATTTTCTACAGAGAGTTTTTAAGCTCCAGACTCTTGTCTCTATGGCTAGTTTTGACTCTCTTCTGAAAGACCTGGAAATGCAGTCATTAACCTGTAACTGTTTTTAACTGTTTTTAATTATGTCTTTTTGTTTGTTTTAAAATGTTTTGTGTTGTGTTGTGGAAGCCTCTTGGCCAGGACTCCCTTGTAAAAGAGATCTTCGAATTTCAATGGGACTTTCCTGGTTAAATAAAGGTTAAATAAAATAAAAAATAGATTTGTGTTTTTTACTAATAAAGTTTTGCTTATAACTACTTTTAGAACTTGACCCTCTGACCAGACAAAGCTCTGGGGACCCCCTGGAATCTCAGGCGCCGCCCGCCCCCCAGGTTGGGAACCACTGCTTTATAGTAACAGTAAAGATTAATTGTGTTGCATTTTCCAGTTTATAGATCGCTATAAATGTTTTGGGTTTTTTTGCAAATAACTTTGTTTTGCTATGATGGAAGATCAAGTTGAGAGAGTGGATTTAGCGATAACTTATCTGATAAAACTTCCTTATTTCTCCTCCTCCAGCCAACCTCAACGATTTCATTTCAGACCGTTTCCACAAAGTAAAATGAAACCAGCTGATGCATCAGGACAGTTTTGGCCTGTATAAAATGCAATAAGATCATTGATGTAAGGGAAGTAGATGATGCAAGACCATAAAGATTTGACAAACAACAAACATAAAAGCCATTATTTATGTATGTATTGGAAAATGTAGTTTAAACATCACAAATGTAGCTGCAGCCAGCAGTTTTTATGGCAGAACATTTTGACCTTGTTAAAAGTCTTTGTAAGTATCTGTGATGGTCACATACATTTAAAGAATGTGTCTGTCCACTGTCTCCAGTATGAAATACGACAGCTCCCTCACCTTTTTCAAAACACATTCCTGATTTATTTAGCAGCCTACAAAAGCAATATAAGCTTTTGTAGGCTTATATTGCATTTAAAATTCCCCCATTCATAAATTATCTTTTTGTTCACATTTTTCTCAAATAACAAGGCATCTGCAATGTTTACATCTTAAAGTCTGGAACACATTTTAGTTTGAATAGAAGAATACGTTGGATTTAAAGAAGATTTTTCATTATATCTAGTAATAAACTCTGGTAAATGTAGGTCAGTAATTTAAACTTTGTTCACTGTAAAACTTAAAACTGATTCAAGACGGTTCAATGTTGTAAGTATTGAAGAATTAATCTATCGCCATGGAGACAAGACAAAAAAGTAAAAGTCAGATAAAATGAAAACTTGTGCACAAATGTAGCTCCAAATCTGATTAAAATCCTCCTTCATGCACATTATATAGACATTTATTCTGCCTTTGACCCTGTGTTTGTGCCTCTAAACAGCTTTGCACAAATGAAAAGTCTCCGTCTGCAGCTGCTGAATGATTTAAACTGTGGTTAGAGCTTAATGAATAAAATACAGAGAAGCAGAAAGCTGGTTTTAGTCTGTGTGTTTCTCTCTTTCCATTTGTGTCACAGTTTTTCTCGTCCCACTGAATACATTGGAGTTAGACTGTCCCATGACATTACAACATTACATTACAACAGCTGTGTTTGGCAGAACTCACAAAAGCAGCAGAGTAGTGTTTTATGTGTATGTGTATGTGTATGTTCACTAACTTGGTTCTGACATTAGTCATTAGTCTGTTGAGTTTGGTACAAAGTTGAAGTTGCAGCATCCATGTTTGTCTCTCTGTTGTAAAGTTCCTTCTGCAACATTTTGGAATCTTGCAATGATTGATAATCTGACAAAGAATTGTAACAGCTTCACAGTGACGTTTAATGTGACAAATAATCTAGAAGAATGGTTACTCAGTGAGAGACTGTTTTTAGCGTCACTCGTCATGTCTGAGGTTATAAGTTTTTCGTCCTTATTGTGAGGTTCTTTTTTGTATTGTCACTCAGACAATGCAAGGCTGAAGTAACAAATCTTTGTGTATGAAACACTGGATGAAAGAGACACAGAGTTTGTGTAAAAGTCATCACTGAAGACAGTTCTGCAGTCAAACAATGATCCAGTCAGATCTCAGAAGCTAAGAAAGTTAGGGCCTGGTCAGTACTTTGATGGGAGACCGCTGGAACACCAGGTGCTACAGTGGGACGACAAGAGTGGACTGTTGTTGTGTCCTTGGGCAAAGAGACTTAAGTCACATTGCCTCAATGTCTGCGTACATTGGGTGAATGGATCTTGTAAGCGCTTTGAATGCAAGAAAAGCTCTATGTAAAGAGAGATCATTTACCATAACGCACCTAACACAGAGTTTTTGTGTAACAAATTCTCATTATTGCAAACACATTTTTGTCAAACAAGGGTTTTTTTAATCTACTTTTTTAACCATTTAGTGCAGGCCTATTTAATTTAAGGCCCGGGTGCAAAATTGGTCCTTCAGAAATCTGACCTGGCCCTCAACCCATCTTCCAAATATTGCAAATATAGATATTGTTCTTGTTTGCAGGATTTATTCTAGGTTTAACTTAGATCTGATTTGATTCTATTTTAGTTTTGGTGCAACTCTGCTTTGAATATGACTTGGTTTTGGCTTAATACTGGTTAGACTTGGTTCAGAGTCCTGGTCTAGTCCTTGTTTAAAGTTGGCTCAGTGCTGGTTTGGAAATTTTGTAGAGCAATACAAATGTAACAGAGGCTGTAACTGTAGTTATTAACATTACTGAAACAGATTTTGCACAATGGTTATTTTGTACAAACCGATATTTGGGTGAAATTTATCACATGTTATGCAATCATCTGGCCCTGATGTCATGGCTCTCCGAAAAAACTGGCCCTTAGAAATAAAAAGTTGAATAGCCCTGATTTAGTGCAATCATATTAGGACAACAAGCAGTGGCACAAGCTCCAGAGCCAAGTCAATAAAATAAAAAACATCTAAAAATGAGCTGGAGGCCACATTAAAACAGTCCCAGAGCTACATCTGGTTTGCCCTGGTCTTGATTGTGCGAAGTGAGCAGTCAAGATCAAGACATGGACGGGTCTAATTTCACGCACTGGATAAGACTTGCATAACTGATATTCAGACTGGCCTCTATTAACCTGGCCAGACAGATGGTTTATCTTGCGATCTTTGTTCATTCACAAACTCGAGATCTGGCCTTCCAGCAGCTTGATTGGTTTGGGAGTCCGAACCAGCGGTGTTTCGGCCCAATCACATCACAGCAGCGTGGTTTTGAGGCCCAATCACATTGTAGCAGGGCGGGCTAAGACGAGCTGTTAGCGCCGAGTCTGATTCAAGCTAAACAAATATGGTGGCTTCTGTGGATGTGTTATCGGCTGCTTTTGATGCGGTTTTAGCAGAAATAAGTAATTTCTTTTTGAAATAAGAGCAGTGTGTGTGACACGATCTATCTCACGCGGACATTGGATACACCATTACGATTTATTGCTGTGATTGGCTAAGCACAAATAAGGTCGGACGCTCACCCAATCAGCTCGATGTATTTCACTTAACGCCCCGCCTTTTCCCGAACACTTTCAGCAAGTCAAGTTCCAGATGGATATTGTGGAAGAACTCAAATCGGAGTTCAACCAGGTGAACCAGGTTAGGTCTCTATTGACCGGAGAGGCACATCTGTCCCCTGTCCTGCAGCTGAAGAACATTTCTGTTGGATTGTTTCAGAAACCACACAAAACATGAGCCTGTTTGTCTTGGCAAAATTTTCATCACACTTTGATATTTCTCTTCAGAAAGTCTTGTTTTCTGTGCTCATTGTGCAGTGGAGCAGGAGCAGTGGCGGAGAGAACAGCGGAGGGTAAAGTGCTGGAACTCCTTTGGGAAACACACACAATGGACCAATGTAAAATTACAATCATATAAACCCTTTTCATGTCACGTCACAGTGACGTCACAGCTCTAGCTGGAGGCAAAAAAGACGAAAACTCATAACAGACGCATTAAAAGTTTGAAGTTTTATCGTGGTTAAAATGTTGTTTCTGTTTTATTTAGAAATGTAGCTAATACTGTACTGTCAGTCATTCAATTTTTATACACAAGACCCTCATTTATTGTTTTAGCAAAGCCTTTGGCAAGAGCTAACAGATTTTCAGAGTTACAAACAACCAATTATGTCGGACTAGCTAAGTAATTAAAAAAATAATTAGGCCTACTAGTAAATATTGTGCCTCTGAAGCACTAATGGGAGGTGCACAGCATATTTAGCATAAGCTTCAAGACATGAATGAACCGTTAAAAGACAGCATTTTAGCCACGACTGGGTCTAGCAAAGTAAACGAACCACAAACAAATGTAAAAATCACCTCTTCAGCCTCGTGAAAGAGTAGATCCTGATCCAAGACGAACCACACAAGCTCAGACAAAATGTTTCCATCCGACAGAAATAATTCACCAAAGTCTGTGTCAGGTCCACAGAGTAAGTCACGATACATATCCTGATAGCTCCGACCAGAATCTGACATTTTTTTCTGCTTTTGTGTTTAAAAATCCCTCCAAAAACAAGTTAGTTTACACAAACGTCTTTGCAAGGGGTCTATATAGTAGAGGACAAAATAGCATATACATTTCTAGAGTATTTGCAGATTGATAATGAGCATGACTGAATTCCGAGTGATGCATTTACCAGTCTGGTGTTAGCCACGAGATGTTACACACTACTACACTTGTATTTATTCATCTTTTAATGATGCCTGCAATACAAAGTCCTGTTTTATCAAAGCTTTCGTAGAGCTCATCTGACTCACTTTGTCATCTGCTGTTTGGAGCTGTAAACTGGACCATGAACCAACAGGAAAAACAACAACACATTTGTACAGACAGAAACAGCTTGTGCTTTTGTTGGAAAGTTTGAAGATGAACTCGAGACGAAAGAAGAAGCATCAAAGTCCTTTCAAGAGTCTAGGTTTTGTCTGTTATAGAAGACAGGACGAACTAAAACGCTCGGACTAATTGGCCTCGTGTCAGATTTTGTTCTCAGATGTCAAAACGCTTCACGGTCCGAGGTTCAAAGAGTGTAAACTTTATTGTAGATGTGAGACATGCTGGATTTCTCTCTGTCCAGCTCGAAACATAACTATCAAACTACTAAAATCAGCTTTGTTACAATTATAAATGCTTCAAATTAAATACATTCTAAAGGCAGATGAGATAAATGATCATATGCATAAAGAAGCAGCTGCTGTAAATGAGAAAAGAATTGTTTTTTCTTCAAGATCTCATGTTTATTGTGATAATTAGATACATGAAAATAACACAATACTGTATTTATCATTTGACAGTTAACAATAGGTTGAAGGTTTGAAACTGTCGTGCAGCATCTTTCTAACAGCAACAACAAGTCATTTATAATGTGCAGATTGTGACAGTTAAATTTCACACTGAGGAGGCGGGGCTTGTCAGATCTGTAGTTTTGAACAGAGAGAAGTAAGATACACATATAAGAGTTTGCAACTAAATGCATGGAAAAAGTAGGGATGCACGGTAGCCAAGTGGTTAGAGCTCTGGCTTCCCAGATGTTGATATGGACTCCCGGGTTGTACCATATCAACATCTCACGATCTCTCTGGGTGGAGTTTGCATGTTCTCCCCGTGTCACCGTGGGTTTTCTCCGGGTACTCCGGTTTCCTCCCACCTCCAAAAACATTCATGTTTAGGTTAATTGGGCATCACTGTAAATTTCCCTTAGTCAACGAATGAGAGAGTGAATGGTGTCTGTCTAACCCTGCGACGAGTTGGTCATTGTCCAGGGTGTCCCCCCGCCCAAAGGCCCAAAGTCACTGGGATAGCCTCCAGTCACCCGCGACCCCTAACGGGATTAAGCAGTAGAAAATGAATGAAAACAAAATGAATGCATGGAAAAAATGCAATAAAGGGATTAGCGGTCGACGTCACTTTCCTCTTTACTGGACATGCTCCATGCAGAAAGATACACTGTCCATCTAGTTGGCTGGGGAAAAAACAAAATGAGACGAGAGCAGCTGTTTGGATCAGGTCTGAACTGGTCTGACAGATGTCTTGAAACAGTGTTTTTGTCGCCCTTTTTTTCACTCATTTGAATGTAACTTTTAAGGGTCATTAAGGGTTAAATTTAATTCATAACTTTTGTTTTTGCATTGATAAACTCGGTGCTGGCTTGACTTGTTTCCATGGCTTGTGTCAATGAGTAGCTACTCTTTTTGCGATGTCATCTGCATAATCTCTATTGACAATAAAACCTGAAGTTAGGAGGTACACGGATTGTGAGTCAAAATTTTGGTGGTGCTCGGGACAAAAATGATCGGAAACCACTGACTTAGAGTAGACTTTATTTATTTTAGCGCTTCCTTGAGCCACGTCTTATACTGTTGCAGTATTCTGTAGATTCTGGTGGTTTTCAGAAAGTCAAATCTTTTCTTGTATGATGATGTTACTTGATGTAAAGCGAGAATGACTGTTGTATCGCTCTTACAATGCCTTTTGAGTGTTTTGAAGATAAAAAGTTCTTCTCTCTCTCTTTTTCCTCAGCGCACATGTGATCATGGCGGTGCTAAAGACTGCGCCGTCCTCCCTGTGGCCGTGACGCCCTTTAGCCTCCTGTCCAGCGACGCGCAGCAGCAGAGGATGCTGGGAAACAGCCGACACCTGTACCCCGGGCAGAGGAGGAAGAAGAGGAGGAGGAGGAGGAAGAGGAGGAGCTAGAGGACGAGACAGAGGAGGTGTCTGGGGAGATGGAGGACGACCTGGACGTGAGGCGAGGAGGACTGTCCCGGGGCAGGTCCACTAAAGCGCCGCCACGAGGACAGATGAGGACAGGAAACCCCACGCACGCGGCCAATCCCTACTCTTCAAACCCAGGCCCCGCCCACCAGCAGCAGCAGCAGCCGGCCAATCAGATGCAGCAGAGGAGGCTGAAGGAACGCAGCTCGGTGACGTCGGACGACACGGCGATCGCCATGATGGTTTTTCGAATCGGGATCCCGGACATAAAACAGACGGTAAGTGTGCACTGCTAGAGTTTTTAGCGTTTTGTGACATCATAGGTTGTCATCACCAGACAAAAGCAAGAAAGTTAGTTTTGTTTATCTCCCATAGTTGCAGCTCCTACTCACTTTTTCACATTCTAAGCATCAGAATTATAAAGCATCAGAATATTAAAGTTAAATTTGAGAATGAAGGCGGGGCTTATCAGTTCTGCTGTTTTGAACACAAGGTCAATTAACTGGTTTCTATTTCTAAGCTGTTTTAGATCATTTTAATGTTTTACAACAAACAAACTGTGAATTACTGATCTGCATATGCCATAGTTTTTCTTCTTTAAATTACATCAGAGCAATTTTAAATCAAAGGGCACTCTGCCACCTTTATGTCATGGAGTCATGGAAAAACATGTCTACAATGTGTGACATGTGTCCTGTGAATGCAGTTTATTGTTTGTGTGTCTGTTTCACACGTTGCAGCCCTGGTTCATTTCTATGGTAGCCTAGTCCTAATCTTTACCAAATACATTTTTATAACTTTCAGCCCTGAACCCCAAATAAAACATACCCATAAGGCCTCAACCAAAACATGTGTCGATGTCATAAAAAAAGTGTCTATTCTATGCTTGATTGAATTATTTTACTTTACATTAGATTATTTTGAATTGTATTGAATTGTGCAGAGTGTCCTTCTAAGACATGTTTTGGACAAACTGTATGTAATTTGCTGCATTTCAGTGCATTTTTGGTTTTACAGTCACATCTCATCAATAGATCCTTATCCTTTATATTTCCACAGGCTTATTTTCCATTTTGTGCTATATGGCTCCTCTTTTACACAGAGGGCCTCTATCAGTAATAATCAGTAATCATCCTGGGGCCAAATAAAATAATCTCAGGGGTTGCATGTTTGACATCCCTGCCTGGGTTAGATCAGTGGATCTAAACCTTTTTCATCCGCGACCTCTTAAATAATAACCGTAGCCATTCGCAACCCCCAAACACAAAAAGTGATGAAGTAGTCTTTAGTCTTATGTTTGATTTTAATTTGAAGACATAAGCCTAAATAAAATCATCTTGTAGCCAGCAAATATACATCTTTCACTATATTTGAAGTTGTCAAACCTTGTTTAAGATCTTAATGTTCAATTTTTCACATGATCAGGGGAACCCCAGAAATCACTTAGCGACCCCCAGGTTGAGAACCACTGGGATAGACCATGCATATATTCAGTAAAACACAGCGAACATGATTATATTTAAGACTTACCCAAACATTTTGCTCGTTTTCATCTAGATTTTTTTTTGTTTTTTATTTTGTTCAGCAAATATGACACATGTAGATGTGAACTCAACTGTAACCTGGCAACCACATTTTAAATGTGGACCAAAACCCACATAAATGACACAGATGTTACAATTTTAACAAATGACAATATTTCGTAACACTTACATTGTGTTAACTGATTATTTAAACTCCAGGAAACAGTGTCAGTCGTGTGTAAACTGTCTTTGCATTTTGGCTTTTTGACGACACATGTGGAGGACTTTGTTTTAGAAGTTAAATTACTTCTTGTAATTTTCTGTAAAACTATAATAAATATTTACCCCAAAGACTATAACACCAAACTAAGTCAAAATGTGATAATCTAAGTCATATGGGCTTTAAAATCTAATATTTTTTTTGTGCAGATCTTGTTCTTATTTATAACAAGCCAAAGCTAGAGTCAGTTATTATCAAAAACATTGCATTGCACCATAACATTTCACTTAATCTGGTGATTTCATTCACTTTTTGTATTATTTATTTATTTATTTTGCTGTCTTCCATTTGCTAATGAATACTACTGACCTAATGTTGTTATATCACATGAACGCAACCCATTGTAAGACGTTTTGGTCAGTTTCTTTTATAGAAAATAGTCTGGGACACTTTAAAATGGCTGTGTTAATGTGTCACAATTTGCTGCCTCATCTTATAAATTTCAGACTGACATAGGAAAAGGAGACAGAATTAATTAACCGATCATTACGGATTGACCTTGACGTTCCTGCACGCTACGCCAAAAAATGCCAGGTCAGTAAATCTCCCCAGAACTCTCCCTTCAGCTCAAATCCTGCGATACTTTTTCAGGACAAACCACAGAAGCAACCTTGCCCTCCTGCGGGACACCGGCAGTAAAGAGCTCTGTCAGGCTTATCCCGGCCGACACAGCGCCGCATTAAGTTCGGAAAAGTCACCGCGACTCCGCCAAAAAACCCCCAGGGGCACTTTTACACCAATTTCGCTCCATCCCGTCATCTCAGTCTGGCCCGAAAATCTGTCTTTGGGTGAAAACAGCTGTACTTTTTTTGCTCCAGGCTTTTTCTTCTCTTCGTAATCACTGTATTTCCCAAGCTTCATTCAGTCTAATAAATACCCCAGTCTTAAAGGATTAGTGGGAAGGCTGCTTAACATATTGGCAATTTCTTTTTCTGCCAGTCAGCACTCGCAGAATCCACCGGGCGACTGGGCACAACAAATGCAGCCCAGAAAAATGGAAATTTGTGGCTTAGTTTGACGTTTGATTGGCAGGTGGAATGATGGGCTGTTAGTTCATTGTTTTTTCTGATTCTGAGTTTAGAGATGGTTTGAATTATGACCTGAATGTCCAGATTAAACTTTACTTAGGGCACTAAAGGGGGTCGCACCATGTTCAGTGGAGTCCAAATGTCCAGCAGTTCAAAAAGTAGTGCACTCAAAATTTCCCACAGTGCATCTGGAAAAGTAGTGACTGTGAGTGTTGATGGTAACTGGGTCAGTGGAGCTCAACAGTAGAAGATCGCCCTGGTTCTGAAAGTACAGAACCGCTCTATAAGCTCCCACAAAATGTTTATTTTTTAATCGTCCTGTTATCGCTTTGATATTCACAGCTTAAAAAAAAATTTTGGCGTGTTGAATTATGACATGTTGTACATCAAAAGAATGTTCAAAAAGAATTGTTTTTCTAGATTTATCCGCGTTTGACAATTAATGTAGAGTTACAACTATTTTGGAAAGAATTGTTATTCTACAATTCTACAATAATAATTCTACAAGTCTTCTGAGGAATTGTAGAATTTGGATTAGAAAATTAAATGTGGGACGGATTTTACATACGATTACATTAAGTTACAAACAAATCAAAACATTACACTTTTCACCCCATAAAACAGCTTAGAAATATGAACAGGCACATTGACTTCTTGTTTAAAACTGCAGAACTGACAAGCTTTGCCTTTTTATTGAAAAAATTGAAGCAGCAGATTAAACATTTTTTATTTCCTCCTATAGAGGGATGTTTTGTTTATCAACACGCGTGATGCGTGCGCACCCGTCCTGCAGAAAAAGCCGCTCACAGACACAAACAGTGGAAACAAGTCGAAAAAGCTCCGTTGTCAGCCAACTAAAAGAGTCTATCACTGTGCAAAAACAAAAGTTCTGCTAAGTCAACATTTGTGAATGAAATTCGACCCTACGTCCCTTGAATGTTACATTCAGGTGAGTGAAAAAAAGTCAAGAAAAACACTGTCTCAAGCTTCAGGAGACAGACGTCTGTCAGACAGTGTTCATACCTGATCCAAACAGCTGCTCTTGTCCCGTTTCGTTTTTTTAATTAAAGAAGTTTCCTCAGCTAAATAGATTGACCACAGCTCTTTCTGCAAGGTCTGGGTCAATAATCAAAAAATCGAGAGATCGAGAGCGAATCAAACTGAATCGTCAATTATTTAGTGGCGGGTTTTGAAGTCGAAAGATCGAAAACCATTTTTTGTCAGTAAAAATGTGTAGTGTAGAGCAAAAGTCAAACTTTTACTTAGAGTATTGATTGAGTAAAAAAATAAATAAATACATTTGACATATTATTTGACATATAAAAGTTAAACAAAATCTAATCGAAAATCGAGATCAATCGATATGAGAAAAAAATCGTGATTATATTTTTTCCCAAATCGCCCAGCCCAAGTTTCTGCATAAAGCCCCCCCCCCCCATATATAGGCCATGGTCTCCATACAGACCACTCCATACTGAGATTAGTCTTTAACTGGAATCAACAAGACTTTATAAAAGGTCATAAATCTGCTGTTAAAAACATTTTTGAGCTGAGAATGTGAACTAAACATGAACTTAACTTTAGCTGCTTACCTTTGTTTGAGCAGTAAAAGTGGAATTATCCTGTTTGTTTGATATTTAACATATTGTCCAAGTTTAAGGAGACCTATTGTGTTTTTTCCATTTGACATATAGATTATTAATTTGCATTCTGTCCACTGTAATCTAAAACAGCAGGTACATTAACTTCCTGATTAAAACTGCAGAACTGATAAGCCCCGCCTCTTTATTGAAAAAAGTTAAGCAGCAGATTAAACATATTTTCTTTTACTCCTATTGAGCAGTGAAGAGGTGTCCATAAGAGACTATTTGATCTGGATTTGGTTTTGTCCTGGTTTAGTAGTTTCTCTCTGTAAAGTCGTTGGTAATAGATTATCAATAAGAGAAAGAAAAAATGTAATGGGTGAAAAAACTAGGTATATTTTATGCTCTGCTAATAGTCATATACAGGTTCACACAAGGACAAAATCAATTATTCATGTTACAAAACTGGGTCAACATCCAACATAAATTTACCTTCAGCATTTACGAGCTTCTCCCAAACACCTCCACGTTCGACCGTCTTTGGCGCAATTAATCTTTGATGCAGTTTTGTGTGAATAAATAGGAATTGTGAATTATGTATGGAGGAGTTTAAAAAGGCAGAAGCAAGCTGAAAACACCCATACACAGATCAATAATACATCACACGAGAGAGAGGAGAGGAAGAGAGGTGGGGTGGAGAGGGAAAGAGAGAGAGAGAGGGAGAGGGAATGGGGAGAGAAAGGGAGAGTGTGTAGAGAGAGAAAGAGAGGGAGATGGTGTGAGGGGGCGTAGAGAAAGAAATGGTTTAGAAAAAGAGATGGAAAGACAGCGTGGAGAGAGAAAGAGAGAAACTGAGAAGGTGTAGAAAAAGAGAGAGGGAGAGGACATGAAGAGAAAGAGCAAAAGAGGGAGAGAGGTGAAGAAAGAGAGCCTGAGAGAGGAGGGGTGTAAAGAGAGAAAGAGAGAATGTGTGGAGAGAGAAGACAGACTGATTGAGTGTAAATAAAATGAACGAGAGAAAGAGAGTGGAGGAAGAAAGTGAGAGAAAAGGGGTGTAAAAAGAGAAGAGGGTGAGAGAGAGAGAGAAAGAGAGAGATGATGTAAAGAAAGTAGGGTGGGGTGGAGAAAGAGAGACTGGGAGGGGGCTGTAGAGAGAAAGATAGAGAGGGAGGGAGAAAAAGGAGTGGGTGTGGAAGAGAGAGAAAGAGGGGAAGATGGTGTGGAAAAAGAAAGAGGGAAAGGACATGGAGAGAAAGAGCAAAAGGAGGGAGAGTGGTGAAGAAAGAGAGACTGAGAGAGGAGGGGTGTAAAGAGAGAGAGGGAAATACAGAATGTGTGGAGAGAGAAGACTGAGACTGATAGAGGGGGTGTAAATAAAATGAGAGAGAGAGAGAAAGAGAGTGAGAGAGAAAGGGTGTAAAAAGAGAAAGAAAAGAGGGTGTGGATAGAGATGGAGAGAGAGAGAGTAAGAGGGTGTAACGAAAGAGGGGTGGGGTGGAGAAAGAGAGAAAGAGAGAGGGCGTGGAGAGAGAGAACACGAGGAAGGGAGAGGGTGTGGAGAGAGAAAGAGAGAAACTGAGAAAGTGTAGAAAAAGAGATAGACAAAAGGAGCTGGTTTGGAAAAAGAGAGAGGGAGAGGACATGGAGAGAAAGAGCAAAAGAGGGGAGAGAGGTGAAGATAGAGAGACTGAGAGAGGAGGGGTGTAAAGAGAGAGAGGGAAATACAGAATGTGTGGAGAGAGAGAGAAGGCTGAGACTGATAGAGGGGGTGTAAATAAAATGAGAGAGAGAGAAAGAGAGAGAGAGAGAGAGAGAGAGAGAGAGAGAGAGAGAATGAAAGGGTGTAGAGAGAAAGAAGAAGAGAGAGACATAAGAACAAATCCTAAGAACACTCAGGAGCACTCGTAGAATCAGTCAAAATTGGTAATTCAAGATTTTATGTATTTTGACAAATTGTATAAAAAATTATTTTAGAAACAAAAAAGTCACAAGTTATGCTTTAAAAGACTTCCTCTGTATTTCCTCTTTGCTCCGGGAGAAGTCCTGCGGCTGACCCATATTTGCCATATAAGGAAGTAGTTTCCTTAATGCATTCTTCATTTTTATGTAAATAACTATTTGTAGCTGGAAATTGCTGAATTTGGCTGCTAAAGTTGTGGTAGCTAACTTTTTTAGTTGTAAATAAGTAAACTTTGCGTTTTCCACCAAAAAGTAAATGATACTGAACTTACTGAAAAAATGAGCCCACAGAGTACTGTCTGAATCAAATAATAAATCATTTTAGTTCCAATCAGGAGCAGAATGCAGCGTTCTGATTGGCTGAGCTTGTCTGGTCCTCTCCAGTTCCACTTTAAAAGAGAAAAAAGATGTTTTCAAGTCAAAATTGCAACCTAAATGTAATACATGTTGATATTAGCAATGTGTTGAAGGATTTGAGAGAAATTTTTTCAGATTTAAAACCTAAATTGTGTTTGCAGTGTGAAAATCACCTACCCCACCTGAAGGAAAGTTACGCACAATTTTTAAGAACACTTTCATGAATAAGGCCCATTGAGAGTTGAGTCACTGAGGTGAATGAGTCAGTCCCTCATTGGGGAGGTAAGAAACACAAATACAGGGACAAACGAGGATTTGTTTTCACTCAAATGTGTGTGTACAGAACACACGGCCCTGGTGTTCTCCTGGTGGCACCTCAGACACAGTCCTCTGCGTTGCAATGGTTACACAAGTGTGCGTCGCATTAACAGCTGTCTTTGGACTCACGGGTTGTGGTGGTTCATAATGAAAGTTTGACCGTGTCATATGCCTGGGGTAACAGGCACGTCTAAAGCCAGCTGCACACTGGAGGAGTTTATGATCTTTTGCGATTTTTGGACGTGCCAAAAAAAGAACAGGTCACAGACATAAGGACATTTTTAAAGATTATTTGTCACAGTCGCATCACGTCACAAGAACAACAGACGACTGAGTGCGTCACGTGATAGAGCGCAGAGTGTTTTCTTTCATGTGCGCGAAAATAAAAGTTAACAACTACAATGAAATGCAAGCTGTTTAAATCAGGTTTATAAACTTCACAGAAGAGTGGAGGGTCTTTAGAGGTAAGGAGCTGTTACATTGACGCATTGTGGGCGTGAAATAAAATACTCTATGTTGGTCATGTTATAGAAGCCAAAGTCAGTGTGTCACACATTTAAGGTGTGTTGGAGATGACATGTAATGCTCGTAAAAACGAATACTGCACTTGGACTATGTGCACAAAGCGCTATATTTACCGTTGATGAAGCACTGTTTCTTCTTTATTTTATGTCCACTTGCACATGCAGCATGCGAACATCACAATAATGCATCGAGTTCAAGAAATGGCCAAAAATCTCTTACGAAAATCCTTACTCTGGCCTTGCCTCCTGAACTCGTAGAGGGACACATCAGGCTTAAAATCAGGCCAACCTCCTGTAGTGTGCAGTCGGCTTAAGTTTGTGTCCTTATTCCGCTGATGTCTCCACGAATGAGTTGTATTGTAATAACACAAATAATTTTAAACCTAAAAGATCAAGGAACACATCTCTGTAGTTATTCGTGTTCCCTTTTTCTTCAGTCTCTCTGGTTTACTTGTTTGCCCCACTTCATTTGAAACATTTGCAGTCTAAATTAGTTGTTTAAATAAGTTTGTTCTTTGGTGTATTTCAATAGTCACTTATAATAAATACAGGGTGCACGAAGAATGATTCAAATCCTTTCAAAGATTAAAGAGGATGTAAAGAGAAAGTTTTGGATACCCTTGGACTATCCGTGTTTGTTGTTTTATAGGCACCATTTTGAGTTTCCATTCAAAAGATTTTTAGTTTTTATATTCTTGTTAGTGTCTTGTTTTCCATCAACTTTCACTGCTCTTTTCTTTCTATCTGAGACTCTGACATCTTTTTGAAAGCGATCGTAACTCCTGAGACCGACCGAAGAACATTTTATGACGGCGGTTTTGATCGGGACAGACAGAGCCATCCAAGGGCGTCTGGTTCAGCTCAAATTGATTCAAAAGTGTTACAAGTGTTTGGAGCATGAACGAGGCTAGTCTTTTTACAGCCTATTCAACACTACAAAACACCCTGATATTCATTTAATTTGCCCTAGATTTTGGTAATTTGGAAAAGCGGGGTTTTAATGAAGTGTGCGGTTGAGATGTGCTTTCGGCGGCTGGCTTGTTTTTTTGGATAATTGGAGTGTTTTGGAGGCTTGTCATGTGTTAAGTGTTTGTAATCAAGGCGGCTGATTTATATGGACGAAGCTGCGGTTTGCTTTTGACTAATCAGCTCTGAAGGTTAAAGTGGTAGAACAATATTGAAACGCCGAAGTCAGGGACGACTAATAATCATGCTGCGTTTCAGGTAACTGGGAGGTTGGATATTTCATATTTAGTATTAAGATTTCCAACTTCAGAGCGTTTTAAGCTGAATTCACTTGTATCTAAGCAATGTGGCTCATGCTAAAAAGACAAGGCAAAGGTAAGCATCATCACACAAGCCCCTCCAGCTAAATCTAAAGGCAAATATTTGCATAGTGTATGTGGTTAATTACACAAACATATTTTTGTGTTGTGTTCAGGTTCATGTCTTGAAAGGCTGATGGGTTGGTAAAATCCTGTTTCTCCTTTCAAAAACATAGTAGCCTGGCCCGATGCATCAACCGGTATCATTTCACTTTGCAACAATCATCTCAACATTAGAATTTGTTCGGTCAGTGCTCGGTGGGTGTCTTTTTGCTTCAGCCAGTCGCTGCTTTATGGCCTGACCACATTTGTGTAGTTCAGGAAGTCGTGTGTAAATCTTGAATCTATTATAATATCTGACATGACATTGTCATCAGAAACAGCTTTCGGAACGGTCGGATCTTTTGGGACGACTTTTTAAGCTTTAGCTTTAGCTACTGCTGCTGCTCGTTCTGTAACTTCCTGCTCTGATTGGTGAGAACAGTCGAGCCTGAGCTCTCGGCTTCTTTTGGCTTCACTTGGCTCGAGCTCGTCACGATCATCGCACAAAGAATTATGGGGGAAACACGCATGTTTCATACTTCCATAGCCAAGAGCAAGGCTAAAGCTGACAGACAATATGGCAACAAACGCCAGTAAGCAAAAGCCATTGACGCACAGCGCCCTCCATCTTTGATCACTGGGGATTGAAAGCTTATTTATCAGTGGTTGTAATCAAATTCTAAGTTAATAAATGACTCAAGGTCAAAGGAGGAGAACAGTCTGCCATCTCAACTCGAGTTGGTTCTGGCCAACACATCGCTTCATCTTTGTTCGTTGAATGGCAATTGTACTTTGAGACTTTGGGGAACCATCTGCAGTTCTGCAATAGCTGTCCTAGTGGTCAGAGTGAAAATTAATTAAGCGGGCGTGCTGGAAAATGCATGCAAGTATTTACAATGGCAGAGAGGAACAGGTTCATCTGGTGATATAAGGACAAGCTAATCCTGGAGAGGGATGTGGCCAGGGCAGGTTGGGTAGGAGGGAAATCTTAAGTCAGGCCTTAATCAATGAAGCAACAGCATCTGAAACTACTCAGCAGAAGTTGAATGGGACAGAGAACAACTTGTGAACATCAAAGAACAAGGAAGTTGGGAGAAAACTTAGTGCTCAAGTTGCCACACTTTCCCCAGTAGAAGCTTAACTAGTGTATTTTTCTAACTGGCCTGACCATAAGCATTTGTCAAGAAGAACCGTCAAACATAGAGACTGCGTCAGCTTTATGTTCAATACATGATAATGTGTATAAGACATAAATCTTCACTAATATGGCCGGTGTCATGTTGCTAACACTTATGACTAAAATGACTAACATTGTCCCTGATTCTTTTCTCTTCTGTTCAAAACTGTGCTGTAACTAAACAGAACTGCGCAGAAGATAATGTGATATTTGAATCATAAAGAACTACATTACAGGAGCCAATACTTAATAGAAGTACTTAGTCATTTGAAACATTTTTGCTCTTTAAGGCACAAAAACCCTCTTCCTCCAGAATAAGCCTTATGTTTTGAGAAATTGCAGTAATAGTCTAAGTATTGGGCCTGTCAGAGATTATTAAAATGCACAGCTCCAGCCTTGTTGTGTTTCTTAATCCGTGGTAGTGTTTTAATGCTCTTTGCCGTCTCTGCAGTGGAGGAGTCTGGATGGAAACGGTTGAGTCGATAGCGGCGCATAATCCTGATTGGCTCCATTTATCAGAGCGCTGCCACTTCAGTTTCACACAGACTCAGTAAAACACAGTCTGCGCCGATGCAAGGACATGCTTCATACCAGACTTTAGGGAGATTTTCACCAGGGCTGCAATCAAACCAAGCTTTAATGATAGCAATAAAGTAGATCTGTTGTGTTTCTGTTTAGTATGACAAGTGTAGTTCAGCAATTTACATTTTGTTTGTGGTAAAACACAAAATTGATCTGGTAAGTTATCAAGTCATCATGTGCTTTCGTGTACTTTCATGTGTTAAAGTCTCCTTTGTTCTAACACTGATGTTGAACTGGCCACTGTGATTCGATCTCTTCCTCCTTTAGTCCCAAATTAAACAGGCTGGACAAGGGCCAAGTTCTTCAGATGTAACTCTGTGTTTACAGAAAGACCTGGGAGCAGCATTTTCTCTGGATTTAGGATAAGTTTAAGTCAGAAAAACATGAAAAAGTGAAGTTTATTTGCACAGTCCTGATCGGAGGAGAAACAGGAGCTGAAAAAGACAAGTCGAAGAAGAAAAAATACTGCAGAGTCAAGTTTGGAATTGGTTTACTTGTTTTAAACTTAAAATCTTAAGTTTAAAATGTAGTCCCTGTTTTAGTCCTGCTTTAGTCCTGTTTTAGTCTTGTTTTAGTCTTGTTTTAGTCCCGCTTTCTGTGAGGCAAGAGTGCTAATCTGCCACCCACAGGCAAAAATGACAGGGGAGTAGAGGGTTTATAACCCCCCCCCCCCAATATTTCACTCTTTATCTGTAAATGATCACAATTTAACAGTTAGGTTAATATTTTGATGCTCAAGAGTAAATGGGTTGAAAGCTATGAAATGTCAATTACATTTTGCTACATTGTGTTTACATACCTCCCTGTCTGAACTAGGGATGCACTGATCCGATACTAGGATCGGATATTGGTGCCGATCCAAGAAATCTTGCTCAATTATCGGCTCCATATCCTAGTTTTGCCTTTAATTGGGCATAATTAGACTTATTTACTGGCTGATGTTGATCCAGAACGTCTCATAATTTTTGACATTTTATTCAGATTAAGTTGTTTAGTTGTGACCTGTACTATAAAAAACAATTACATAACACAATATGATCAACTTTGTTAAGTTTTGAAAAGAATTCCAGTTCCAATTATTCCAGTCGTTATATCAGTATCGACTGATATCGAGTATCGGGAGACACTTAATTCCAAAGTATCTGGATCGGTATTAAAACTGAATAAGCTGGATCGGTGCATCCTAGTCTGAACAGTACACTTTGTAAAGCCTATGGTGGATAGAGAATGTTGGTTTATTATGAGGAAGAGAGTGAGCAAAAATCAACTAAGAATAATAACTTTTTGCTCAAGAAAGAGAGAGAATTGTAATCAACAGTGGCGCTTCCTCTCAGATATACAAGAAAGCCACTCCTATTTTTAATGTCGGGGCACCTGATTTTCAGATGACTTAATAATGGAATAGGTACAGTTCCTAGTTCTCACTAACCGTTTGGCCCAAAATTATTAATATTAACACATTAGGTTTTGGCTTCAACCTTGGCTTTAGAACAACTTAAACTGAGGTGGATCACCCAAGCACAGCCAATCAGATCTGCTTTCAGCTATCCATGAGAAATGCAACAGTTTATTAATAGGATCAGACAGTAGAAAGCAATCTGTTTTTGCCACAGAATGCCTTGTTTGTATTATGATCTTTGTTGGAAAAGATTTAATTTAAAAAAAGTTTGGTACCTCAGTTTGGTACCTCCATTGTTGTCCATTGTCCAATAACTTTTCAACTCAGTTTTGGAGAGAAAATGCCATCGTACCATTTCTGACAAAACCAGCCATGTTGATTTGAAGGACCATGTTTATTTGTATAGATGGACGCTCTGACAATTTACCAACCCAGAGAAAAAGGACACGAAGTCTGAGAGCAAAGCAGACGAGAGGGTCAGACGATTTCGTTCAGACAACTTCAAACGAGACAAGTATACGCTTTGTGACTGTATTTGAAATCCCCTCTTCACCGTGAACCTGAAGGCAGCGCTGATTTCTCTCTCTCTCTTTTTCTACGTGTCCCTCTCTCCAAAACACAGGCCTTTCTCTCGCCTGTTCAGATGGATTCGGTGCCCACATGTCCTCCTCATCGTCATGATTATGCTCCATTCAAACGCCTCTCACCAAACGCGCCACAGTCACCTTGAGAGTCGAACCCACGAGGCCAGCGCGGACGAGTGTTTGCGATGGAATACACTGAATGTGCCGCTGAATTGACTGAGCACAACAAACAAGCAGGGAAATTACTGGAACAATATGGCAACACTTACATAACTCAATCGAGATGACTCATTTCTGATCGAACTGTAAATCTGTTTTCTATATAGTGGTTTGCAAAGTCGACAAAAGCACTGCACTGTTGTTTGATCACACTTGATGGTGATAAGCTACTAGGTGCTGTAGTTTCTGTAGATTACACTGCAAAATGTTTTGAAATCAGGATTTTTTTTTTTTTAGAAACCATAAGATGCATCATGCACAACTAGTTTCAAACAGGAAGTATAATAACAAATGAACTTGTGTCCATACATTGAAGATTAGAATCTTCTGGCCCATCTGTGATAAGTGTGGCAGTATTGGATGATGTATAATGCATAATTGGCCCTGTACACAGTCAGTTGGCTTATTTATTTACGAAAATGCTAACTTCCTGCCGGCATGTTCATTTCTATGGTGTTTCACTGCCTCAGTTTAAAAAAAAAAAAAAACTTTAAGATCAAGCAGTGAACAGTGAGTTGTTGGTGGTTTTCTCTGAAAACATGTTAAATACTTTACAAATGAGAATATTTTATCAAAGGACCAAAGTGTGTTTATAAAAAGATGTGTTTGTCTGTCAATGCTAACGCTAAAGTCTGACAATTTGCAGCTAAATCGGTATGTTTGGGGTTCTAAACCTTAGTCGCCTGTTTAGTAGTAAGATTAGCTTTACAATATTTCTCTTTTAGCTGGATTTCTCAAAGGACTGGTATCTTGCCTTGTTTTGCAATGTCTGACCTTGCCCTCCATGTAAAATGGACAGCTTGGTTCTGTTCTGTGAAATTTCTTCACGCTCACAATTGAAATCATGGACTGAACATCTAAACTAAACTGACTTTTATTTCAACAAGAACAAATGTGAACAGAAACTGAGGTTAAGAACTGACACTGAAATACACCTAATTCTAGTTAATATAGAAATAGAAAAATAAATGTTATATTTTCTTATTTTTGGATCCTTGCCTCTGTTTAATCAAAGACAAGCTTGTGTGTGCCTTAATTTCTTTCTGGATTACTTTCTAGTCATGTTGTTGTTGTTTTTTTATTTGCAGCTAGTTAATTTATTACTGTTTGACCCCTCGGATGCCACATTATGTTTCTGATGATATGAAGGAATAAAGGGTGCTATGAAACGTGGGTAGATGATACAGAGCGAGGAGAGTAAACAAAATATCTACATTAGTACTGGTGTGACAAACTGGAGAATATTAAGGAATAAACAGCATTAAGTACCTGATAAAGGCGTCGACACGAACACGAGACAGTGGAAATGTGCAGGAAACATGACCAAACCAAGGCACTAGGAGAAGAACGACGCAGCTGCTTTGAAAGTATTAGAGGTCAGAGGTGAAAGAAGCGGAAAGTGTGTGTTTTTAGGTGCGCTCCCGACATTATTAAATAAAATGGCAAAACCTTCATGTCATATAAGGTTTGCTATAAATCACCTGACAGTCACCTAATAGGAACATTCAAATTTTCGAATACCCAAGAACTCAACGCAGTTCCAGTGCAGCACCTACTGTCCCTGTGGTCTTCCATCCACGCACTCGAAATGTGACACGATCCATATTCTCAGGAGTTTTAGACAAAAACGTATCTGTGGTGTGTTTTGGAGCTGATTTGTTATGGAAGCAGACAGCCTGGTTTGGACAGGTGATGGATGGTGGCTCTTTAGAGACGTGAGCAGAGACAGGAGCAGATAAGACTGAACACAGGTGAGTGTCCTGATAGTGACTGATGGACAGAAGGTGGAGATAAAGCTTTACTGTTTGAACACACTGAATAGAATGATATTGTTTGGAAGAAAAGTCATTATTGTTATCCAGAGATTTTTTTTTTTTTTATCAACTTTTGTTCATCTATAGTAAAAAAAAAAATACTTCAAAGGTTTTTCGAAGTTAAAAAAAAAAGTCAGTTTTAATCCATTGGAAGTGATTTGAGTAACTGGATATATATACTGATATAATCCTGAGAGACGGGTTCATAAACTGGTTTGGTTTGGTCCTAGTTTTTTTCTGATTCAACAATAATTTCCATCAGATTGAAAATGACTTGGATGAAAGTTGAAATGCCGCGATCTTCTGAAACATTGTCCAGATGACAACTTTGAGGTTTTTTGTTCTGTGGATCACTCTTGGATGTCTTCTTCATCCAGACAGAATAGGTTGTGTGCACGGAATTTCAGTTGACTTGCGTACATTCAAAAATGCTAACTTCTGTATGTACGACCATTTCCTGTTAGCGTTAGCATTTAGACACAATTATGTCTCTTTTTAAACACACAAGTGTCTCTGGTGAAATATTCCTCTAAAATGTAAACAGCCCGATTTTGCCCTTTGTCTTAGCCGGTCTTAGTGGATGGTCTTAATTATTCCTCTGTTGGCCACTAGTGGCTCTCTCCAAGCTCTATACACTGTCAGTATAGAAGGTGTGGCTCCAGCCAGATGTGGGGGTACAGTTTTGTTCATTGAACCTGACACATGCTCACCCCTGTGACAAGTGAGCAGCTGCTTTAGGATCACAGGCAAAAGTAGCTGTAGCAGCATCTTCAGTTTGGAAAAAAACTATAATAATAGAAGTCAACAGGCTTTATGTAAAAGAAAAGACACATTTTTAGACAAAGTTGTTAAAGTCTGTCAAGTAAATAGACTTTCACCAAATAGATTTCTATTGTTATAGTTTTTTCACCAAATAGTTTTCTATTATTACACTTTTTTCCAAACTGAAGCTGCTGCTACAGTAACATTTGCCTGTGATCACTGCTCACTTGTCACAGCATGTGTCTGGTTCACTGAAGGAAACTGCACCCTCACATCTGGCTGGAGCCACACCTTCTACACTGACAGTGTATAGAGCTTGGAGAAAGCCACTAGTGGCCAACAGAGGAATACTTAAGACCATCCGCTAAGACCGGCTAGGGCAAAGGGCAAGATCGGGCTGAAAGTCTTTAACATGTTTTCTGTAACGTTCACCACAACCGTCTGATCTAAAGATGATTTATTTGTTCTAAACTGAGTGAAAACCTCATTGAAAAGTAGTGGACAGGAAGCGTTTGTATGTACAGGATGTACTATTTTAAACCAAAACAAGACAACTGCACTGAGGTAATTAGCCCTGTAGATTTTGCTCCTCACTCTCCAGTTTACTATAAATCTTTTTGAATTTTGATGCTTTGTATTGGAGAAGCTTCTAGGCCAGGGGTCTGCAACCTTTACCAATGAAAGAGCTGCATTAGCCCAATTCTAAACTGAATAGAGCCATAACTGTGTTTACTAATACAAAATAAATGAAGACAAAAATGTGAATTTGCACAAATTTGACAAAAAGTAGACCTATTTGGAAATGCTTGAGCAAATGATCTGTCACTTCTTGCATATGGTGCATTTTAGATAAAATACTGTATGTTGATAAAATTACCTATAAAAAGGCAAAAAATGTGAACACAATTTTGCGTTTCTTGAAACATGATCTAATTGAAGCTGTCTTTCTCATATGCTCTGATTTATCATCAGATATCATAATGTAAGTGCTAATAACTAAAGTGGAGCACACTTGAATAAAAATATTTTGCCCCAAGTTATTTTCTTATTCTTACATCAGACTGTGAAGAGCTTTAAAGAGACCCTCGAGCCTTGGGACTTGACTTGGACTTGTCTCTCTTTGACTTGGGACTAGACTTGGATTGTCTCTCTTTGATTTGGGACTAGACTTGGACTTGTCTCTCTTTGACTTGGGACTTGAGTTGGACTTGAGGCCAAAGACTTGAGACTTGAAACTTGCAAAACAGTGGCTCTACTGTTCACTTTTTACGCAACGTGTTCTCATGGATTTTGTAAAATGTCACGACGACGCCCTCTGCCTGTTTTGGCATGCAATTACACGCTCGTTTTTTCTGGCGTGGTCTGGACACGCCTAGTGGTTGACTACAACACAAGGTTTTTCAAGGGATTAACGGCTAAATTTAAGTCTGAAGTTACAAAAATGGGTTAGTTTTGGAGTTGGTTAAGGTTAGGATTAGGATTGTGTTAGTATTCATGAATAATAACACCTGTTAACATTCACCATTGAAATGAACTAGGACAGAAACGCGTCAAATACACATGCAAAAAATAGAAGTTGCGTTCATATGACACGATGTTTACAATAGCGTGGTATTGACACGCTTATCCATGAGAACAAGCTGTTTTACGACCTCAACACAACTAATCTTCTTAAGACATATCATCCCATATTTCAACTTAAACATTTCACATTTGCAGGTAAAACAAAACATTTTGAACCTCAGAACTCCATTAGTTTCTCCGTCTGACTCTCTTGTGCCAGCGCCAGCCTGTTCTCAGCGTGATCCTTCTTCTCTTCTGCCGTTACATTAGCCAGCCATAAGACATCTCCTCCACTGTCTCCACGACGCATTAGCCCGCAGAGCGCTTAAACAGCACGAATCAAATTAGTTTCCCTTTCTTCTCTCTCTCAGAATCTCTCTCTTTCTTAAGTCTTGAGCGAGTAGTTGCCTGCAGGTGGGATTTAGCCGCACAAACACACGGCACAAGACTTGAGAAGACACACAAGAGGTTTATGAGTGAGAAGACCTCGCAGCTGTGCAATAGAAGATCTGCGTTTCTTAAAATAACTTCCGCCAAATCAGTCAAATTCGGGCATCTTAAGTAGTTCCCCTGGAGACTGGGAAAAGATCTTTATAGTCTTCGTATGGCAAACGTCCAGAGAAACAGATATCATTCAAGAAGAGGAGTTATGGCTGTGAGGGAGAAAAGCAGTGTTTGGTTAATGTAGGTTATTCAGGGAAAGCTGGTTTACAGTGTTATCATACATGAAGAACATGTGTCGACTGGAGTTAAGAGGTGTGTTTTTTGTCAGACATAGTCAAAATGTGTACTCAAGTAAAAGTTTCTTTCGAAAAAATTGTATTACGCAGACAAACAAAAAGTAATAATCAAATTGGATACACAATGCAGTGATTATAGCTGTGGCTTCCCAATAAGAAGATTGTAGTTTTGATGCTGTGATCGAACCAAATCAACATCACATAATAAATAATAAAATTAAGCTTTTTCAAAAATAGATTAGCGATTTGCTAATTGCATCTATTTCAATTCGATTCCAATTAATTGTGCAGCAATTAGAGCAATTTGTCCCTTTACATCAGTGCATTTGTTCTAATTAAGAACAACAGCTTTATCATTCACTGCCTAACAAGTGCAACAGATACAGTTGCCGCTTATAGACACAAACAGTGGAAACAAGTCAAAAAAGCACAGTTGTCAGCTGTTTTTCAGTGTTTTTCACTGTGCAAAAACAAAAATTCTGCTGCTAATTCAACATTTGTGAATGAAATTCGATCTTACGACCCTTAAAAGTTACATTCAGGTGAGTGAAAATACGGCGAGAAAAACGCTGTCTCAGGCTTCAGGAGACAGACGTCTGTCAGACTGGTTCAGACCTGATTCAAACAGCTGCTCTCGTTCCGTTTCGTTGTTTTATTCAAAGAAGTTTCCCCAGCCAACTAGATCGAAAGCGGCTCTTTCTGCAAAATGCATTTGCAGTAGCGTGGAAAGTGACTTACCAGTGAGCAGAAGCCATTGATGTAGAGTGCCGCCTTATTTGATCATCAGGGCTTGGCCGTGTAATGGCATCTTTAAATGCTAAATTATCCTTTATGTTGCTTTGCCCTTTGATCTTCGTTAAATAAGTCCCTTAGGAAACCAAACACTGTAGGACACTGTTATTAAAACTCTAAAGGTTATCTCTACGCCTTTGTCTTACTTTTTTTTTCATTCATTCATTTTCTAACGCTTAATCCCGTTAGGGGTCGCGGGTGACTGGAGCCTATCCCAGTGACTTTGGGCCTTAGGCGGGGAAACACCCTGGACAGTGGCCAACTTGCCGCAGGGTTAGACAGACAAACATTCACTCTCTCATTCACTCACTAAGGGAATTTACAGTGATGCTCAATTAACCTAAACATACGTTTTTGGAGGTGGGAGGAAATTGGAGTAACCGGAGAAAACCCACGGTGACACGGGGAGAACATGCAAACTCCACCCAGAGAGATCGTGAGATGTTGATATGGTCCGGACCCGGGAGTCGAACCCACAACCTTCTTATTGGGAAGCTAGAGCTCTAACCACTTGGCTACCGTGCACTGTACCGTGTCTTACTTGATAATGGTTAAATCTTCTCAGGAGGCCATATGCCCCAAGTAGAAGTAACTGTCTTATGTTAGCAAACCTTTTGTCTCACTACTGAGGTACCGCTAACACCCATCAAGCTCTGACTTTGGTCTGAGTTTAAGGATCAGTGACACAGCTGCTCGAGAGGAGGAGACTCTGGAGGAAACAACCAAAGGACGACATGGGGACTGATTAACCATGACTGCACTAGGACTGTATTACTTTCAATTGTGCATTGTTGTACTTTAGTAAATAAACCATACGTTTGAGCTCAGACAACTTTCTAAATATTTTGATTCTCCCACATGGACAGTAAATTTCACAAAATGCTAACAAAGTGCTAGCGCATAACAGGAAACACATGACTTTTTTTCTGAATGAGAAACTTACATTTTTACCTTGAGCAGACTTGTCTCTCCACAAACTTGTAAATCTTCTGCTGAAATCTAAAATTATACATTCTTTCATTTATTACTAAACCAGATGTTGATGTATTGAGCCCTGATTTGTATAATCTGGCTTCAACACTCTCAGAAAGTGCTGACATCACAAGTGAAATGTAAAACTACAACAGCACAAAACCGTCAGATTCAGTTGCAAATGAACCAGTGGAATAGACTCGACGGTGACATTTAGCCCGCCCGAGCGTGCATATATTTCCCTATAGAGCTCATTAAAGTCTGCAGTCCCTGAGCTCCTGGCCTGAGAGAAACTGCCACGGGGACACGTTTTAAAGCCTGATTTGTGTCTCAGCAGAAGAGAAGAAGAAGAAGAAGACACGGCCGGAATAAGACGGAGATATAGATCAGGAGCAGGAGGACGAGTGAAGTGGGCGTCTGGAGTGGGCATGTGTGAACGCACCGGGAGGCAAAGCACAAAATTTGGTCAAAAAATGTGGCGAAATCAAATGAAAAGTTTCATTTTGGAGAGGGAGAAATCAGCCGCACAGACAGAGAAAGAAGAGTTAGTTCATAGACTGAGGCAAGATGAAAATACTAAGATGTCACAAAGAAAATAAAATAGCCTGACTCTGGTCCATGTTTAGTCCTGACTCTGGTCCACGTTTAGTCCTGACTCTGGTCCTCGTTTAGTCCTGACTCTGGTCTATGTTTAGTCCTGACTCTGGTCTATGTTTAGTCATGACTCTGGTCTGCGTTTAGTCCTGACTCTGGTCCGCGTTTAGTCCTGACTCTGGTCCTCGTTTAGTCCTGACTCTGGTCTATGTTTAGTCATGACTCTGGTCTGCGTTTAGTCCTGACTCTGGTCCGCGTTTAGTCCTGACTCTGGTCCTCGTTTAGTCCTGACTCTGGTCTATGTTTAGTCATGACTCTGGTCTGCGTTTAGTCCTGACTCTGGTCCGCGTTTAGTCCTGACTCTGGTCCACATTTAGTCCTGACTCTGGTCCGTGTTTAGTCCTGACTATGGTCCGTGTTTAGTCCTGATGGAGGCTGGTCCCTGATGTCCTCAGAGTGCGAGAAGGTTCATGCAGCACTAACATGTCAGAGATGTACTTTGGTGCTAGTCCATGGGGAGACTTGAACACAAGCAGAGCTTGTGATTCTCTGAGCCACTGGAGCAAGTGCAAAGACCTAAGCACGGACTAATGTGATTGTACTTCCTAGTTTTGGTCAGGACTCGAGCAGCAGCGTTTTGAATGTACTGCAGCTGTTTTACAGCTCGTTTGGATAGGCCGGTGAGCAGGCCGTTACAATAGTCTAACCTACTGGAGACAAATGCATGGATAAGTCTCTCCAAGTCAGGCTTTGACACTATACTTTTGACATTGGTAATGTTTTTTAGATGGTAAAAGCTGCTGATGTAATGCTGATTAGTTAGACTTTTTTATGATACGACTGTTTTACTGCTCTGGCAAGACAAATATTACAAAAACCAAAGACGTGAATAAACACAAATTTTGATTGAAGCTGCGTGGCGACATTTTCGTTAGGTTTGATGAGTAAATCTTAATCTACCCCAAGCCCCAGCTAAACTGAAAAAAAAAAAAAATTTGTAACTTAACCTCAAGAAATGTGGCCAAAATTCATGGTTATTTTACGTTTTGTCTTTTTAAGGCATGAAAACGTGCTTATTGTACATGTTTGATGTTTCGTTGTAGGCCTATATCTACATTTTCTTCGGAGCATGTGTTGCAACCCAGAATTCACAATTATTTCCCAGCACATTCCACCTTTTACTTTTTGCAGTAGTTCAGTTTTGCTGACTCTTTCATGTGCACATGGTTGTTATGTTACATTTATGCATGTGAGCAAAAGTTGAGTTTAAATTATTATTTTTTTTTCCTATTCACCTGCAGTGTATTTCTTTAAAGAAAGTATTGTCAACTTAACTGACTACAAGCCATAATTTGTGTTTTTATTTATGCATGTATTTATTTTTTGCATTTACATTTTTCTGAAGTAGTGGGCGCCAGTGCCACCTTCTGTTGTGTTCTGTCCATTTGTCACATTTGGTCACACAATGTACCAAATGTTTATCAGAAGTGAGATCACAGCAACAACAAACATACTGAGAATAACTGTGAGAGAGAGAGAGAGAGAGAGAGAGGGAGAGGGAGAGAGAGAGAGAGAGGAAAGGAAGGGAGGGAGAGAGAGAGAGAAGAGAGAGAGATGGAGAGGGAGAGAGAAAGAGAGAGAGAGCGAAAGAGAGAGAGAGAGAGAAAGAGAGAGAGAAGGGAGAGAGAGAGAGAAGGGAGAGAGAGGGAGAAAAGAGAGAGAGAGGAAGAGAGAGAGAGAGAGAGAGAGAGAGAGGAAAGGGAGGGAGAGAGAGAGAGAAGAGAGAGAGATGGAGAGGGAGAGAGAAAGAGAGAGAGCAAAAGAGAGAGAGAAAGAGAGAGAGAGAGAAGGGAGAGAGAGGGACAAGAGAAGAGAGAGAGGAGAGAGACAGAGAGGGAGAGAGAGAGATGAGGGGAGAGAGGAGGGAGGGAGAGAGAGAGAGGGTGGGTTGGTGGAAGAGAGAGGGAGAAAGAGATGGGAGAGAGAGAGAGAGAGAAGAGAGAGGGGGGTTAAGAGAGGCAGGCAGGGTGAGAGAGAGAGATAGAGAGAGGGAGGATAGAGAGAAAGTAGAGAGAGAGAAATGGGGCAAGAGAAGAGAGATGAGGGAAAGAGAGATAGAGAGGGGGAGAGAGAGAGAAGAGAGAGAGAAGGGGGGGAGAGAGAAAGGGAAAAGAGAAGAGAGAGTGAGTGAGGGAGGGAGAGAGAGGGAAGAAAGAGAGAAAGAGGTAGGGAGGGAGAGAAAAGGGAGGAGAGAGAAAGCTGGGAGAAAGAGAAAGGGTGGAAGGGGAGAAAAGAGGGAGGCAGAGAGAGAGAGGATGGAAAGAGACACAAGGAGAGAGAGGGAGAAAGAGAGGGTGGGAGGAGAAGAAAAAGATCGAAAAGGATGCACAGATGTCGAGAAAGAGGAGGGATGGGGTGCCAACGAGAGAAAATAGAGAGAAGGCTAAAATGAGATGAAGAGAGGCAGAGAGAGAATAAAGAATGGGAGAGTGTGTGAAGGTGGAAAGGAGGCAGAGAGAAGGTGTGGGAGAGAGACTGGTGAAGAGAGAGATGAGACGAAGAAAAGAAAGGAAGAACGGTGGGAAAGTAGATCAAATAGGGAGAAACAGCAAGAGTTAGGCAAAGAAAGAGGTAAAAGTGTAGAAGCAGAGGATGAAGAAAGAGAGAAAAGAGAAATGGAGACATTAGGGAGAGAGAGAGAGAGACAGAGAGAGAGAGAGAGAGAGAGAGAGAGACTGTCCTCTAATGAGCTGCTGCTGCATCAGTCACGTCCCAGAGGAAATCGATCAATAACTCCTCCTCAGCAGTTTACTCACAGACCCCGGAATCAGGAACAATCAGGAACGATCAGAGACCAACAGGAATGATAGGAAGACGCGACTAGAAACGATCAGGGAAAAACAGAAACAATAGATAGATGCAACTAGGAACCATCAGCAGAAAAAAGGGAACGATAGGGAGAGATGCGACTAGGAACAATCAAGGAAAAGGGGAATAATAGGGAGTCTGGGAACCATCAGGGAAAAAAGGGACGGAACGATAGGGAGACATGTCTAGGAACAATCAGGGAAAAAAAGGAACGATAGGGAGAAACGTGTGGAGCAGTCAGGGAAAAATGGGAATGATAGAGAAACGCGACTAGGGGCGATCAGCAAAAAATGTGAATGATAGAATAACGTGACTAGGAGCAATCAGCAAAAAATGGGAATGATAGAGAAACGCAACTAGGAATAATCAGCAAAAAATGGGAATGATAGAGAGATGCGACTAGGAACCATCAGCAGAAAAATGGGAATGATAGAAAACGTGACTAGGAGCAATCAGCAAAAAATGGGAATAATAGGGAAACGCAACTAGGAATAATCAGCAAAAAATGGGAATGATAAAGAAACGTGACTATATACCATCAGCAAAAAATGGAACTTAACATGACTATCAGGGAAAAATGGGAACAGAGAGATGCGACTAGAAACCATCAGCAGTAAAATGAGAATGATAGGGAAATGCGACTGATCAGGGAAAAACAGGAATGATAGGGAAACATGACATAAAATAAAAAGTAGTTTGAATCATGTCTTTCCAGTAAATATAAATGTTCACCTTGGATCTATTTGGAAAAAACACTGAAGTGAATATATAACGAAAACTAATAATGGAGGCATTCAAGTCTCACCATCCGGAAATAGCAGCTTCTTTTTGCTGATGCATGGCGGCCATATTGGAGTGGTATTTTGATGATTAGTGAAGGCCCGTCTAGTAGCTCTGTAGCCTCTCTGTTTGTGTCTGAAACATGTTTACTTCTATGTGCAGCCTAATCTAATCCAAACAGACCTCCTCCTCATCCCAATTGGCCTATTCCCCCTCCTCCTCTTCTCTCTCTCTCTCTCTCTCTCTCTCTCTCTCTCCTTCTCTCTCCTTTCTCTCTCTCCATGTACACGCCTATACTCTCTACTCTTTCATCTAGTTCTTTCTCCATCTTTCTATCCTTTGGTTTTATTTCTCTCTTTTGCTCTCTCCTCTCTCTCTCCTCCACTGCCCTCTTTCTCTCTCTACTTTCTCTCTCTCTCTCTCTCTCTACACCTCCTGCTTTCACATTCCTTCACTCTCTTACTTTCCCTCAGATTCTGTTATTGCTCTGTTCTCTCCTTTATTTTTCCTTCTTTTCTCTCTATGACCTTTCCTTCTCTCTCTCTCTCTGCCTTTCTCCCTCTCCATTCTTATACTCTCCCTTACTTCTCTCTCTTTCTCTCTTTCTGTTTTTCTCTCTCTCTGTCTGGCGTTTGCTTCTTTCTCTCTCTCTCTTTGCTCTTTCACTACTTTACTCTCTCTCTCTCTTTCTCCCTCTCGACTCCTATATTCTCCCTTACATCTCATTCTCTCTCCTTCTTTCTATCTTTCTGTTTTTTTCTCTCTCTTTTCTTGGCGTCTTGCTTGTTTTCTCTCTCTCTCCTTCACCACCTCTCTCTCTCTTTCTCCCTCTCTCTCTTTCTCAACCTCTTCACTCTTTTACTCTCCACCCTTACATCTCATTCTGGCGCTTTGCTTCTTTTCTTTCTTTCGCTTTGTTCTTTCACTACTTTACTCTCTCTCTCTCTCTCTGTTCCTCTCATGCTTAACCCAAAGCACATTCCTTCACTCTCTTTCGCTGTCTCTCCCTCCTGCTATTTTCTCTCTCTCTCTCTCTGTCCACTCTTATACTCTCCCACCCTTATCTCTCCTTCTCTCTCCCTCTTTCTATCTTTCCTTTTTATTTCTCTCTCTCTCCTTGGCGCTTTGCTTCTTTTCTCTCTTTATCTTTTGCCCCTACCTTGTTCTCTCTCTCTCTCCTCTACCACCTTTCTCTCTCTCCTCCACCTCTCTCTCTCTCTCTCTCTCTGCTTCTCCCATGTCGCTATTTCACATTCCTTCACTCTCTTGCGCTCCCTCAAATTCCCATTTTGCTCTGTTCCTCTTTTCTCTCTCTCTCTCTCCCTGTCCGCTCCTATTCTCTCACCATTTCATCCCCTGTCTTCTCTCTGTTCTCTCTCTCTTTTCAATCTTTCTGTTTTATTTCTCTCTCTCTCCTTGTCGCTTGTCCTACTTCTTTTATTTGCCTCTCTCCACTCTTTCACTGCCTTGCTCTCTCTCTCTCCTCCACAACTTTCTCTTCTCTCTCTCTTCCTCTCTCTCCGCTCCTCCCATACTTTCTGGTCTCACTTTTCACATGCCTTCACTCTCTCTCTCTCTTTCTCCCTGCCCACTCCTATCCTACCTTATCTAATTCTCTCTCTCACTCTTTATATATCTTTATTTTCATTTTTATTTCTCTCTCTCCTTGGTGCTTTGCTCTCTCTCTCTCTCTCTCTCTCTCTCTCTCTCTCCTCTCTCTCTCTCTACCGGTAAAGCCGATGCTACACACGGGTCCCTGTATCCCGTCACCAAGGGAACGGTGGGCCGTCTCCATGGCAACAGGCGGCTAATGAAGCGGTTGCCCTGGCGACTCGAATTCGACTGTGCAGCAGCAGGAAAAAAAAAAGAACTAGAGAAAAAAAAGCAGCAGCAGTGGAGAGAGAGGGAAGAAAGAAGAGATAGACAGAGTGTGTGTAAGGGAGAGAAAGAGAGGGAGAAGAAAGGGAGAGAAGCAGTTGAAACAAGATTGAACTGCCAAACTGAACCTGTAGTGAAAGTTACATGAAGAACAAGAAAAAGTAAACTCTGGAGTCACGTCACAGTCAGGTCCAAGTAAACTCTGAAGACACATGAATGAAATATGAATGAATGAATGGTTTATTTATACAGCACATTTACTCCACAGTGCTTCACAGAGTGACCACCCCTCACTCAGTGATAGCCAGCAGCCCTGGGGCAGCTCAGCAGAAGCCATTTGCCCAAAAACACCTGGCGCCTCAACCTCCGACCACCACCAAGCGCAGGGCTGACCCTGGCCTTCAGGGGCTCTAAGCAGAATTTAACTTTGGGGCCCTTGCCACTTCAGCGGTACATTTCAAAACATACACTGCTCTCATTAGGTCATCCATTTTAGGAATGGGCGATATGGATCTCGATATACTGTATTTTGTTAATCTCAGTCTGCTATCATTTTAACTGTGCCTTTTGCTGAGTAACCCAAATTCTAGTTTGGTTAAGTCTATAATTTGACTATTGCAAAAAATAACTGATTATTTTCTCTTTATCACTTTTCTCTGTAACTTTAACTGCTTTTCATCAGTTTTAGGAGCTTTTTTCACCAGTGATACAATATCTCTGTATGACAAATTCATATCTTGTTCATATCTCAATATACAATATGTATCGAAATATCGCCCAGCCCTTATCCATTTGTATATTTATTCTGACAACATTACATTTAACAATCTCAGTAGCTCAAACTATTATTTAAAAGTGTTTAATATGTTTATGTTTTTTTTTTTTTTTCTTCAGAAAAAAGCTTTCAATGTGTGCAGCCTGTGTTGCTGCAGCAAAGATTTGCATAAAAGGATGACTATAGCCTAAGACAGGGGTTTGGCTAAAATCAATATAATTTCCTGCATATGGACTATGTGGTAACAACATCTCAACAACAACAATCCTATTTTTTCAGCAGTCTTATCTTAAAAAACAATCTGTTGTTTATAACACAACGAATAGCCTATAACTTGTGAAATAGGCCTAGTAATTACTTGTGTCCAAGAGTTAGTCCCAGTCCTCTGTGTTCTGCGTTCCTAACATGAAGGTCCAGGTGAACTTTTGTAGGCCTAAGTGCCACACCTTTTTACACTTAGTTTTAAACTTTGGGAAATTAGTTGTGCCTTCTTTAAATAAGACTCTGGATCATGACATCACACAACAGTAGGTCTAATGTTAACCAGTGGAGATTTTAAATAGCTAAAGACTGAATTAGCATTAATCAAAGTCTATTTGGACACCACAGACTAGAGTCATAGATACATTACCAGTTCTGACCCAGTTCATTGGGTTGTTTCATGGCTGTTTTGTTCACTTTTATATTGTTTTTCTAATGTATTCCTATGGAAGTTCTACAAATCTGACTAGAAACAATATTTGCAAATATTTCCATGGTAACCGTTTCCGGAGCCTTATTCACAATAGTCAAGTTTTCATTGTTTAAGTGCCCTGGAATATGGATGTACAATATTCATTACAAACTCCAAAAGTTCATACAAAAAAACAAACAAACAAACAAACAAAAAACAAGTATTGTAGTAATTGCACATTTATAGGCCTATGTAAAAGAGGGATACCCAAAACTCCCAAATAGGCTACAAGTATCTAACTCTCTTCAAAATAATGTTGTTGTCAAAACAAGTAAAAAGACACACAGCCCCAATAAGAACAGAAATATTTAGAATATGTAAGGGCATTAATAAAAAATCTGAAAACAGGCTATATCAAATAGTTTTTATGTTTTGATCACTAATGCTTGTTCCTTAAATCTTTAGAATACTGCAACCCTAGAACAGTGTAAATGTTGTGACTGTCAGAAAAGAGAAGTATTAGCTACTAGTGTCCAGTCAGATCTATGCTAAAGCTAAATCTGTGTCATGACTGTAACTGGGACAAGTTTTTGTTTACAAATGTCTCCCTCTGCTGGACTGGGCCACACATGCTTCAGCTCTGCAGTCTTTTCTTATTGTGAGTAGTTAGCTAAATTACAACTTTATTATCAATCTTTCAAACTTTACATATTTAAAATGCTCAAAAGTTAGATTTGTACATTTGTAGATCGCCATAATTTAATTTATGAAGTGAAAATAACACGATTTTCTTAATAACAGTAAATAGGCTAGTTCATTAGCTCAAAGCTACATGCTACATTGATGCTAATCTTCTAGCACGTGTTTTTAGCTAATGGTAAGTTATATTTTGGTCTGTTGTTTAGTTATTAGTGGGAGATAAACAATTGAAATGTCTTAGAAGTTGTAATTTATGTTTTTTTTAATATAAACTTACAAAATAATGTGCAAGATTAGCTTTGTGAAAATGCTGTCAGAGTCATCATCTATGTTTTGAGAGTGTATAATTCTGTTCAAAGTACATTAAAAAAAAAAAAAAAACTCCAAGAACTACTTTGAGATAATATAAAATAATAGACCTACATATCCAATGCATTTATTATAGCTACTAACTTCTGCGTATGATGTTGAAATGGCATTTGCTTCTATTCTACGCCATTTTTGTGCAATTATTTATACTATAGTACAAATTAGCAAGATTCTATGTCCTACTGCAATGTTGTTTTTCGTACAGTTGTGACATCAGACATACAGTTGATGACTTCACAAAACTGACTTGATGTGTACAGATCACAAACACCTGTTTTCAGAGCAATCATACTGCTGCATACTCCCCACTCTCAGACCCTCCTTCACTTCTCCTCATAATAGTGTAGTTGTCAGTGTAGTTGTCAAGACTACTAATTGAGACTAAAAACCCCAAGACCACAGACTCCTAAGACAAGACCAAGACCACTGAAGGTCAAGACCAAGACTTTTATAGCTCAAGACCAAGACAAGAGGAAGACTGTGGGTCATCAAGACCAAATCAAGACAGCATTTAAAATTTTCTACAATTATCAGTTTCTATGTACTTTTTACAAAACTGTATCTGGGACTAACTTGGCTGACCAGCCAGGCCCTCCTACATTCTGTTTGAATCCAGAAGGGTCTGGGACCTGACGGTTAGCCAATAAAGTCGTCTCCCAAAGTTAAGACGATCCAATCAAGCACGCCGATTCAGACACGTGACACTAAAAAGTCGGAAGTTGCTTGCAAGTCCCATTTCAAAACATTCAAGAAGGTGAACGTAGCTGATTCGGCTCGTGCTTCGGTTTTGAACAATAAACATATCAACTCCTTAAAAACCTGAGCAGCAAACCGTGTTGAGAACTTCAGACTGAAAAAATCCTCACGCTACATGTTTACAAAAACATTGTGTCGCTGTTTTGGCTGGTTAGCAAGGGACAAAACCCCTGCGCTCCAAGTGCAAGTTTAGCAGAACATGACAGTAATAAAATGTACTCTATGTCTAAGACAAGACCGAGTCCAAATGTGCTCGAGTCTGTGATAGAACCCAGACCTAAAAAAGCCATAAGACCAAGATGGACAGTCTCCAGTAGTAGTACACTACCTCATGCTTACTTTTCCAGCTGAATGTTTTGTTTGAAGTGTTTGTGGGAGGAGTTTAGGGGGTTTTAAGCAATACTCGTTTTTAGCTCTTCATTTGTATATACTATGGAACTCAACAGTGGAAGATTGCTCTGCTTCCGGAAATACAGCCATTGTAAACTTTCAAAAGAATTATGAAAAACTCAAATATCAAGAGTTATTGTTGGCCTAATAAATGTTGTGCTGTATGTATGTGAACAGAATAATTTGTGCTTCTGAAACTTTTATTCAGACTCTTTTTCTTCTTTGCAATTGTTTCTGAAATATCAGGAAAATATCAGGACAATACTGTGACTAATATGCCCTCCTTTTCTTCCCCTCTCCTCCTTTTCGTTTACAGAAGTGTCTCCGGTTCAACCCAGACGCGACGGTGTGGAAGGCCAAGCAGCAGGTCCTGTGCTCTCTCACCGAGTCGCTCCGAGACGTCCTGAACTACGGCCTGTTCCAGCCGGCCACAGACGGACACGACGCCAAGTTCCTGGAGGAGGAGCGGCCCCTTCGAGAGTACCCACAATCCTTTGAGAAGGGAGTGCCATATTTGGAGGTAGGTCAGATAATCAGGGCTCAGCACTAGGAATAGGATGATATCGAAAATGATATCAAATTGGTTGATAGTGGTGGTTTAGTTCTGGTGTTGGGTTCGATCCTCATGTGGCCCTCCATAACTCTGTTTTGTTATTTTATGCAGTTAGGAAAATGTTAATTCCACTGTTATTTGTCTGCCAGAGGAAGTAAACTGAAACTTATTGTTATATATTCTTGTTAAGGTGAGTTTTGTCAGTCTGTCCCTTTTTGGTTCACAAAAATTGACCCAGGAATGAGAAAAATATGATTTTTTTTAACATTATCTTAAGAAACTCCTGACTTATTTCCCTAAAAACTATATTTTTATGTACAGTAGTTCTGATACTGACACCAATACATTGCCCAACGTTATTCCAGTTACAGGAGGACTTTGATTGATACACAAAGGAATTGCATTACACTGAAGTATTAGGGGAAATAAATCATTAAAAACCCCATAAATATGAAATAAAAAGATTCCATCAGATTTACAATGACTTTTGGATTATTTTGAAATGTGTCGATCTTTGAAAACTCTGTCCAGATGATAATTTTTAAGTTTTTTTCTTCTATGGATCACTCCTGGATGAGTGAGGGATTACACTGACAGAAAAAGATGTGTTTATAGCAAAAGTTAGGTAGCTATAGTCAAGTATTAGCTGAAGAAGTGTTGTTACTTGAAAGAACATGGAATTTGTTTTGTTTGGGTGAATCATATTTCTTCAGAACAAATTTGGTCATTGGTCTTCCTGCTCTGACAGTCCGGTAGTTTTCGTGTTTGTTTTCTGGGGTAAACCTCCATTAGACACAGATTTGTGATTCTGTTTAATTCAAATCCAGGTCAAAGTCTGTAAAAATCCAGGACAGTCGGGTTTGAGATCTAAGTTAACTTTCTCTTTGTGTCTCTGTTCGCAGTTTCGATACAAAACCAGGGTTTACAAACAGACCAATCTGGACGAGAAGCAACTGGCCAAACTGCACACCAAGGTATGTTAGAGCTTTAAAGTGTTTGTGATGTGAAGCATACAATGTGTTTACATGTCAAAGATCATAATGGGTTGTTAAAAATAGATCCAGTTTTCAGTCTGTGCTAAAACTAGATGCTGTGTAGAGCTTTTTGAACAATCTTGAAGTATATTTGCTAGTTCTGGAATGACACACTCTTCTCAGGATTTCACCCATGGCCCAGTACAATTTGTATTGCGACTTTAATATGTTGCAATTACATTTTTAAAAAGCATTTAAATCTATTTTTATTTATAATTAGGACTGGGTGATATGGCAAAAAATTCACATCACGATTTTCTTGGAGCCTTGTTGATCGTTTAATTTCCTATTGTCTTTGAGGTAAATACAATTCACTAACAATAGCTGAATCCAGCTGTCAAAATCTGACCAGTTTTGTCAAATTTTCAGAAAGAAACAAGCAAATAGAGAAAAGGGAAATCACGATATGAGAAGTTCACCAAAAAAGCAGATTGTTACAGAGATGAACTCACGATTCGATTAATATCACAATTTTGCCCAGACCTGTTTAAAATATAATAATTTGTGAACAAAATTAATGAACAAAGTTACTTCGTATTGCAAAGCAGCACATTTCTTTTAACAGTTCAATATCATTAGGAACTGCAAAAATGTGTCTAGATTCAAAATACAGTACATAGTAGCAGAGTGGTTAAAGCTGTGGCTTCCCAATAAGAAGATTGTGGGTTTGAATGCTGGGTTGGACCAGATCAACAGCTCATGATCTCTCTGGGTTTGCATGTTCTCCTTGTGTTACGTTTTACCAAAAATGTGCAAGTATGTTAATTGGCAACACTGTAAATTCCCTTAGTGAATGAATGATTTATTTATTTATTTTCAGAACTTAAATTTGATTTTGTTTTTGTTTTTCAACAATAAAACAAGAACATCACACATTACACGTATGCATTTTATAACAATTTTCTATCTGTAAGGAGGATTTAATAACAACTAGAGGGTATTATGTTAAAGAAGTCCCACATAAATAGTCTATTCCGTTTATGCCAGACTTTTTATGGTTAAATATCTGTATCTCATTGTATTAACAGAGGCAAAACAAGGCTCAAACGTTTAATAAATGTATGTTTTTGTATCCTTAAGGAGTATGTTATCTGCTCCATTTGATATATTGTGGGAAGTTGGATTTGGTTTGTTTGTTTATAGATGCAGGTATTGCTCCTGGTAGTGCAACTATAGAAGTGAATGGAATGTCATGTTTAAAAATAATCTTGAGGGCATCAAAGATTTCTTTCCATTTAGGACACTGCCAAAATATATGAGAATGGTTTGTACTAACAGCCAACATGAACTAGAAAGACTGTTATTTCAGGTGTTATAAAAAAAAAAAAGTATTAATCCTGTGACGAGTTGTCCACTGCCCAGAGTGTTCCCCCGCCTAAGGCCCAGAGTCACAGGAACAAACCCCAGTCACTCATTTAATTAATGACGTATGTATGACAAAAAACCCAAAAATAGATTAAGTTAACCAGAACAACAACTGTAACTCTAACTGTAAGCAGCTTTATGAAAAAAAAAAAAAACAACAACACATCAACATACTATCTGTTTTCTTCTTATTGTACCTTAGCCACAAGATGGTGCTAATAATGCACAATATTCAACAACTCTTCTCTAGCCTGAAACTGAATATTTACTTTTTTGTGTCACATTTTATTCATATTTTAGAATTTCCTTCCTTCACGGAAACAATGCCATAAACAGATCATAATTTGGAGCTGTCGTGAAGACTGAAGATTGTATTTAATGTGCGTAACTTTCTTGTTTGCTCACAGGCCAGCCTTAAAAAGTTCATGGACTACATTCAGACCACTGCAGTCGATAAAATGGGGAAGTTTTTGGACAAAGGCCTGGACCCGAACTTTCAGGACGCAGACACAGGGGGTAAGAAAGTACAGTTTGTGATGATTCATCCGGTTTTACATTGTAAGAAAAAGTTGCTTTGTTTACAGAAATTACACAAATTATTTAAAAGATCAGATTGAAAATATGTTAATAGGTTTTGTTATTATCTAAGAACACTATTTTGTGTTTGTTTTACTGTACGTCTACATTTTTAGTGTCATGAAAGTGTTTTTTTTTTTTATAGATGTTTGATGTTTTGCCATAACATTGTCTGAATATTGTCATTGGGCTGCAACAGTTAAGCCTAATTTCACCATTGCGTTTATCACTGATTCATAAAATAACCGTTAATTTGCAGAAAACGCGTTTTAAAACACATTCCACGCAATGTTTTTTAACAAAACTGAAATATAAAACGTTGAAGGTTATCAGGTTATGTAATTGTTTGTTGCTGCTTTAAATGCCCTTTTGTTACTTCTGGTTAAAAGTGTGTTTTGCCCCCTCCCTTAGAGACGCCCCTGTCCCTGGCCGTGCAGTGCGAGCCGGGGGGAGGAGAGTCCATCCGGGTCCTGGTGGAGAACGGAGCCCACATCGACTTCAGAGCCAAAGACGGACTCACTCCTCTGCACAAGGCTGTCCGCGGCCACCGCCATACTGCCCTCCTGGTAAACCAGTTCATACTGCCCTCCTGGTAAACCAGTTCATACTGCCCTCCTGGTAAACCAGTTCATACTGCTCTCCTGGTAAACCAGTTCATACTGCTCTCCTGGTAAACCAGTTCATACTGCCCTCCTGGTAAACCAGTTCATACTGCCCTCCTGGTAAACCAGTTCATACTGCCCTCCTGGTAAACCAGTTCATACTGCCCTCCTGGTAAACCAGTTCATACTGCCCTCCTGGTAAACCAGTTCATACTGCCCTCCTGGTAAACCAGTTCATTCTGCCCTCCTGGTAAACCAGTTCATTCTGCCCTCCTGGTAAACCAGTTCATACTGCCCTCCTGGTAAACCAGTTCATACTGCCCTCCTGGTAAAAGACTACAGCTCTATTAGACTTATTCAAGCCAGTTCAATTGATGATTGAAAAGATTACAAAATTGAGACAACTGACGACAGTCAAGTTAAAATGCACCTTTCTAAGTGTAGAAATAGTTCAATTGAAATTGAAATCATACTTTGGAACATTCTTTATGGAAAAAGCATAAGCTAAAGGAACATAATTTCTATTGAAACGAGAGGCTACTCCTGGACATAAAAAAGTTAGTTTTGGATAGATAAGAGTGAAAAGACACATCTATAAAATAGACAAGAACAGTAAGGCTAATAGTATCATGTATTCATGCATGTGTAGAGTATAAATGTGGTTTAGTTTCAATTGCAACTCCTTAATAAACTCTGAGTACATGTTTAAGTCCTATTAAGATGTAGCTATTATAAAGAGTTCCCTGTATTTGTTTATGAAGCTCTATAAAGGATCTATACAATCTACATGTTTTTCACACTTGTCTAATGTTCTATCTGTTTCAGGTGCTTCTGTCTCTGGGCGCGTCCCGGACTACAAGGACCGTCGAGGGCTCACACGCGCTGTACCACACTGTGCTGACGGGAGGCGACACCTCCTGTTGTGAAACACTGCTGTACCACAGAGCCAAACTGGGCATCAGGGACGAGAACGGCTGGGACGAGACACATCAGGTACATCAACATCAGTGTATTGATGTGTTCTAATGGGTTTATTTAAGTTAAAGATGTAACTATGTAACACCAGGTGAAAGCTGCCTTATGTGATGCATTGAATAGATTCCGTTCAATCAATCAGGAATTCTTGTTAGTCTTGAAACATTTTAGTACATTTATAACATAAAAGTCAAGTTCTGAAATCCTGGGAGTGGTTTGTAGAATGGAAGCGGATCTGGTAGAGGGATTTTTGTGACAAGTTTGTATTTGTCACATCACATGAAGTCAGCATCTTTCTGTTTGTGTTTTTGCACCAGTGTCTTGTGTTCCAGGGTCTGTCTGTCTGTCATGCAACTACATTACCCATCATCCTCCACTCCACCTCCTCCTCATGCCTTAATCATGTGACTTCATCCTTGTTCATTGGAGTCGGACAAACAGGTATTCACCCACATAGTCTTGAATTATGGGTAAGATTAGGGTTAGGATCAGAATTGGGGTTAGGATAAGTAATTGGGTTTAACATTAAAACCCAGCCAATAGAGAAAAAAATAAATAATACAGTTGTTGATTTAGTGTTGTAGCTGTTGTAGTTTTTGTCAAGTTTCTGTCCTGGTTGTTATTATCGGCCTCAGAGTTTTCTCAGGTTCAAATGTGGTGTTAATTAAACGAGAGGTGTCACTTCTGAGCTGTCAGAACGATTCTCCATCCTGCTGCTTCCTTTTCTTCTCTCTCTCTCTCTCTCCAACACATCCATCTTTCATCACTTCTTCTCTCTCTTTCTGTCTGCCTTTCTCTCTCTCTTTCTCTCTGTGACTTTGTCTCTCTTGCTCTGTGTCTCTCTCTCTCTTTCTCTCTTTGTCTTTATCTCTCTGTCTGTTTCTTTGTCACTCTCTTTCTGTCTCTTTCTCTCTCTCTCTCTCTATGTGCCTTTGTCTGTCTGTCTGTCTGTCTTTCTCTCTTTCTCTTGACTCTCTGCCCCTGTTTTTGAGTCAGTCTCTCTCTCTTTCTGTCTCTCTCTCTCTATGTGCCTTTGTCTGTCTGTCTTTCTCTCTCTCTCTCTCTGTCCCTGTTTTTGAGTCCCTCTCTCTTTTTCTGTGTATCTTTGTCTCTCTTTCTGTCTTTCCCTCTGTGCTTCTCTCTCTTTCTCTGTCTTTGTGTCTTTCTCTCTTGCTCTCTCTTTTTTTCTCTCTCTCTCTCTCAGTGTCTTTATCTCTCTTACGCTGTCTCTTCTGTCTCTTTTTCTCTCTTTGTGTTTGTCTCTCTTTCTGTCTCTCTCTCTTTCTCTCTATCTCTGTCTTTGTCCCTTTCTCTCTCTGCCTCTCTCTATCATCCCCTCCCTCTTTCTGTCTTCTTTTTCTCTCTGTTTGTCTTTGTCTTCTCTTTCTCTTTCTGTGTGCCTTTCTCTCTCTCTTTTCTCTGTGACTTCATCTCTCTCGCTCTTTGTCTTTATCTCTCTGTCTGTTTCTTTGCCTCTCTCTTTCTGTCTCTCTCTCTCTCTCTATGTGCCTTTCTCTGTCTCTCTCTCCCTCCCTCTCTCTTTCTCTGTCTTTCTCTCTCTCTCTCTATCTCTTGACTCTCTGTCTTTGTGTCTCTCTCTTTCTGTGTATCTTTGTCTCTCTGTCTTTCTCTCTGTGCCTTCTCTCTCTCTCTTTCTCTCTCCTCTGTCTTTGTCTGTCTTTGGATCTCTCTCTCTCTGTGCCTTTCTTTCTCTCTCTTTTTTCTCCTCTTTCTCTCTCTCTCTGTGTGTCTTTATTTCTTTCATTCTGTCTTTCTTTCGCTCTCACTCTCTTTGTGTATTTGTCCCTTTCTCTCTTTGTCTCTCTTTATCATCCCCTCCCTCTTTCTGTCTTCTCTCTGTGTCTTTGTCTTCTCTCTCTTAACCTAATTCATTTGTTTTTCTTGTCTAAATGTTGCTTTAGAAATATTTTCTTTTTTATTTAAATTGAAATAGTAAATGCAGATATGCTCAGGCCTTAAAATTCAACAGTCTTAAGGTGAGAGTGTGGAATTGCAATGATTTTTTTTTTCGTTAGCTGCAAAATCGAATCATGACTCACTGTGTTCACTGTGAAAATTGTGAAATTAGATTCTAAAATTAGACAGTGTTTAGACTGACACTGCACAAATACAACAGATGTATTTATTTATCTATTAATTTATGTATTACGAGGACTTTTGGCATTTTTATGAGTAACAATAATATCAACATGTATTTATCTTTTTGTTTATACACTACAATTTATAACTCCATCTCCACATTTCTTTCCACAGGCCTGTCAAAATGGCAACTCTCAGCACCTGGAGCACCTCCTGTTTTATGGAGCGGACTCCACTTCCCAGAATGCCTCTGGAAACACTGCCTTGCACATCTGTGCTTTATACAATAAGGTAAATGCACAATAAACAAACATTAATATAAACAGTGTTCTGATGTGTGTGCTAGCTCTGAGCAGATGGAGCCTTTTTGTCTTGTGCGGTTTGTAAATAGATACATTATTTTAATTTAATCCACACGCTTATGAAATCTTTGGTGATCACAGATATTTATAAAAGCCTGACTAATGCTTATTCATGTAAGATGATATAACTATGATATAACAAGCTCATGTTGACTTTACAAACCAAAGCAAAGACTATGAGTTTTACAGCCTAGGCCAATGCTTCTCAAACTGTGGTACGTGTACTGTGAGTTGTATTCAGCTGTCTCTGGTGGCAAATTGTGATTTTTTCGAACATTGCTGTTGTGTGTTGCAGGAAGGCTGTGCTCGGATCCTCTTGTACCGAGGAGCAAACAAAGAAATGAAGAACAACAGTGGACAGACTCCGTTCCAGGTGAGGGCGCTGTGACACACTCTGCACTGTTGTATAGATGATTTTTGTTTATCAACACGGGCAATGCGCTCGCACACTTCCTCCAGAAAGAACCTCCGCTCATAGACACAAAGAGTGGAAACAAGTCAAAAAAGCTCCGTTGTCAGCTAACTACAAGAGTTTATCATTGTGTGAAAACAAAAGTTCTGCTGCTAAATCAACATTTATGAATGAGATTCGATCCTACGACCCTTAAAAGTTACATTCAGGTGAAAAAACAGCGAGAAAAACGCTGTCTCAAGCTTCAGGAGACAGACGACTGTCAGACTGGTTCAGACCTGATGAAAACAGCTGCCTGTCGCCCTGTTTCGTTGTTTAATTCGAAGAAGTTTCCCCAGCTAACCAGACGGAGAGGAGCTCTTTCTACATGACGCATGCGCAGTAGGGCGGAAGGTGACATCGACTCAAAATCCCTCTATAGATACAGTTGTCGTCGGAGGCCACGCCCACTAACAGACCTCCGTGGGGGAAAGTTAACATTGTGAGTGAATCATACCAACAGTTTATCACTCACTGCTCAACAACTAAAACTAGCAAATGTGGACATAAGAAAATATATTGTGTCAAATATAGATACAAAGACATTTAAATAAATAAAGTGATCCATCGATCCAAATATGTAAATCTAACAATGCTAATGTTAGCTGCAAGCTAAAATCTAATGTGATTCTAGCACCAGCTAGCCTTTTTGAGCATCTTTCTATAAGTTTCTGTTTACTTTCCTGACATGACACTGCATAAACAACCTTCATTTAAGCTTGTTTGTGACTTGACTTGAATTAGTTGTGCTAAAATATACTTAATTTGCCAGAAAACATCTTCAAAGAGGTAAAAAGTTTAGCTTCTCATGCCCTAAAATAGGATTTCTAACACGACTCTCCTCCTCAGCAGGCCACGCCTCCAAATATTATGCACTGCCGACTGTTTCTATGTAGTTAAAAGACTTGTTTCACGTGAGAAAGTGGATCTGATCGACAGTGATCATTGTTGACTTGTTTTGTGCTCTTATTGAACACTTCCAACTCTCTTTGATCATCTTTGATCGCCACTGATCAGATCTGTGCAGACAAGCGGTTTATTCAGGATTAAAGTTGGGGTAGTTGATTTTTTGTTGTTGTAAACAAGTAAACTGTGTGCTTTTCAATAAAAAGTACAGTATATGATAAATACAGAACATGGTGAAAAATGAGACCTCTTAGTACTGTCTGAACTGAATATCAAAGAATTTTAGGAGCCAAAAGCAGTGCTCTGATTGGCTGAGGTTTTAAAAGGTTTTAAACCATAATTGCAACATAAATTGAATACGTTGATTTTAATCATGTGTTGTCAGATTTAAAATCTAAATTGTGTTTGCAGTGTAAAAATCAGCTACCCCACCTTTAATGAGACAGAGTTGAAAGTTCAATATTTACACTGCAGGTAATAATAGCTCCAGACAAAATGTACTGAGTAAGGTCTGTAAGGTAGACATAAATATTAAGAGATTATTTCAAGACGCGGTCTGGAACGACTTTCTGGAAAGGAGCAACAAGTGCATTAACATGGAAATCAAGAATAAAAACAGTACAATCATTAGGAAGATTATCCAGTCAGAAAGCTAAACAACCTTTTTATTTCAGTTACAAGATCCTAAATTGAAGCACCAGCTGTTCCTCTTTTAATCTTCTATAAGAATGTGGAGGTGATAACTACAAATATATGTTAAAAATGTTCCTGTGTCCTGCTGTAGGTCGCTGTGATGTCTGGACACTTTGAGCTAGGAGAAATCATCAAAAACCATCGAGACACTGATGTTGGTGAGTAACTGCACTGACACAACACATTTGAACTGTTTGTAAATGCACTTTCTAAATGCACGTGTCTTTCTTTTTGTCAGTCCCGTTTGTGGAGTCTCCAAAGTACGCCCCCCAGAGGAGAGAGAGCAGCAGGACACTCACACTCCCCCCTCACCCTTTCCTGCGAGCCAACAGCGACAGCAGCATGAACCTGCCCGAGTGGATGGCTGTGCCCAACGCGCCCACCACCAACATCGTATCAGTGCAGGTAACACACATACACACGCCTGTTTTCAGATTAGATTACCAGCCAAATTATTCAGTTCCCAAAGTAAAATTAACGGTTAGGATCTCATTTACTCTTGAATAGGATACTAATACTGAAGTTCTGTGGAATCAGATGAACAATGACCTGGCGATGAGTGTGGAGGTTCTGCGATTTGCCTCGCTGATTCAGAACCTCTCTTCCTTAACCAGATGCTAGAAGGAATATTGTGAAGTAGAGGAGGATGGGTGGGTCGAGAGCGCATTGTCAAACTAAAATGAGGGCACACAGTCATCTGAGACAGAGGTGTGAGCTATAGGATAAGAAGACTTCTGGTGACGTAAGGCTGTGGTTTGGAGAACAGCAGCAAACTCACTTAACATACTGTCTATGCTAACTTTCACTTCGAAGATCCTGTTTGAATGAATGAATATTAGAACATTTACACAGTCAAATGTCTTGTCAGTGATGGCAAGCTGCCCTGGGGCAGCTCAGCACCTGGCGCCTCAACCGCCAACCAACACATGTTCCCTAACCTGCATGTTATTGGTTGGTGGGGAAACCGAAGTGCCCGGAGGAAACCACCCTCGTTAGACCAAAATCTCTTTTTCAGGGTAGGGCTGGGGGAAGGAATGAAGGAAGGAGGAAAGTTGGAGCCTCAGCCTATTGTGCATGTTTTTAATGGTAGGGACATAGACTTATTATAATATCTAGATACAGAATCGCTAGCTTTAGCTGTTGCAAATTAGGTGCTGTAGCCTCTTCATTGTTACTGCAGCAGAACGATTTTTTCCATTGAGCGCAATGCAAACACAAACAGCATCTACAGCTTTAAGAACGATCGGATCTAGTGGCAATTCTGACTTATTTTCACACCATAAACTTTTTTCTGGTTAAAAAGTTTTTAGTTTTGTATAAAATGTTTGTTTTAGGTTTATCGTTTGTTTTAGGTTTACCAAAGCTCGCTCTATAACTCCCGCTCTGATTGTTCAGAACGATCAGGCCTAAGCTTTCGGCTTCACTCGGCTCGAGCTCGTCCTGCTCATTGCGCAAAGAATCATGGGAGAAACACAACTACGCATGTCCAACAGCTTGTAGCACCTAGCAAAAGGCTAATATGGCAATGATGCAAGTAAGCAAAGCCTTTCACGCACAGCGACCGCAATCTGGTGGGAGTAGGGGAACTCGGAGCACCTGGAAGAAACCTAGGCAGGCATGGGGAGAACTTGCAAAAAAAAAAAAAAAAAAAAAAAATGAGCCCATTCCCTAAACTAGAAGCAAATGTAAGTCTTTTAAAGGGGCACTATGTAAGAAAAACAAACAAACAAAGTGATTTCCACTTTTGAACACCAGAGGGAGCCTTTCACATGCATTTTGCATATCTACCATGCTGCCGTCTAGCGTCAATGATCCATATTCCGGCCCGTAATAAAACATTTCAAATACGTATAAATGTATCACAATTGATGTGGATTGGTTAACAGTGCTCTCTTAAGTATTCATGTTGTAAAGAATAAATATGATTTAAATGTTTGTGGACTATATGTGATAATTAAAATTCCTCTCAATCTTACACAGTGCCCCTTTAAGTCAATTTACGATAAAAACAAATCCATCTGATTTTGTCACATTAAGATATTTTAATTCAGAAAGCTTGATTTCATAAAACTGGAAAAGTTACATTTTAGACAGTGAAAATGAACATGTCTCACAATAATTGCGACAATACAATTTGATATTGTGCCATTATTAGTCCCACACCACAAGAGAAAGAGACATCACAGTATTTAATTTGATAACATTCTCTAGAAAAAAGCAGCTTAATCTTTATGTTTAAACACAGATTCCCATAAACCACTCTGTCACGATTACACACTGAAGCTAATTACGTTCAGTGAGTTGAAGATAAATTATGCAGCGACGCCGGAGTATGGAGCCGTGTCCTACAGCCATCGTTCATGTCAGAAAACCATACAGCCAGTCACTACATGTTTAATACACGCTGTTTCTCTTATGTGTGTGAATGAGGCTTTTTGTGCGAGAGGAACCATTATGATGAATTATTGAAATGTGAAAAATGTGTTGCAGTGGCCGGTGGAGCGCGGCGTTTTGTGTAATCAAAGAGCCGCACACTTTAGCTCTTTACATAATGAACATGTTATATACAAGTCATTTAAAACACATTGAGTCCAGCTGTAGCCTACAATATACACATTTTCATATGTGTTTGAAACAACTCACTAATCTTAAAGTCAGCTGTGCAGTAAATGAAAAATGGCATGTTCCTGAAATTTAAGTATTGTTTGTCTATATTTTATTTAAAGGAATATTTCACTTTCACATATAAATAGCAACGTCTCATCTTATAAAAGGTGGTTGTCTCTCTAGTTGTAAATACGACTTCTCCACTGGACGTTGCACAAGAACACCACACAAAGTTAGCTGAACAAGTCAGAGAATTGGGAATTCTGAAAATGGTTCCAACCACTCGAGTTGTGACGCAGTGGATGTTTGATTGGTGCAATGCAAAATAGAGCTTGCAACAAATGATAGATTCCAATATATTTCACATAAAGTGAGCACAAAAAAATTAAATATTGCATCACATGTGTTTTTTCTTTGAACTTTTATTTACCATACCTTTATTTAGCCTGGAAGTTCCACTGAGACTCAGAATATGTTTTTCAAGAATCAACACAATACTGAAAGTCACAGAATCAAACATTATCAAAACAACTTTATCAAGACAAACAAACAGTTCTCAATCACTAAAAGCAGCGTTTGTCTCTCGACTGGGCTGGGAATACCTCAGGATCGTCCAGAAGGAGCTTGGCACACTCGTTAAATGAAGCCTAGTGCAGATGAACCAGTTGAGAAAGCATCATTGAGGAGTCGTCTGCCACATTGTTTAATATTGCTCTGTCCTATGTAATAGTTAAAGATGGGGAAGCTGATTTTCACACTGCAAACATGATTTAGAGTTTAAATCTGACTTTTTCCTCTACAGATGTTTCGACACGTTTAATATCGACATGTTTTCATTTTGGTTGCAACTGTGACTTATAAACTTATTTTTACAAACAACAAAGTGAAATTGGAGAGGACCACCCAAGCTCAGCCAATCAGAGCGCTGCATTGGGCTGCTGAAGAGAACTAATATTCTTTATTATTCAATTAAGACAGAACTCTGCAGTCTAATTTTTTCACAAAGTGCTGCATTTATCATCTTTTTTTTTATGGAATACACAAAGTTTACTATTTTGCAACTAAAAAAGTTAGCTACCCCAACTTTAAGGTAATAGTACACTTTATAATCCCAGTAGAGATGTTTATCTTCCCATTCTTCAAGCGCTTCTGGAGCAACTGTCAGAATCAGTGGTCACTGCTATGGAGCGCTCAAAGACCCATCTCCAGATGCTCGATCAGGACTGCTGTAGCTGGAGGATTTCTCTAATGTGCGTGTTTTGATTGGTGAAGGACACTGGAGTGCCCGGAGGAAACCCACCCAGACACAGGGAGAAATATGTAATCTTCACATAGAAAGGAACAGAAATCCTGCACCTTCTGACGAGCGTTAGCCACTGTGCCACCGTCACACTATTTGATTTCATTTGAAGTACTCAAAGAAACAGTCCATTTCCGCATGTAACCACACAGTCTCCTCATATGTTTGTGTTATTACAGGGTTATAAACTACACAGTCCCCACATACGCCTGTATTGTTACAGAGTTATAAACCACACACTCATATGTTTGTGTTATTACAGGGTTATAAGCACACAGGGACTCTGCGCAGCTCCAGCAGCCCTCGAGGAGCCAGGACCAGGTCTCCCTCCAGAGGCAGGATCCCCGACAAAGAGGACCGCAGCCGACAGAGCCGACGAGGAGGGTGAGGGACAAACTCATCTACAAATGTTTTAGCAAAACAAACAAACAACATACAATTATATAAGTGAGCAAAACATGGACTAAAGTAAAAATATCTGTTCAAGTTTAAGTTTTAAAGAAGCAAAAAGAGAGTTAGGGGCTTTAAAGATTGTTTTTTCATACACTATGCTATTTTAGTGAGATCTATTTTACTCAAACACAAACAAAATATTCAAAATCCTCTCAAAGGAAGAAGAATCTAAACTTGCAGTGTCCTTAGTTTAACGACATACAGTATATGTAAGTGTAAAACGCCCTGTCTCTTGTTGCCCAGTCCTGCCCCTGCCCCCTCCTCCTCCTCTGCCCCGGGGCAAACGGCCGGTCAGCGCAGACGCCTCTACAGCGCTGTCCCAGGGCGCATCTTTGTGGCCACTCGCGCTCACTCGGCTCAGGGCGAGCGAGAGATCAGCTTCAACAAAGGAGACCGGGTCAAAGGTCAGTATGTGTCTGTCATGGCCTGGAGGAATTTTTTATATTATTTTTATTTATGTCATATCAATTAAAATGTCTATAAATATACTATAACGACACTCACTTGTTGATTTTAAGGGTCAAATTAGTTGAATAAAAGCAAATCTCAACATTACTCAATAACAAAAATTCTAATAATGAAAAAGTTTTGAATTCTTTTTGACTGAGGGCTACATTATTATCATCAATTGACCGTTAAAGACTGTAATAAACCATATTCTCTTTGACATACTAAAAATAATAGTCTCTGTATGTGATTTTTGTGTATTTATTAAACTTACAAATACAACATATAGAGGGATTATGGGTCAATCTACTGCGCACAGATTCAAATCAACTTCTTTGATAAAAAAAACAAAATGAGACGAGAACTAGCTGTTTCGATCAGGTTTGAACCGGTCTGACAGACGTCTAGCTCCTGAGGCTTGAGACAGTGTTTTTTCACTCATCTGAATGTAACAGTATGGGCTGTAGTGTCCAATTTCATTCACAAATATTGATTTAGCAGCATAACTTTTGTTTTCCCACAGTGATAAGCTCCTAGTTGACAACAGCGCTGGCTAGTGTTGTTGCTACAGCTTGCTATCTCGTGTTGATAAACAAATAATCCCTTTATAAGGGTTTCTGCTGGGTCTCAAAGGTGCACTGTGTAACTTTCTGGATGTGAAAAGTCATACACAATTCAGTTAAAATAGAAAGTTAAAACTATACTTTAGGACTTTCTGAACTAAGATAAATACATTTTATGCCATAATATACTAAAAACTTTCTAAAAGAACTGCTTTTCTGTGGAAACAGACGTGTTTGGGCCCTCCTCCATGCCAAATAATAGTTCATTTTGTGGCCTTGCAAGCCTGTTCAAAGCAAAAGTGCAGATTTTAATTAATTATTTAGTGTAACAAAGGCATCTAAGTGACCAACATATGCATTTATTCAGGTTTAATTTTGTCCAAAAAGTTGCGCAGTGCACCTTTAAAAAGTCTAAAAACAATCTTAAATAGAAAAGTTTTAATTTAAGGCCTCAAAACGTCTTGAATTGACTGTTGCAACAGATTTCTTGATCTACTTCACACAGAAAATTCTCTATAATATTCTCAATAATCTAATACAATTGGTGTTTCTTAAACTGTTTTTTGTTTTTGGGGGTTAATCAATTAGATGGAATCCTCAGTTGTATATGAATATTGTTCTTTTTGTTAATTTATTAGATTTTTCATAATTGTGGCAAAATACAGTATATAATTATGTCTTTAAAAATTCTCTAGAAAAGAAGCAGCGCTGTGAAATACTACAGGTCACGACTCGCGAATAGGTCTTAACTTGTATGTTTTGTGGTCTTAAAAAGTTTTAAATTTTACCTCCCCACCCCTGCAGAAACCCTATGAAATTCTCTTTAGCTTTCAGACAAATAATTACTTCTAGTGCTATTATAAGATTAAAGTAAAGCTCACGTGCCACATAATATGATATAGAGGGCCGCAACTAGACCCTGGGCCTCGTGCGTGACTTATGTGATCTAAAATGATAGAGAAAATCAGACTAATCCATGGATAAGGCAGCGTCACATTTTGAATCTCTGGTGTGTAATACTAATAATGAAGTGTGTGAGGTCCATGTGTTTGACCATCTGCTCTCACCTGTGTCTTTGGCTCAGGACCAAACTGTGCTTTATAAAGTCTGTGTATGTTTAATGTGGAGCTTCTGCTGACGAGAGGAGACAAAGTTAAAGTGAATCAGATCTACTGCCTCAAGAGTGAAGACTTTTAGATTATTGCAAACAAGGCTGGATTTAGAGAGGGATCAAATACAAGGTTACAAAAGTTAGAAAGTCATGTTATGTCAAGGATGTGTAGTAAATACTGTTTTTTTCCAGGGCATTTGTACAATTTTCAATGAAAACAACTACCGTAGATTTCACCAGAATTAATCTTAGGAAATTTGCAAAGTGAAAAACAAGCAGCAGGGGGCAGCAGAGATGATTGTTTTCTGAAAAGAAGTTAGTCAACTTTTTATTTTTAAACTATGAAATATTCAAGACCAAGGATATTATAACTGAAACACTGTTTGAAAATAATGGTTTCAAATAAAAAAATCTCAAAAGTGAAGTAGATAAAATGGCTTTTGGATTTTGTAACAAGAAACTATGCAGATTTACAAATCACACATGGACATTTATAAGTGCAACTAAGAAGCAGTAATGATGTTCAACCAGCGCTTTATACTGTAAAAATAAACAGATTCATTTTAACTTGATCTGTTAATAACAAAAACATGTTTAAATCATTCAAATGTTTCTCTTTCACTAAAACATATTACGTAAAACCTGTGTTCATACTTGTTTTATTTAGTCTAATGTTTAAACTGTTTGTATGTATTGTAAACTACAATACATACAAATAAGATAAATATTTAGCCACAAGAACTATCACACCAAACTAAGTCAAAATTACAAAAATGTTATTATCTGTCATATGGGCTTTATTGAGAACTGTTTATCTTGTCCATGAAGAAAATTCCAATGTGTGATTTAAATTCTTTTTGGAATCATGTGGGAGAACTTTCCAGCCTTAGAAAGTTCAATTTAATATAAACTTCTTATGGTGAGTTCATTTGGTCTTTGGGAATTCTGGGAAATTGTTTCAAGTTTAAAATGACACAAAAGAGTCTTAATTATTTGATCTCACTGACTCAATATTCATACATGTAAGAGTTTGCTGCCATTGCCCTCATAAAAACCTCAATTCTGAACTTAACTTATACATTTGGAGTTCTGGAAGACCATGTGAACACAACATAAGAGATTCAAATGTCACTGTTTGCATAAGTTCTGTTCACATTATTGAATTCAATAATGTCACAAGGCAAGAGGCAGTTTTTACTCTTAATAACTGTGGGCCTCATTCATGACACGTTCTTAGGGCTCCTTACGAACATTTTTGGCCTTTACAAAATTTGTTCTTTACAGACAATGTTCGTCTGTAAGAATAAATCCAAAGATCACTCAGGAGCACTCGTAAGAACAAAAAAACCCTATTTTTTCAGATTTTTATATCTTATATAATTCAGTCAAAATTATAATTCCTACATGATTGTAGGTTATGTCTTTTTACAATTTTCATATATAAAATAATTTTAGAACCAAAAAAACTTAAAGGTGCACTGCGTAAGTTAAAATGCTCAATATTACGCTATATCAAATTACGGTCCATTGGCACAGGCCTGGGTGTGTGCCGTGATGTTGTGTAAACTTATCGAGGTTGCCTGTATAAGCGCAGACAGGCTCATAAATGTGAGTGGCGCTGGTCGCATTTTCCCGCGCTAGTCCTCCTTCACTGAATTATTGTCATTATTTCTATTTATTTAGCAAAAACTCACGGTTTATGCCACAGACGAATGTTGTAAAGACTGTTTAATAAAAAAAAAAAAAAAGTGGTAAATATTGCCATCTAGTTTCTGAACCCCGTAACACAGAAGAATTATCACAACAACTACCGCATGGCCCGTCTGACACAGTAGCACTCGTGTTTTTGGGAAAGAACTGTGCTGGAGATCAATAGGATGCTCATCTGGCGATCATTTTCATTAGAAGGTAAGACTCTCAGGCCTGTCAAAGTGCATCACCCATTTAGACACAGCTTTAGTAGCTTAGCTGGTTGTCTTGGTAAGGTTTGTGTTTTATTAGACTGATAAAATGACATTCAGCATTATAGTTCATGAGAATTAGTCCTATAAAGAGCTTGTCTACATTTTTCTGTCACGCTCAAACAAAACTTTTCCTCAAATTCTCAATAATCTTTCCTTGTGTAACTTTTGGAGTTTGAAAAATGATCAGTCAGTCAAAAAGAACAAATAAAAAAGCCAGCATCTACTTTTCATACAAAAGCCTTTGTCTTCTTAACTCAGAAAACATTTAGCAGAAAACAGCGATGTGTCTAAAAGAATAATTTAAGGCCGTAAAATACGTCTTCAGTCTAAGATAGTATGGTGGCTGCAGTGCCACAAAACGCCAAAGATGGCGCCCTTGTTAAAAAACTCTGCCAACTACGCAGTGCACCTTTAACTACGTGAAAGAGGTTCTTTGGGAAAAGTCCTGCGGCTGGTCCAAATTTGCCATATAAGGAAGTAGCTTCCTTAATGCATTCTTAATTTTTATGTAAATAACCGTTCGTAGCTGGAGTTTGGTGAATTTGGCATAAAGGCTGTTAAGAAGGAATTTGGCTCTTTATGAACTTGTCGTGAATCTGACGTAGAGTTTTCTCAGCAGCTTCTTCAAGTGGAAGTTACACACAATTTTTAGGACTTGTGACCTTTGTCGTGACATATCAAAAAACTATTTTGCTCATTTAGAATTTCTTCAGGCGACCCATTGACCTTTTGTATTACAACAAAAACTGCATTAAAAAATCAGTTTAAATATGATTTGTCCTTAAAATGCTGTGGTGTGATGTGAACAGAACCTATTGTTGTTTATTCTGGAAACAACAGTGCTTGCATTCTAATATTTGACTTGAATACAGTTACCCGTGTAGTGCCCCTCTCGTCTCCTCTCGTGTGTCCGTCCGTCCCGCTGTAGTTTGAGGTCTGTCTCTGTCTGTGCCATGTCTTCTGCAGGTATGAATCTGTGTGTGATTGTGAGTGAGTCTATGTCGACAGGTATGTATGCTCCGGTGAGTATGTAGGGCGTTTGCATGTCTGTGTCTTCTGTCCCATTGGTTTAAGTGTCTAATCCAGCTTTTGTTCACTTTTCTGTTACATGCTGCAATAAAGAATATCTAGATAAGTTAAAATGACTAGAGTTCAGACGCTTGGTTTGAGTAGTTTTTATAAGTTTAGATTTAGAACTCAATGATGGAAATGGAGTATATTTACAGATTTTAAACTGTTTCTAATGGAAATAGAGGAGTCTCAGTACCACAGCTTGAAAAACACAGACATGTATTGTATCAAACTAACTACTCTTTGTACTTTGGAAAGCAAAAATCAATTTTCTGAACAAAATTAGAGTAGTACAGGTACGCTCAAACATTTTTCTTTTATTCCATTTCTTGCTGGGTCAAAATAAAAACTTTTAACCCTACCGAATACTTATATGTCAGCACATCTTTATTTTGGGAATCCCTGATTTCAGAGTACATGACTTTGCTTTATCATCAAAAACACAGTTGTAGAAAGACTGAATGGTTATGGTTTAGATTTGAATCTTCATCTAGACATTGACAAGACAGTTTTAGCACATTTCTGATGCTTTGTTGAAATATCTAAATATTTTAGGAATTTTATGTGAACACATCCACACCTTAATCTAGCTCAATGGTTCCCAACCTTTTTTCCTTGAAGCCCCCCTGACGGAACGGGAGACTTGTCGAGCCCCCCTGTTTAAACCGGTGACCTCTAAATTGTTATTGTATGATGAAAATTTGATTTAAAAACACTAATTTCAGCCAAATAAACAACTATTGTGGTGTTTTGGTGCTTAGATTTGTGTTTTTACTAATAAAGTTTCACTTTTAACTACTTTTAGAACTTGACGCTCTGACGTCCCCCTGGAATCTCAGGCGCCCCCCCTGCTGGGGCCTGCCCCCCAGGTTGGGAACCACTGATCTAGCTCACTCTAGATTGATAAGTGCATAACTCTAAATAAAGTTCTACACATAATTAGTCTAGAATGGCAGCTGCTGAAAGCCGGCGTGAAAAACTGAACGTCATGGCAACATTTGGATCTGATTGGTCGAAGCATCTGAATCTCAAAGTGACCGAGAAGTTTTTTTTGTTAAATCCGGTCAAGAGAAAAGCGCAGGCATCTTTCCAAGTGCCCTATGAATACGTTATTTTCAAGCGTATTAGTTTCAGCCTTAAAGCAGCTGTTCAGGTTTTAGAAGTGTAAAATTTATAAGTGTAAGTATCCCAATACACCTCTCTGTATCGATACATGTAATACCAATGATACCAATACATCGAGTACAGCTCTAGAACATGCTCTTTGACCCACACTGCGCTATGATTGGTCCACTAACAAGCCATTTTTCAATTTATGCCCAGAACCACTACCCCTACTAATTGGGTAAATGAGCTACTTAGGAACAAAAAAAGTTTGATTTACAGGCTAACACATCAATAGAATATGAGGCAAACTTGCTTTTGATCGGCCAACTATTACTGGCATAAGCATGTCCACAGTTTATATATTTTTATCCTTCTTTTTGCATTTACCTTAAGTACAAGCAACTGTTTTCGACCAAGTTTACAACAAACATTTTGTATTCCTCCATACACCCTTTAAGACAAGTATATCTAATTTTAAAAAATACAGATCAGACCTTCTCTAGTTTTTTGTCGTACATATTCAGCTGACAGATCCAAATCCAATCTAAACTTATCAAAAGTGCTTGTGCGCTTTCAGAATTCCAGTCATTGTAACTTCTGTAGATATCCTTCTTTGCGGTGTACAGTATATTTTAAGTACAGTGTGTGTTGTTGTGGTTGAACCTGTGGCTGACCCTCTGACTTTGACCTCTGACCTGGTGCGTCCGCAGTGCTGAGCGTCGGAGAGGGAGGATACTGGGAGGGCACGGTCCGCGGCAGGACGGGCTGGTTCCCCTCCGACTGTGTGGAAGAGGTGCTGCTCAAACAGGACAACCGCTCAGGTAAGTAGCTGAAGCTTTTGAGCAAACCATATATTTGACTCAGACTGAGACTTAAACAGAAAATGAAGCGTTAATACTGTATTTATATATATAAAAATTTTAATTTGACCAATGATTTGGCACCAGATTTTTGTTGCTGTTTCATTTCAAATCTTTGTAATCTAAATGAAAAAGTTGACTAGTACTAATTTGGGCCGGCTAAACACTACACGAAATCCTTACTCTGGCCACGCCTCCCCGCACTTGTAGAGGGGCACATCGGGCTTAAAATCGTTCCAAAACTCCTGCAGTGTCCAGAAGGCTTAAGACTCCATCGACTAAATAATCGACTATTACATTACAGCGCTCAGCTATAAATAAATAACTAAATATCTTCATAGTCCTTGTAATCAGAATTGCCACGTCTGATTCTTTACAGCAATTTTAGGTTTGTGAATTTTGACGGTCACAGGTTGCCTCTTTTTTTGGACTGAGTAAAAAAGAAGTGATGACTTATGACTGAAACATACATCTTTATCATTTTTTCATGTAATAAGGTCACTATTATAAGTAAGGTAAGCCAAGGTAAACTTTATTGTTTGACTGACTCCGTCCTCTGAGCAGTTGCACAAAACCACAGTTCACAAGCACATATCGTCCACAACAAGAAGAATTAGATAAAATACAGCATACACGGACCGGAAAGTGAAAACCATTGGCAATAATTAAAAGTTGATTATCATGCCATAAATATACACCACATCAATAAATATATAAATATGCATATAATGTTAAAGATGCATATAATATGTAAAAATCATTAACACAGTGTTTCATTTAATTGATAATACGTAAACTGTTTATTGAAGGGCTGAGGTCGCTTGTTTTGGGCTTTTTTTTCCCAAGACTTGGTTGCTTGTTGCTCTCTGAAAATCTGTTTTTTATTTGGTGTTTCTTCAGAGAGCCGAGGAGAAAGAGCCAAACGATTATTTCGCCATTACACTGTGGGATCCTACGACAGCTTTGACGCACCAAGGTAAGACTTTTTTCATTGTCTTTTGTAAATGTGAGGGAAACGGCTCCGATACCGATTCTTTGTCCCAGGACAGGTAGATGCCATGACCAAATGATTTTAAAAAGCAAACTGAACTGAACTCAATAATCGAAATAATCAGAGGATGCACTGATCATGTTTTTTCAATTCCAAAGTATATTGCACAAGAGAAAAAATGTAGCGTTTTTCCTTGAATCAAATATGGTACTTAACATTGCTTACTGTATTTTGAAGCATTTTTGTTGTTTTTTGTTCTTGTCAAGTCAAACAGCCAATCATGGGATCGAAAAAGTATTTACTTGCTTTTAATAACATTGGTGTTTGAATCTTAAAATCTTAAAGTTGTCTTGTCTTTATCCACAGTGTCACATTTGAGTTGTTTGAAAGAAGAAACACAATTATAGGTTTAATTTCTCTGTGCTTCATGAATCAGTGCAATTCATCATGTGTCCAGAAGGTGTCCATTGTACAAAAGGCTTTAAAGAAAGAAATCCAGGTGTAATTTTCTATCTTTGGAGAAACTGTCACATCTTCTCAAATTAAAAAACTGTCCGCGTGACTTTCTTTGTTACCTCCTCCATTTTTCATCGTATCAAACTTTGTAACTGGTTACGGTGACACAAACAGTCAGGAATGTACTTTACATTACAGATTATATACTAATTCAGTTTTTCTTTTGTGCAGAGCTTGAGTTGTTATTTATGATTGGAGTCATTTAGAATCAGAGGCTATAGCTACAAAACCTCAGCTTCACAAAGAGTTCAGACATTTGTTTTTGCTTCATAGGCTCAGAAACGGTGTCATTTAGAATTTTAGCCATGTTTAGACAGACGTAAATAAAATAGGCCCGAATGGTAAAGGTTTAAAGCAGGGTGGTCAAACTCAGGTCTCGAGATCATTTCATGTGGCCCCTGAAATGATTTCTGAATATTATTGTTAGTGGCCCCCTGATAAAAGAACACAACATTTTGAACAGGCCCCAGAATGCACTGCAGCCAGGTGCTGAGAATAGCCTCTATTGGCCAAAATAGATAATAAACCAATAGAAATAGAATGGTTCTTGTCTTGGCCTCATCATGGTCTTGAGACTCAGTGGTCTAATCTTATGCTGCGTTCACACCGAACAGCGTATTTGCATAAAAATTTGCACATTGAACATTTTAGAAGCTGATGCCCAAATAGGCGTTCAAAACGTCCTGATGCGCATCAAGGCTTTGGGGGACAAAAAGACACTTTTAACGCCCCAATGTGCTTCTTCGAGCTCCCGCTTGTTTGCAGGCTTTGTTTTGCTCGTAGACAGATCACATTGAGAGAGAGAAGGAGAGAGAGAGATAGAGGTTTGTTGCATTTATAAAACGTAACTTACCCGATCGTACAACTTTCTCCTCCTCCAGGCAGTGTCCTTTTGCTGTCTCTGTTTTCCTCGCTCCTCCCGTTGTACAGCAGGTTTAAACACGGCACCGAGCATTTATATAGATCCATGTGAGCGCGTTGTCAGTCCAGATCATGTCCCTTGTTGTTTGTTTTGTCGTGTCTCCAGATTTTCAGAGCAACGAACCAAGCCTTTGAAAACAAAAGTCCCCAAACAAGTGACATTTCGTTAAAAAAGTTATTAAAACTCTTCAGTAAACAGTCATCCTTTCCCCTTGATGTGAGTGGAAAACAGCATGTCACGTGTCACAGGAGTGTAGTCTCTGATTGGCTGACGCTGACTTCCAACGCATGAAAGATGGATTTTCTCCTGCGTCCGCCGCAGATTCGAGCGAAGTTACGTCCGTCGCAGGTTTGAGCTTCCACTACGCAAGACGCCGCATTTTCAGACTCCTAAACGCGCATCAACAGACACCCCATATGCCAATACGCGCTGCAAATACGCTTGAACGCTCAGGACGTGGGTTTACATTGACTTAACATTGAAAATGGACGCAAAAACGCAAGACGCTGTCCGCTGGGAATACACCATTAGTCTTGCCTTGGTCTTAAGACTCGGAGTCAGTGGTCTTGGAGTTGCTTTGGTCTCAAGACTCAATGGTCTTGGTTCTGTCTTGATCTTTTGACTCTGTGGTCTAGTCTTAGTCTTGTCTTGGTCTCGAGACTCAATGGTCTTGGAATTGTCTTGGTTTCGAGACTCTGGTCGTGTCTTTGTCTTGTCTTGGTTTCAAGACTCAGTGGTCTTGGTCTCGCCTTGGTCTCTTGACTCAGTGGTCGTGTCTTTTCTTGAGTCTCAGTGGTCTTGTCTTAGTCTTGTTTTAGTCTCAAGACTCAGTGGTCTTGGTCTCAGGACTCTGTGGTCTCAGATAGGTCTTGGTCTGAATTAATGCGGTCGTCCCTGTTTGTCATATATACACTTTAAGCTGAACCAAAAATATGATCCATTAAAGTTAGAAAACGTGAAAAAGTTACATTTTCATTGCCCAGCCTTTAAGCTAGCTCTCTTTCTCTCTTTAGTCAAACATATTATCAGTCGTGCCAAAACAATCCTTGTAGTGATGAAGCCTGCTATGACTTCGGGCAAACTCATTTCACCGTCCACGTCTGGATCTGAGCAAACCGGCCGTATTTACACAGAAACTCCTTCACATGTATTATTTAGACCGCAGACTTGCAGGGCATGACATTAAGGATTTTCAAGCACTTGCCCACCGGGCAAGTGGCCACGTTTTTTACTTGCCCGACACCCAAATCTACTTGCCCGAAAAAAAAGTTTTTGTTTTTTTTTCTAAATTAAAGTAAAAATAAAAATGCTAATGACATTGATGACATTGCCATGCTCATAATAACTTATTTTTATATGCACAACAACATGGCCATATTATTCAGTGGGCCTTGACGAAGACATCTTGTTTTAGTCTCTCTCTAGTCTGGAATCGAAAACAACAGAAATCTAAAATGTAAACTTGATGAAAGACAGGAACTATCTTTAGTCTTTTTATTGCATGTTTCTTTTCAGTAGAACCAGTTATTTTTTCACATTTTTTTTCAATTAATTAATGAGAATTACAATCATAATTGTCGTAATGATTGTGAATCTATTGTAAAGAATCTATACATTTTTGTGCATTGTCCTTGTTTTAAATAAACAAGAGCCATTGCAACTCTGTAAACTGTGATTTACACATCACACATGTTGTAAATGATACTTAAATTCATTGGAAAAAAGCAAAAGGATGTTCTTTATGAGTTATGTTCTTTTTTGTGCAATGAAATATTTGAGATTAAATTTATTATATATGAATGTGTGCAAACTCAAAGAACATTTTCATTTCAGCTTCTACAAACAATAATAAATACTTGGGTTCCACCATTTGAAGAATAAAACAAGGGTTAAGATGCACTCTAAAAACTAAACACATTTTAGTTTCAACTTTTGAGAAAATATACATACATACAACTCCAAGACCCTCTTCTCACTTCTCTCCAACATAACAAAACCCCTGGACTCTCTTCCCAACCATCTCTATTCTTCCGACTTTTGCAACTCATTAATGTCCTTCTTTGTCTCCAAGATCACCACCATCCATCAACACCTGACAAGTGGAGCTGCAGTTTCTGGAGTGGACACCGTCGCCCCCCGCTCACCTCTGACAACATTTTCAAGCTTCACCCTTCCTTCTGTGCAATTCATCTCTGATCTCATCGTAAACTCCAAGCCCTCCTCCTGTCAACTCGACCCTGTTCCCACAGCTCTTGTCAAATCCTGTCTCTCTTCTCTTCTCCCATTCATAACTAACATCATTCACTCTTCTCTTACATCTGGAACTGTTCCATCATCTTTCAAAACTGCCTCTATTACTCCTATTCTGAAAAAACCTGGTCTAGATCCAAACAACTTCAATAACCTCCGTCCTATTTCCAACCTGCCTTTCATCTCCAAAATACTTGAAAAAACTGTTGCTTTTCAACTCAACACCCATCTTGCCACTAACAATCTCTACGAACAGTTTCAATCCGGTTTCCGCCCACTCCACAGCACAGAAACAGCACTTCTCAAAATCACCAATGATCTCCTCTTAGCTTCTGACTCTGGTTTCCTCTCCATTCTCATCCTTCTTGATTTAACAGCCGCCTTTGACACCATCTCTCATAACATTCTCATCCATAGACTTCAATCTATTGGCATCTCTCACACTACTCTCTCCTGGTTCACCTCCTATCTCTCTGATCGCAGTCAATTCATCCAACTTAAATCTAACAAATCCAACACTTTCCCTCTCTCTTCTGGTGTTCCCCAAGGCTCTGTCCTAGGTCCCCTTCTATTTATCATCTACATTCTCCCTCTAGGTTCTCTCTTCCGTAAACACAACATTCTCTTTCACTGCTACGCGGATGACACCCAGCTCTACATCTCCACTAAACCCTCTGCATCTCTTCCTCCTACCTCTCTTACCCTCTGTCTACAAGAAATTCATTCCTGGTTCTCTTCCAATTTCCTCCAACTCAATAGCTCTAAAACTGAAGTCCTCCTAGTAGGCACCCCCTCCACTCTCTCCAAATCAAACCGTTTCTCTATTTCTATCAATGACTCCACTGTCCTTCCTTCCCCTCAGGTAAAGAGTCTGGGTGTCATCCTCGACAGCACACTTTCTTTCCAGTCCCACATCAATAACATCACCCGCTCTGCTTACTTTCACCTCCGAACTATCTCTCGTCTCCGCCCTTCTCTCACTCCTCACACTACAGCCATCCTTGTTCACAGCCTTGTCACCTCCCGGATTGATTACTGTAACTCCCTCCTCTTTGGTCTCCCCAACAAATCCCTCCAGAAACTGCAGCTTCTCCAAAACTCTGCAGCCCGCATCATCACCAGGACTCCATCATTCCACCACATCACACCCATCCTCCAACAACTACACTGGCTCCCCATAAAACAACGAATCAATTTCAAACTTCTCCTCACCACCTTCAAAGCTATCCATAACCTGGCCCCTTCCTACATCTCTGACCTTCTCCACATCTCCACTCCCTCTCGCTCTCTTCGCTCATCCTCATCTCTCCAGCTTTCTGTCCCATCAGCCCGTCTTGTCACCATGGGGGGCAGAGCCTTCAGTCGCTCTGCTCCCCAGCTCTGGAACTCCCTCCCTCCTGACCTGCGCAACACGGACTCTCTCCCACTTTTCAAATCCAGACTCAAAACTTTCCTGTTCAGACAATCCTACCCCACATAATCACTCCCTCCATCATCCAGTTTTGTGCCGTTTTATTCTGTTATTTTATGTCTTTTATGTTTTTATATTGTACAGTGTCCTTGGGTGTCATGAAAGGCGCTTTTAAATAAAATGTATTATTATTATTATTATTATTAAAATTTGTCCAAACCCAAAATCTGCCCAAACTAGTGTCATGCCCAAACTACAACTCCAGCTTTACTGACTTTACTGTAGAATTCTGTTATTCTTCTGTGCAGAGCTTGTTCTCACGTACGATTAGTCAATCAGGCATCAAAGACTAAAAGTACAAAGCTTCAGGTTCACAAAGAGTCCAGACAATTGTTTGTCTAGCAATAGGTCCCTTTTAAAAATGTTATGTATTTGTGCACATATGGATATTTACATTCTGCATTTGGCTCATCTTTTAAAACCCACTCATCAAGATTATTAACATAACCTCAAAAGTGTGCTTGTAACATGTGTTTCCATGAGTGGCAAAACTGCTCATTGACAAGTATAAAAATATGATATATGAACAGGATTACAGCCTCTGAGCCAAATGTCTGTATATTCTCTTTTCAAAAGTGCTGATACCCCACCTTATCTTAAGAAAAAAAAAAAAACAATTGTTGCAATAATCACAATTTAAATTATTATTTAAAGAAGACTAGTTTTAGAAGGTTAGTTTGAATTAAAATCAACCTCTGAAGATCTCTCTAGGTGGTGTTTGCAAGTTCTCCCCATGTTACTATTGGTTTTGTGAGGGTCTCTGGCTGTATGTTTACCCTCTCATGAGTTAGACCCTGTCCAGGGTGTTCTCCCGCCTAAGGCTCACAGTTACTGAGAAAGGCTACAGCCCCCATTCACTGGTCAAAAAGAACAAGTGTCAGGAAAAAAAACGGAGCAGTTTTATTTTATATTTCTTTTAGTCCTTTAGGTGTCCTGGTGTCGGGGTTGTTCATTTTGAACACTGTACAATTCACTAGGACTCAATTTTAAGACTGTAACTTTTGGCCTGGAGAATACAAACTGAATTATTATTTTAGTGCAGAGTTGAGCCTGGAATTTTCCACTAATTATTATCAAACAGAAAACAGAGCCTGTAGATCAGGCATGTCCAAACTGCAGCCCGGTGGTCAAATGCGGCCCTTGGAACAATTTTTTTGGCACCCAGACATCCTGCTTGATTGGTCCAAATTACAAAAAGTCTAGTTTTTATTGTCATAGTGGAAATAACAATCATTTTGATGTTATAAGCCTAAAATTAATGTTTAATTTCCTTAAAATGTTGAATTCATAGACATGTATATTTATGGCCCGCCACTCCATATCCGTTTCAAAATGCAGCCCACTGTATAAAAGTTTGGGCACCCCTGCTGTAGATAGATGATAGATTTTGAAACAGGCCCATAGGCTGCACAGAATATTCCTTGGCTCACTGCTACCTTTGAGAAATAGAGCAACTAAGCTAAAAAGCTAACAAACAAAAACTTCAAAATTGAAACATTTCACTTCTTTACTAGGATTGTAGTTAGTTGCCTCAGTGAAATGTTAACCCATAATAAATGCCATAATACTCTGTATAAGCCAATATATTCAACTAAATAATTGTCTTATAAACCTTTACTACAATTTGTCATATTAGTTCCATTCTCCAAATCTAAGAAAAACAGTCTGGTAGTAAAGAGCATAGATTTTTGACCCTTAAAAATACTGCAGATACAGCATTTAATTCTGTACTAGAGACAGTCTAAGAAAAGCAATAACATCATCATGGAGTTACCAAGTCTTACCGAGTCTAAAGCTTATTCTGGCTACTAATCTGTGTGGTGTTCAGATAGAGTTTTATTTTGTTTTGATTATGGCAAATTTAGTGCAAACTAGTTTCAGGTTCAAATAGTTACGGACTGGCTACTCACTGCAGTGGCCACTGACTTTTTGATTACAGGAACAAGGAACCTGCATTTGAGAAACACTCGTGGACTTCACTGCAGACAAGTCAAATGCTCAGAGTTTAGATTTTTTAAATTAATTTTTTTTTTACGCAGATTTTTTTCACTTGCCCATTCGGGCAACTAAGGAGAGCAAAGCACTTGCCCGGAAAAATAATGTACTTGCCGCGGGCAACAGGACAACCCTTAATGTCAAGCCCAGGACTTGGCTCCGTAGTGGCACATTCACACATGATCATTTATTATTAACAGGCTCTCCGTCAGCGCCGACATTTCGTGCTAGCGTAGCAGTTAGCGCGAATTCACATCGTATGTTTGAACGCGGGCGCTAACACACACACGTCGTGGATAATTAAAGATGTGTGGAGAGACTCGAAGCTACAACTGTTACTACATGTTTGAGGAATTTGAGTATGATGCATTTTTGTTTTGTTATTAAATACTCTTGTCATGTTTAAGAGCAGTTTTTTACCATATATCATAAAAAAGTAATTGTGACATGTATTTTTCAGTAAAATGTAGTGAACATGATTATATTTTACCCAATTTGGTTGTTTTGATGAGGTTTATAATTGTCTTTTGTCCAGCAAATATTACATACAGTTTGAAGAGGTAATTCCATTGTTACCTAGCAAACACATAGTAAATATTTGGGCCAAAATCTCTTTAAATGACACAGATGTTATGATTTAACCCTAACCCCATGTGGAAGGATTGTCTTATGGTGCATTTCATGGAACTGGGATATTTCCCACTTCCCACTTGTAAAAATGAGCTGGAACACCACTTGAATTGGTAAATACCACTTGCACACTGGGACCTGGTCAAGGGAGTCACACTTCACATAAGAGATTCAACAATCACCACAATAAGTCAATTGGAGGGGTTTTAACTGCCCCAAAAACTATGAAAACATTGGTTGCAGGTTATTTAACATTAATTTTGTTTAGCCTAAAGGTTAGCGTCAGCCATAATGTTTACATAGTGTTGATTCAGTTGGAACGTATTTTTCAACTGGGAAATATCCCAATTCCGAGTTGCCTGGAATATCGTCTGGCCTCCGTGTCCCTCTTTCGAATTTCACTAGACGTGATTGACAGATTAATTAGTCAATCGTCTCTTGTATGAAAACCAACATGGCTGCTTAAGAGGGAAAAAAAACATTGTGGATTTCTTCAGAATCAATGAGCGAAGCAAAAAACAATTGTAATGTGAGGTGAGAAAAGGTGAGAGAGAAGTCAGGCAAATAAACTAATCTGATTGCCCGATTAGTTTTGGAGTTGATCTGAAACGCAAGCGGGGGAGTGGTGACCAGACCCATTCTTCGCAATTTGCTGAAGCGTGGACTGGAATACAGTATTAGAACTCAAAATACTTTCTGTAATGTTCAGCATTTATTTATAAAATGCTATTTAACTGCTTAACTATAATAAATATTTACCACAAGGATTATCAAACCAAACTAAGTCAAAATTAGAGGGTTGAATGGCATAGCTTATGTAAAGTATTTTAAATCATTCCTGTTGCAGTAATGTATGTTGAATTCCTGCTGTAATTATAGATAACCTTTACAGCCAGATTTGTTTGTCATGATGTATGTGACTTCACAAAGAAAATCTATCCTCAATACTGCTGTTTTAACACGCTGGTCAATTGTGTGGTTTACAATGAACAACATATAATTTATTAATGTACATACTGTATATTGTAGTTTGTCTGTGTTTACATCTTTCACGATGCGATAAACATTTTAGGTCACATTGTCCCACTTCTTTCCCTCTCCTCACATCTTGGCGTGTGGTTAAACAGGTCAAGAACATTTCCCCCATAATTCCTTGCAGCCGGCCTCTCTCTGCTCCTCCTTTTCAATCTATTCATCAACGCTCCGGCGGGCTCCTGTACTTTTTAATTTTCCTCTCATCGGCCTCCGTCTCCCGTGGTGACGCCATCTGGAGGTCAAACCGTGAAGGGCAATGGGAAAGCCGGGTTTAAGACGCTAACAATGAACTGTTCATTTACATATGGACAATTGTGTAGGTAATTATGTTTGCACGACAGTGAAGTAGCATCAGCTCAGCCTCTGGTGCTGTTAAAGGAGACAGATTGTGTTTTTCTCATGTATTTAGTAATGAAATCTGAGTAATGTAGATCAGTCATTTACATTTTGTTCAATATAAAACACAAAGCTAATCTAAAACTGCCTACGAATAGAAACAAGTCCATCAAAACTTTACAATTGATAAGCCTTGTTTCTTCATTGTAAAGTTTAAAGCCATAATAGCCAACATTTAGTCCTTGTGGTAAATATTTGTAGTAGTTTTACAGCAGTAAAATTGCAAATTCTGAAGAAATTGGCAAATAAAAGTTGAAAATTACAGGAAGTGTGGATTTTGGCGTGGTAATCAAAGGTCGCAAACGCTGTGTGACTTTTGCTCACTGGCGTTCGTTGCCATATTGGTCATTAGCTTTAGCCTTTTGCTATAGGTGCTCTACAGGCTATTGGACATGTGCAGTTGTGCTTCCCCCATGATTCTTTGCGGGACAAGCTTGAGTCGAGTGAAGCCAAACTGACCAATCAAAGCGTGAGCTACAAAGCGAACAGCTGTAGCCGAAGCTAAAACCTTTTGAACTGTAAAAAAGTCTATGATGTGAAAACAGGTGAGAAATGCCTCACAATCTGACAGTTTTTAAAGCTGTAGATGCTGTTTCTACTGAACAAGAGCAGTCTGTGTTTGCATTGCGCTGCATGGAGGAAATGCTTTCTAGCCCGTAGAGGGATTTTCCCGCTGCTGTATCAATAAAGTGGCTACTGTGACTGTTTGCAGCAATATCATATCTACATATTAGATCTGTGCTCTTGCCTCACAACAAAAAGGTTTGACTCCTGCACAGCCCAGGTCTTTCTGTGTGGAGTTTGCATGTTCCTCTCCATTTCTGGGTGGTTTCCTCCAGGCACTCCGGTTTCCCAACCAACCAATAACTTGCATGTTAGGGAACGTTTGGAGGAGGTTGGAGGTTGAGGCACCAAGTGTTTAGCCAGGCTTGTTTGGCCTCCGTTGATATTTAAGTTTAAGTACTGCAACCAGCACCATGAGCACTCTTTTAGAAGAATATGAATCTGCCTAAAGTAATTTTAATCTGAAGACAAGTGAAGGAAAATGATATGAATGTTGCAGGAGTTCAATTCCCAGTCTATATATTGCTGTATTTCTACACACAACATTTTGCCTGTCATACATTACCAATATTTAACCCTCCTGTTATGTTACGGGTCAAATTGACCCGTTTCAAAGTTTGAAGAGATAGAAAAAATACTTTTAAGTATTTTTTCAGTATGAAATTTCTTCTGCTTGCCTTATTTTGTATAATAAACATCTCATGAAAAAATGGTTAATCTTACATGTTTGCAACCACCCCCTGCACATTTATATTGCATAGATACTGTTCGGGTCAATTTGACCCGGAAGTCAAACTGGAGATAAAATGGTGTCATAACGTCAGACTATTTCTTTCTTTGTAACTGTGAGATATTTCACCTCAATCACACACACAGTATCAGTCACAAACTGACGCAAACATACACCTACTACAGCATCAGTCCCACGCACACACATACACACATGCAGGTGTTATGTCTATTGATGAGAACCGTTCATATTCTCGCGGGAAAACTCCACCCACACATGTGCAGGTGTTATGACTTTTTATGAGAAACATTTATATTCTCGCGAGAAAACTCCACCCACATTCAATGGACACTCAGCAGGGGAGGGAGCAGTGAGCCTGCACTCCTCTGACGCTCCCCGGCCGAGGTGGATTCAACACCGCGGGGTGATAGACGCTGTTTCTCCGCGGTGTTAGGGAATCCACACCCGGCCCGGAGGACAGAGCTGCCCAGGCTCACAGCTCCTCCCCCGGCTCTCTGCGGCTGGAGAGCGGGACAGGATCTGTCACAAGCCCCAGAGCTCCAGTCACACGCTGCCACGCACAGAGGAAACGTATGAAGCCAAATGGAAGTGAAACAGTTCACGTTTATTTTACACTAAAGTCCTCTTGCAAGAAAGTTCATTTAAATAACTTGCCCAACTGTGTTGCTGGACTGAGATCAGAAAAAGATAAATTATAATCCCATAGTTAAAAGGTCAAAGGTGTCTGCATAATAAAAGAACCAATAATAGACCTAACAGCCTAATAAATAATAATTAAAAAAACATTCTAATACTACTTACTACTTAAAAATGAATATAGCCTATTTATAAAATACAATACACAACAATATAGACCTACAATATAATAAAATAACCTAGTAGTCTATACGTAATATAGTGAAACTTGATAAATGAATATTATAGGCAACTACATATTCTATTATGCTATATGTTGTTATATTATTAATAATGCTAATACAAATAATATGTTTTATTATTTATTCTATTGTACTATATATTTAACCACATTTTATTATATTATTATGATTATCATAATTCCATTATACCATCACATGTCTGTGAGCTTGTCTTAAAAAAAAAATAAATAAAATACACACAAGGGCTGTCCAATTTCGTAGGGCTGTCCTACCCCTTAGTCCTTGTTTTTAAGGTGTAGGGGAAGGGGTAGGGGTAAGGCTAAGGGGTAGGGGTACAAAAGAGAATTGGGATTGGGGACAAAAAAAAAGTTTCAACATGTATTTTTTATGAACTATCCTAATTGAATCAATCATTACATGTCACAGGTAGGGAACAGCATTGCTCTAAATATTGATTGTAAGTTTGTAATTGACTTAGTATTAAAATATTAACAATGCTTGTAAGTATTTTTTTGGTTTTGGATATCATTTGGATAATTAAAAATGCACCGGGTCAAATTGACCCGGAACACCATTGGTGTTCCTGACAAATGAACATAACAGGAGGGTTAAATCTTGTGGCAAATCTTGTGGCAGCTTTTAGTTGGATATATTCTTTTTAAAACACCCAATACTTTCATTCAGAGCAGACAATATAATTTGTCTTTCCTTCCTAACTAGTTTTTGTGTTGCTTTTAACATTTCATAATCAGCAAGTGGCAAAATCAGGCAAAATACTGATGAAACAAGAGACTAGTTTAATACTGTTCAAATAGAGTTAGACTTTTAGAAGAAAACTGTATGACCAAGTGCTGTTTTTTTCCATATGAACCGAAGCCGTTCATTCCTTAATCAAACCAAAATGGCTGCTTGGTAATTCCGGTCTTAATCTTGCTTATAGCCCTCTCTGTTTTCCTGTCAGCGCCACAGATGCTCGGAGTAAACTACACGCTGCTGCTCGCTCTCCGCCAAAAAGAAATCAGTTCTGGTCCAATGGAGGGTCAAATGAGGACAAGCCCAAAAACACTGCTGCTACTGCTGCCGCCGCCATGCTACGCTAACCTGTTTCAGCAAGCTAACATGACTTACTTAAAGCCAAACATTAACAAAGACAATCAAACATAAGAGATGGACTGATGAGTGTGATCCTTTACCATTTCAATGTGACAATGGTTATGTGTATAAAATATAAAAGAATCTAGTAGCATCACTAAATTTATAACAACTAGGGCTGCAGCTATCGATTATTTTAGATTTAGATTAATTGAGTAATCTATTAACTTTTTTTTTACATTTTGTAAAACATTTTTATAAGGGTAATAACAATAGTCTGCTTAATAACACAATTATTTTTCATAGCACATTAAAAACAGCCACTTTTCCCCTTAATACACAAGCTTAATATCATAATAAAATGAGATGGCCATATAATTGTCACACAGATGCAGGAAGTGTGTTAACATGGGGGTCTGAGAACTTATTGTATCTTTGTGACTTATCATTAGATTCAATATTAAATCCACAAACTTCTGCAGGCTCGAGGTTTTAATCCAAAGCATGTTGACATTGCGTCTCAAGTATCACATACTGTATGTCCCAAATGTGACTGGCAGCGGAGCTATAAACCTACACTAACGTCTAACGTCACAGTTCTGAATACTGTATCTGCAGCTCGTGTGATTTTTTCAGAGCTCAAGTCATTTTGCAGTGTTAGCTTCGTAGGCGCTTCAATTTTGCCTTCGCAACTTTGTCCTTCGTGAGAGATATTCACACCATTTTTATGAAATATGCAAATTAAGTGAATCATTGAGGCAAAAAAAAATTAATAATCAAACCTTTTTTGTAATCAAATTACTCTGTTTAGTCGATGAATCGTTTCAGCCTTAATAATAACTTACTTGAAGCTTGGACTGAAAGGATCAAGTCAAAGGTGGTTAACCTACTTTGTTATTATATAAAAAATGTTATAATGCTCTATAACAGTAGTTCTCAACCTGGGGGTCGGGACTCACATGGGGGTCGCGAAATGATTACTGGGGGTCCCCTGATGTCTCAATTGAACATTAAGATCTTAAACAAGGTTTGACAGCTTTAAATACAGTGACCAATGTATTTTCCTATTTGCCGGACTACAAGATGAATTTATCTAGACCTATGTCTTCAAATTAAAATCAAACATAAAAATAAAGACTACTTTATCACTTTGCAGGTAGCCTACATTTTGTGTTTGGGGGTCGTGAATGGGGAGTTGTGACTGAAAAAGTTTGAGAACCGTTGCTCTATAAAACCCAAGTTACATACATGTGTATGTCCACATTCACTCTCTTATTTTGTTTTATATTCATTCATGTGAATAACACAAAAAAATTATTTAAAAAAAAGTTCCGACTGTCCTCCTCAGGACATTTTATGATTAACTGCGTGCATGTTGCTGTATTCCAGTGCATTTAAAGGTTTTATAGACAGTGAGATGTAACGGTAGGCCAAAGCATGTGTTGTGGAATTTCAACCATGTCACAAATCGAGATCTATATAAAGTTATCAGAGCTCAGAAGAAGAATTGTACTAAAGTACAATTATGCATAGTAGAAAGTCCTAAAGTTCTGAGTCATAGTCCCGTCCGTTGTTGTCCCAGTCCCCAATCTGTTCTGTCCTCTCCATCCCCCTCCCGCCCACATCTATCACCCTTTCCCTCAAGCAGCCCCACACTTAGTTGCAAATTCACGATATCAAGCTCTCCGTAACACATGGTAAGCTATAAACCGGTTTTCGGTTCAAATTGTTGTCTGCAGTTTATTGGCCAGCCTGTATCAATACTAATCAGAAATCATCCCAGGGGCTGCATGGAATTATCTCAAGGGCTGATAGTATCTGATAGTAATTTATTATGATATTTTATGTTCTGTTATGTTTTAATGCACAAGATGCCAAAGAACAATGCAAAGTTATATTTGTCCTTTAATGTAATCCTGCCGTGAGCGCCCCCAGCTGGCTGCATCCCCATCTGAACAAGCTTTGAAATCCACAGGTGTTTTTGATAATAACTCTCGTACGGGACGGTGTTTCTGTTTTTATGAATGGGCTGTGATGATGATGACACTGACTGATAGTGGGAGGTGTGGCTGGATGCGATCATAACACAGACCGACACATCTCAAAAAAAAAAAAAATCTGATTCAAATCCTGCTCGCATCCTCTTAAACGCTAAATTCCTCATACGCACCTCGGCCCCTCCTTCTCTCACTCCTCTCCTCTCTCTCTCTCTCTCTGTCGCAGTCGCGGCCAACACTCGCTCCCTCTCCTCCTCCTTTTTTCCCCTCTCTCCTCTCGCTCCGTATTCCTTAAGTATGACGGGGCTTGGTAGCGCGCTGCTGCTGCTGCTATCCTCCGCTGCCCACAGATTTTCCCCTTCTCCTCTCTCGCCATCCATCACCGACGCGGCTGCCGTTTTCGCGCGGATAGCCAAGCAGCAGCAGCAGCAGAGGAGGGAGGAGAGGAGGAGAGGAGGAGAGGAGGAGGAGGAGGGGAGGAGGAGAGGAGGAAGGGGACATGGCGCTGGGGGCATACCGCGGAGCTGGTGTCGTTAGCGGCTACAGCGAGGAACCTTTCTCTCTCTCGTCTTCCTGGCCATCTCTCGGGCCCATGAATGTGTGGTTTATTTACAGGTAGCAAGATCCTAAAAAATCCATGCACGCACGCCTCTTCTTCCTCTCTCATCTCTCTCTCTTTCTCCTCCTCTCTCTCTTTCATTTGCTACAAACATGACAGCAATTCACGCCGCTGATTGACAGAACAAGCATGCTTTCTAAATCTCCATGCTAGTAGTTAGTTGTGTTGTCTTCTTTCTAGCAATGCGGTGCCGGTTTTTGCCTCGCCATGCTGATTGGTTATGCAATGATTTCGGCTCTCAATTACGCCTCACTCCAAACAAGACTTTTCTCACCCTCACAGTATATTAAATAAACCGCATCTGTACATTTTTCACGACATGGGAAAAGTGTCGTCAATTTAGAGAAACGCTAGCGACGAAGAAGAAGCAGTTTTTGCGATGCTGCATGCATGACAAGTTCCTGCCTTTTTCTGACACCTTTCCTTTGCAAGACTATTGGGTTTAAGGGATTATTATAACCTGGGCATTTCTGCAATCTCGCAATTCTTTCTCAGCGGTGGCAAAAGGCAAAAAAAGGGTTTACAGCTGCTGATGCTTTTGGTGCATAACATGTTAGTTGTGGCATGGGAGCTAAGACACAGGAGCAAGGAATGTTGGTAAAATAGACCGGACGATGCTAAGACGAAGCGGGTTTATGATTGACGAGAGAGCGCCGCGTTATCAGACGGCGGATGCTAATGTCGCTTGTGAATGAAGCTTAAGGGGATAGAGATTTTAATGCAGTTGTGGAGGGCATCTGAGGACACTACCTTTGCAGTGTGGACCTGCCAGCCTGGAGGGTTTAGCAGCTTCTGGGGTTGATTTGTTGTTGTGACTTTAGCACCTGTAGAGTGATAAACATACATGTTCATAAGTCTGCATTTTTTTACCTGATAAGTTCAAAAAGTCTGCATTTCATTCATTTATACACTAATTTAACATGTTTTTTCAGTCTTTTCAGTAAAACGCTGTGTACATGATTAACGTATGACCTGTTTTTCCCCAGTTTGGCAATTTTGGTAGGTTTTTACTTGTACTTCCTGGTTGGCCATGAGCAGCGGTTGTAACAAATGGTAGAAGTAACTTGTTACGTAGCAACCAAGCTATAAACAACAGCCTAAATAAATCACAGTTATGATTTGACTAATAATAATAGCTAATAATACCTTTATTTTGTTTGAGGACACACAATGTGCAAAATGGACTTTTCTGAGTTTTTAATCTTGTTCTAACATTACTTCATCAAAAACACAGCTTAAGTTTTGTCTGTTAAATGTTTTTTTTTTTCCCACTGAGCCTCAAAAACATTGTTTTAAAATTTTCTAAATTTGTGATGTCATCAGTAGAGACTGACTGATGCGGGTTTTTCTTTTTTTTTTTCTTCTTCTTTTGTTGGCTGATACTGATATCAGTGGCCGATTTCTGGGGCCGATTTTTAGATCTAAACTATTATTTTGTCTCCTATAGTTTAATAAATAAAACATGTTTTTGCACATCACATAACATTTTTAAAGATAACTTCAAGTACTCGTTTTCAACACAGTGACACAAAATACTGTATTATCATCATCACAAAATACTAGGCAGAGCAATAGAATATCATTGGTGATAATATCACCAAAAAAAAAAAAAAATTATATCGTTGTTGATATAAATTTGGGAATTTTGATTTATTTTGGCCAAATACTTCTAAAGCCTAGAACTGAGTGACTTTAGGATTGAGTGCAAAGGTTAAAACAGTACTACTGAACAAGAGAAGATGTGAGGAGTCACAAATATAATGTTAGAAATGCCACGTTTTTTAAAATCTTAGTCAGTTATATCGTCTTGTCAGTTATATCGTTATTGCAAATATTGTCTTTTATGATAAAAATGTTTTTTTTATATCGCCCTGCCCTACACTGTATGCTAAAGCAGCAATAAGCTTTCTCTGTACTAAAGCATGTGAGTTCATATCACAAACAAACAAGCTGCAGCCAAAGTCATAGAACAAGAACATGATAAAATCGAACTGCAGACTTAGAAATGAAGAGAGATAAAACAAGTCTTACAGCCTCTCTTTAAAACTAACTTCGAGCTCAGCTACTGTCAAGAGTGTCTGTAGAAGACTGCTGCAGCTAACGGCGCTCAAACAAGTGTCTGATCAAAGTTTGACCAAGATTAAAGCCGATAGTCGATATGGCCAATAGGCCTATGCAAATATCCAATTATCGGCCCCAAAATATCGGTCCGCTGATATATCAGTCTATCTCTAGTCATCGGTAGATCTTTGATATTTTTTGCATTGTTTATAAAGCCATAATTATCTAAACTCGCTTTGAGCATTCTGTAGCCCTGGCATTTTAGGCAAGAGTGATTTGATTATTTCTTCTTTGTCATTTCAAAAGTTCCAAAAGTTTGTTATAGAGGGATTTTCGGTCTATGTCACTTTCTACCCTACTGCACATGCGTTATGCAGAAAGAGCTGCTCTCCATCTGCTTACATGGGGAAACTTCTTTAAATAAAACAACAAAACGGGACAAGAGCAGCTGTTTCCATGAGGTATGAACCGGTCTGACAGACGTCTGTCTCCTGAAGTTTGAGACTGTTTCTCGCTGTTTTTTCACCTGAATGTAACGTTTAAGGGTCGTAGGGTCAAATTTGAGTGACAAATGTTGACTTAGCAGCATACCTTTTGTTTTCGCACAGTGATAAACTCTTGTAGTTTGCTGACAACAGAGCTTTTTCGACTTGTTTCCACTGTTTGTGTTTATGAGCGGCGGCTCTACAGGCGGGATGTGCGCGCATCGCCCGTGTTGATAAACATATTTGTTTTCTTAGTCTATTTTAAGATTATCTTGTTTGATTGCAAATTTTCCTGTCCCTTGCTGTTCTTGAACTATACGATGCAACACTGGACTTTCCCCATTGTGGGACAAATAAAGGAATTGTTATTATATCTTATCTTTAACTTAGTTCTTGCTATGAGAAACACTTTATGCTCACGTGTTCTTGATTATACTTTCTATTTCTAATAGCCTACATAAGATGCTTAGACGGAAGGAACAATCCAAGCAATATGCAATAGTTGTCCTATAAAGATGGAACTTTTACTTTATTTATTTCGTCTTCTACTGTTAGGGCGTGTGGGTGCCTGAAGCCTATCCCAGCGACTTTGGGCCTTAGGCGGGAGAAGACAGACACACTCATTCACATTCATTCTGGGGAAATGAGTGGGCGGTATGGAACTATGGTTTTCTTGGAGCCAAATCTTGATTTCTGTATTATCACGATTCATATGAGGCACAAAACTTCTCATGTCATAAGTTGGCATAGCAACAGCCTTCTTTAGTTATAGTTATAGTTAAGCACAAATCAAAATGTTATGTTTGTAGAAGATGGGGAATGGTCCTCACTAAACTTTCAAATCAGGAATTGAATATCAAGAACTAGGCATTGAAATTTGATCTACAGTATATGTGCATGTTTTGGGAGGTGGGAGGAAGCCATGATAACACAGGGAGAACATGCAAACTTCACCCAGAGCGATCAGGAGATGTGGATGTGGTCTGGTGCAGAGTTAGTTGAAGTGATTGGGTGTTATTCGAGTATTGTTGCTATGTGCGTCCATCCATCGCCCACACGTACACATCTGAAATAAGGCTCGGCTGTACATACGGTGCTTCTGAGACAATGAGCAGAAGTATAAGGATGGAGCTAAACTGACAATGAGAGAGATGCACTGGAAAGTATTTTGGATTGACACATTTATACTGGAATAAGAAATAATTAGTAGTGAGTTGAAGTTTGTAGGTTAAAGTGACTAGAGTGAAAGTGAAGAAATTATGTTTTACATTGTAAATATTTGCAGATTGATTCTAATTTTTAATATTATGATACCAGCTGGACTTGCTAATTGCTAACCTGTACAGCCAGATGGATTATCTCGCAATATTTGTGAATTCACAAACTCGAGGTAATCCATCTGGCCTTCCAGCAGCTCGATTCATTTAGAGTCCCAATCACATCGCAGCAGGGGTTGTTGAGGTTGCCTGGGATCCAGAGCCCACACTTGAGCAAACTGCTCAGAGTGGGTCTGGTCACCACTTGCGTTTCAGATCAAATCTACATCGTACCAGACAATCACATTAGTTTATTTGCGTGACACAGATGAAACAAAGAAGCTGACTGGTCGTAACTCACTCACCTCACATTAAAATTGTTTTGTTTTTTTTGCTTTGCTCATTGATTCTGCTGAAATCCGTGATGTTTTTCAGTACCACGTGATATTTTTTTCCATTTCTTTTTTTCGTCGTAAGCAGCCATGTTGGTTTTCACACGGCAGACGATACATGTATCTGATTGGCTAATTAATCTGTCAATCATGACCACTGAAATTTGAAAGAGGGACATCGTGGTCAGACGATATATATATATTTTTTTTTTCTTTTTTTTTTTTTTTTTATTAATTAAACTTTAATTGAATACATTAATACATTTGTTTACCTAAAATAGACATAAAAAAGGAGGAGAGTAAGAAGATACACGGAAGAGAGGAAAGAAGAGAGAAGCAGTTAAGCAGTCATTAAAGAAATATCTACAGTAACAAAGATACGTCATTCCCCTCCCACACAGATATATACAATATACAGACATCCTTAGAAATTTTACCATCTAAATGGAAGCCTCCATTTTCTTTTTTCTGAGCTCATTTGTTCATTCAAATTTGATTCCAAACTATAAATTTATGTAGGGTGCATTAAAAAATTAGTGTCTATGGTTATTTATGGGTTGTGTATGATGCATTAAAAACTGTTCTTTATAGATGATATATTTTTATATATCGTCTGGATTTGAGGTTGAGGGGGGTTGGTTTCTAGTGATGACAGAAAGTACGGCTTGAAACTAAACAAAGATGTGTTTCTGATCTGATTGATTCTGTTTTAGAAGAAATACAGAGAATTTTCTTTTTGAAAGAAGAACAGAGAGATGTGTGTGACACTTGTTTTATCCCTAGCTGACATTGGACACTATTACGATTTGTTGCTCTGATTGGTTATACATAAATAACATATGCCGCACACCCAATCAGCTCGATGTTTTTCATTAAACGTCAATTTTTTCCCAAAAGCTTTCAGCGAGTAAAGTTCCAGATGGATACTGTGGAAGAACTCAAATCAGAGTTCAACACGGATCCATCTGGTGTGAGCCAGGTTAGCTAATTGCATCTGAAAGTCTTGCCTCTAGAAGTTGTTTTTCTTCTCTTTTAATAAATATATTATTAACTTTGCCGTTATGTCATGTTGTTAACGCAGTCACGTGACGATGTGCAGTGAATCACTTACGTACTAGAAGTTACATGTGCTAGACATATACAAGGTGAACAATTTTCAAGTGTCACGCTACAAAATGGAGGAACTTGTATCGGGGCATACATGTGTCGGGATACGTGTCTTATCGTGACCCTTGTATCGAGATATGTATTGTATCGAAAGGCTTTTGGCAATACCCAGCCCTACTTCTAACTATAGAGTAATTTTTTTGTTTCAACACGAGTGATGCGCGCGCACCCCGCCTGTATAAAGAGCCTCCGCACATAGACACAAACAGTGAAAACAAGTCAAAAAAGCTCCGTTGACAGCTAACGTCAAGAGTTTATCACGATGCTGCTAAGTTAACATTTATGGGTGAAATTTGATCCTACGACCCTTAGAAGTTACTTTCAGGTAAGTGAGAAAAACGGCGAGAAAAACACTTCTTCAAGCTTCAGGGGACAGTCGTCTATCATACCGGTTCATACCTGATGAAAGCAGCAAGCTGTCGTCCCGTTTCGTTGTTTAATTCGAACAAGTTTCCCAATGTAAACAAATGGAGATGAGCTCTTTCTGCATGACACACGCGCATAGCCGTGGGAACATATTTTGCTCAGGGGGTGCTGAACATTGAGTTACAGACTTGGTCCTAGCGGGTGCATCAATTAGCCTATGTGTACATGTGTTCAGTGTTGGGCAAGTTACTTCAAAACAGTAATTAGTTATAGTTACTAGTTACTTTTCCAAAAAAGTAACTGAGTTAGTAACTGCGTTACTGAGTGATGAAAGTAACTATTAAATTACACACCAATCCCAGATATAGCTTAAACAATAATAATAATTAAACAAGTCTGACCTTCCGATTGTCCAAATTTACTGCAAACAACCAAACTCAACCACCAGCAGCGTTATTTTTCGCTCTTCACCTCCAGCACAGTCACAACAACACAGGCCAACCTCTGGACCAAACAGCACAAGAACCAAACACCCGTGGACAACAGAAGATAATAAACATCTGCACGCTTAAAACAGAGGAGAACCCCAGACAAATAGACAGTAAAAATGCTGTAATTATGAGAGAAAAGAGACGACGACTGCTGTAGAATCACTTACTGTGGCTGTGATCTGTAGCTCCAAACACAAGACGTAAACTCCGAACACGCGAGCCGATATGTAAACTCCAAACGCATGTGGCATTCACGCCGTCGTCTGTTTTAACTTCCAAGTAATAAAACGGCAAAATAACGGTATAATACCGTAAAATGAACTGAGAAGATTTCCTTGACGTATTTTGGAAAAGGAGCACGGAAGACTTGCGTCAAGCTCAAACCAATCGACGATGTCGGGAAATTCTCTGCACCCGCCCAGCTCTGCTTCTGATTGGTTACTACTGCAGTATTAAGCCAATCAGCGCCTCTTCTCTGTCTCTCTCTTCCCCAAACAAATAGAGAGAGAGAGAGATATTTAAAGTTAAAATGTGAAAATTTAGACTTTTATTCAAAAATGTAACGGTTTTTAAACAAAACAAATGTAATATATACTTCCTATATTATGGTAAGATTTTTAAATTTTTTTTTATCAATCCAGCAGGGGGTGCTGACGCACCCTGCGCACCCCCCCTTCCCACGGCCTTGCACACGCGCAGTAGGGCGGAGAGTGACGTCGACCGAAAATCCCTCTATAAATACAGTCGTCATATTTAGGAGTGGGGCCTGCTCTGGGGGAAAGACGTGAAGGAGATACTTTGCTAAGGCTCGAGAATCTAAACTTTTTACCTCTTTAAAACATTTTCTGGCAAATTAAGTGTATTTTTAGCACAAATAATTCAAGACGAGTCACAAGCAAGTTTAAATTGAAGTTTTTGATGTGGTAATATATCAGAAAAGTAAACAGAAAGTAAAAGAAAGATGTTATTTAGCATTTAGCTCGCAGCTTCCGTTACCATTGTTTGATATATTAAACATAGTTGGACTGCTGCATCACTTTATTCATTTTCATGTCTCCATAGCTATAAGTGAAACATTAAAGTTCACATTTGCTGTTGTAGTTTTTGAGCAGTGAGTGATAAAGTTGTTCTGATTCACTGTTAATGTTATGTTTCTCCCACAGAGGTTTGTTAGTGGGCGTGGCCTCTGATGCTGACTGTATCTGCATATCTAGCACTGCTTTTACTCTTGTTCATTTGCCATTTAGTTTGTTGGGTATCCAATTTGTACCATCAACTGTTTGACGGCCTGTACTTTCCCCTTCATTTTAACAAACTACTGCACTGGTATGATTCTAGTTTATTTTATGTAAAGCAATGTGGAGCATTTACACCCTGGACTTACTGCCGAGTGTCCGTTTGAAACAGTAAATTGCCGCGTGTGTACATTGTGGAGTCTGTGATAGTCTGCAGTGTCCGGATGAGATGACCAGCAGTGGGCAAGAATACCAACCAGCCCATTCTTGGCAGTGACAGACAGACTCGTGCACTGAATCAAACAGACCCGGGAGGAAATTTAATTTGGAGAAATTAATGCAAGACAAAGTTTGGGATGAGAGCTGGAAAGTGATGCAGAGAGAGAGAGAGAAAGAGAGAGATTATTAAGGAGGTGTGGCTGCAAGATTCAATTGTCTTACTATTAAAAAAGACATTTAAGCTTTAATCTGTTGTGTATAACGTTGTGTAATGCGTAGCATCGTGAAGGGAACGGGAGAAGAAGCACGGGGAAGCCGCCCTTACACGTGGATTTATTTAAAGCGCTAATACCGTCAAACAGTTAACTCTCACGGTAGTGATACCGTGACCTTTGAACACCGTGGTATACCGTGAAACCTGTTACCGTCCCATCCGTACTTGAAATAAGAACAAATTTGTTGAAACAAGGCAGAAACACCTCGAAACAAATCAAATAATCTAGGTCCATCAAGTAAGACCATTTAAGCATAGAAAAAACACCAAAAACAAAGATTAAACTCCACATTTTAGGACATTTAATCCAGTCTAGAAACACTTTTTTGCAGTGTGTGAAGCCGTGTTGTATCATGAGTCTGAAGTGTCTGTTCTTATGGAAAATTGGCTTGGTGGTTGTTGATGTGATTAATTTTCTGGCGTGCGGTGAGGGGCTGGTGTGTATTTTTAGGGCTGGTTTCACTTGATGCAGGTGCAATGGTGATAATTACACTTCCACAGCAAATTAAAAACCACTATGTTCAAGATATGATCACACATTTAGCTCTGAGTGTAAATGTAGTTTGGCAGTGACACTAAAGCCTTCTGAAAACTGGGATTATAAGTCTGAGTTTTAGCCAGATTTTAGCCGGATTTGCCTCGCCATGACTTCAGGGAGGTGTGACTCAAGTAAAGTGCGACTCTACTGCATTTATTTGCTCTCCGACTGGGAAAAACATGCTTCTTTCCCAAGTGTCCTTCAGAGTGACAGAACTGTTTAAGATTGAAGCAGACCTGACAAACTGACATAGGTTTAGTTTTATATCACACACTGATGCTGCCAGTTCACAAGTAAAACTAATTTAAAGCCTTAGTGCATAAATTAATTTACAACTTTATTCAAAAAGATCCAGTTTTTTGACAGCAAAGGTCTGGAGCTTCATCTCGGAGTCACTTTTAAAACATTTATTTTCCATCACTGTATCCCATTTAACTAGAGTATTTTGTTTCAGAAGAACTGTTCAAAATGGATTATTCTTTTAAAAGTTTATTTAAGTGGTGAAGCTGAAATCCATTCTGACGTGAATCTTTTCTGTGTTTCTGGACAAAATGTGTCACCGAATGCTGCTATGTGATTTGCTGATTGACATCTTAAGTATGAATTATTTATGAATTGTGCATTTCTGTCTCAATGAACACGTGCACTCATTTTTGCTGCTCGAAGCTGAAAACTTCTCTATTGAAAAATGGCTCAGACTGCACTGGGTCCAGCTCTGGTTCTGTCTTTATAGAGGGATTATTTGTTTATGAACATGGGAGATGCACCTGCAACCAGAGAGCAGAAAGAGCCATGGCTGATTGACACAAACTGTAGAAGCAACACTAGCCAGCGCTGTTGTCAGCTAACTACAAGAGTTTATCACTGTGCAAACTAAAGTTAAGCTACATTTGTGAATGAAATTTGTTTTTATGACTCACACGTTACATTCAGGTGAGTGAAAATCTCAAGCTTTAGGAGCCACCTGTCCGTCAGACCGGTTCATACCTGACACAAACAGCTGCTCTCGTCCCGTTTTGATGTTTTTATCAAAGAAGTTTCCCCAGCCAACTAGATGGACAATGTACCTTTCTGTACATAGAGCAAAAAGTGGCGTCGACTAATAATCCCTCATAATAATAATACCAGACTAATAATACCAGTGGTGCCCAAAGCAGTGCCCGAGGGCTAAATTTGACCTGCTATGGGATGCTGAGATTGGTTAGGACAATCTTTTTGTTCAATTTTGTGTTGAAAAAATAGTCAATTGATACCAACTCAGGTGTAATCTCCTAAAATATGTTAATAAACGACAATTAAATCCTCATCTATTCTCAAAAAACATAATGCATTTTTGGCCTGCCAAGGAAAAAAGTTTAAGCATCCCTGCTCTATACAGTCTTTCTCACAGAGGACAGTTCACATTCAGTCTGCTGGTCTTGTGGTGCTGCTGCTGTCACCGCCTTTGAACCCAGCACATGTCAGACCGCGCTGTCTCGTGGGAATTGATTATTTGTGAAGAAAAATGTTCGGCAGAGGCCGCCAGTGGTTCGGTGAAAATACTTCCATCGGAGAACCCAACTATGTAAATATATCCAACAATGCTAACAGTAGCTGTGAGCTAAATGCTAACGTAATTCTAGCGCCGCCTGGCCTTTTTTAATGACTTTCTTTAACTTTCTGTTTGCTTTTCTGACATAACGCCACTTCAACAACCTCCTTTTAAATGTGGTTTTGACTTGACTTGAATTAGTTGTGCTAAAAACAGTCACCAGAAAACGTTTTAAAAGAAAAGAGATTAAAGGTTTAGCTTCCAATGAAAGTCTTTGAAAATTCTGTTGTGTCACGTGATCGTAAATTCAACCAGCCACACAAATATGACGCATGCTTTTTTTTTTTTTTTTTTTAATAAAAATTAATGTGATTTATGAAGAAGTAATCAAAACTTTCTGGTGACAAAATAGTATATAGGACCTTCAATCTGCTCTAATCTGCATTTTTGTTGTCTAGTCTGCAGCTAAATTAATTATTTTAATGACTGGCTTTAGTGACTGTCTTAATGCAGTTATTTTATTTTTTATTTTTTTCCAATCATTGAAATGTGGACACCCTTTTCTTTCTATTCTTTCCCCATCTCGTCTGCCCCACTTACATAATAAAACGTGTTCCTTAGACCAGCCTGAATCCACAGTAGTTCTGCTCCTGTTGTGTCAGTGACTAATAGCAAACCATTACACAGCCTTTTGGACCGACCCACTGCAAACTTTACTCTCTCTCTTTCTCCATCTCTCTCTCTCTTTCTCTCTCACTCTCTCTCTCTCTCCATTCTCTTTTCTTGCTCATTTTCTGACCTTTTTAAAGCAATTTTTGTATTTCATCATTGTTAAGTCACTTTTTTATTTCTATTTGGTTCTTTCTCCTTTCATCTTTTCCTTCCTCTCCAATGCTCCTCCTCTTATCTTTCTTTACATCCTCTCCTTCCCTATCTATCTATCTATCTGTCTGTCTGTCTGTCTGTCTGTCTGTCTGTCTGTCTGTCTGTCTGTCTGTCTGTCTGTCTGTCTGTCTGTCTATCTATCTATCTATCTATCTATCTATCTATCTATCTATCTATCTATCTATCTATCTATCTATCTATCTATCTATCTATCTATCTATCTATCTATCTATCTATCTATCTATCTATCTATCTATCTATCTATCTATCTATCTATCTATCTATCTATCTATCTATCCTGTCTTTCTCTTTATCCTCTCCTCTCTCTCTCCTCTATCTCTCTTTTTTCTCTCTCTTTCCCTTTATCCTCTCTCTTCTCTATCTCTCGTTATCCTCTCTCTCTTGCACTCTCTTTGTCCTTTCTCTCTTGCTCTCTCTATCTGCTCTCTATCTCTCTCTTTCCTCCCTCTATCTTTCTCCATCCCCTCTCTCTTGCGCTCTTTCTCTCTTCTCGCTCTCTATCCTCTCTTCCTTGCTTGGTTTCACTCTCTCTCTTTCTTGCTCTCTCTCTCTATCATCTCCCCATTTATCTGCCTGTCTTTTCTTTCCTTTTCTTTCTCCACCAATCCTGTCTCTCTCTTCCTTTTTAAACTCTTGATTTCTCTCTTACCTCTCTCTCCTTTCTGCTCCTTCTTGACCCAAAGTCCTTTAAATGTTTGGACAACTCATCAGACATAGTTTACTCCTCCCTCTTTTTATTCCACCCAACTCCTCCTCTTTTGCTCCTTCTTCATTCTCTCTGTCCTTCCTTCCTTCTTCCTATCTCTTCTCACTCTTCCCATTTTTCTCATCTTTCTCACTTCTTTCTATCAGCTTCACTACTTTTTTCTTATTCATCTCTTACCAATTAAACTCCCTTCTTTTCTCTCTTCACACACTCTCTCTCTCTCTCTCTCTCTCTCTCTCTCTCTCTCTCTCTCTCTCTCTCTCTCTCTCTCCTGTCTCATTCTACTTCTGCGTTTCTTAACCTCTTTCTTGCTTGCTTTCTTCCTCCCCCATTTTCTCTCCTTTTTCCCTCTCTCTATCATGCCTACCCTCTTTCTCTCTATTCCCCGTTTCTTTCTCTTTCGTGCTCTGACTTCTCTCTACCTCTTTCTTATCTTCTCTCACCTTTCTTTCCTCCCATCTCTTCTCACTATACCAATTTTGTCATCTTTTGCTCTACCTTCTTCTCATTTTCTCATCTTCTTTCTTGCTCTCCCTCTTTCTAACCCTCACCCTCTAAACTCCCCCTGTTTCTCCTCTTTCTCTCCCTCTTGTCTTTCTTTCCATCCTCTCTTTAATGTTCTTATGCTTCTCTCTGTCTTTCTCCCCATTCATCTTTCTATCTACCTTTGCATCCATCTATCCTCTTATTCCTGTTTTTCTCTCTTGCTTTATTCCCCATTTTTCTTTATCTCTTCTTTCTTTCTCTTTCCTTCTCTCATCCCTCCTTTTCTTTCTTATCCTTTTTCTCTGTCTCTTTCTGTCATCTCCCCCTCTTTTTCTCTCTCATCCACTCTTTCTCTTTTTTGCTTTTTCTTTCTCTCTTCATCTCTCTCCCTCTTTATCCCTCTTTATCCCCCTCTCTCTTTGTCTTTCTACCTCTCTATCTCTCTCTCCCTCTCTTTCTCTTTCTCTATTTTCTCTCTTTCTTTCTCTCTCTTTCTCTCTCCCACTCTCTTTCTCTCCCCCTGTCTTTCTTTCTCTCTCTCTCTTCTTATCTCTTTCAATTTCCCCCTCTCTTTCTCTCTCTCTTACTCTTTCTTTTCTCTTTCTCTCTCCCTCTTTTTTTCTCTCATGCTCTCCCTCTTTCTCTCTCCCCCTCTTTTCTCTCTTCCTCTGTCTCTCTAACTCTCCTTATCTCTTTCTCCCCCCTCTCTTTCTTCCTCCCTCTCTCTCTCTCTTTCTCTCTCTCTCACTCTCTCTCCTCACTCTCTCTCTCTCTCCCTCCCTCTCTCTTTCTCTCTCTCTCTCTCTCCCTCCCTCTCTCTTTCTCTCTCTCTCTCTCTCCCTCTCTCTCTCTCTCATCTTTCCGTTTCTACAGCAACAACCAGCGCCTCTTTCTGTATATAGCATCTTGTAGGATTTTGGAAGAAGGAGCCACATTTTTGGACTCAAACAGAGAAATGAATCATTGCACTTTAACTCAACACGTTACATATATATTTTAGTTTTGACATTTTCCAATTTTAAACAGCAAAATATATGCACTCATATTTGGATTGATTTACATGTTTGAGTAATCTTGTTTTGTCTTGCTGCAGATGGTCACTTTATCGTAAAAAAGTTCAAAATTGTGCCATGTAGCCACTTTCCAACAATAACAATGAGGATAAGTTCAAATCCGCTGCTTGTCACAGTTAAATTTTACATCAGAGACATGTGGCTTATCTGCTTATTGGTGTGTTTGTGTATTTTACAATGAACCAAATGTAATTTACCATCTACATGTGCCAGTTTATTACTAAACATAAAAAAACTCTCCCAAGACTCCAAAAGAGATTCTGAATCCCAGTGGGTCTTTCCTGGTTAAATAAATTAATTACAAACAAAAAACAAAAAAATCACAACTCCAGATATGTCTTTCATCAGGATGCTGTACTTACAAAATGACCAGCAAGAAGTGATTGGTTAAAATATAAAAGTCTCCACATACCTGCTTGTTAAAGCCTGATCCTCTCAGATCTCAGAGGCTAAACAAGTTAGGGCCTGGTTAGTACTTGGATGGGAGACTACTGGAACATCAGGTGTCACAGTGGAACAACAAGAGTGGATTGTTGTGTTGTGCTCTGGGGCAAGACACTTAAACCACATTGACTCAGTGTCTGAATAGATTCTTGATTGTAAAGCGCTTTGAGTGCTTTATAAGGTGGAAAAATGCAATATAAATAAGAGACTCTTTACCATTTACTATACTGTAAAGCTCTATGGTGCAATCTAAGGGGCCAAACAAAAGCACGAGCAGGCAAAATGCCTCGCGCAGGCAGCGCCGGGCTCGTTTCACTTACGCGCCTACTTCTGTGGGTCAGATCTTGCACATAGCAACGTGCCGTGCAGTTCAGCACCCCAAAGCTGTTTCATTGACCTAAAATATGCTCCAAGGGAATTATTCCCGCTCAAGGCTTACGCAGTGAAGCGGTTTTCAGTCAAATTGCATAGAAAATATGTCTGTATTGTTGCATTTTAAAGACTTCTGCAGCCCCTCACACACTGACATCAAGAGGGAAATTTGACTCAGATTAACAGTAATTTTACACTTCTTTTTCTTCCTTTCAAAAATTCACACATCTGACCTGACCAGTGCATACAGATTATGAAGACAAACAAATGACCAACTTTTGCTTAAGTGACGTTCTGTGAGCTGTGCTCTGCTGTTGACTTCCTCACAGGGAGACACAGAGGCAGCAGCTGCAGTCACTTCTCTCCCCTCGCTCCCGGTGTGTTATCACTACGCTTTCAGCCAAGCAACTTGCTCGCCGAGGGCACGCACCTCTTGCTCACGCGTGGGGTCGGTTAGGGGCGTCAGACTGTTTCCACAAAGTGAAATGAAACTGACTAAAGCATCAGGCTACAATAATTTAGGTTAAAAAAGTATTAGTATGAAAGTATAAAAGTACTAATATAGTGTATGAAATTCTTTAAAAAAAAATTACAATTCAGACTAAGACTCTGATGTTGTGCTTTGTCTTTTGCTTTTTTGTGCAGTGACTACATCATCAAGGAGAAGACTGTGCTGCTGCAGAAGAAGGACAGTGAAGGGTTTGGATTTGTCCTCAGAGGAGCCAAAGGTAAAGTTAAACAACAAGAATAACTTTAAAAAGACGTAAACAACTAATCAATTAATCAAACAAATACTATTTCTCATCAGAAACGCTCTATGAGTTTAATTTCTTAATGTGACAAGTACTGTTTTCAAATGGTCCCAGTTTAAACTAGACTTAAGTGTGTCTAATACAGTAGGGTTAAAACATGTCCTGTCGCTGTATCTCCAGCCCAGACGCCCATAGAGGAGTTCACGCCGACACCAGCTTTCCCAGCGCTGCAGTACCTGGAGTCTGTGGACGAGGGCGGTGTGGCCTGGAGAGCCGGACTCAGGATGGGAGACTTCCTCATAGAAGTAAGACAAACATCTCTGGCACACACATCTGTACAGTATTTGATAAGAAACACCCTCTAAACTTATGTATATGAACCGGCAGGAAAAATATGTAACCTACAAGCCTAGACATAACAATCCAAAACAGCAAAAGTTTTGTTGTGTTCTTGTGAGTGTTGTAACTTGAGAGAGAGACAAAAAGAAAAAAAGAAAGATGGAAAGATAAAGGAGAAAAAGAGAGAGAGAGGAGAGAAAGGAGGTAGAAGGAGAGGAGAAAGAATAACAGAAAACTTTGGGACAGACAGTAAAAGTTTGTGTTCTCCTCTGCAGGTGAACGGTCAGAACGTGGTGAAGGTGGGCCATCGTCAGGTGGTGAACATGATCCGACAGGGAGGAAACAGCCTCATGGTGAAGGTCGTCATGGTAACGCGCAACCCCGACATGGACGACGGCACCAGGAAGAAAAGTAAGAGACACTGCTCAGGTTCACACCACGCAGCTTTAAAAATAAGAAGTATAACTGATGTTTGTGGCGTTTGTGCCACAGTTTTTTCATTATGTGTAGAAAAGAACATTAGGAATCAGAAGTATGCTGATTTCTGTCATCCAAATATATTTTTATTCTTAGCACCTTTTTATATCTGTCTAGCTAGACTAAAACTGACTTACTAGAAACTTTTCAATAAAGCTTGATGTAGCTGATGTTATTTACACTGTGCAAGCTTACCAGAATCCTACATATATTGCAAATGATAATCCTGGTTTAGTCTAGTTTAGGTCCGGGTCTAGTCCTGTTTTTGTCCAGTTTTAGTCCTGATCTATTCCTTATTTTAGACATGTTCAGACTATGTGTCAGGTGTATTCTAAAACTAGGGATGCACTTTTTAAAATTTTTCTTTAATCATTAGTTGGAGCCCTTCACGGTCAATAATCGGTTAACCGAATGTGTTAACACAGTACTTTATAATTGCTGTTATTTTCACGGGGCGTGTTATATTAAGACACAACAGCACTACGAGAGTGAACAGCAGAGTTGCGAGTTAGCAGACACAACATGGCTAAAAAAAAACTTTTGCACTATCTATTACAACAAACTACTCACAAATAAGGGTTGGGGTTAGGGTTATTTTAAAGTTACTGCTAACCTTAGCTGCTTACCTTAGCTTGCCTTGAACAGGTCGATAGATTGATAGTTTCTCCAGTATGTTTTCACCAACATAAAATCCAAGTGAATAAATCCAGGCATAATTGATATTTGTCCATAAACACTGCAGTGTCATGTAGGTTTGTTCAGTTCTTATGAGATAAACAGTGTTTTTGTAGTTTTGGCAATCTTTTATTCCTCGCTGAGAAACACCAGAGCTGTTCAGAGGCAGTTAGCATCATCTGCTGGAGCAACTGTATATTTGTGTCAGTTAACCGGTCAAAGACGTACCACTCGGTTCAGACATTAGTCATGGTTAACTGGTTAATCGATTAACCATGAACATCCCTAGTTAAGACCTGATTTAGACCAGCTTTATAGTCTTTAGCCGTTCTAGTCTGATTTACTTTCCTGGGATCCAGAGTTTCTGCATACTGTGAGGAGTCGGTCTGGTCACCACTGCCTTCGCCGCTTTTCAGATCAACTCCAGTCAGAGTAGTTTATTTGCGTGACGTAGATGAAACAAAGAAGCTGATTGGTCGTTTATCATTTAGACCAAACTCTCACCTCACATTAAAATGTTTTTGTTTTGTTTTTTTTGCTTTGCTCATTGATTCTGCAGAGATACGCGATGTTTTTCAGTTCCACGTGATATTTTTTCCATATTTTTAAGCAGCCATGTTGGTTTTCGATGCATGTCCCTGATTTGCTAATTCCAGGCAACTTTGCATCCTGGTTTAGTCCTGGTTTAAAAATCAATTTTATTGATCAGAGTAAATAATTGTAGTTAGAGCTGGAAATTTAGAGATTATCGTGAATGTTGTTTTGAAGATATGTAAAAAAAATGAATATCGAGTATATCATTTATAGCAAAAAATGCTAGAAACTCAGTTGTTTAAAATACAAATAAAAGATTATTGTAAAATAAGATAAGCCTTTATCGTCTCCCGTAGGAGAAATTTGTCTTGGGGGAACACATGCTTTAACTCTTAATTTACACAAACACCACCACAAGTGAAAATAAAAAGACCAAAAAACAAAAAGACACAAGTGGCTGCAGTCTTCTTATGCATTTAAATCAAGTTCTTCCTTAATTGCACATTCCCTAAGCCTATGATGTGCATTTTTATTGTAGACTTTCAAATAACTATAGACAGACAATCTTTTCATTCATTGTTATTTGCAGATTTGTCAGTGTCTCCCAGCCCTAGTTGTAGTCAAGAAGATCTTCAAATCATGTCATTTTCATCAGATTTACTTTACCTTTAGCTAAATTGTTTGTAGAATAAGTCTAGAATGCTAGAAGTAAAATAAATTAACTAGATTATAATATGTTTTTGCAGTGCATTATTTCTAAACTTCCACTATTGCATAAACAAACAACTAAACACCGCTCTATAATCCAACATTTTAAACTTGTCATCTGGTTCTGTCATGTTTGTGTCCAGTCCCGCAGCAGAGCAAGAGGCTGAGCACTCCGGCCATCGCTCTCCGGTCCAAATCCATGACGTCGGAGCTGGAGGAGATGGGTAAGACAAAGACCTGTGTGTGAGACCAAGCAGCTGCACTGTGGAGGTAATAACGCAGGCTTATGATGGAGGTGAAGAGGAGAGAGAGAGTGTGAATGCGCTGGAGGCTGCTCAACCTGTTCAAAGTGAGAAGAGGATGTGAAACGAGGGATAAATTTAGACCTGAGAGAGTTCAGAGTTAATTAGGCTCATATACAAAGATCAGGCATTACATTATGACCACAAACAAGCAGAAATGTGAATGGAGCCGCACATGATTCTTGATTATGCGGCGCTCCATGAGTTGTATCTATCCAAAGAACCAAGTCAGAGGATGTTCTAAAGATCACAAGGGTATAGACCTTTTGCTTTATAGTAGAAAGTCTTCAAAGTTGTCGTCTGGGCAGCGTTTCCAAAGATCAAGACGTTGACAATGACAACTTTGAAGACTTTCTACTATGGATCACTCCTGGACGAATGAGGGATTACATTGTCACTTTTCACTTTAGTTTAAAAAAAAGTCATGCAAATGCAGTTATTGAAATATATCAATCTATTTCTCAAAAAAAAAAAAAATCAATGACAATGCGGTACAAAAAAACACTCTACAGTTGATTGTCAATAACTGTATTTTTTATATGTCCATACAGCATAAACATGAAAGCTAACATTTTCTTGTGAACTTGCGTTGCTCAGCTACACAGGCAGAAGTTCACTGAATTAACTAAGATCAGATAAACCAGTTTGTTTTTGTCTCATGCGCTCTGAAGCTCAGAGCTGTCAACAGACGATAATCTCTTTACCCCAGCGCAGGGGCATCTCATCCCTGAGGCAATAGGTGCGACCCACCGCCAACAAAAAGGGGAAAAATCAGCGAGGGGTGTTAAAACATCCTCGTCCAGTAAAAAGACCTTATTTTCAGCTACCTGTAATAGTCCCGCCTCTTTTGGTGTGATCTCAACCAGGCTTGAAATCGCACTCGCCGCTTCCATTGGATCTAATGTAAGAGTGTTTTTTTTAAGTTTCAGCCCTACATTGCAAACTGATGGGACGCGCAGGTGCTTGCACCCACGCTCTGCCGTCTGTACGTCTGCGTGACGACTTAAGGCACATTCATGTGTCAGTCAAACAGTCAGAGACGGCGCGGTCAGTGATCCAACTCAGAATATTCGTCACTCAAACAAGCTCTTTTTAACAGCTACGACCCACAAAATCATATTTAAGCATTAGACAAGCTATAACAAAAGGTTGGAATTAGTATTATTTTATTATACACAATTATATTATTGTGTATTTTTGCCAAGTTCGTCGTATAGAACGATTATCGGTTGACGTCACTCCGTCTTTTCCATGCAGAAAGAGACGCTGTCCATCCAGTGGGCTGGGGAAACTTTGATTAAAACAGCAAAACGGAACAAGAGCTATGTTATATTGATTGATTGGACAGTATAATATATTTGTGGGCATTGGACTTTGATAACTGGCTGTGTATTGACCATAGCATCCCCAAAAAGATTAGTCAGGAGCCGCCACTGCTCCGACGTTAAGAGCCAAAATCACAGTGCAAATTACAGCCCTTAATCTGGCAATCACTGTTTTCTGTGTAACTCTGACTTAACCCACTAACTTTACATCTCAAACTGTGGTGATAACAGAGGATTGTAACTTCATGAGGCTGTACTTTAGTCGTTCATAATGTTTTGCCTGATCCGAGCTTTAAGGTGCCTGGAACAGTTGCCTGGATCTCAATGCATTTCACTGTTCTTTCAGAGGCTCCCCACTGTCACTGTGAGCACCCCCACTGCAGGTAACCCCCCCTAAAAACCCCCAGAGTGTTTGACCTTCCACCTCTCACGTGACCCTCCGTTTAACCCTTCACCTCCCTCACACCTGCGCACCAGAAAGACAGAACTTTAGCTGAAACTTCAAGCAAAAAGCAGCTACTATTTATAGCCTGGTTTCAACTGCTTCACTTTTCCGGCAGTGATTCAAAGATTGTTAAAGTAAATGTATGACGTCCGAACCAGAGGTGGGTAGAGAAAGCCAAAAATAAATTCACAAAATCAATAAAGAATGCTGGAAGTCTTTGTGGTATTTTTTCAAACAATGAGCCACAAGAATGAGAAACTAAACAGAAATATAAAAGAGGTTACGTACGGACATTGTTTTAGTTGAGAGAAGCTCATCAACATTTTAACCGAGGTAAAAGTACAAGAACAACACTTGATAAATTATGTTTCTTTGCCTTTTTTTTATCTGTTGAGCTTTTCTTTTGCAGAACGTAAAGCAAAAATGGAAAGTGAATGTAGCTTTTCTGATGCAGCGCTAACTGTGTAGAGCTTAGCTAGCTTGTTGGGTAATGGTAGATGGAAATTTTGTCTTCTGATGCAATTAGTCTTGTCACGATACTAAAATAAAAAAAAAAAACTTCAATGCTTGATACTAATTTCGATACCACGGTACAAACTTTTTAAAAAACAATTGATATAGTGTAATTTTATTCCTTTTTTTATGTTTGTCTTTTTGATGTTATTGTTGAAATTATTGTATTTTAATTGAGTTTTAGTTTATGATTAACTTGTTTCATGAACTTTTACATTAATGGAGACCTATTGTGATTTTTCTAGTATATTTAGAAAGAAACAATGGCATAAGTGCATCAATAATTCATATTTTTTTCATAGCAAAACACAAAAGTTAAAAAAAAAAATAGAAACTGGTTCACTGACTTCCTGTAGAACTGATAGGCCCCGCCTCCTCAATGTTAAATTTAAATTTAATAGGCCACAGATTTAAAAAGTTACTATTTTTTGCTGTTGGAAAGTGTCTATTTGACAATTTTGAACCCTACATGTTTTACTCTCAATCCTACTTTTTGAGTAAACGGAAGAAAATACAGACAAGTGGGCGGGGATAGGTGGTAGGTGAAGACTGGGATTTTCTGAGCGCTTGAGCATCAGCTGCAGGACAATACAAGATTACTCAAACATGCAGGAATCAATCCAACTTTGAGTAAAGTAATGATGAGAGAACACTCAGAACTCAGAAAAGTAGGTTTTACATAAGACGTCTCCTTTAAGACTGGGCTATGTTTGAGTTTATACAGTATATATAAATGTATATATGCAGTGTGATGAATAAAGGATAAAAATTAGCAAAAGGGGGTATTATAGTGTGAGAAGAGAAGGGGGCGTGGCTTAGCGTGTGCAGAGAAAGAGAAGGGAAAACTTGCAGCTGATTTTCTTTTTTCTATTGGAAGAGTCAGCCTCAGACTTGTGATAAGCTAAATTAATTTACAATGACTAAAAGTACAATTAGTGACAGTTTGGAGGTAAAAACATCACATTTGTTGTGAGATTATTTAGCGCGGGTGTTCACTATGAGGTTTGCGTCGCCGTCATAAGTGACTTAAAACTAAGAAAACTTAAGAACGTAACCAGACGTTTCTCCGCGATCATAAAAGCGAGAAACATAATTCAAAGACCAACAGAGAGCTCACAGTTTGCTGTGTAAGTGTGGAAAAGAGCAAGTCTCTGGGCTGAATCCTCTTTCTGCTGCTCTGTCTGAGTATCAACAAGTATCAATACCACTTCTAGTATTGATTAGTATCAGGGTATACATTTTTTTGACAACCCTAGATACAATATGAGTTGCGAAACAGATTTCACTATACGATATGTATCCTGACAGGTATAAGCCATAGGTATTTTTATTTTATTGTATTTTATTACTAGGGATGCACCGATCCGATACCTGGATCGGATATCGGTGCCGATCCAGGGAATTTTGCTGGATCGGGTATTGGCTCTATGATATCGGTTCAGCCGATACCGTTGTTGTGCCTTTAATTGGACACAATGAGATTAATTTACAGGCTGTTGTTGATCCAAAACATCTCATAATGATTGACATTTTGTTCAGATTAAGTTGTTAAGTTGTGACTTGCACTATAAATAACAGTTACATAACACTATATGACCAAATGACTTGTGTTTTGAAAAGAAAAATAAGGTATTTCAGTCGTTTCACTGGTATCGGTTGATATCGGGTATCGACAAATACTTAAAGCCAAAATATCAGAATCGGTATCGGAACTGAAAAAGCTGGATCGGTGCATCCCTATTTATTACCTTACCAACAATACTTTTATTAGAACACTGATACTTTATAAAAAATTCCAAACTTATATTATATCCAAAAATCTATTTTTCTAAAGTGTTACAGCAGTGCCACTTCATGGGCTTTTGGTCCATCACTTTTAGGGCTCGTTTATATAAACACACTGCACATTTCATTGCCCCCTGACTGGCCTGACCCAGACGGTAATACAATATGAAACATTGAATCAAATCATTGCATGGAAGTACAAATTTGCAGCTTTTAATGACATCTAGCGAAGGCAGTTTAGATTAGTCATTACCGTCTTTGTTAGTTTCTTTATATGACCTTCAAATTTTAGATGGGAGTCCAGGACTACCCCTAAATATTTAAATTCATCTGCTCTACCAATGTTTTTTGATTAGTTTTTTCCGTAAACTATTTGTACAAAACTAAAAACACAAACCACATCTGTTGTTATGATAATTTAATGATAATCTCCCATCTAAATAGAGAAAGAGAAAGAAAGAGGTGTTTAAAAATCGACAAAATATTCAGTCAAACCTAAGAACGTTGCTGCTTATGACAAAACACATCTTATCATTCGTGTCTATTTTCTGTGGCCGTAAGAGAGCGAACACGTACAGAACCATATGTAGGATGATAAAATAATTCAGATGAGTAATTTTAAACTCGGGAGGGAAAAAAAAAATGGAAAAGAAAGTAAGTTTGCTGCAGGTCTGTTGCCATGAGAACTGGTGCATGTGCAAGTCTCTCTATTCGAAGCAGATTCAGTGGGAGGAGGAGAGCGCGCAGAGGGTCAACGCCCCCTTTTACCAGCCGCGTTCACGAGATTTAACCAAGACGTGTTACAGACGTACAGCTGTGGGTCTCGTCGGTGCGTCTGGTGTGTTAATAATGCCACAGGTCTAACATGATCGCGAGTTTTGGTTCAGAAAGATGTTATAGTCGGTCTGCTGTATTTTAAAGGTCACATACAGTATTATGCAAAATGTATTCTCTTTTTTAACAGTGATATAACGTTGTTTTTGGAGTTGTGAAAAGCTGCGTCCACACAAATAGGTTGCATTATAGATGACAAGCAAGATACTGTATGTTTGTAATGTAATTGTACTTTGCTATAAGAAGTCTAGAAGGGAATTTTAAATATGTATAGTCTGGTGATTTCTGTTAGCGACTTGAACCTTGCACTTTGTCAATAGAATGTTGTGGTGTCATGTCAACGCAGCTTATTTTCCAAATTCATGACGTTAAAGATAGGGATCATAATGTTTCTTGCTCTCTTTGCTTTTTTGTCCAAACTCATCTGTGTGTTGTATAAACATGTTGAAGGGAAAGGTAAGTTAGTAGTCAGTAGATAAAGCAATAACTGATGGGAAAAAGCCTGACTGATAGAAAAGTATTGTACATTTTCAGAAAATACAGTTAATTATTCTACTAAAAACACGACAAAGAAAAGAGGTTTTATTGTGATATTGGTCTAATTTATTTTACGATATTAGACATATGAGGGAAATTCAATCAAAACTGCTGTGATCTTAACACTAATAGACTAACCCTGGATTCAGACTGCATCGGTCTAGCTACAGTCCAGCTCAGGTGCAGTCACTGAAGACTTTCCGTTTCTTTAAAAGTGTGAAAGGCCCTCACACGTCACACCGTGCTCCGCCTTCAGGTGCTCTAGAGCAGTGTTTTACAATCAGTGAGCCGGGGAACACTAGTGTGCCTTGAGTTCATAGACTGTATATATCAGTAACAGTCATTATACACTCTATGCTTGAGTTGCTGCCGGTGTGCCTTGGAAAATGTGTCAATTTTGAATATTCTATCTTTAAAATAAGCTTAGTCAGATTTAATTCAATGATTTACAATTTCTGAGTGTTTGGAAACTTCTATAGCAAGAAAGAAAGCAAAACCAACCACCATTAATACATTTAAATAATAATTTAATGAAGTTCTATGTAAAAACTTAATAACTTAATAATTTTGAGTTCCAACATAGCTTGATTTGGTCACATTTGAATAGGTGGTTAGCGGCGGAAAAAAATGTAAGCAACAAAGTGTGCCATTACTCAAAAAGGTTAGGTATGACTGCTTTAGCGCTGCAAGGAACGTCACTGGACCTCTGCAGCTCTTCTCTTTCACAAATAATACTTGCCCATGAGAGGCCAGTCTGGCATGTGCCAGGATCACGGGAGGTGACTGCAGCTCAGACTGCTATCGGTCCAGCTCTGATCCTGTCGATACAGTCTCTCTCACAGAGGACAGTTCACATTTAGTCCGCTGATGAACCGGTGCTGCTGCTGTCTCCATCTTTGATCCCGGTTCAGTAAAAGTTTGTGGCAGACTGCACCGGAGCTGGACTGGATGGAGTTTCAGCTCAAAGGAATAGACATTGTTTCTTCCTAGAAAATTATTTGTGTACACATGTATTATTTTTTTCTAAAAGTATTACTTGCTCAAAATCCATTAATACTAATTATCAAAGATTTTTGTCTTTATGTTTAAGAATATTTTTTTGGATTCAGGCACTTCTTGGAGCCACAGTTACATGAGTTTAAATGAAAATGGTACAAGCACAGCTCTCTGTTCCTTGTATTTCCCCTTCACTCTTTTCTGTGATGTGACCTTTGACCCTGCAGCCCTGAGCATGTGCAGCTTCTCACTGTGCTGTCTGTGTGATTCAGAAACTTCACTAACTTCACTAATTACACGACTCTCTTTAAAAGCAGATTTAACCTACAGGATTAACAGGGTTTTTTTTGTCTGTTTTCTTGTTTGTGAAGGAAATTATGACGCTTAAAAAATTGCAGTAGATTTTGATTTTGATAAAATTGTGCAGCTCTATTACAGTATACACAGACAGGTTGAATATCACTGTGGAATCATTCATTTCTTTGGACACAATCAGATGCTTTAACTAAAACATAGCAACTTTAAATCCTTGCATTGACTTGAATTCCACACAGAAGATTAGCTCGTATACTCCTCACACACTTCCAGATCTCGTGTCTTTAGTCGGTGTTAAACTCCGGGCCTGTTCGTCGTGTCTGAAGGTGAAGCATCTGCTCATCCAAATGCATGAGGTCCACCTGACTGTGACTGAGCCCATTAAAAGTGCCTCTTCTCTGGCCCGCCTCTCCTCCAGCCGATAACAAGGGCATTAGGAGAAAATTAAAACACGGCTTAAGAAACGGCTCGCTTACTTGTTACACTGTAAAAAGTCAGAGGCCAGTTTGACTTAAAGATGCAAGTTTTAGATCAGTTGAACTTGTGCGTGAGTTGTCTGTTATTCTCTTTCTTCTCTCTCTCTTTTTCTCCTGCTCTACTTCTCTTTTCTTTTCTCTCTTTCTTTTTCTCCTCTCTCTCTTGCTCTCTCTCTTCATCTTTCTCTTTCTTCTCTCATTACACTTTCTCTCTTTCTCCTCTCGTATTTTCTCTTTTTCAGTCTTCTTTCTCTCTCCATCTTTCTCTTTCTTCTCTCCTCTTTCTTTCAATTCTCCCCTTGCTCCCTCTTTCTCCTCTCTTTTGGTCTCTCATTTCCATCTTTTCTTTCTTCTTGTCTCTCTTTCTTCTCTCATTTGCCTTTTCTCTTTCTCTTCTTTCTTGCAGTCTCATTTTCTTCTTTCTCTTGTTCTCTCTTTTTCTTCCTCTCTTTTGCTTTTTCTCGGTCTCCTCTGCATATTTCTCTTTTTTCTCTCTTTTGCTCTCTCCTCCATCTCCCCTCTTTCTTGCTCTTCTTCTCCTCTTGCCCTATTTCTCTTTTTCCCTCTCTGTTACTCTCTTTGTCTCCTCTCCATTTTTCTTCTCTCTCTTTCCTTTCTTTCTCCTTTACTTACACGTCTCCTCTTTCTCTCCCCTCTTCTCTTTCTTCTCTCTTTTTCTTCTCTTAATTTCTCCCTCTTTCTCCTCTCTTGCTTTCTCTTGCTCCATCTTTTTCTCCTTTCTTGCTCTCTTTCTCCTCTCTCAGTCTTTCTTTCTTCTCTCTGTCTCTTTCTCCTTCCTCTCATTACGCTCTCTCTTTTTCTCCTCTTTGCTCTTTCTCACTCTCTTTCTCTCTCTTGCTCTCTCTCTTTTTCTTGCTCAACTTCTCCTTTCTCTCTGTGTCTTTCTCTTCTTTATTTCCCTATCCCCCTTTCCACTCTCAGTGCACTTTCCCTCTTTCTCCTCTGTTTTTCTCCTCTCTCTCTCTCTTGCACTCTCTCTTACTTTCTATCCTCTCACGCTTTCTTTTTCCTCTCTCTGTCTCTCTTGCCACTTTTCTCTTTTCTTCTCGCTGTCTCTCTTTCTCCTCTCTCTGTATCCTATCCCTCTTTCATCTCTCTGTCTCCTCTTTCTTCTCTCATTATGCTTTCTCTCTCTCTCTCTCTCTCTCTCTCTCTCTCTCACTTTCTTCTGTCTCTTGCTCTCTTTTTCTTCCCACTCCACCTTTCTCCTTTCCTTGTGCGTTCTCTCTTTCTCCTCTCTCTTGCTCTCTCTCCATCTTTCTCTTTCATTTCTCTGTCTCCTCTCTTTCCCCTTTTCTCCCCTCCTTAAGCTTTCTCCTTCTCCTCTGTCTTTTTCTCACTTCTCTCTCTCCTTTCTTCTCTCATTATGCTCTCTTTCTTTATCCTCTCTCTTCCTTTTCTCTGTCTCTTCTCTCTCTTCATCTTTCTCTTTCTTCTCGCTGTCTCTCTTTCTCCTCTCTTTCCATCTTTCTCTTTCGTCTCTACCTCTTCTCTTTCCCTCTTTCTCCTCTCATCATGCTTTCTCCTCTGTCTTTTTCTCATTTCTCTCTCTCCTGTCTCTTCCCCTCCCTCTTTCTGCTCTGTTTCTCTCTCTCCCCCTTTCTTCTCTCATTATGCTTTCTTTCTTTATCCTCTCTTTCTCTCACTTTCTTCTGTCTCTTGCCTCTCTTTGTCTTCTCTTTCCACCTTTCTCCTTTCCTTGTGGTTTCTCTCTTTCTCCTCTCTTATTCTCTCTCTTTCTCCTTTGTCTTGCTCTCTCTTTATTCTCTCTCCTGCTCTCTCCAACTTTCTCTTCTTCTTTCTCCTCTCCTTACACTTTCTCTCTTCTTCCTCTGTCTTTTTATAATTTCTCTCTCTCCTTTCTCTTCCTCATCCTTCTTTCTGTTTTTCTCTTTCCCCCTTCCTTCTCTCAAAATGCTTTTCTCTTTATCCTCTCTCTTGCTCTCTCTCTCTCTGTCTCCTCTCTCTCTCTTCATCTTTCTCTTTCTTCTCTCTGTCTTTCTCTTCTCTCTCTGCCCCTTTCTCGTCTCATTATACTTCTCCCCTTCCCCTCACTCTCTCTCTGTTTCTTTTTCGGTCTTCTTTCTCTATCCACCTTTCTCTTTCTTCTCTCTGTCTCTCCTCTTGCTTTTCATTCTCTCCTCGCTCTCTCTGCCTCCTCTCTCCATTTGTTCTTCTCTCTTTCTCTTCTCTTTCCTTTCCTTCTCCTCTACTTACACTGTCTCCTTTCTCTCTCTCTCTTTCTTCTCTCTATCCATCTTTCTCTTTCTTCTCTCTTCTCTTCTCTTGATTTATCTCTCTTTCTTGCTCTGTCTCCTCTCTCCGTCTTTTCTTCTGCTCTGTTCTTCCTCTCCCCCTTTCTCCTCTCATGATGCTTTCTCTCTTTATCCTCTCTCTTGCTCTCTCTTTTCATCTTTCTGTTTCGCTCTCTCACTCTTTTCTCTATTCACTCACTTATTTTCTCCTCTCTTGCTCTCTCTCCTCTCTTTCTATCTTCTTTTGCGTGTTCTCCTCTTTCTTCTCCTCTCTATCCATTTCCTCTTTCTTCTCTCTCTCTTTCTTTCCTCTCACCACTTTTCTTCCTTACTTGTACTTTCTTTCTTTCTGCATTTTCTCATTTCTCTCTCTCCTTTCTCTCCCTCCCTCGTTCTGCTCTGTTTCTCTCTCCCCCTTTCTTCTCTCATTACGCTTTCTCTCTTTATCCTCTATCTGCTCTCTCTCTCTCTGTCTCCTCTCTCTGTCTCTCTCCTCTCTCCACCTTTCTCCTTTCCTTGCACTGACTCTCTTTCTTCTTTATCTTGCTCTCTCTATCTCCGCTCTCTCTCCATCTTTCTTTTTCCTCTCTCTGTCTCTCTTTCTCTTCTCTCTCCCCCTTTCTCCTCTTATTACTCTTTCTCTTTTTCTCCCCTTTCTTGTCTCCTCTCTTTGCTTCTGTTTTTCTCTTCCCTCTGTCTCTCTCTCCTCTTTTCCCCTCTTTCTCCTCCTGTTTCCTCTCTCTAGCTTATAACTTAAAAGTCTAAGTTGAAATCCTTTGACTCACATTGTCAAGTTACATCAACACAAAGATTAAGTTACTGACCTTGTGACTTTTTACAGTGCATCCTTTCATTTTTTTCTTTTTGTTAACATTTTAAATCCAGTATAGAAGGAATTATAAAGTTATTTCTCAGCTCCTGTTTACGTCGCTGCAGCAGATGCAAAAAACTGCAAATTATATTGTTTTTATTAAAAATGCAATTTAACAACTAACCATGTTTTCTTCTTTCTTCTCTGCTTCTGGACTAACGCTTCACCAGTCGAAAGAGGTGAGAGTTACATTCATTTACTTCCTGTGTTTGTTTGTCTTTGTCTATTGTCTTGAATGTGATTGTATGTTGTTGCATGTGGTTTAGGACAAAGTGGAACCTTCCAGAGAGTCTGAGATTTGCTTGTAGTGTCTGTTTTCTTCTTAATCAGTTGTTGCAAAACCAAAGCGGTCTGTTCTCTTGAAACAGGTTAATAACAAGTAAAGTGTCCAGGAAGAGGGAGGGTTGGGACAGGGGACAACAAGTGAAGAGCAAAGAACAGAAATGAACTGTAATTTATTATTCTTGACAGGGAAGGCAGGAGAAGTGAGAGGACAGTGCTCACGTGTCCATACTTTCCCCAGTATATTTGCTCCTTTAGGGCAGCCTGACTAGAACTGTGGGTTTAGAGTCTGTTCCTAACTGACCTGACCATAAGCTAATCCGAAGAGGAACGTTTTGAGCCTAATCTTAAATGTAGAGACTGTGTCGGCTTCTTTGACCTGAGCAGGAGCTGATTCCAGAACCAGGAAGCTTGATAACTAAATGCTCTGCCTCCAGAACAGAGCTGGCTGCTGGAAAAGCATGAGGAGAAGGTGAAAGGAAGGGACTGAGAGTGGGTCCTTTCCACTCTCACTGTGATTGGTTTAACAGCAGGTGTTTGTGATCAGCACAGTTCTGTCTGGGCAAGTCTATCTAATGTCACAACTGTACGTACTGTAAGGCAATGCTGTTTTAGCACCATTATACACAATTTACAACATAAAAAAAGGCAATTTAGTGTTTTGCCTCACTTTAAAGGTTGTATGGAGGATTTTTCAAATCCAACAGCTGTTTGCTGTTTTTTAAATGATGCACATGTGTTTCTCCTCCCAGGGCCACGCCCTTCACTGCAAACTGGGCCAATGAGTTACTTAGGAACACTGAGAGTTTGCTTGACAGGTTCACAGGCCAATAGACAACGAGGTACCTCGTTATCTATTGGTCAACGTTTTACTGGCCTCATCATGTCCACGGTTCATATATTTTTATAATTCTTTTTTGTTTAGCATAAGTACCTGGCTGTTACAAATCTATGCAAGACTGCATTGACCAAGACTGACAACGAACAATTTTTCAAAATCCTCCATACAACCTTTAATAACATTAAAACAAAATCTTAAAGGGAACAAATGTGTTAGGATAATATTTTAGATAATATTGTTTGTCCATTTTGTAATGCTGTTTTGACAGCTGTATTCTTGACTGCTGCTTAAGTTTAAAGCTGAACTATGCATAGTTTTTTACTACAAGAGTATTCAAACATGCAGCTGTAGGGCTGGGCAAAAAATCGATTTAATCGATAAATCGAGTTTGTAGCTCAAATCGATTTGTGTTTTTAGAAATTCAAGTTTTTTTTACTTAGATTTTGCGGCTCTTGCCTCGTCCTTACAGGCTTTCGTAGAGCATTGTGCACTCAGTTCCTGTCCTTCTCACGCAGTTAAAGACATGTGCACATTGAAATTGTGATTGTTTTGCCCTTCAGAAAAGAAATATTAATCACCAAAGTCAGCCTGTAATGTTGTCATGTCTTTTGTGCCTCGGCGTCTGTAACAACAGCCGCTAACATTGCTAACAGTAGCTGGCGCTTCTGTGCTTGTTCATGTTTAAGGACTTTTTCAAATTGAAAAACAAATCCAGCGATTGAATAGCGCAGAATCAGAGCTTTAAAAAGATGTATAGCATGCACCTAAAAGTTTGGTGGTAGTTTTTAGTTGAAAACCCTCCGCAATGCTAAACGTAGTGCTACAATTCAGCGCAGCGTGCACAGGATCTTATCTGCAAGTTTGTTTGAGTTTGGCTTACATGAGTTGATGCACTGAAATATAAATAGTTTAAAAATGTGAATGTAATTTTTTTCATTGCACTATACAAATTGTTTTTAAAAAGAACCTAATTCTATATATTTTGGGCTTTTTCTATGCACTTTTAATTCTATGTTGAATCACAGCATTAAAGGAGTGTTTTGTAAATGAAATCTTTTGCACCCAGTTATTGTAAAATTGTATATAAAAAAAATCAAATCGAAAATCGAATTTTTCTTTAAAAAATCGAAGATTTTTTGGGGGGGCAAAATTTTCCAACCCTACATGCAGGACTCAATTCAAATACTCTGAGTGAACTAATGATGAGAGAACACAGTTACATTTGACATAACACAGTCTGGATAAGGCACGTGTCCTCCAGCAGCCTGAATCCATCCGTGTGTTTGTGCATAAACTGCCCGAGCTGTTTTTACATCGCACAATTAAAGGCAGATCCGGGGTGACTCGGTTCTGCAGTCATTAGTATTCACTGTGACGACACCAACAAAGCTCTGCCAAACTTAACTTCTCCTTTTGTCCTCCTACAGCTGCTACACCCTGGAAAAAAAAATCAGGTGCGTCATGTTTTGTGTGCTTCAAGTCATTGTTCTCGCTGCCAAAATGATGTAATGTTATTCACACAGATTAGACGAAACACTACTTTTCTTTGGTAATTTTGGTCTCTTATATACAGTATTAAGGTTGTGTGACAGGTTAACTTGATTATATTTAAGATTCCACCAGACATTTTCCTTGTTTTCATCAAGTTTGGATGTTTTAATGAGGCTTTTAATTGTCTTTTGTCCAGTAAATAAGACATAAAGATAATTCAACAACCGTTTCCTAGCAACCACAATGCAAATATGGATCAAAATCCACATAAATGACAAAGACATTATGATTTGACAAATGATAATATCCTGTAACAATTAATTTAGCTAAATGATTGTCTAAACTCCATGAAACTGTCAGTTCTGTGTAAATTGTTTTGGATTTTGGTGCATTTTGACGACATGAGGAGGAATTCTGTTTAAAACTTATTTTGCTCCCTGTCATTTTCAACTTTTATTGTAAATTTCTTCATAAAATGCAGCTTAACTGTTGTAAAACAATGATAAATATATTCCACAATCACGATAAATTAAGTCAAAATTAGAAAAAAAGCGATAATAATGGATAGCCAAAAGCAGCTATCTGATTGGTTGTTCTCAGGTGGTCCACTCCAGTTTAAATTTGGAATGTTGTTTCCATAAAAAATGTGAACCATGTGCAGGTCATTGTAAATCTGAGTTATTATTTAAAAAAGCAATGTACATAATGTTCATTTGTTGAAGTTTACATTTGATGTTTTGGTTCTCAAGAGGATTATCCAATCAGAAAGCAGAATAAGCCCCACATGACTCCCATTTACGTTGCTACTTTGGTTTCTTAGAGCTTGAAGCTGATGCATCGTAACACAGACACAACTGTCTGTGATAGGCTCATGCACTTGTGTCTACACAGTTCTCATTAGGCTCCACCCACATTCTGTAAGATTGTTATTCTTGGGAACAGACGATGTCAAAAGTTGAGAGTCTGAGAAAGTTACTAGGATGTTATTACCCATGATTCATAGCAAAACGTGTTCGTGATTGGTGATTTGTTCAATGTAATAGCCATTTCACAATCTGGCAACCCAAGTTCAAGTTTTTAAAACCACTAGTTGTGTATCTTACACATGGTCCTGGTAACACCAAGATGTTGGAACTGTAGTTAGCGCGTTAGCTTACCCTCGTCTACAGCAGCAACACCAGTACTGACAAAACAAACCACAAAGTAAAGTGTTTTTAAAGGATATATTTATATATATATATATATATATATATATATATATATATATATATATTATATATATATATATATATATATATATATATATATATATATATTTTGCATAATAGGTCCCTTTAAGGAGCGCTAATAACCAGTTCTTCTCAGCTCTGTCTTGTTACTGAAGCGTTGCAAGTGCCTCTTCCTCTGTGTATCAGCTATGATTTTAATGTGGTAAAACGTGTCACAAAATATGATTAATGTGACACACAGGCTTCTTTCTAGTTTACTGACAGTGACACGTGTGGAATCTCCGCAGAGGCAGTGCAGCTCAATTTTAAAGAGAACATTTAGTCACCGCGCAAAAATAAAGAACAGCTTTTGAGTGGACCACTCAAGCTCAGCCAATCAAAGAGCTGCTTTTGGCTACATATGAATCCATAGAACCAAAGTACACAGTGATCCAATGTGCTTTAATTACAATATACTTTGATGTGGAAAAAACAAAGCTTAACTAAAGGTATCACTCTTTTAACAGTGTCTGCTTGTTTGTTACAGAATTCGAATCCTCCCAAGTTTCCGAGAAGAAGAGGACAGTCTATCAGATGGCTCTGAGTAAGAAAACCTGTGTGTGTCAATGCGTCTCCATCAAGTCTGTCTCTCTCCAACTCAACAAGCCGCCATTTTGTTTCTGTTCATGTTTCTGTTTCATTGTCGTATCTTGTCCTCTCTTCTTCCTCCTCCTCCTCTCCTCTTCTCCTCCTCTGCTCTGTCTGTCCCTCTCTCTCTCGCTCTCAGATAAATTAGATGAAATTCTTGCAGCAGCTCAGCAGACAATCAACACAAACGAGGCGCCGGGGACTCGGGGACAGGGGCCCAAACGAGAAAGGGGCGGAGCTTCTACGGCAACGAGGTAAGAACATCTGCACTGTATACAGCTTTTGAAATGTCAGTATAATTTGTTTTTACTGGCGTTTACTGTCTTTGTGAGACCTAACCAGACTGGAATTCATGTTTGTTTTTTTCCCAACATTGTTAGGACATGCAAAAAGAGAACACATTATTAATTTTAACCTTTTTTTAGTTGGTTTCATACCTTATTCTGTCAAAAATGTTTCAGAGTGATCCATGCGTGATTCAATACTTTTATTATTCTGCATTCAACTGTCAGAATGTTATAGACCCCTTGCATGTTAGTAAACATTGCGTCAAATTCTGGTGGGCGGAGCTTAGCCGGAGGCAAAAGACAACGTTACCTCCATCTAAACCAGTGTAAACTAGCTCGTTTTTGGAGGGATTTTTAAACACAAAAGCAGAAAAAATGTCAGATTCTGATAGAAACGGTCAGGATATAGGCCTATATCGTAACTTACTCTGTGGGACCTGACACAAACTTTGGTGAATTACTTCTTACGGATCGAAGCATTTTGTCTGAGCTTGTGTGGTTCGTCTTGGATCAGCATCTGCTCTTTTACATGACTGAAGAGGTGATTTTTACATTTGTTTGAGGTTCGTTTTACTTTGCTAAACCTAGTAGTGACTAAAAAGCTGTCTTTTACCAGTTTATCCGTGTCTTGAAGCTAATGCTAATATGCTAATGTGTACACCTCCCATTATTAGTGCTTCAGAGACACAAAATTTTAATAGTAATTATTTTAAGATTAATTTAGTCCAACAAAATTGGTTGTTTGTAGCTCTGAAAATCTGTTTGCTCTTGTCAAAGGCTTTGCTAAAGTAAAAAATAAGGGTCTTGTGCATAAAAACTGAATGATTGATAACAGTACAGTTTTAGCTACATTTCTAAATAAAACAGATCATTTTGAACATCAAACTTCAGCTGCACGGCTGGGTAAGGTCAGGCTAACATTAGACACAAGGGTCTTAGTCACAGTTCACAACAAAACGACATTTTAACCACGATAAAACTTCAAACTTTTAGTGCGTCGGCTATGAGTTTTCGTCTTTTTTGCCTCCAGCTGGAGCTACGACGTCACTGTGACGTGGCATGAAAAGGGTCTACTCTATAGTGTGTCTGTTCCTGAAGTGTGCTTGTGTTGTTGCAGCAGGGCTATGGGGACCAGTCCGGGATGGGGATGATGTCTTCAGGGTTAGGCCTGGGCTACGACCGCGGGCAGTACTCTGGTCACGCCCCACCGCACGGTATGCTGCGGCAGAAGTCCATCGGTGAGGCTGTCTGTTCTACGCCGCACTGCAAAAATCTACATGTGTCAAAATAACTTTCATTTAGAGTCATCTTAATTCTTTTAAACCCAGATGCACACTACAGTAAAAGAGTTCAAAATATGTTGCTATTCTTAGAAAGAAAAGCAAACAAACCAGAAAGTCATCCAGAGTTTCGAAGAGATTCTCTTACTCCGGAGAAGAGGCAAGTGTAATGTGATCCAGCCCAGTGTCACAATAAAAACGCATAGGCTACATGAGTCAAAAGGCAAAAGCTCTCTTCATGTGCATAATTGATGCATGCAGATGAAACTCGTAAAGTCCACAAGAGAACAGATTCATTGAACACCGCAAAATATATACTGTAGGCTATGTCTAGTCTTGCTTAAAATCCGGATTTGGTTTGTTTTAGCCAGATAAGATAAACTTTTTACATAGAGTAGAACATATCCCCGGTTTCAAGGCATTTCAGTCTGATTATAGGAGAATTTTATTTTAAAATAAGAACACAACTTTGTCAATGTGGTAAGTAAAAAGTCCTTAGCTCATTAATTTGGTAGTGCTCTGCAGAATACGAGTAAATGCAGCTCTTAATCCTGTAATAATAAGACACATAATTTACTGAAAATGACACTTGCAAGTTTGAGATTAATTACCCTGGGTGTACACTGACTGCGAGGTAGCTTTGGTTCGGGTCATGTGCGAGTTTCTTGCAAAGTGCCTGTTACCCCCGATGCAGTCAACTGCTGTCTGGTTTTGTCCAAAGTCACGCAGATTCCCTTAAAACTCCCACAAGAACAATCGTATAATGATAGCCACACCAAACCACTGCGGTCTCCGGGAAAAATAGACTTCATGGCAATTCTTTCCGCAGACTCGCGTGACTCTTGCACTCGCATCCACACTTCTTGGAGGTCAGTATACATTAGTGCATTGGTTTCAAGCACATTATAAGTTCTGCAGGACTCGCACCGAACTCGCATTCAGTGTACATCCAGGGTTAATCCTAAATTCAAGTTATATTGAGTAATGTAGATGTTTTTGCAGTGATGTTCTTATGTCAGCTGTTTGTCTGTCCAATCAAGTCTAAATGTTTTCGTTTGTGGTTGCGTAATTGTCTAATGTTTGTTTTTGTTCTCAGTATTTTACAAATTTTGTCTTTCACAGTGTGTTTGATTTGACCAAGACAGCTATTAACAGCCAATAAACTTTGGCTAATACAACATAGTGTCCAACATTTCCCAGTTACAACTAGTTTGTTTACAAACACATTCAGTATTTTTATTTTTGGTGGACAGACTTGCTGGCATCTGAATAGAGACAGACAATCTCATCACTTTTACTCTCCATCCACACTTTATTTAACTTTTTAACCCTTACGGTATTATACAGAGCTATTGCTCAGCTAGTTTTAGAATACGACATAAATGTCTGTCATAATTTTTTGACACCAGAAAAGTAACAATAGATATTTTAAGGCTAAATCCTGCCAAATAAAAAGTATTTTTTTCTGTAGATTAAAAGCTTGTTTTAATAGATTATTTTCATTTTCAAAAAGAAAATTAATCAGCTGCTCTTTCTTTTGCAATGTTCTATGAAACTGTCAAAATGGTCGCTTTGTGGTGACTCTAGGCTACTCAAGAATTTTATTTATATATTTTCACTACTGTTGCTAACCCTCACCCTTGTTCCAATCCTAAATTTATTCATATAATTGTGCCTAATCTTAAACTTAGCTGTTTCTCGCAGTTTGGTTGGTGATGAAAACAAGTGAAGAAAATCTATCTTAATAAGTTGACCAATTTGACAAAACACTGGCTGTTTAAATAATTGTTTTCAATGACAAAACTCTGTTGCTTGGACAGAAGAATGAAGCAGAGATGAAAGAGATAAAAATTTCCTTTGACATTGTAGAGACGCAACATAGGAAAGAGACCAGCTCTACTCTCAGTAAAGCATTGAAGAAGCACGAGTTTTAGATTAGATTTAGAAGTTAGGAAAAAAATCTGCTGTTACTTTTCTGGCCTTTATGGTTGTATGTCTTTGTCTATTGTTTAGTTTACATGCTTCTATACCACACATTTTACTGTATGTCAATGTTATTTCTCTGTTTGTGAATAATACATAACAGGAACCCCTGAGGAGGAGGTGAAGCAGTTTCTACACCCTCCAACGATGAAGTTTGTTCGCAGTCTGTCTGTGCCTGGCCCGGACGACATCCCCCCGCCTCCAACGACGGCGCCTCCTGAGCCCCCTTTCTCCTCCGCTCCACCTTTGGGATGGAGAGCCAAATCATCCCAGCAACCCTCTGTTTCCATGTCCCAGGCCTCCGCTACCTCCGCGCACTACCAGTCTTACTCCCAGCAGCCCGTGCACTTCACTCATGGGGGCAGGGAGAGGGCTGGAGGAGGAGCTGTGGATCATAGCACTGCTTATGCCCACGCCACTGCCCACGCTGTCCAGAGCCGGGCTGCCTCGCGAAAGGTTGCTTACCCTGGGGAAACTGCTGGTGCTGGGATTGGGGCTGGAGCTGCGGCAGCAAAAGCAGCCGTACTCAGGCGTGGTTATAGCACCGCTGCCATCCCGCCTTCTAGCATTGCCGCGGTGATGCCCCAGCAACAGCAGACTGCCCAGGGTCAACCCCAGCGAGCAGACCGGACTGGAGTGGGAGCTGGTGGACCTAAAGGACAAGCTAGGAGAGGTAAAGGCCCTCTAGTGAAACAATCCAAGGTAGAAGACTTGAGGGCAGGTCAAGCAGCGCTAGGAAGCAAAGGTTCGCTGGAGAAAAGTTCAATCCCAATACCGACTATCATTGTAAAAGCACCTTCGACAAGCAGCAGCGGGCGTAGCAGCCAAGGTAGCAGTGTAGAAGCAGATGTCCCCGGTCCTGGAGAGTCTGAGGACTCTAAAACACCTCTTCCTCCCTCTACACCTGCCCCTCAACCACCTGCCCCACCTTCTGTCCCTGCTCCTCCGCCTCCTACTATGCGAGCGCAGGAAAATATGGACTATACAAGCCAATTTGGTGCGGCCATCGTAGGTGCCGCACGGAGAGACAGGGAGCGATTTCACGAAGCGAGGAGAAAGAGCGCTTCTTTGTTTATGTCTGCAGAAGAGGATGGTCTTATGGGCGGTATCAGCGAACATTTGGGAGGTGGTTCAAGGACTCAACTTTCTCAGTCGCATCTTGGTTCGCAACAGGACAGTTCCTCTACGCGACTACGCCCTTCAAAATCTATTGACGAGGGTATGTTTTCAGGAGACACTTTCATTCACCACACTCGCAGTATGCCTCCTGCTTTCGGTCTACCTGAATACTCTTCTTCAGCTTTGGACTATCAACCAAAATCTGTTCCAACTGACTTGTATACAGCAGCAGGTAGACAACCTTCCCCAAATCCGTCAACAACCTTTATTCACCCGCTAACGGGAAAAGCTCTTGATCCTACTTCACCACTTGGCCTCGCACTAGCAGCAAGGGAAAGAGCGTTGCGGGACGATTCTAGAATAAGAAGGGGACCTGACCATCATTTTACCAGGCAAATGTCCAACGTTTTTCCAACTTCTAGCGTCTCATCTCAACCAGTGTCTTCCACCGCCCAGTCTTCTAGCTCCTCCTATTTAGTCACATCTTCGTCTGTAGCTGCAACTACCCCAACAGTAGGTCGCCCGCCTTCACCTCGAATCCTTAGGGGCATGTGGGCCGATGATGCTGGGGCAGATAGAGATAGGGAGGTGGGTGGGGCAAGAGAAGGGCTAAGAGTTCGATTTTCGGAAGATAAAACAGTCCACACGCACCACTATCAAGCGCAAGGGTATCAACCAAGAGATAGGTCAAGGGAACGAGATTTATCAAGGGAAAGAGACAAGGATAGTTATTTGCGTAGAGCAGAACAAACGGATAGTGCCACAGGACAGCAGCAAGCTTCCCAAAGGCCGTCTTTTCTTAGAATGGAAAGCCAATCAGATCCTTATATATTGTCACTCACTCCTCCATCACCTCCTGCAACTAGCACCCAGCAACAGACCAACACTACAGGTGGGTCAGGGATTATGGTTCTACCCCCACCTGCGCCATCTGTAGACGCGGATGACGAATTTGTGTACGCAGACCCCCTTCCACCTCCGCTCGAATTTGCAAATAGCTTTGACAGAGGTTTAGGTAGCGCGATGGCAAGGTACGCTCAAGGGGGCATGCAGCGAAATGCGGCAGCAAGACAACATCAGCAACAAGCCCCGCCCCCTCCTCCACCTCCTCCCCCGCCTCCACCACCACCTCCGCCTGCCTCCCAACACAAGGAACAATTCGGGACAGGATTTCCGGCACCGTTGCCCTCTCCGCAAGCAGGTGATTCCACAGCTTCCAGCCTTACGTCCTATGATAGTGAAGTAGCCAATCTAACGCAATCTGTTCCCTCTCCATCGCAAGTTTCGCCCAATCCTCCCCCGCCCGTGTCGCCTTCCACGCTACAGCCTACTTCAGTTGGAGCGCAACCGCAACCCTCTGTATCACCCCCGCCCGGATCCTACCACCGCCCCTTTTCAATGTCCCATCACCATCTTTACAACAGCAGCCACCCTCCTGCCCGCTCATCTTCTCCGACACCACCTCAACAGCATACGGCTGCCCCTCCTCCAGCCTACAGAGGACCTCCGGCGCACCCCCAAGCCACCTCCACCTCTGCTCACATTCGGGCCACCGCTTCCCATACAACAACTGCTACCAGCGCACCTACTACTACCACTACTTCCTCCGCGCCTTCTACCACAACGAGCACCTCCACGCAGCTATATCACGAGCGGACCTCTCATACGACAGTCATAACTGGACGGAGAGCTGGGGAACAACATCGCTCCGCCACCACTGCCAAAAAGGGGGAGTCCCAGGAGACAGTTGTCGATTCTGGGATGAGGAACTTGATAGTCGTAGCAGCAGCGACCACCATTTGGATAGCATTTTAGGTTTAAGTGGAAGAAGGGGTTTAGACGGAGGAAGATTGACGGGTAGTAGTAGTAGAGTGGGATCAACCGATTCGGACAGGGCGGGAGACTTTTTGGAATCGTACATGAGCTACTTGGACGGACAGAGTTTCGAGATGCAAAACGCCACAGCAGCTGCGGCGTCAACTTATCCCAAAACAAACCGATTCAGGGAAGGAGGTCGCGCTGGGGATCTGCACCGACAAACCAGCACGGCCCCTGCGTCTTTTCATCGCAGACGAGATGAGCACGAAGAAGAGGACATAGAGGAAGGAGTTGGTGAAGAAGACAGCGGGCAAGAGAGCTACACCGTTCGAGATATGCAGAATTTGGGACGTCCGGCGTCGCCCTACTACGAGAGGCCACGAACCCCCGAAATGAAGCCGCTGTGGGGGGAAACGCAGAGTGCAGAGTCGGCCGCACTCCTGGAGGGGAAAAAGGTCTATCCGCCATCGTCCAGTATGAAGCCGAGTATTATCAATGAACTGAGCAACAAACTGCAGCACAGGAGCAAGGAGAGCTGGAGCAGCCAACGGGCCCTCAGCAGACACAGGTACTTTATCAACAAGCTCAAATAAGGTTTAATAACTAAAATATATATACTGTAGCTACACAATAAAATGCTCCTTGGAGGGTATATTAGTTGGCAAAGAATCTATGGGCCATTATAAGAAAAAGTGTAGATCAGAGTCAGCAGTCTTGCTAATTTAAAGTACACTAGAAATACAAAAACTACTAATTTTTTTTTTTTTTTACGTCATTGCTTAGATGGAATTAATCTATTAACTTATTGTAGTCCTACTAAAACACTGTACATTCTAATATTATAATAATAATCACAGTTTGTTGTATGTATTTATGACTAATGTGTGAACTTTATACCTTCATACCAAAGCATTTATACAACCATAATTTGGCTTTGTTAATTTTTCTATTTTTGCTAACCTAATATTCCTTTTTTTCTCTATGAACAACATGTAATACATATTTTTAACATTTAAACAATAGCAAATTCATATTGATAACTTATATTTTCTACATATTCTTTTTCACCTGCAGTGTTTCTCTTTAAGAAAATAAAATTATTATTTTTTACAACATACTAGCACAAAGATACACTGTAAACGTACACATAGTATTTAGGGTAATCAAAATGTGAATTAAGGTTGAGAAAAGCTGCTTAGTGTACTGTGTAATTACAATCTGTACATTCTAAATAGATAATTCTTCTTTTTTTCTTTCCAGATTTTCTGAAGACTCTGCTTCTGCTCTGAGTCCACCATCGGTGCGCTCCCTCTCTCCCTCCCCCATCTCTCTCTCCCAGCCGTCCCTGTCTCCTTCGCCCACTCCCGCCTCTCAGTATCCAAACTGGGGTCGCTCTCCTTCACCTCAGCCCCAAGTCCAGGTCCAGTCGCAGCCTCCTCGCTCCCACTCCCCACTTTCCCCCACGGGCTATGCCCCTTACCCCACATCCCCCAAACACCGGCCCGTCTATCGCTCTAAAGCTCTCGAATTCCAGTTCATACCCAGTCGAGAGTCCAGAAAGGCGGAGTCCCACATTGCACGCAGACGAGCTCCTAGTCCGCTAATATCTCCAACTGAACGACCCAAACATGCCCCCCCACGGCCTTCCTCTTTACCTTTACTCCCTACTTCACCTCTCTACAGCGCCATCTACGATTTACGGGGGTCAATAACACCCCCATCCCCTGCGAATCCTCTTGGTGACCCCTATTTCTCACCCTCTCCTCCTTTATTTGCCCCGTCTGGCGCTCCACCACCTCCAAACTCCACTTTAGTCGTCTCCAGATCTCTTTCTCCGACACATTTTCTATCTGGGACGTCTTCTCCACCGTTACACCCAATTCCTCCCCCGCCCTGCTTGAGTTACCCGCACCTGCCTCCCCCGTCTCCCACAAAACCGTTCGCCTCCAAGCCCCTGCCCTATTGGACCAAGTACGATGTGGCGGACTGGTTGGCGTACCTGAACTTGGGGGAGCACAGGGAGAGGTTTTTGGACAATGAAATCGATGGGACGCACTTGCCCTCTCTCACCAAGGAGGACTACTTGGATTTGGGCGTGACTCGAGTGGGACATCGAATGAACATAGAGAGAGCTTTGAGGACGGTAATAGACAGGTGAGAATAAACATCTGTTGAGTAGGGCTGGACAAAAAAAAAAAGCGTGTCTACAAGTTTATTGTTTGAGGTTCAACTTAGAATTACTCAAAATACTTACTACTCACCGGTAACAATACAATAGACTAATGTGAACTCCAGGTCCCACAATGCACTGAAACTAGATCAGCTACAGCCAATCCACTGCTGCACTCTGCCTTTTAAAAACTTAACTTTGCAATAGGCCTCTAATACTGGATAATATAATTTAAAGCTAGAGTACTCAATTTTCATTTTGCAAAACAAGAAGTAAATATTCAAGTCAATTCAATGTTTTTCTAGTTGCTGGCACAGACTTGGAAATTTCTCCACTGTGGAAATAGTAAAGGTATCATTCATTCATTGAAACTCATATTCATTTTGGCTGCAATTACAGCTTAAGAATATAGTTTAACAGAAAGCAAAGAGAAGCCCTCAAGAGCAAAGCCAATCAGAGCACTGCTTTTGGCTGTCTATTACTAAATTCCTTTATTATTCAAGTCAGACCGTACACAGAGGTCTGATTCTGTCACAAAAAGCTGAATTTGCAATATAATTGTTGTAGTAGAAAGGCTTTAAAGGTGCCATCTGGCCAGTGTTTTCGAAGATCGAGAGTTGAGGCATTTGGACTCTACTCGATTTTCAAACCATTTTTACACCAAATATATTTTTTTGTGTGGAAAAAAATAACAACAACAACAAAAAACATACTTGTTAAAAAAAAAAAAAAAAAAAAGTTTGGTACCCTAGATTTAATTTAAAATAATGAACATGGACATAATTTAGTATAACTATATTAGGCTTTATGTAGTTTACTTACATGTATATGTTTATAGCTAATATATATAACATAGTACAAATATACCACAGTCAGACTTATATTTTAATATGTGTCCCTCGACATGTGTCCCCATGACATCGATCTACAGTTGAGTTTGAGACCTCTTTCTTAAAGCGCCAAGTATGGCTGGGCGATATAGACAAAAACAAATATCTGGATATATTTTTAAGTATCTCAACAACAATATTCAGATGATATTTTATCAGTTCAACTGAAATGTGCTAAAAAGGTCTTTCAATGGTTTTGTTCATGTTAATAGAACGTTCTTTTTGGAGAATTTGATGCCGTAAGTTCAGATGGTGAGCAAAAGCCAGTATATCAACTTAATAAAAAATTTGGACTGTACCCATTAACCTTTTGTGGTACAACACATTTTGCTGCTCGATCCCCATCTGTATTAAATATCATTGACTTATATATTGTTATGATATCACGTGAAATGCAACCTCTTGCCAGACAAACGTGAGAAGTTGGCAAAGTTCACAAAAGCGCAAAAATAATACTTTGTGTGTTTAGTAGAAAATGTACAGATATTCAACTTTTGGATCTTGAAAACAGCAGACACGATAATATCTAAAATTTGATATATTGCCCACCTCAAGCGTCAGAGTTTCATTTGAAAAAAAAATAAATGGTTGGATCTGGTAAAGTCACTGAAACTTTGAAAACCTTGAGTCTGAAGACAGAGAGCTTGGCTTTTGTGAACACAGCAGTGTAAAACTATGTCTGTGCCCTTAAACTCACTGTTGCAGAAGTCTTTCTCCCCTAAAAATACAGCAGAAAACCCCATCATTACCATTTCATGTCCTTATGCTGCGGCCCTTCTGCTCGTGTCCCCAGGCTCTCAAGCAGCCCGTTCCCCATCTCCATGCTGTCTCCGCGGGAAGGACAGGCCGACATGAGGAGAGACGACGGAAGTAGGAGCTGAGCGAACGAAAAATCCCCAAACCCAAGCAGCGGAGAATAGAAAACCACACCACTCGGAGTCAATGAGGGGGCAAGATACAACTGCTGCGGCTCCACACCATAAATTAAAAGTGTTGGGTTTAGACCTCTCGGTGAGCGGGGGGAACAGCTTTGGGACGTCCCGAAGAGAAATGAGGGAAACACAACGGCTGATGATGCGTTTAGAGGCAGAAAAGACACAGTTAAAGTCATCTCATTATAGCGTTTCATTTTAGACATCCAGCTCGAGAAATGCTCCCGACACGGCAATTTCACAGGCAACAAAACAAGCATTATCGACATAAATTGAAAGGATAAACTTGATTTGAGTAGTGCCGACTTGTTAATGTGTAGTTAGCTGTCCTCATTGCCAAGTTTGGGTCAACATATTTTAAGATTACAAGCAAAATCAAATCCTAGATAAATAACCAGCCTTGAAACGTAAGCCTTGTTATATGGTGTGTCACTGTACGGCATAAAACAGGTTTCTTCCAGTAAGCTATAATAATGACTAGAGAGCAAGTTGGTTCTGTTGCCATGGCAGCTGGAGTAAAGCAAAAACTAAATAATATTTGAAAACCATAGACATATATTTGTAGACACTAACACTTGCATCTAAGCTAGTCTGGTATGTTTTGAAGAACTGTAGAGCTTTCTCCTGTTTGTTTTCCTAAAGCCGTTAGCATTAGCCGCAAAATACATAAGTTATGAAAGATGCAGAGTGTGTCAGCTGGTACAAACCTGCCGAACACATTTAGCAAAAGTCAGGCCTCGATACAACTGTGTTTACGACTTTTAGTGTTTTATGATAGGCAAGTGTGTTATAAAACTGCTAACTCCTAGCGAACTTCAATAGAGAATGCATCATTTAGACTCTCAAGAACATAAACGTCCTCTTTCACTAGTGAGACAGCAGAAAATGACAAACATCACCAATTAAAGTTGTATATATAGCGTCAGTGATAACGTTTGCATAGCATTCCTGCCTATGATTTATTCATTCATTTTCTACCCTTATCTGTTAGGGGTCGCGGGTATCTGGAGCCTATCCAGTGACTTGGGCCTTAGGCGGGGAACACCCTGGACAGTGGCAACTCGTCGCAGGTTAACAGACAACATTCACTCTCTCATTCACTCACAGGGAAATTTACAGTGATGCCAATTAACCTAAACATCATGTTTTGGATGTAGGAACTGAAGTACCAGTTACCGGGGAACAGCAAACTCACCAAGAGATCATGAATGTTGATATGGTCTGACCTGGTGCACGTAGCAGAGCTCTAACCTCTGCTACCGGCACCCTATGAAGGTATCAGTTTGGGAAATAAAGTATAGCATGTCATAAGCTTTATGAGACACAATCAGTCAGTTTTGCTGGTTTTGCTGAAATGCTACAAAATGGCGTCGGCTGTTCGTGTTGTATCCACAGAGCAGAGCTGCTGATTGCGCTACTAATTTATTGTCTATGATTAGACGATGCACAATTAGATAGGCATTATATGTTTGTACCAGATTCTACTTTTACTATAATTTCCAACTGTAGTTCTGGAAAAGTAGTGATTACAAGCGGTAAATAGAAACTGAACATTAGTGCTAACTTCTGAAAAGTTTACTGCCCCATGTCAGTGAACAAAATTTACAAACCACGTTACTGTAGTTACCATGGCAACTGTCTCTCTAGTCATTATGAATGCTTTTCTTACAGTTTTACTTTGTTTTCATGCTGGTGACTTTTATCGTCTGGAAAGTTACACAGTGTCACTTAAAATATCCTATAAGTGTCTAATATATTACAAAAACACATGTTGTGATAAATATATCTAAACTAGTCACTACACTACTCAAAAAAAGTTAATTTTCCGAATGTTATTTAAGTATTTGACTGAAACGAACCATCTTGTGCAATGATTAAAACTAAATCATGCATTTGAAAGTATGACGTGAGCCATGACATAATAGTTAATAATTCCTCAAAAACATATTATATTTTACATTTATGCACTGAATTATGGCCACAACTACTCAGCTAAATCCATTTATTTTTACACAATATTCTTATTTATTCACAAATTGATTTATTATCACCACCTATACAAAAATATATAGTCACTTATTTTCCAAGGAAGGTGGAATGTGCAATAGTTAGCTCATAGTCGAGAGATATATGAATATATGTAGTTATATTAGACGTATTAGTGGTTATTAAGTAGATGATTTATAAATGCCACGGAGATTAAACCCTGATGCAGTAAAAAGGGCCAGTAATTACTCTATTGATCTGGTATAAGTCTCCAAATTGGTATTGACAATGGATTTATGTATGTTTCACTGTTAATAGACCCCAGAGCACTGTTTAAAATCCCTAAGGACACTGCCATTTTATTGAATATATAGTAAGTATATGAAGATTTTATTTTAGCACTTACAGATTATCCAAATATGATCGCAAACAATCACGTAAATGAGATGTAATCAGCAGGAAAATGTTTAAAAAGTTATATTATAGATGAATATATAAATACAGTATGTAACCTATTGTGTTATATGTGCACATTCTGTACAATCAGTGCCAAATGTTCAGTAAATCAATATATAAAGAGTCCTAGTTTAGATAATAATAGATACAGTAATCGTGATGGGTGAAGGTTTGTTGGAGCTTAAAAGGATTGTCCGCCATTTTGTAAAAAGTTATTTATTTTAAAGAAACTAAAGAAAGAAGGACTTTGTTGTCATGGCAATGAAATCAGTTTTCTGCCTTTTCAGTCTTACTTCAGTCTTTTTTTGTGTGTGTAAATTCAAGAGAACTTAGCTTGTTGTTTTAGTTAAATATGAAACAAACTAAGCAAAAATTAATAAACTAATCTTATCATAGTTTAGTAAGCTATAAGTAGCCTACTAATTATGTTTTTTAATAATAGCTTTGATCATATACAGATTCTAAAACACGTTTACCTTATTCTGCCTCGCACGGTTTTCTTGGGGCTCACTAACATGTTAGTTAAAGCAAGAGTTCTTAACCTTTGTGACCTTGAGGCCCAAATATTCATGTGCAAAATGACCTGGGGCCCCAATCTCATATTGAATGCATAGTATTGTACTGATTATGCGTCCCGCAAGGACCCAACTTTAGTTAAGAATCACAAGAATCACTGAGTTAAAGTAGCTAACATGTTAGCTTATCTGTCATCTAGGGCAATCTCAAACCAAAATAACAGCAGTTAAATTAAACCCAGTGACTGAATTCTACAGGTCAAATGCTGCTAAACAGGAAGTGCACTGTCAAGAAAAGTGGGCGAGTGAATACAGATAGATACAGTCACACGTCACATTTAGGGGCGTGGCCTGCCATGGGGGAATTTCATGCAGACGTTTCCTGGCAATCAGTGTATTTTGAGCACAACTATTTCAAGTCGAGTCAAAACTAATTCTTAATGGATGTTGTTGAAGTGGTGTTATATCTGAAAAGTAATTTCAGATAAAACACAGATTGTTCTGTAGATGTTAAATGCACCAGGCAGCACCTGTTCCACCTTAGCATCCAGTTAGCATTTAGCCAACAGCTGGTGTTAGCATTGTTGGACATGTTTTTGTATCTATATTTGAGACAATCTATTTTCTTACTTCCACATCTGCAGTTGTAGTTGTTGAGCATGAGTGATAAAACTGTTCTGATTCTCTCTCTCAATGTTAAGTTTCCCCCACCGAGGTCCGTTAGTGGCTGTGGCCTCTGACTGTATCTATACAGAACAATCTTTTTGTGATAATTTTTTAAATGATGCACACGTATAGAGTGCCTGTCATTCCTCAATTTGAGTCAAAAATAGACTTGACTTTGCTTGACTATATGAAATGACTGTAAAAAGTAAGAGATTTCACTTGGTTTTACCAAAAACATTATGAAACATTCTTAACAAACTTCATGTATCTCTTATGAGATGATCTAAAGCTTCAACTGACAGAGAAAACTTTTTGTTTCTGGTAGTTTAAATGAAGAAAATATAGTCAAGCTAACAACTAGCATGACTCCAATGGGAGAATAGATACAGTTGGCATCCAAGGCCAAGCCCACTAACAGACCTCTGTGGGGAAAACTTCACATTGAGAGTGAATCAGAACAACAGCTTTATCACTCACTGCTCAACAACTACAACTGCAAATGTGGACTTGAGGAAATATATTTTGTGTCAACTATAGACACGAAGACATGTGGATAAATAAATAGATCCAATGGTCTAACAATGTAAATACTATATCCAACAATGCTAATAGTAGCTGCGAGCTAAATGCTAACGTGATGCTAGCACTGCCTGGCGTGCTTTAGCATCTTTTTTTTAACTTTCTGTTTACTTTTCTGACATAACGCCACATCAGCAACCTGCATTTAAACGTGGTTGTGACTCGACTTGAATTAGCTGGACTAAAATACACTTAATTTGTCAGAAAACATCTTAAAAGAGGAAAATAGTTTAGTTCTCATACTTGTTTTCTATTGGCCAATGTTTTCTACAGTTTATATTTTTAGTTTTTCATTTTCTGTTTACCATAAGTAGGCTACAAGGCTTTTAGAAATCTATAGGCCTACAACTATTTTCGGCGAACCATTTTTTAATATCCTCCATTCAACCAGCTGTTTTACTCTGAACACACCCAATGACAATCCTTTTAAGTTCTTAACAAAGGAAACAACTCCCTCCAGTGGTCGATTCTCGCTACAACAAGCGACAATACTTTTATTAATCACACGTTTTCCCCCTTAATCATATATGTTACTTACTGCACACATTTCTTCATTTTATTTCACAACGAGAGCTTTTATAGAGAGACAAAACGGCAAAAGGAAAAGCTTGTATCTCTGCTCCTCCTGCTGCTTCTTGATTCGACTGTGCTGACTTTACCTCGTACAAAACAAAAAAACAAACTAAATCTCCCGCTATTCTTTATTTACGACGGTTTTCAGACTGGTCACTGTACGACAACATTTGTAGCAACAACAAAGTGCCCAAGTCTTCACAACAGCGACGCAAAGATTTCGCACACATTATCGAAAACTGAAAGAGAAGAAGAAGAAGAAGAAGACGACTGCATGCATTCACCGACATGTAGACACTTTCCAAAAAAACCCACTTTGAATTACAAACGTGCAAATAAGACACATTATATATAACGATATTTAAAAACAAGACTTCGGATCACTGGGAACAAACCTCCCGACGGATTTTTATTTATTTAATAGAAGACGAAAGACTTTTGGATTTGGGATTTGGGAAAAGGGGACTTAAAAAAACTGCCATTTATCGACTTGAAATATTCCCCGAAATGAGAAGAAACGGAGCCCAAATCCACAGAAGCGACAGACGTGAAATATGTGGAGTTTTAATACTGCTCTTGTTCTTACGATTTTTAAACTTTAAAAATGGGATATTGATATCAAGAGGTTTATCGTTGCTATATTTGTCATAAATGTCGTCGTCCTTACTGCTATTGGCCGGAGAAATGTTGGATTGTTGAGCGTTGATGAAAGATAAAGGTCAGAAATGTTTAAATAATAACTATGGTTTAAATATCTGGAAATGTGTTCATAATTCAATCCAACTGCACAAAAATGTTCTGTTTTTACAAGAATGCCCACTTTTAGCTTTCTGAGTTTATTGCTTGTTGCCATGGATACGCCATTGCTTTTTGCCTCTTTTATTCACTTGTAAAGTCTAAAACATTTGGCATTTATTTGATTATACTCTACATACAAAACATTTCGTGAATGGGCTGAAACCACAGATTTCCACAGATCTGACCGGTAACATGACCTGGTGAAACACTTTTAGGGAAGATATTTTGTTTCTGAAGATTTGTTCATAAATTCAATCAAACTGCAGTCAAATTTTGTGTTTAGGCTTCTGTTTTTACAAGAATTGCCCACTTTTAGCTTTAAATCTAAAGCTAAGTGTGAGTTTCTGCTCGTTTCCATGGATATGTCATTGCGTCTTGCCTGTCTTATTCACTTGTAAAGTCTAAAACATTTGGATTATATTTATGGTTTATATTGCTTACCTCACAAAACATGCTTTTTGTTTTGTGAATGGGCTTGCCTTTCCACAGATCTGACCTGTAACATGGCCTGATGAAGCTTTTCTAGGAATATAATTTGTTTCACCAGAATTACGAAGTTATAAAAAAATGCTCATAAATTCAATTAAACTGCAGTCAAATGTTGTGTTTAGGCTTCTGTTTGTACAAGAAAACTCACATTTAGATTTAGCTTTAAAGCTAAATCTAAATGTGAGTTTTTGCTTGTTGCCATGGATACGGCATTGCTTTTTGCCTGTTTAATTTACACTACCTGTTTTGTCTAAAATCTTTGACATTGTTTGTTTTTTGTGAGCATGCACGCTTTTCCACAGATCTGATCTGTAACATGGACTGGTGAAACACTTCTACGAAAGATAGTTAGTTTCACCAGAATTTAAATTTCAAACATTGACAGAATTTTGAACATGTGTTCAGTCAAACTGCAGTCAAATCTGTGTTTATGCTTTTGTTTTTACAAGAAATGTCCACTTTTAGCTTTAAATTTGGGTTTTCTGCTTGTTGCCATGGATACGTTTTATTTAAGTCTATTGTCTAAAAGGGTATTTTTTGTTTTTCTTTTTTTTATGACTGGGTTTGCCTTTTTACAGATCTGGACGGTCGGTGACCTGGTGGAACACTCCGAAGGAAGATCATTTGTTTCATCAGATATTGAAATTTAAATAGCACTTTCAACAGTTTTTCAGTTTCATTATGTTTTCTACAATTTAAAGATTCAAACTGAAAATCCAAAACAAATTATCTTCCATTTATTATTTAAAAATTTAGAATTTTTGCACTTAAAAGTCAAGAACAGTTCTTTGCACTGGCAGTATGTAAATAATTGTATGTTTTTTCCATTACTCCTTCCTTTGTTCTATCCTTTCCTTCCTTCTCTTTGCTTTTTTCATTTCTTCCTTCATCCTCATTGCCTTCCTTATTTCCTCCTCTCTCCCTTCGTTCGACCCTTTCTTCATCCTTCTTTTCTAACTCCTTTACTTTCTTCCTTGTTTTCCATCCTTCTGGCTTTCCATTTTTACTTATGTCATTCCTTCATTTTTTCTTATATCATTCCTTCCTTTTGTCCTTCTTTCCTTCTCTTTGCTTCCTTTTTTCATTCCTTCCTTCATCCTTATCGCCTTCCTTTTATTCTTCTCTTTCGTTGAACCCTTTCTTCATCCTTCTTTCCTTGTTTTCTATCATGTCTTTCCATTTTTACTTCATTCCTTCCTTTATTTTTTCCTCTTCATTTTACCTTCTATCATTCCTTCCTTTTTTGTTTTTCTTTTTTATTCCTTTTCTGCTTCCTTCTTTTCATATTTACTTCTGTCATTCTTTCCGCTTTTCATTTTTTCATCCATCATTCTTCTTCCCTTTTTCTCTTTTCCTTATCTTTTCCTTATTTTCTCTCCCTCCCTTCCTTTCTTCATTGTTTTCCATCCTTCCTTTCCTATCCTTTCTTTTGATCTTTTCTCCCTCTTCCTTTTTCCTGTCTCCTTTCCTTCTGTTTTTGCTTTTTTTCCCTTCCTTCATCCTTCTTTTGTTTTTCGTCCCATCTTTACTTGTCATTGCTTCCTTTTCTTTTTTTCTTCCTTTTCCCTCCCTTCCTTGTATCATTCCTTTTACATCCTTCTTTTCTGTCATTCCTTCCTTGAGTTAATGTGCTTTATAAATTACTTGGATTGGACTGGATTATTAGATTATTTCTCACTCAAATCCTGTATTTTCTCTCACACTTCAAGGGCTCTTCCATCGTCTATAATATTTCACATTTTGTCACATATCGGCAAATTTATCCTTACGTTTTATTTCAATTCAAATGGTGAGTTTTGGCAGGTTTTTAAGAGAATAGCAGTAAGGACGACGGGGAAAAAAATGGTTACGTTGTCATGGTTACGATGTGTTCGAGTCAAAAAGTTCTACCGAATCTCTGTCTTCCAGATGTTTAACACAAAAGCTACGTTGTATTTATTTATATATATTTATTTCAAAGTGCTTTTTGTGCAGCCGTGACCATTCTGTGCACGAGAATTCAAACAGGATTTAAATTTTGTGTACGTCTGTGTGGAATTTTGAAGAATTTGGATCCAAAGTGTGAGAATGGTTTGGAGACTAGACAAGAAGCACTACTTTTGATTTAAGAGAAGTTTTAAAAAATGAGAATGAAGAGACGAACGCTAACTTACAGAATATATGAGTATATGTGGTATGCATATACACCTTCATATGAATATATATGAATTTCAAATGTTTTAAGAGATAATAAATTGTTAGAATTATAATAAACAGTTTAAACAATGTGTGGAGTCGTTACTACCGCTGCTGCTGGTTTAGGTTTTGTTCCAGTTAACTCTTGTTTCTTATGGTGACTTATTGAGATGCACTAAAACTAATTAAAAATCACAAAGCAAGTAGTAACTTCAGTGCAACATTAGTGTTTTTATTTTCCTTTACAAAATTCTATTTAAATTATACATTCAATTAACAATGTGCAATACATGACCTTACACAATATACATTCAATAAGGTGCTTACAACCTTCCAAAGGTTTTGTAAGTTAAAAGAAAGTCAAGTCATTGGCTTCAAGATGAGTCCCAAGTCCATTTGTTTCAAGTTTTATATCAAATGAACAGATATTGTATTTGTATGTTTTTTACTGATCCTATAGAGGGATTTTTTATTTATTAACACAGGCGATGCGCGCACACCCAACCTGCAGAAAAGCCACCATAGACCAAACGTGGAAAAATAAAAAAAGCTTTGTTGTCAGTACTAAAGAGTTTCACGCTGAAAACAATTTGCTGCTAAATCAACTTTGTAAATTAAAATGACCTACAATCCGCACGGTGGTAGCGATAGGCTCTTGCCTACAGAAAAGTCGCGGTTCGATCCGAGCCGGGCTTTCTTGTGAGTTGCAATTTCCCCGTTCTGGGGTTTCTCGGCACTCTGTCCCCACACCAATACAACTGTAGGTAATCTGCTACGTAGTAAGCCTACAACAACATCTGGAATGGTCCCAGATGCCCCAGACATTGAAGATGGTCAAATGCAGAGGACAATTCCCTACGGGACAATAAGTTACCTTAACCTTAACTTTAAAGTTCTTATGATGAAAAACGACGAGAAACTCAGTCTCAAGTTTCAGGAGAGAGACGTCTGTCAGACCGGTTCAGCCTGATGAAAACAGCTGCTCTTGTCCGTTTTGTTGTTTTAATCAAAGATGTTTCCATGTAACCAGACTGAGCGGCTCTTTCTGCATAACACATGCGCAGTAGAGCGGAAAGTGACGTCGACGCTAATCCTCTACAGAAAATCTAGTTTGGTCAAAAGAGTTCTTTATTTGTTCATGTACACTACTTTTAATAAGAATAAGTTGTCTTAAGTCCCGGGTCACTAATCTTCAAGTCCAAAGTCTTAGTCAATTTGTCAAGTCATTAAAATAGTGAGTCAAGTCCAAGTCAAAACTTACTAACGTCACACTTCTGTAAACTTCAGACATTAGATCCACACACTTCTTGGAAGTTTATGAGATCATTACATGGACAATTTATGTATTCATAAATTAGGATCCGTTTTAGCTTATTTCACACAATATAAAATAATTATATAATTAAGCTCTGGGTGACTCATTTTTAATGACTACATTCATACTGCATCAACTTTATGCCAAGTAAACATGTTCAAATCAGTTATTGATTCTACTGACAACACTTTAAAAGGAACACAGTAACTTTTTGACCAAGAATAAACTATTAAATGCATGTTTTTTGACTTTAGAAGTCTCTGTGGCACTTATATAAAAATGTATGACTTACATGGCCACTAAATGAAGTTCTATTTGGTCAAAAGGAAAACCTGTTGCTTCAATAGAAAACAGCTTCTTTAGCTATGTTTTTGACAACATAGCCTAAAACCGGCTGCACACCAGAGGATTTTTAGGAACTTTTGCAATTTTGACGCCTCAGGAAAAACAGGCCACAGACATAAAGACATTTACAAGGATTATCAGTCTGACAGTCGCATCATGTGACAGGAAGAACAGAGACGACTGAGAACAGTGCGTACGTGCGCAGTATAAAAGTGAAACTACAAGTGATAAAACGCCAGTGGATTAAAGCAGGTTTATAAAGTCACAGGAGAGCAGAGGGTCTTAGAGTTAAGGAGCTGGTTTAAACGACTATGGGCGTAAAATGAAAAAGCGTTTGAGAGCAGTTGGAGATGACATGCATAGAAAAGAATCCTGCACTTTTACATGAACAAAGCATTAAATTTACAAATGAAGCAATGTTTCCAATTTGACATTTTAAGAGCCGCCGTCACAAGGAAGATGCACCAGATGAATCTGTTGTAAAGGTCCTCGCGCTCGTGCAGCATGTGAACCTCACATGATGCTTCTGACAAACAGACTCTGTGACGCACATAAAAAGAGAAAAGACAAAAAATCGAACAACATTCTTCTCTGGCACACTCCTGAACTCGTAGAGGGCACAACAGGCTTAAAATCAAACCAAAACTCCTGTAGTGTGCAGAAGGCTTTTAAAGAATGATTTTATCTTCTACTTACTCTGTTGAATGGCAGTTGATTATAACTCCAGAAAGCTACACGGTGCCACTTTAAACTAAGACTCGAGGGACCAGGCTTGAGCTTTAAAATGTTCATGCCAACCCTTGTCTGGTCTTCTCTGTTCCCTTTGTGACTCTCTGTAGTGACTTCATGGTCCAGTTCCTCTGACCCGTGTCCTCCGTCTGCTCTTCGCTCTGTCCCGGGTCGACTGGAGGCTTGCCGGGCGTCCCTAACGGTGTCTTACTGTAGCCCAGCCTCTTGAGCGTCCTCCTGGTGGTGCGCTCGGAGATGGTCTTCTGCTGTCCGTGGTTGTATCGCGCGTTAGCTCAGCGACGGTGGCCTCTCTGTCTCCCTGGATCAGCCGGTCGAGTCTCCTCTGTCCCCGGTCGTCCACAGACACTTCCTCCCGCAGGACTGCTGGAGCTGGACACGATCTGTTTGTCGGACCACTCCCTGAACACGCGGGACACGGTGGTGCGGGAGTAGCCCAGGAGGTTAGCGGCTTCAGACACGCTCAGTCCGGCCTGTCTGGCTCCCACCACCAAACCACGGTCGAAGTCGCTTAAGTCACTTTTCTTCCCCATCGCCAGGATTCTCACGTTAAAGAGAAGTTACTTGTAGTCTGGGCTGCGCTTGGAATAAGACTGCAGCTTTGTGTGACGCTGACATCCTGAAAAACAAGTGTAAACATGTGTTTTTAGAGCTATTATGCACAGTGACAAGTGGGTAAGGATGGCACAGTGCTCTTTTCTACCACTTCAAAAAATGTTCCATTTAAGTACTGGCACTTTTTTAACAGTCAGCAAGCTCCCTTCAGTTTAAAGGAACTGTATGTAAAATACACAACTAACCCTTTAAAAAAGTATTACAATCACAAGTGTCCTGGGGTTGCCAGAGAGTGAAATGGTTCATGCATTGAATATTAGAAGACCAAGTCCTGGTAACGAACAGATGACGCCGCTTTGCGTCCGTGGTGCTCAGTGGCATTGCTGCGAGTTAGCTAGCTCTGATTCAGCTAACCTCTGTCCACTGAACATGCACAGTGTTCTTTCTCACTTGGACGTGCGCCAGTTGCGCAGGCTCGAGTAACGTGTCCCACGCTGACCAATCAGAGAGTGGGCTTGCTAGAGAGCGAGCTGTAGCCGAAGCTACGGATCTAATCTACCATACAGTTCTGACTGTATTGTAATAAATAAGTTGAGTAAAAATAATATTACGTTTGAACATGTTTGCCTTGTATCTGTTTATGATATATTTCATGTTTATGAAATCTGAAATCAAAATCTTACATATGGTTCCTTTAACGGATGGGACGCTCAATGAAAATGAGAATAGACACTTCTCTTTGGACAGTTATACATTGCTCAAAAAACACAAGTTATGACAATTTTAATTAGGGTTGTCATCAACGACAACGCCCCCCCTTTTAATTGATAAATGTAAAAGGTTGACCTTTTTGTGCTTTTAGTGAACACACAAATATTTAAGACAACATTTTTGTTAGCAAAAACTTGTTTTTTCTGTTTTGCTCCAGCACAAAGTCAAAGAAGGGCTGGGCGTTTATGACAAACTGAATATTTTTAGCGTAGCCCAATCACAATAAACTAACAGAAATGAGTCTGAACTTTTTTTATACACATGAATCTGTAATTTACCTGATTTTCAACTCAGTGAGGTCTGTTCACCATCTGAAAAGACAGCAAATCAGTCACACAATTAGTTTTCACTTTACAAAAATGTAATTATCAGTTCGGCTGTTCTTTTTCCTCTTCAGAAACTCAGGCTTGTCAGGCCAGAGGTGCACTTTTAACTTCAGATTTACTCAGAGCCCAGTGCAAGTCATCACAGAAGGAAAATAACAGTAAACTACTACAATTAAAGAGCAAATTTAGGGAAAAACCTTGAAATGTACATGCAAATTACATCTACAGCAATGATCAGATGTTGACAAAGTAGTATTATGAGAAACTATTACTTAATCATTTACTGTCTTATGTTGTCTTTTGTTTGTGGATACATTTAGTCAGGGCTCGAGACTAACACCGTCCCGTCGTCCGGGGACGATAAAAATATAGTCCGGGACGATCAGAACTTTCCACCGGGACAGTCTTGGGACGAACACAGCCCTCCCGTCATTTTTTTTTATTGAAGTCTTGGCAGCTTCTGCACATCTATTATGCACTTATTAATGCCATCGCTATTAAATGAGCTTTATATCTACTACAGTGCAAATATTTCTATTATTTTAAGTCACTGCGAGCCTCGCTTGCACCAGCCTGCTGCGTCTCTCCCTCCCTCCGCCTCTTCCTCCCTCCACGGCAGAGCGGAGGATGCCGCTAGAGCTGCTGCTGCTGTTGTTGTTGAGCGTGTTTGTTCTCAAACTACAGCGCTCAACATTTCTGACCCGCGGGAGTGTTTATCCAGGATTCATCTCATTTTGTTCACATTCGAGTTTTTAAAAAAAAAGGGATTACACGCGAGCACACGCGGCAGCGCTAGCCTGACGCTTCGATAGCTTTTATCAAAACTTTTTTCCGAGCTCTCAAACGGCTTCATGCGACTCGTTGACAAGCAGCTTTGTTGCTAAATGCGCTAATAGCTCTTTTACCCCAACACCACACTGTGTCCACACAGAAGACAGAGCCGTGTGGACTTTTCGTTCTCATTGAGTTTGTCTAAGAGCTAAAAGCTGCTAACCATGGTGCTAACACTGCTATGCTGATGTGCTGCTGCTGTATTCCTCCTGCTTTAACCTGCCAGTGTCACACAAGCACAAGGCACAAATGAAAACTCTCTCTAGGCTGATGTGAAGGACAAACAACACATTTTATACACTGTAGAGCCAGTTAGTTAGTTCAGTAGATAGTGACACATTTTATTCAAAGACTTTTCATTAGGTATAAGCTATAAAATTGTCCCAGAAATGTCAAACTAAAATGGGGAAAAAGTCTAGCTACTAATTTAGAAGTGTTGTATAATATATGGAGACAACATTAAGTGGAATTACACAAATTACTATAGCCTACATAATTTAATAGGTCTATATGTATTTTTAATCATTATTTTAACTTACTATATGGGGACGGAAGAAATATTGTTTGGGACGGTTCAGTTTGGGGTTCGGGACAGTTTCGGGACGGTCCCCAAAAAAGTTAGTCTGGAGCCCTGCATTTAGTTTTAACATTACAAAACTTGCCAAGTGAGTCACAACCACCCCAAAACTCAAAAAATTCTATCGTCATTGTGGATCTACAAAGACTAAAACTGCACATCACCTTTTCGTTGGAGCGTGGTTGTGAATTCAGTCTTGTTGTTCACATCTGCAAAAGAGTCACGTGTTATTATAAACTGACTTTACAACTATTTACATTTGTGTGGACAATGTGCTTTTCATTTTCTTCTTCAGAAACTCAGGCTTGTCAGGCCAGAGGTGCACTTTAACTTCAGATTTACTCAGAGCCCAGTGCAAGTCATCACAGAAGGAGAAACTATCCAACATTAGGTCAAAGACTGAATCAAAATCGAAAACTGAATCGAATCGTGACTTAAGTGAATCGTTCCATCCCTAGTTCCAAACTAGAGATGTCACAATATCAAATTTTATTATTGCGATTATTGTGATACCAAATGTCACGATTTTGCAATTATTCACGATGACGCTTGTTACAATAAAATGTCCTTATATTCTCATTATGTAACTCATCACTTTTCCTCAAGATTTAGAGCAGTTTTGTGAGCAGTTTTTGTGAAAATTAAACTAAAAATGAAATACATTTTTGCTACAACACTATTTTGCCTTAAACTGGAAGTGATATTTTTGCTCATGTTTCTATAGGATAAACTAAAAAGGTTTTTGATTTTGCTTCTAAAATTGTCACGATTATTATTTTGTTGTTCTTGTGATTATATTGGGGCTTGAATAATCACGATTATCGATTAACCTGATAATCTTGACATCCCTAGTACCAACTGAGCTAGCATTGCCCCAAAACTTACATGTTATATTTTTGATTGTTTTGCAGTGACCAATAATGTGTAACTCACCATCTTGACTGTTTTAGAGTTTGTTTAAATTCAGTCTCGCCGTCCACCACCATCTGAAAGACAAATTTACATGTTAAAGCCTTTGATATAAGCTACAGTAGAACCTTTTCTAAAGCTTTTGTTAATTTTCCTTTTCAGAAACTCAGGCTTGTCAGGCCAGAGGTGCACTTGTAACTTCAGACTTACTCAGAGCCCAGTGCAAGTCATCACAGAAGGATTTTAATCACGAACAAATTTGGAAATGTGTCACTGCTACTGCACTTAGTTGGGACAGTGTGGAAAATATCATACCTTGAATGAGCTGCAGTCATTTCAGTCTTCAGCTCATCACATCTCTATCACAGTCTAGGAAACAAGTTACGCGTTATTAGATTTCATGCACAAATATTTTATGTGTGTATAACTTTTTTTTAAACAATGTCTTCTTCAGAAAACTCAGGCTTGTCAGGCCAGAGGTGCACTTGTAACTTCAGACGTATTCAGAGCCCAGTGCGAGTCATCACAGAAGGAACAAAGTAAATACAAACATTTCTGATGAGCTGTGCCTGCTGGCTTTTTACAACTGTTAAGAGTAATTTAACTGATTATACTTTATTGAAATCTCTTGAACCGGAAAAGTTTTTTTTGTTCTTTGTCTTTTGCTACAGAACAAGCTTTGAAACCTGCTTGTTTGTCAGAATGAACCCATGTGCTGTAATACAGAAAAAGCTTGTAGAGATTAAAACTCTGTCACGGTGTGTTATGAAAAAAAAGAAAAGAAAAAAGAGTGCTCTGTTAAAGTTCTGTGACATGTCTGAAAGTTTTATGCATTAAACGAGACAAAATATTAGCTTAGATTTTACTTTATTTTATGCTTGGTTATACCATCTCATTCCAGCTATACTTTATAAAATTAAAATAAAAGAGCAGCCTTGAAAATTAGCTACAGATATAAGCATTGGTTGACAAAACCACCCATATCAGTCAATTAATTTTTATAAAAATAAAAACATACGTGTGAACAATGTGACGCAAAGTTATAAACTAATGACACAAAACCAGGAAACATTTTCACACAAGACAGATTTGATGCATTTTTTAAAAAATTGTTAAGTAGAAAAAAATGTATTACAACAATCTGTTTTTACCCAGGGTAAAAAACTGACAAATTAGAATTTAATGCCATTTTTGGAGGGATTTTGTGGGATAAATATTGTAAATAGTTTCAAACAAATCATACCAGTACTGCTCTTGAATGTGTTTTAGCTTAATGAGTATGATTGTAACTTGTCAAAGGCACTTTAAGGTCCAACTAAAATAAATGACAATTACACTGGTATTGTCCAAATATACAAGGCTACTACTTATAATTATTACATTGCAGTTAAGTAGAGAATTGGTTCAGTAACAGCTATGAACACTGCAAAAACAAGAATTTACCCTTAGTGTGATAAATGATCTTTAGTCGATGCAGAACCACCAAAATCTGTAACATAAAAAAAACACAACACGTCAACTTTTACCAATAACAACAATCTTTACACATTAGTGTAATTTCCTCTTCAGAAGCTCAGGCTTGTCGGGCCAGAGCTGCAGGACTCCTCACACTTATTCAGAGCCCAGTGCAAATCATCACAAAGAGGTAATTTAACACAACTTTTATACGATTTAAGTGTGATTTATACTTGTATTGCCACAAGCGATGCGAAAAACACGTGCTTCTGATAGTAGCATGCTAAGCGGCTAACTAGCTAACCACGTGTAGCTGAAGAAGTCATAAAATTGAGATTTAAACTGACATATAATTCGCTTAAGATTGTGTATTTGCTCTATAAATGCAGGCTTATGCTTCACGCTCATCCTAATGCGATAAATATTTAGTTTTCTATATTTTTCTTCTTTTCTGTTCATGCTGTAGCTGCTGTTCGTAAAATATTCACGTTTTCACAATAAATACTCACTTATACTTGTCAAAACGAGCGTGACGATTACACTAAACTACTCGCGGACTAAAAACAGCTTTCAAACATTTTGGATTTTTCTTAATTTACGTGAAAATCCTTTAAAAAGCGGCACGTTTTTACCTTTCGTGTGCTAGCCATGCAGCCGTTCTTCTTCTCTGCGGCCGGAAGTGATGGTTTCTGGTTTATAACGCCACAGCGACCTCAACTGGACACAGACAGAACTGCAGGAGAAATGGCGAACCAGCAGATGGCCTCGTTCTGCGTCATCCACACGACAACCAGACAAGAAATGTGAATATTCTTTTCCAGAGATGGCAAGTAACTAAGTAATTTTACTCAAGAACTGCACGTAAGTCGTTTTTTATAGTATATGTACTTTACTTGAGTTTTAAATATTCTGGTGACTTTTAACTTTTTAGCTGTACTTTCTACTCCCTACATTTTAAAAACAGGTTAATTACTTTGAAAGCCCATACACAGTTTTTATTCTTCTTAAAACTTTATAATATAACATGATAAAAAGACCCTTAGTGAGTGATCACTAAGTTGCACACAATTGTGAAGTGGAAGGACAGTCATACATGATCTTTTTTTTTTTTTTTTTTACAAATTAAAACCTGAAAAGTAGGCCTGCAAAATTATTCACCCCCCTTTTCTTCTGAGTGCAACACATTACTTGTTGACCTAACAAATAAATAGAGTCCACTGTGTGTAATCTACTCTCAGTGTAAATGTAGCTGTTCTGTAAAAAACCTCAGAGGTTTGTTTGAGAGTATTGGGGAGCTGTCAGCACCATGAAGACCCAAGAATATGCCACACAGGTCAGGGATAAAGCTGTGGAGAAGTAAAAAGCAGGATTAGGTTATAGAAAGATTTCCAAAGCTCTAAACATCTCACAGAGCACTGTTTACACCATCATCCATAAATGATAGGAGTATGGCACAACTACAAACCTACAAGATCAGGCCGTCCACTTAAACTAACACTCCGAACAAAGAGAGAACTGGTCACAGATGTAGCCAAGAGGACCCATGGTGACTCTGGAACTGCAAAGATCTACAGCTCAGGTTAGAGAATCTGTCAACAGGACAACTTTTAGTCGTGCACTACACAAATCTGGCCTTTATGGTAGAAAGCCTTTGCTTAAAGAAAGCCATAAGAAATCCCGTTTTCACTTTGCCAAAAGCCATGTGGGGGACACAGTAACCATGTGGAGGACATGCTCTGGTCAGATGAGACCAAATTGAACTTTTTGACCAGAATGCAAACGCTGTGTGTGGCAGAAACCTAACACTGCTCATGACTCTAATTACACCATCCACACAATCAAAAATACAAGTGCCAGCATTATTTTTTGCACATGCTTTTTCTTCAGCAGGGCAGGGAATATAGTCAGAGTTGATGGAAAGATGGATGGAGCCAAGTACAGGGCAATATTTGGAAAGAAAACCGATTGGAGTCTGCAAAACACTTGAGACTGGGGCAGAGGTTTATCTTTCAACAGACAACGACCCCAAACATAAAGCCAAGGCTACACTGGAATGGTTTAAAACAAAAATATTCATGTCTTAGAATGGCCCAGACAAAGCCCAGACCTAAATCCAATCGAGAATCTGTGGCAAGATCTGAAAACTGCTGTTCACAAACACACTCCATCTAATCTGACTGAGCTGGAGCTATTATGCAAAGAAGAATGGGCAAAAATGTCAGTCTCAAGATGTGGAAAAGCTGGTAGAAACATACCCAAAGAGACTTGGAGCTGTAATTGCATCAAAAGGCGGTTCCAGAAAATATTGACTCAGTGGGGTTGAATAATTTTGCACACCTACCTTTCAGGTTTTTTATTTGTAAAATAAAAAGTACTCGTGTTGGACTGCCCTTCTTTTTCACAATTGTGTGCAACTTAGTGTTGGTCTTTCACACAAAGTTTCAGTGAAATATGTTTATGTTTGTGGGCATAATAAGAGAAAATGTAGAAAAGTTCAAGGGGGTTGAATACTTTTTCAGGGCACAGTTACTCGGACTTGTCTCTCTTTGACTTGAAACTTTTAACTTGGACTTGCAAAACACTAACCTGGTCCCACCTTTGCTCATTTTCCTCCAGAATTCGTCCCCGCCTTAATCCTCTCTCCAGATGACAGAAAGCTTCGTTGACAGCGGCGTCTTGTTGACTTCTCTTCTTCCCTNTCGCTTGCACCAGCCTGCTGCGTCTCTCCCTCCCTCCGCCTCTTCCTCCCTCCACGGCAGAGCGGAGGATGCCGCTAGAGCTGCTGCTGCTGTTGTTGTTGAGCGTGTTTGTTCTCAAAACTACAGCGCTCAACATTTCTGACCCGCGGGAGTGTTTATCCAGGATTCATCTCATTTTGTTCACATTCGAGTTTTTAAAAAAAAGGGATTACACGCGAGCACACGCGGCAGCGCTAGCCTGACGCTTCGATAGCTTTTATCAAAACTTTTTTCCGAGCTCTCAAACGGCTTCATGCGACTCGTTTGACAAGCAGCTTTGTTGCTAAATGCGCTAATAGCTCTTTTACCCCAACACCACACTGTGTCCACACAGAAGACAGAGCCGTGTGGACTTTTCGTTCTCATTGAGTTTGTCTAAGAGCTAAAAGCTGCTAACCATGGTGCTAACACTGCTATGCTGATGTGCTGCTGCTGTATTCCTCCTGCTTTAACCTGCCAGTGTCACACAAGCACAAGGCACAAATGAAAACTCTCTCTAGGCTGATGTGAAGGACAAACAACACATTTTATACACTGTAGAGCCAGTTAGTTAGTTCAGTAGATAGTGACACATTTTATTCAAAGACTTTTCATTAGGTATAAGCTATAAAATTGTCCCAGAAATGTCAAACTAAAATGGGGAAAAAGTCTAGCTACTAATTTAGAAGTGTTGTATAATATATGGAGACAACATTAAGTGGAATTACACAAATTACTATAGCCTACATAATTTAATAGGTCTATATGTATTTTTAATCATTATTTTAACTTACTATATGGGGACGGAAGAAATATTGTTTGGGACGGTTCAGTTTGGGGTTCGGGACAGTTTCGGGACGGTCCCCAAAAAAGTTAGTCTGGAGCCCTGCATTTAGTTTTAACATTACAAAACTTGCCAAGTGAGTCACAACCACCCCAAAACTCAAAAAATTCTATCGTCATTGTGGATCTACAAAGACTAAAACTGCACATCACCTTTTCGTTGGAGCGTGGTTGTGAATTCAGTCTTGTTGTTCACATCTGCAAAAGAGTCACGTGTTATTATAAACTGACTTTACAACTATTTACATTTGTGTGGACAATGTGCTTTTCATTTTCTTCTTCAGAAACTCAGGCTTGTCAGGCCAGAGGTGCACTTTAACTTCAGATTTACTCAGAGCCCAGTGCAAGTCATCACAGAAGGAGAAACTATCCAACATTAGGTCAAAGACTGAATCAAAATCGAAAACTGAATCGAATCGTGACTTAAGTGAATCGTTCCATCCCTAGTTCCAAACTAGAGATGTCACAATATCAAATTTTATTATTGCGATTATTGTGAATACCAAATGTCACGATTTTGCAATTATTCACGATGACGCTTGTTACAATAAAATGTCCTTATATTCTCATTATGTAACTCATCACTTTTCCTCAAGATTTAGAGCAGTTTTGTGAGCAGTTTTTGTGAAAATTAAACTAAAATGAAATACATTTTTGCTACAACATATTTTGCCTTAAACTGGAAGTGATATTTTTGCTCATGTTTCTATAGGATAAACTAAAAAGGTTTTTGATTTTGCTTCTAAAATTGTCACGATTATTATTTTGTTGTTCTTGTGATTATATTGGGGCTTGAATAATCACGATTATCGATTAACCTGATAATCTTGACATCCCTAGTACCAACTGAGCTAGCATTGCCCCAAAACTTACATGTTATATTTTTGATTGTTTTGCAGTGACCAATAATGTGTAACTCACCATCTTGACTGTTTTAGAGTTTGTTTAAATTCAGTCTCGCCGTCCACCACCATCTGAAAGACAAATTTACATGTTAAAGCCTTTGATATAAGCTACAGTAGAACCTTTTCTAAGCTTTTTGTTAATTTTCCTTTTCAGAAAACTCAGGCTTGTCAGGCCAGAGGTGCACTTGTAACTTCAGACTTACTCAGAGCCCAGTGCAAGTCATCACAGAAGGATTTTAATCACGAACAAATTTGGAAATGTGTCACTGCTACTGCACTTAGTTGGGACAGTGTGGAAAATATCATACCTTGAATGAGCTGCAGTCATTTCAGTCTTCAGCTCATCACATCTCTATCACAGTCTAGGAAACAAAGTTACGCGTTATTAGATTTCATGCACAATATTTTATGTGTGTATAACTTTTTTTTAAAACAATGTCTTCTTCAGAAAACTCAGGCTTGTCAGGCCAGAGGTGCACTTGTAATTCAGACGTATTCAGAGCCCAGTGCGAGTCATCACAGAAGGACACAAAGTAAATACAAACATTTCTGATGAGCTGTGCCTGCTGGCTTTTTACAACTGTTAAGAGTAATTTAACTGATTATACTTTATTGAAATCTCTTGAACCGGAAAAGTTTTTTTTGTTCTTTGTCTTTTGCTACAGAACAAGCTTTGAAACCTGCTTGTTTGTCAGAATGAACCCATGTGCTGTAATACAGAAAAAAGCTTGTAGAGATTAAAACTCTGTCACGGTGTGTTATGAAAAAAAAAGAAAAGAAAAAAAGAGTGCTCTGTTAAAGTTCTGTGACATGTCTGAAAGTTTTATGCATTAAACGAGACAAAATATTAGCTTAGATTTTACTTTATTTATGCTTGGTTATACCATCTCATTCCAGCTATACTTTATAAAATTAAAATAAAAGAGCAGCCTTGAAAATTAGCTACAGATATAAGCATTGGTTGACAAAACCCCATATCAGTCCAATTAATTTTTATAAAAATAAAAACATACGTGTGAACAATGTGACGCAAAGTTATAAACTAATGACACAAAACCAGGAAACATTTTCACACAAGACAGATTTTGATGCATTTTTTAAAAAAATTGTTAAGTAGAAAAAAATGTATTACAACAATCTGTTTTTACCCAGGGTAAAAAACTGACCAAATTAGAATTTAATGCCATTTTTGGAGGATTTTGTGGGATAAATATTGTAAATAGTTTCAAACAAATCATACCAGTACTGCTCTTGAATGTGTTTTAGCTTAATGAGTATGATTGTAACTTGTCAAAGGCACTTTAAGGTCCAACTAAAATAAATGACAATTACACTGGTATTGTCCAAATATACAAGGCTACTACTTTATAATTATTACATTGCAGTTAAGTAGAGAATTGGTTCAGTAACAGCTATGAACACTGCAAAAACAAGAATTTACCCTTAGTGTGATAAATGATCTTTAGTCGATGCAGAACCACCAAAATCTGTAACATAAAAAAAAACACAACACGTCAACTTTTACCAATAACAACAATCTTTACACATTAGTGTAATTTCCTCTTCAGAAGCTCAGGCTTGTCGGGCCAGAGCTGCAGGACTCCTCACACTTATTCAGAGCCCAGTGCAAATCATCACAAAGAGGTAATTTAACACAACTTTTATACGATTTAAGTGTGATTTATACTTGTATTGCCACAAGCGATGCGAAAAACACGTGCTTCTGATAGTAGCATGCTAAGCGGCTAACTAGCTAACCACGTGTAGCTGAAGAAGTCATAAAATTGAGATTTAAAACTGACATATAATTCGCTTAAGATTGTGTATTTGCTCTATAAATGCAGGCTTATGCTTCACGCTCATCCTAATGCGATAAATATTTAGTTTTCTATATTTTTCTTCTTTTCTGTTCATGCTGTAGCTGCTGTTCGTAAATATTCACGTTTTCACAATAAATACTCACTTATACTTGTCAAAACGAGCGTGACGATTACACTAAACTACTCGCGGACTAAAAACAGCTTTCAAACATTTTGGATTTTTCTTAATTTACGTGAAAATCCTTTAAAAAGCGGCACGTTTTTACCTTTCGTGTGCTAGCCATGCAGCCGTTCTTCTTCTCTGCGGCCGGAAGTGATGGTTTCTGGTTTATAACGCCACAGCGACCTCAACTGGACACAGACAGAACTGCAGGAGAAAATGGCGAACCAGCAGATGGCCTCGTTCTGCGTCATCCACACGACAACCAGACAAGAAATGTGAATATTCTTTTCCAGAGATGGCAAGTAACTAAGTAATTTTACTCAAGAACTGCACGTAAGTCGTTTTTTATAGTATATGTACTTTACTTGAGTTTTAAATATTCTGGTGACTTTTAACTTTTTAGCTGTACTTTCTACTCCCTACATTTTAAAAACAGGTTAATTACTTTGAAAGCCCATACACAGTTTTTATTCTTCTTAAAACTTTATAATATAACATGATAAAAGACCCTTAGTGAGTGATCACTAAGTTGCACACAATTGTGAAGTGGAAGGACAGTCATACATGATCTTTTTTTTTTTTTTTTTTTACAAATTAAAACCTGAAAAGTAGGCCTGCAAAATTATTCACCCCCCTTTTCTTCTGAGTGCAACACATTACTTGTTGACCTAACAAATAAATAGAGTCCACCTGTGTGTAATCTACTCTCAGTGTAAATGTAGCTGTTCTGTAAAAACCTCAGAGGTTTGTTTGAGAGTATTGGGGAGCTGTCAGCACCATGAAGACCCAAGAATATGCCACACAGGTCAGGGATAAAGCTGTGGAGAAGTAAAAAGCAGGATTAGGTTATAGAAAGATTTCCAAAGCTCTAAACATCTCACAGAGCACTGTTTACACCATCATCCATAAATGATAGGAGTATGGCACAACTACAAACCTACAAGATCAGGCCGTCCACTTAAACTAACACTCCGAACAAAGAGAGAACTGGTCACAGATGTAGCCAAGAGGCCCATGGTGACTCTGGAACTGCAAAGATCTACAGCTCAGGTTAGAGAATCTGTCAACAGGACAACTTTTAGTCGTGCACTACACAAATCTGGCCTTTATGGTAGAAAGCCTTTGCTTAAAGAAAGCCATAAGAAATCCCGTTTTCACTTTGCCAAAAGCCATGTGGGGGACACAGTAACCATGTGGAGGAACATGCTCTGGTCAGATGAGACCAAAATTGAACTTTTTGACCAGAATGCAAAACGCTGTGTGTGGCAGAAACCTAACACTGCTCATGACTCTAAATACACCATCCACACAATCAAAAATACAAGTGCCAGCATTATTTTTTGCACATGCTTTTCTTCAGCAGGGACAGGGAATATAGTCAGAGTTGATGGAAAGATGGATGGAGCCAAGTACAGGGCAATATTGGAAGAAAACCGATTGGAGTCTGCAAAACACTTGAGACTGGGGGCAGAGGTTTATCTTTCAACAGGACAACGACCCCAAACATAAAGCCAAGGCTACACTGGAATGGTTTAAAACAAAAAATATTCATGTCTTAGAATGGCCCAGACAAAGCCCAGACCTAAATCCAATCGAGAATCTGTGGCAAGATCTGAAAACTGCTGTTCACAAACACACTCCATCTAATCTGACTGAGCTGGAGCTATTATGCAAAGAAGAATGGGCAAAAATGTCAGTCTCAAGATGTGGAAAGCTGGTAGAAACATACCCAAAGAGACTTGGAGCTGTAATTGCATCAAAAGGCGGTTCCAGAAAATATTGACTCAGTGGGGTTGAATAATTTTGCACACCTACCTTTCAGGTTTTTATTTGTAAAATAAAAAGTACTCGTGTTGGACTGCCCTTCTTTTTCACAATTGTGTGCAACTTAGTGTTGGTCTTTCACACAAAGTTTCAGTGAAATATGTTTATGTTTGTGGGCATAATAAGAGAAAATGTAGAAAAGTTCAAGGGGGTTGAATACTTTTTCAGGGCACAGTTACTCGGACTTGTCTCTCTTTGACTTGAAACTTTTAACTTGGACTTGCAAAACACTAACCTGGTCCCACCTTTGCTCATTTTCCTCCAGAATTCGTCCCCGCCTTAATCCTCTCTCCAGATGACAGAAAGCTTCGTTGACAGCGGCGTCTTGTTGACTTCTTCTTCTTCCCTGTTCTAATCCCGTTTGTTCACGGTAATAACAGGCTGAGTCAGTATCTGCGGGATTATTACGGTCGTTTCCTGCAAAAGGTACAGAACGTTTCAACATCCACAACAGCAGCAGCAGCGTCTAATTTGGAGAGACAAGTTCTGACACGGACAGAACGTGAGTCAGGCCATATGGACGGTGTCTCCCTTTGGGTTTGTCTCACTCGTTTCAAAAGACGTGTCACTTTGGAATGATTCTAATAAACCGGATTTTAATGGGATGTTACATTTAAAATAATATTACTTCCTAAAATCTTGAGCTGCTACTTTGCTCATATGAAAGACCTGGATTATTCTTATGTGAGGTTTCTTCATCATCGAGTTTAACAGAAAAATCCTGCAAATTTAGGTATTTATTTTTTAACTTCTTGTGTGGTCATTTAGTGGGAATACAGGAAGCATGCAGCTGTGTTTGGAAACTTTACAAACCTTCCGAGAATCACTTAATTATTTCAGAATTGGGTGTGCCTGATTTTGAAAACTCAGCTATTTATTTATTTTAAAAGTATTTGACCTTTATTTATGTGACCGGTGTGTTTCTTTCTGCGTTGTGTTTTCTGGTTTATGAATGTTGGTGCAGGAGTGAACCACAGGACACAGCCGAGTGATTGGAGGTGGTCTCTATTTAATTAGGATTACAATAAAAGTGAACAAAGTCAACATACATGTGTTGTTAACAGTTAGCCCAAACTACAAAGAGACAATGACAGCATCATATTTTCCAGACTTCTTTGCGTCAATAAATAAAAACATCAGAACAACTCAAAGGCTTAATACTGACTTAAATACAATTATAGTTTGTTCAATGACCAAAATAAAGGTGAGATAATAATTAAAATGCACCTAAAATACAGAATTACATTGGATAACCCCCCTTCATTACAGAATAACACAACAGGGAAGAGAAAGTTACGACAAACGAAGAAGAAACGTGGGTGGACTAAGACAACACAGTGACTGGATGCCAGGTATGTAGAATAAACAGCAACAGAGACAATTTTGTGTAATTCATTACATAAATAAACGGGTGACATGTAACCAGGATAAAAACTCATTCATTGAGATGAGAATAAAAATCTCTTGCAAAAGTGTCCTAGCCATGAAGCAGCAGCACACACAAACACATAAATACAAATACAAATACATAGACACACAAATACACAACATTTCACATTTTATACACTGGGTCAATAAAAGATTGAGAGTTTTATTTTTATCTTTTCATGTCAGGGAGCTTGAGAGTTGATTTTATCAGATGGTGGACAAAAAGGATTTACTTAAAAAAAAGTGTGAGGACCCTCTACCTCATATGGAGTTAAACTACTTTACTTACATACAAAAACAATAACATCTTAAAAATTTTAAAACTCAGAGATGGATCTATGACACGACAGATCAGGGACATTTAGAACCGTGTTTTCTGAAGCTCAGAAGGGAAAGAAAAACATCTCAGAGACAAAACTCTAGTAACTCTTAAATATAAAGGAAGATTTAATAAAGAACTTGTTGAACGCTGTGGTTGTAAACTGTTTTTTGCGTAAATGTAATGATGAAACGTAAAAGTGGAAACAAAATTCTGACAAAATTAAAATACCACAGCCAATACAAGAAGACTGCAAAAATATAAATAAATAAATAACAATAACATGTGCCCTAAAGCTTGCCCTATTGTACAGTTCGTTCAGTCAGAGTTCAGGATAAACTAGTGACATCAGTGTTTGACCAGAGACTGAACTGTTGTGTTTAAACTTAACAGTCTTTCCTACTTCCTCAGTAACACAACCTTTTACTCCATTGTTACAGTTCACAAGCTGCCACTTCAAAGCCTCTCTCTCTCTCTCTCTCCTTTCTCCTCCCTTTCTTTCTCTTCTCTTTCTGTATCTTATTATTGTCCCTTAAGTTTCTCTTTTACTCTCTCTTGTTTTCCCCACTACCTAGTCTGTTTTTTCTTTCTCAGTCTATCTCTTCCCTTACTCTCCCTGTCACCTCTCCATCTCTTTTTTCATCTCTATTTGTTCTCTCTCCCCTCTCCCCTCCCTTCCTCTCTCTCCCCTCTCTCTTTACTCTCTCCCTTTCTTTCTCCTCTCTTCCCCTTTTTTCTCTCTTTCTTTAGCCTCTCACTCATTTTTGCCCTCTCCTCCCTCCTCCACCTGTCTCTCTCCTTCCTCTCCCTATTCGCACTCTCTCCCACCCCTTCTCTCACTGTATCCCCTCCCTCCCTTTATCGCTTTCGCCCTCTCTCTCTCTCTCTCTCTCCTCTCTCTCTCTCTCTCTCTCTCTTTTTTCCCTCCTCTTTCCTTCTCCCTCTCATCTCTATCTCTTTTCACTTCTCTCTTACTTTATCTCTTCTTCTCCTCCCTCTACCCACCCCCCTCCTCTCTCATTCTATCTCTCCCCTTCTCTTTCTGGCCTGTGTCTCTGCTCCCTTTCTGTCTTCTCTCTCTCTCTCTCTCTTTCTCCTTTTTCTCCTTCTCTCTTTCTCTTCAATCTCTTCTCCCTCTCTCTTTTTTCCCATAACGACCCTCCCCTCTCTCTCTCTCTCTCTCCCTCCTCTCTCTCCCCCCTCTCCTCCCCTCTCCTCTCTTCCTTCTCCCTCCCTCTCTCTCTCCCTCTTTCTCTCTCCCTCCCTCCCTCTCCCTCTCTCCCATCTCTCTTCTTTCTCTCCTCATTCTCTCTCTCTCTCCCTCCTCCTCTCTCTCTCTTCTCTCCCTCATTCTCTCTCTCCCTCCCCCTCCTCTCTCTCTCTCCCCTCTCTCCCTCCTCCTCTCTCTCTCTCTCTCTCTCTCCCTCTCCCTCTCTCTCTCTCTCTACCTCTCTCTCCTCTCCCCTCTCTCTCTCTCTCTTCTTCTCTCTCTCTTTTTTCTTTTTCTCTCCCTTCTGCCCCCCCTCCCCTCTCTCTCTCTCTCTCTCTCTCTCTCTCTCTCTGTCTCTCTCTCTCTCTCCGGATGTGCGTCCCAGCTGGAGCTGTACTTGGGCCTCATTGGGAGAGAACAGAAGGAGTCATGGCCTTATCTGGTCATGAGTTTCTCTGCTGTTTCTTGCTTTATTGCCGTCGCTGAGGCTTTTCACTGTGACACAGGCACAACACTGGCCTGAGCAGCTACAAGTCTGTTTATTACACTTTGATACGCACAATTAAACTGCACTGTATTTACTTTAATAGAAGTTTAAACATAAATCTTGACTATAAAGTTTTGTCTTCAAAGCTAAAGATATGATCTGTGTAAAGATAAGGCAGGTGAATGGATGGATGTTATGACTACAGCTCTTTAAAACAAACTACAAACTATTGCCAAGTCTGGTGCTCTATTTATCTTATAATTTTCTCAAAATTATGGGCTTTTTTTCTTTCTTTTTTCCACATTTAATGCCCCAAATTTACAATAATAGTCACCTGTGGGCTACACAAGATTGCAGTGTTTTTCGTTTTGTTTTTTTAGCATTGTTCTTCATCACAACCACAGCTGCACTTCTGAGATACTATTTTTCCTCTACGAGTCTTTAGGGGAAAAATAAGAGCACATTTTGTACACTATGCACTTACATTGCTTTGTTCTTGTACAAACAAAAACATAAACACATCTGTTGTAGAACTTATCTGACCAATAACTGTTTTTTTATTGTTTTGATTTTCAAAAGTTATTGTCAAAGAACAATTATGCTGTTGTTCTATTTTAATCATGCTCCTATAAGAATCTTTATGTTGGCTATGTGACATACGTCTATGATTCACATTGTTTTCTCCTTCATTTTTATAGTGGATGTAAAAATGTGTTATTATTATTTACGAATAGTAATTAAACTCTAATCTTAACCATATCCAATCTCCAGGCCTAAACCCAAAGAAAATGTTCCCCTGTGGCTTCAACCAAAACACCTGTCTAAAGACACTAAGAACAGTGTTTCTCAACCTTTTTTAGTCATGACCCCTAAAATAACAACCATGCATGCATTTACAGCCCCCAAACACAAAATGCAGTCTACCCAGAAAGTCAGCAATGACAAAGTACCAATGGTTTGAATAGATTGAATCCACTTTGATAATTGAAATAGGCTTTTAAATATCTATGTTAAACTTCACATCATCAAGGGACCAGCAGAAATCAATCACAACCCCCATGGTGTCCGACCCCCAGATTGAGAACCACTGACTAAGAAAATAGCGTAGAGTCACTGTGTACTAATAGATATGCCCATGATACAGGTTCATCTACTGGCTGCAAACGATATGACAAAGAGGAAATATGTATTCTAAATGTCTGGATGGACTTAAAACAGTGCAGAATATCTTAAAGCTCTAATGAGAACACACATCTGGAAAGGAGGCGGACCTTCCATCACAGAAACATATGCACATTCAAGCTGAGGACCAGTTTTTTTTTTTTTTTGTTTATTTGTTAAAGTTACACTATGTAACTTTTTGATCAAAAAACTAAGTTTTTTTTATTTTTTTTATTTAGAAATCTCTTTTGCACCAATTAATTAATACAATGCTGTGTCTTTACTTTGAGTGGGCTTGTGTGGTCACAAAATTAAAGCTTGGGTGGCTGATTTTTACACTGCAAACACGTTTTGAATCTGACGAGTTCATCTCCCAAGTCATTTGACACATAGTTAACATCAAAATATATTCATTTTGATGTGGTTGGTTGCAATTCCGGCTTAAAAACACTTCTTACAAGGAACAATGTGAAAATGGAAAAACCACCCAAACTTGGCCAATCAGAGCGCAGCATTCTGTACTTGATTAGAATAAAATAGTGTATTATTTATTTCAGACAGTACTTATTGGTCTCATGTTTTCACAAAGGGCTGCATTTACCATATACTTTTAAGTAGAAAACACAATGGTTGCAAACTACAACAAAAAAAGTTGCTAACGCCAACTTTCATCCCTACTTCCTGTTTGGTAAAATCAGGTCCCTCAGCTTTAAGTTTTGTTTTATTTTCCTTCTTTTCCTTTTTCAAACCAGCCAGAAATAGCGATGTGTGTGAAGTGTCTTGCTCAGAGACACAATAACCCTGTTTATTTCATTGTTTTTTTTCTTTTCTCACCACACTCTTTAACCCTAATCTGTGTTTCTCTCTCATGTTTAAACAAGGGTGGAGCAGTTTTGTTCAAACATCGCATTACAGTACACGAAATTGTGCTTCGTAGTGAAAGACCAACGCTCAACAACCAACGTCACAACAACAGTTTGACAGCGCGCTTCCTTCTCTTTCCTCTGCAGCTGTTTCTGGAGAAAAGAAGAAGAAGGAGGAAGGACAGAAGGAGGGAGGGAACAAGGAGAGAGGAGGGGATTAAGGAGCCAACTCATCTGACACAACAGTGGGCCAGAGAAAGGGTGCGCGGCTGCAGTTCTGGAGCTTTTCTGTCCCGCGGAAAAGTTCATTACTGAGGGAAAAAAAGTGGAGACAGCTGCAACAACACAGCATTTTGAGGTAAGACCAGTTTTAAGTGCAGTTTTTGTGCATGTTTGAGACCAAGTTTGAACTTGTTTTAGTCCAAACGTTGCAGATCTTGTTTGAGTGGAGGTTGTAAATAATGTAATTTCTAGTATAATCCTGGCAACTGATAAGGTCTTTATCTTGTTTTCCTGGTTTGCATTGGTTAAGTTTTGCTGTAGGAATTTAAAAGCAATGTTCTGTTAGTTGGTAAAGCTTAGTTATGGCTCAGTCCTGTTTGAATCCTGGCTTAGTCCTATTTGAATCCTGGTTAAGTCCTGGTTTAGTCCAGTTAGAATCCTAGTTTAGTCCATGGCTTAGTCCAGTTTTATTCAAACTAGTCTAATTTAAAAGGAAGTTTTTTTCTGATTAAATCCTGTTAGAATCATGGTTTTGTGTTGGTTTAGTCCAGTTGAATCCTGGTTTAATCCTGGTTTAGTCCTGAGTTAAGTCCTGAGTTGAGTCCAGTTTCGAATCCTAGCTTAGTCCATGGCTTAGTCCAGTTTTATTCAAACTGGTTTAGTGCAGTTGAATCCTGCTTTAGTCTAGTTTGTATCTTGATTTAGTCTTAAGATTAGTCCAGTTTGAATCCTGGTTTAGCCTGGGGTTTAGTGCAGTCTTAATCCTGGTTTAGTTCAGTTTTAAAATCCTGGTTTAGTTTAGTTTGAATCCTGGTTTAGTCCTGAGTTTAGGTCCCTAGTTGTTTGAATCCTGGTTTAGTCTAGTTTGAATGCTGGTACAGTCCAGATTGAATCCTGGTTTAGTTCTGGGTTTAGTCCGGTTTAATTCCTGGTTTGAATCCAGTTTGATTCATGGTTTAGTTTTAATTCGTTTAGTCAGTTTGTAGCTTGGTTTATCCTATAATCAGTTTAATCTGGTTTAGTCTTGTTTGAATCTTGTCGTTTGAATCTGTTTTATTCTGGTTGTAGTTTATTCCTGGTTTGAATCCAGTTTGTAATCATGGTTTAGTTTAGTTTCTTGGTTTAATCTTAGTTTGTTGATCTTGGTTTAGTCAGTTTTAATGTTAGTCCTGGTTTAGTCAGTTTGAATCCTGGTTTAGTCCAGGTTAATCTGTTTATCCTGGTTTAGTCCAGTTTAATCCTGGTTTAGCCCAGTTTGATCCTGGTTGTTAGTTTAGTCCTGGTTTCAGTCTTGGGTTTCATCCAGTTTTAATCCTGGTTGAGTCTAGTTTTAATCTCGGTTTAGTTCAGTTTGAATCTGGTTTAGTGCTGAGTTTAATCCAGTTTTAATCCTGGTTTTGTTAGTTTCAGTTTTTGAGTCCTGGTTTAGTCTAGTTTTAATCTTGTTTTAGTTCTTTGAATCCTGGTTTTATCCTGAGTTTAATCCAGTTTTAATGCTGGTTTAGTCCAGGTTTTTTTCTGCTTTATCTAGTTTGAATCTTGGATTACTCCTGTTTGAATGCTGGTTTAGTTCCTGGGTTAAGTCCAGTTTGAATCCTGGTTTAGTTCAGATTAATCTCGCTTTAGTCTAGTTTGTATCTTGATTTAGCCCTATGATTAGTCCAGTTTGAATCCTAGTTTTGTCCTGGGTTTTGTCCAGTTTTATTCCTGGTTTGAATCCAGTTTGTATCATGGTTTAGTTTAGTTTGAAGCTTGATTTAGTTCAGTTAGAATCCTGCTTTAGTCTTGAGTTTAGACCAGTTTAAATATTTGTTTAATCCTGGTTTAGTCCTGCTTTAGTACTGATTTATTTCTGATTTATATCTTGTTAAATCATGCTCCTCACTTTATCATTCAGTCTTAGTTGTAGCTCAGTATTTGGATTGCATTCTTCAGTCAGTACTGTCCTGATTTGGTTTCTGTAATTTTTCTCATGAAGATTAGATTATCTTGTCCTTGTAGGGAAAACTTGTCCTCTTGATTCATCCGTCCAATTATTTTCCCTCCCAAGAGATTAATAAAGTATCTGTTTCTCTCCAATGCCACTGGGGCAATCTGTCAGAAGCACTGTTCACTCAGGGACACGTCTTCAGAGCTTCTGCCAGGCTTTTGCATTTTTGTCTTTTAAACATGCTCTTGAGAACCTTTATTTTGATATTTTATGTATTAGAAGTAAGTAAAGAAGGAAGTAACAAAGTAAGGAATGATTAATCTTTATTCATTTAGCTCCTTTCACAGATACAAATCAACAAGTGATTTTACAAAGAGAACATTTGGGTTTGGAGAAAGTCTTTAGGCTGCAAGTGTTCAAAAGTACTGCCACAGGTTCTTTAAAAGTTAAACAGTTTTGCACACAGTACATAGGTCATGTGACAGAGTTTTTGTTTGTCGACAGGCTGAGGGGATTAATCACACTGATCTTGTCTGATATGCTAACGCTGCAGAAAACAGGTGGTTTGTAGATGTAGAAACAGTGTCAGTGGTACTGACTGTGTTTGTTTTGAGGTTCAGAGGTGAAAGAAGATTTACCGACGTCACTTTCCACTCTACTGTCACTTGCAGAAAGAGACGCTGTCTGTCAAGTTGGCTGGGGAAACTTCTTTAACAAAAACAACAAAACGGGAGGAGAGCAGCTGTTTGGATCAGGTCTGAACTGTCTGATGGACGTCTGGCTCCTGAAGCTTGAGTGTTTTTCTCAGCGTTTTTTCACTCGTTTCATTAGAAATGTTAATTCAGCATCATTTGTTAAGCTCATGTAGTTGTCTGTACAACAGCCATCCGTGGCTTTCGCTGTTGTGCACACTGCCCATGTTGATAAACAAATCATCCCTCTATCAACAGACAAAACTTCTAGCCTGATGCATCAGCGAATTCACATAACATTTTACATCTCACCATTGGGTTTCATTCACATGATGGGCAGAAACAGTCCTATGGTGTTTCCACTGTGCAAAGCAACCAGTTCCACCCCACTTGGGTCCAAAGTGAACTGCGGATGGTCCTACTTTTACAGCAAACCTTGGAGCAGACCCTCCCACGACTCACTTTGGACCCCTTTTAAGCTCCATGATTGGACAAGGGAAAACACAAGTTCAGGTGAAAACCAGATGGAAAAGAGCAGATAAAAACATGAAATAATGTCTCTCACCAAACGCCTACTTGATCTTGTGACAAACTATCATTTTTCCAGTGATAGTTTGTCCAATAGGCTTAGCAAAGCAAAGCTAGCATGTTAGCATCAGCTGTTTCCTGTTTGTCAAGACAAAACACTGTAGAAAATAAAAACGATATGTGCATAATGATTTGAATAAAACAAGTTAAAAATGCAGCTCAGAGTCGCAGAGGCTTTGCAAATAAGTGAAATAAATGGTGACGATAAACTGCAAGTATTTCTTACACCAGCGTGACCATTGGAACTATTAGAGCTCTTTTTGTGAATCACTCAGATCGACACCAAGAAGAAAAAGTATGATTCATTCCAGATTTCATTTATCTATGAAAGCATGTGTTATGTGTGAGTGACGTAATCTGCTCATATAACAGACCCTCAGGCAGGATCTGCAGTAGAAGCTCTCACCATCTTTAAAGGTGCACTGCGCAAGTGTCAAAGTTTAAGAACAAGGGAGTCATTTTTGACTTTTAGTGGCGCTACACTATTTCTTATTACTCAACTGAAGACGAATCTTACCGCTTAAAAGTCTCTTGTTGAGACATTCGTTTCTGCATAATGTTTTCTCAGGTAAGAAGATGAAGTCATTACTATGAAAATGTAGACGCTGACTATTTTATTTGTTATTTTTGACTGATTGACGAGTTTGCAAAGTCCAAAAGTTAGACATATAAATTAGATTAGAGACTTTGGTATTGATTTGCGTGTCTGTCTTACCTTCTAATCTACATAATCACCAAATGAGTGTTCCATTGATCTCCAGCGCATTCCTACATTTCTCAAAAGCATGTTCGAGTTCCTTACACTTTGCAGGTCTGTTATGAGTCGTCTTCTATGTGTTGCGACAGTAGATGGCGGAATTTACTCTGTATTGACTGAACTTTTCTCAATGTACAACATTCGCCTGATGTAAAACCGCAAAACAAAGAGTTCATGGGAAAGAAATACAAATAATTATAATAATACAGTCACTTCCGCCCAACCAGCCGAACCACTCACATTAATGAGCTGTCTGCACTTACAGAGGCAACCTCGATAAGTTTACAAAACATCATGGCAAACTTCAGGCAAGTGCAAACGAACTGTATTTTGATATATCACAACTTTAAGCATTTTAACTTACGCAGTGCACCTTTAACAGAAGCGACCCAAACTGCTCCAAAGTGAACCGGTCTGGGGAATCTGGCTAATGGAAACATGGCTATTGTGTAACCAATTCCAAAATCAAGAAAAGTTGCCATGTTCATACTACAATTTTCTGTCAGTTACCAGTCACTTCTAGCTTGGATCTTGTTCTATAGTTGTAGCTTAGTCCTTATACATTCTTAAATAAATCTTGAAGTCTGTCAGTGCCATAACGGTGCTTTACTACGTGAACATTCATAGTCGTCCACTTCTCTCTGCAGCAGGCTGGAGTTAGTGTGACAGAATGAAATGGGGTCGGTGGGGGTAGAAAAGGGGGCGGGACAGCAGGGGAGGAGAACGAGGCAAAGCTTTGGGGCCGGTCCTGGAGAGATTTAGTGAGATTTCAGTTCAAGTTGTTGCAGTCGGATTGTAACACAGTTTAATAGAAGGTTTTTGTTTTGAAAAGTGACCAGGAGAAGTTTGTGATTGGGTCTGACTGTGGAGCTGTCGGTGAGTTGAGTAATGCAGTCATATGTATTTAGCTCCAGCTTAATGTTCCAGCAATGCAGCCAGATCATGTAGCTTTGCAGAGTGGTGGATATTGATGCTGTGGAGTAACTTGGATTTAAAAGAGCAGCTGGGTTCAAAGCTAGCATGTTGTGGTTTTGTGTGTTTGATAGGCAAAAACAAATGTCATCATTACATGTGTTTTACAGCCTTTTCTTTATAGAGTTAACAGTGAGTTTTGTCTCTTTCTTGGCACAATTCTGTTTGCTCCTATTCACCTTATTCTACCCTGTCCACGTTACAGCTCCAATGTTGTAACTATCACCAGAGATGGCAAAAGTATGACATTCGTTTACTTGAGTAAAGGTACAAAACAATGTACTTAAGTAAAAAGTAAAAAGTACAATCACACTGCCAAATAGTCTCTAGTTGTCAAAACGACTAGAATTCGGATTATTCAACTATATTATTGTTTTAGCCAGATGAGAATTATAAAGCTAAAATTTGGAAGGATATTTCACTTGTTTCTGTCTGTTTCAAGAGATTTGAACTTGAATCAAATTTGCCACTATGAGCATAGAATTTGGCATGAAATAAGAACAAATGTATTGAAACAAAGCAGAAACATCTCAAAACAAGTAAAATCATCTTAATAAAAACATATACAAATACAAAACATACTAATTAAAATCCAGATTTTAAGACATTTTGACCAATCTAGAAATACATTTTTGCAGTGCATAAAGCTGTTTGTAATATTGTGGAGTGTGAGATGCGCTTTACAGTGAATGAATTTAGGCTATTATTTATTTTGTTTAAGTATATTTTTTTTTTTGTAGTTTTGAAAATTTAAATAAGTGTTTCCAGATTTTTTACTACTCAAGTAAAGTACCCAGAGCCGGCTCGTTATATAGGCAGTACTGTATAGGCAAATGCTAAGGGCGCAGAGTGAGGAGGGGCGCCGGCCGATGCTCCGGAGATGCTGAGCTGACGTCTGATACATGCATCTGATCATCCACAGCACTAACGCTGAGTAAAATGCAAGACCCTGGCTACAGTTTGGAGAGAACACTATCTACAAAGCCAGTGTGGTGAACCGGAGGCTGCATGCGCCTCTTGACCTGTCCGAGTGCGACTTTGGCTCACTCAGAAACATTTGCGCCTCCACACGCTCTCTCTCTCTCTTTCTCTCTCTCTAAAATTACATCACATAATAAGAATATCACATCTAAAACTCACCAAAAATGCAGGAATATGCACAGAATTTAAAAAATTCTCCTGGGGAGAATTCCCCAGACCCCCCTGAATTACATCAAAATCTGGATTTATTTACATTTACTTGTATTTAAGGGCTTATGGCACTAAGGGTCTGTTTGTAAATATAATTTACATACAAATTTATTTTGGAAAGGGGGAGCAGAGGGCTAGAAAAACACTACAATTTATATCAGGGGCGCTATTTTGAAATCTCGCTAAGGGCGCCAAAAGGGCCAGAGCCGGCACTGAAAGTACCTAAGTACAGTACTTGAGTGAAAATACTGACGATCACATACAGAGCTTATACTGTAACTTGCTTAGTGTACAGTATAAGTCAGTCGCTGGGTTTTATTTAATTGTTCTTATATCTATTTAAGATCGAAACAGACTAACGTGTTAGCTACCTTAACAGAGCTAAACAGGAAGTGGCAAAGAAAAGTGGGCAGGGCAAAATAAAGTGAATGGTGCTCCAGTAGATGTAGTTGTCTCATAGATATACAGTATTACATGCTCGCCTCACAGGGAACCATAGAAGTATAATTAGAACTAGAACATGAGTTAAAGAGGATTCAAAACATTTATTCCAAATGTCTAATGATGAGTCATCTTTAATGAATCTGTTAAATAAACAGAGAGAGAGTGCAAGGAGAAAATTATCAGAATTTGTTTCCACTGAGAGTCTTTGCCTAATTTATGGTTTAATAAAAGCACAAATTAAAGTTAAACCAGTAATTTTTGTGTGTTTATTACGCTGACATTTACAAAGATTACAGAGAATTATACCTCTGTACACGGTTAATATTAGTCAGAGCTCAACATGTTTTCACTATTTTATCAAGAATATTATTTAAGAATATTGTCAATATCAGTCAGCTTTATACATGCAGAGGTTAAATTATGTTTCACACAGACATCAAGGAAACTTTTTTATTGATTCAAGAAGGTTGAAAAGGGATTCTTGTTCAGAAACATCAAGTTTGATTTCCGACTGAGTTCGAGTTTTTCATTTAAAACTTGTCAAATTTCTCGTAAAGCTCGACGTTTTTCTTTGACCCACTTTTCAAGAGGTTTATATCTTTATATTAGTCTATACATTGTACAGTATTTAGTGTCAGGATGGTTTAAACTGACATTATTCCAGCAGGATGCAAAAATCTATAGAGTTTGAAGTTTAACAGTGTGATGTGTGTGAACTGGATCTCACCTGAGACTCATGTTTACATTGGGTTTAATAAGGTTTGCTTTTGTGTTTAGCTGAATTCCTGGTGGTTACATGACTCTAACTGTTCGAAACTCAAATCTCCATCTGTTTCTGAATCCTCTGCAGCTCAGACAACGTTTGGAGTCTTTGTGAAGCTGAGGCTGAGATCGGCCGATATGTTGTTTTTTTGGGTTTTTTTTGTGATACCAATATTTCAAAACTTTGTCAGCCGATGCGATATCAATGGCCGATTTTCAAGGTTGATTTCTGAGGACGATATTCTTATCTTAGTTTTGAAAGATAGCTGGGGAGAGATGGTATAACCAAAAAAACCTTCAGCCTTAACTATTATTCACCCTGCATCTCTTACCATGTAATGACGCCAGGGATGGGACATATACGATATTATCGCGAATCACGATAATTAAGGGCTGCAATTAAATAATCGTGGCATTTTTTCATAATCGTGATAATCGTAATCGCAATTAATCGCAATTTATCGCAATTAAAGCAGCAGGCGCGCGCCTGTGGCTTTATAAGAGCACTTAAATTTGACTGCTGTAAACTCATTAAAAGCTGTATTATGGTTAAACAAAGAAAAGCTTCATGTGTTAAAGTTAATTAATGACTCGGAGACAAAGTTAGTAGATTTTTGCTCAACATTGCAAACATTTGTTCACTTTTGAATCTGTGCCACTTTTACGTATTTAGTATAAATTATTGTGATAATATCGTTAATTGCGATTATTTTGGTCACAATAATCGTGAGTGAAAATTTTAATATCGTCCCATGCCTAGTTGCTCAATTGTTTTTTGGCCCAAGAATCATTTATAGCATCATGAAAGACATTCATAATGTTGCACTTATTAACTAGAACAAGAATTAAACTTACAGACATGTTAGTGATAAAATCAAAGCTGCAGACATTAGGAATGAAGAGAGATATAAAAAAGTCAAAAGGGCTTTTCACATTAAGCTGAGGGTCGCCGTCTGAACTGGTTTGTCAACTTCTGCTGACAGGCAGAGGCGCTGTGGGCCGGGAAGAAGTGAGCCCATGCACCGCTCGGTGTTGCCAGACTTGCAAAGAATCAAAAGTGACAGCCCCGGAGCATAGCGAGTCTGGCAGTGTGCGCGGTGCTTCTGTTTACGTAGTTTGCTCACTTTTACAACTTTTGCTTATGGAAACCTGGTTCAGAAACTGCACTTTTCTTGCTGTTACAGCCGTCGCTGCGTCTACAACAATGACAAAAGAGAACTTTTTTTTTAAGACATTGCTTCAGAAAATGCCCCAAATCTTGTCTGATGTCCATCGTATTTGGAATAAACAATTGTGTCACTATGGCAAGTACGCCACCGGATGTAGCAACCTTTGTCAATCTGAGACCGGAAAATCTGAGACCCTATTATCCATAGAAATCTATAAATAAAGTGGATTATTCATAGATTTATAGCCAAGCAAAGGCTTGCTTGATGTTCCAAAATGTCTTATGTTGAAGCATGCTGAGAGTCAAGCATAATTTTGTTTTGCATTTAGAAATTTTATTTGTAAAAATATGAAGATTAAATGTTTTTTTATTGACATGTTTTCTGAGATTACACTTGATTTGGTGTCACTTAACAGTTTTTTCAACACAAAATTGAATCAAACAGATAAATGCCAGACCAAAGCACCCCTTTACGGGCCAAGTTGGACCCCCTGGTGAGTCAAGTTTGGCCTTATAGTGTCTTGCTTATAGTGTATTGAAAGCAAACTGTCCTTAAAAAGATTGATTGATTTATTTCAAGCTTAGTGTCAAAAGAATTTTACATGGTTCTCACAAAAACAGAAGAGCACTCTCGAAACTAGGAATGAAAAACTAGCTTATACTTTAATAACTCATTTCAATTCATTCATTAGATAATAGGAGCATTGCTTGTAGTGTCATCATGAACAAGAATTTAGGCCAACAATAATTCTGATGCTCTCAGATCAAACTGCTGTAGCTCAAGTAAATTAGACACATTTCTATCGAGGTTTTGTCCAAATTCAAAGTCTTCTTCTTCTCATTCCAGTCCAGACTTGAAACAGACAAGATGCTTTTTCCATTTCCCTGACAGTCTGCACGTCACTAAAGGCCGTAGAGGAAATGCTCGCTGTTATTAATTCTTTGCCTGGGTCGTAGCTGCTCCCCTGCATCCGCGTTCCCTGGAAGCTGCGCGGCGGCCATGTTGGAGGCAGGAAGTGGAGGTCGGGGTCAAGCGGGAGGCTGTGGGATGTTTTCGTGACCTTTCGATAGTGTTAGCTTGTGCTGGTGTTGGATTGTGCAAAGAATTGTTGGTATTTTTAGATTCATTCATGTTGGTTTGGACAAGTTCTAATGATGTCAAATTTCATGTGATTATGTCAATTACACTTTTTTCTACTGCAAAAAGTCTGAGTTTTTTTTTATAGGCACTCACACAGGGATTATCGAGGCCTGTAGTTTTTACAGATGTTTTTACAGACTTTATTCTGAAATGGCGACAGTTCGTCTTGATTATGACGACAAACTTTAGCTTCATTCATGACTTGAGCATTTCTTGTTTTATGGGTTTGTTTTATCATGAATGACCTGAGCTGTGGCTCTTATCAATTGTTGTGTTTGTCGATCAGAATCACATTCACACCATCAGATTTCTTATGAAACAGCATAGTCCATGTCTTTTAATCCATTTACAGTGATAATCCCTCCATCTAAACTTGGCAGCGCTCTGTCCAAACTTTTCCCATACTATTGTATCGTAGTTTACTTAAGTTTCTAAGGGAGACCTACTGTGTAAAATCTGTTTTTCTAAGTTTTTAACCTTGTAACTGTCTTTGCTCATCATTAGTTAATCAAAGTTTCATTAACCCCTTATGTGGTGGAGGGCACGCTCACGGGCCCGTCCACTTTTTCTTAATTAATTCATTTTTGCCCACCATGTTATAAAAATCAACTCTCAAGCTCCCTGGCATGTTATAGATAAAAATCTAATGTAAACCCTCTTATTCACAGTCAAATAAACCATTCTGGGATGGATCAGAATCAGTTTTTTACTATTTAAAAAATATATATTTAAAAAATTTGTCCTAATTTAATAGGAATTTTTAATGAGCTCCGCCTAATCTTTTTTAAGTTATTACAGGTCCCTAAAACTATTTTTTAGTGAAAATAGCTTCAGCTTTTGAAGAGGAATTGTCCAAACCCAAAATATACCAAATCTAGTGTCATTCTGTCCAAGGCTAGTGACACCAGCTACTGATTCTTACATTTACCAAAACATTTTAGGCGGACTTTAAAACTTTATGTTCTTTTGTGCAGAGCTTCTTCTCACTTAAAACTAGAGTCAGTCAGACATCAGAGGCTAAAACTACAGAACCTCAGCTTCACAAAGACTCCAGCCAATTGTTTGTGCTCCAAAGGGTTCAGAAACAGTTTCCATTTGAATTTTAGACGATTTTAGTCAGACGTTTTAACAAAAATGCCCCCCCCCTCTTAAATGACTCCTGACTGTTTGAGTAATCTTGTGTTGTCTTGCAGCTCAGAAAAGCCCTGTCTTTACCTACCACCTGTCCCCGCCCACTTGTCTGTATTTAATTGTGATTATTCAAAAGAATAAGATTCATATGTATTGTTCAAAAATAGTCATAGAGCCACTTTACAATAATAAAAAATACACATTTTAAACCTGCTGCTTGTTACACTACAATCTTACAATAAAGAGGCGGCGCTTATCAGTTCTGCAGTTTTGCACAGGATGTAGCCTAAATGAACCTCTTTTTATTTCTAAGATGGTTTACATAAATGTTGTGTTTTACAAAAAAATACTGATGCACATATGTAGTTTATTCCTAAATACACAGAAAAATCGTTGTAGGTCCCCTTTAATTGTAGAATTGTTTTTTGTTTTTTTTAATTGGAGAATGATCTGTAGAAAATAGTATTTAAAATTTCGTCCACATCTGAAGGTAAAACAAGCTGCAGAGTAATTAATTCATTTATAAACAGTTCACAGATCAAAAACACAGACAAATTTGCACAACGTCTGAGTTCGGACAATTAGCTACAGGAGGTAAAGTTCGAGGAAACTGATATTTTCACAGACTATGACGATTGGCACAGGACAGAAAAACTCGACAGTGTCCGTAATTATAATAATAATAATAATAATAAGTTATTTGAGGTCCCGAGGTAAATATGATGCCGTGTTGCGAGTCGCTATGCATCAGAAACAGATCAGCACATGCTTTTAAACAAATCATATTTTAGAATAGAAGAAATAGTTAAGATTAACAAAGGCTTTTTAAACTTTTATTGTATGAAGGGTGCCTTGGGTTTGGCCCCCTTTCCAGGACATAATGTTTATTAATAGACAAATTGTTCATTGAAATCCAAGAAGCTTGCTTAGCATTTGTTTAGCATTTGGCTAATTGAGATCAGCATATGATACAGTAGAACTCTGAATTCTGAAAGGGAACAGAATGCATTAGATAAGTAACCAAACACTGCGGTAAAAGGTATGAAGTGATATTTTTCTGCTTGTTTCTAGGTTTAAGGTGGAAAAAAAATTGGTATAGTGCTTTTTCTGAATAGGATTTTTGCTAGTTATTAAAAATCTTTAGCTAAATATCCTAACTAAGACCTGTTTTGTACTCAGACCAAATAGGTTTTAGACCTGCTTTAATCCATATAGGTTTCTTACAACACGTCTTGACTTTTCTGCAACCACATTTACTCCACAGAAGTCAGCTCGGTCATTTTGTCTGGAGAGGACAGGGGCTGTGCTGTTAGCGTTTAGCTGTTAGCGGTTAGCTGTAGCATCATGTGAGGCCTTGTGAGCAGCAGCAGCAGCAGCAGCATGTACAGGGAATCTAATTGTAAAAGAGAGTTTATCTGCCTGGAGGGAGAGACAAGGCATGACTCTGTCTGTCTGTAGAGAACTAGAATCAATATGCACATGTAGCTTAAGTTTACTTTGTCTGATGAGTCATTTATTTAATGTAGAAATGCTTGAGTATGTACTAATACAACATGTTTTTGTAGTATTTCAACACCAGTATCACTTACCTCAACTAATCCTCTGAAACATACATATAACAAGGTCAAAACCACAGATACTCGTGTCCGACCGGAGACTAATCTACCAGGACTAAAGGCAGGATCATGTGTAAAGTGATTTTTAACTCTGCGCATTTCAAACAGAGCAGGTAAACTTGCATATCTCTGTATCTGTAAGAAAAACATTCTTATGAAGCCTGTGTCAGGGTCTTTAAGTGGTAATTTAAAGCGAACCCTGGATATAATCACATGTTTATCCTAAAACACTTATAATATCATCACTTATATAAATACAGGACAAATACCTTGAAAGTATTTGTAGTTTTATTATAATAGTGTTATGAATAAATGACATGAAGGCTGCCATTTTGCTGCGGTTATGACATAAAATAGTGTTTTCAGGTAACTAAGCAACATGAATTCCTGGGTTAAACCTTGTCAGTTTGAGTCGGAGCAAAGCCAAATACAGAACGATTATGTGGAATCTAGTAAACTGAAGATAATCAAGAGGAAGAGGCAAGAACTCGACACTGTCAGTGGTGTTTTTGTGGAAACTGTTCACCGATGAAATTGTGGGAGTAACCATGGCAACACTATTTTATGTCATCAACCAAAATGGCGGCGCCCAGTGTCTTGAAAACAACATAAACAATGACAATTTTATAAAGAATAGTAAGCAGTTATATATTTGTTTCTAATTTATTTTAATAAGCATGATCAGTACTAGTGTTTTAGCCATATTTACAAACAGAGCTATGCAATTAGTTTTATGGTAGTCACATGCTTGGCTCACTTACTGCAGACAGAGGAGAAGAAGCTAATTTTTGTGGAGCTCTAAACTACCTTTACCTTTAGCCCTAATCATAAACTCACCCAACTTGTCCACTGCGTTTAGCCTTAGTTACATTAGCCACTGTCGCGGAACTTTACCTCCCAGAAGACCCGATCCGTTCGGAAGTTTCCTTTTTTCTATATAAAACGGAAATTAGGTGTTAGATTTTTCCGTTCAACCTTTGAACCTTTGAACGCATCATCACACGTGACCTTACGTACCTCGAAAAAAAATATAATTTTGACAATTTCTTAAACAATACTTTTCGTTATTTGTTCATAAACAGTTAAATAATTCACGTATAAAGACTAATTAGATTAAAAACAGACTTTTTACATTATTATTTTCAATGTGTGCATGTTCTAATCACACTTCCGGACAGATCGGGTCTGTCGGTATGAAAGGGGTCGCGACAGCCACAATCAAATGTAATGATCACTTATAGAGCATACTTGCTGTGGGGGGATTATCAGTCGACGTCACTTTTCTTCTCTATTAAACATGTTGTCTGCAAAGAGATACACTTTATGTGCAGTAGAACAGTAATATATCAAATTTTACATATTGTGAATGTTGTTTTCAAGATTTCCCAAAATGTTATATTAAGTTTATCGTTTATAGTCAAAGTTGCCACACAAAAAGTACCTAAGATTAAGTATACAAAAGCAAAGACATCACTGCTATGTGAACATTCTACAAACCAAAATATATAACAAAAGTGATTGTGTCTGGTCACTAATAAAAGTCCCCAGATTGAAATTGATTGAAATAATCTTTCAGATAACTCATGGCAAAGTACAAGCTTATTAAAGAGAGAAACACACACCATCTGAACATGATATTATTGCATTCTTCAACATGAACCCAAATGATTGACATAATAATCGTCTGAGTGTCGTTATTGAGTTAGGCCCAAAAAATATAGAGATATTTTATCAATATCGCTCAGCCCTAAAGTCTAGTTGGCTGTGCAGACTGTCTGTTTTGCAGTTTCGTTCAGATATCAATCGATGACCTTTGTCTGACTTTTGAAGCTTGAGACAGTGTTTTACTCGTTTATTTCACACTCAACTGAATCTAACGTGCATGAGCCATTAAGACAAATTTCATTAGCAGCATAACTTTTGTTTTCACACAGTGATAAACTCTTGTACTTATCTAACAACTGCACCGACTAGTGACAGGCAGCTGGGGGTCTTTCTTCTTCTTTCTTGCGTTCTCTTCTTTCTTCTTTTGTGCACCGTCCCTTATAAATAACAAATAAACTAAACTAAACATCCCTTGTGTTGAGAAACAAATAATTCCTCTGTAGTAGGGATGAAATTTTTTTGAAAAACTTCGAAAATCCTTCGAAGTTTGCAGCAACACTTGCTGAGTTGTTATATCTGTTTGAGATCACCCTGCAAGACAGACGAGTAAATATGTTGGCTTCCTTAACAGAGCCAAACAGGAAGTGTGCTGCCAGCAAAAGTAGGAGGGGCAGAATAAGGTGAATATCAGTTTTAACAGGTAGTAGAGCAGTGTTCTGAGGAGAGTACAATCTTAATTTTAATGATCTTGACTTAGTTTTAATGAAGTTAGTGGTTGTCATAGGCTCTTTAAAAGCAAATCTGATTTTAATTATTTGTTTTTCTTGTATAATGACTTTACGTTGTTATGTGTGAGTCATTGCTTTATTAGAATCACAAACGTCAGCCAAACAGTGAAGTCATAAAGTGCATGCAACAGTGAAAAAGACTTGTATTTCCTACTCTTCGTGTGTTAATCTCTTTTGAAACACGTCCACGCTGTTATAATGTTGTGGGAAACTATTGATACAGTGTCAGTGTTGTGTTGATCTTTGGCCTCCGGTTATTTCAGCGCAGCTCGTGTTTCGGAGCAGGGAATTCTGGGAGGGCGCGGACTGAGCGTGCTCCGACATGCCTCCCGCGTCGCCCTGTAGCCGTGTGGCGTCTGGTTCGGTGTCAGATGTGTGAGCTGATCAGATGTGCAGAAGATACTCACAGAACTATGCACTTTACCAGGATGGAACATAACCAAGACTCTGTCAAGAAAAGTATTCAGAAAGCTCTTTGGATTTTTGAGAAGGGACAAACAGGACTTATTTGGAATGTGGATGTGTTTTACAGTGTTGGTCAAAAAGTAGTGAAAATGTAATTTGTTACTCCTTACCTATTACTTGTTTAAAATGTAATTAGTTATACTACTTAGTCATTGCCCCAAGAAAGTATCGTAATTTCTGGATTATAAGCCGCTGCTTTTTTCACGAGCTTTGAACTATGCGGCTTATAAGGTAATGCAGCAAAATTATAGATTCATAGACTTACTATTAACAAGTGCGGCCTATATATGTACTTTATAATTTTTCTTGCTTAAATCTAGTGGGTGTGTGGTGGGGTATTCAGGTGCGCTCAATAGTGCAGAAATTACAGTAATATGTTAAATTACTTTGGGGTTAGTTTGTGTGTGTTATTGCAAACATTGATCAAAAATTGGATTAAACAACGAATGAGTTGCTTAAATAGGCTAAAATTAAGAAAAAAAAAAAAAAAGATTTTAAAAAGATTTTGTGCTTGATCCAGCCGCTGATCTGTGTCACTGAGCCGTTTTATCTCACACAATAAATCACGTTTATAGATGTTTTTTAGTTAAATGTAACTAGGAGTATTTTGTTAGCAACTGTAATTGAATTACTAGTATTTTACACTACTAGCTACTCAAAAATGTAATCTAATTACAGTACACCCAACACTGATGTTATTTTTTAACAAACATTTTTATCTCTGTCGAAATTTAAATGATTGTATTTATTTGTTTCAGTTTCACAATGCTAACATTGCAATGTCCAAGTGGGACATAGGACATACTGTTTTTCAAGCAAAACTACAAAGTGGTGGTACAAAAGATTTGGAAAAAAAAATCATGAAACAAGCACACCGTAAGAGGAACGTTTTGATTTGAATGATCATGAATCTTAACCACGTGGGCTCGATGGATTCTCGTAATATGTGAATTTACAAACTCGAGAAATCCACCTGGGCTAGACTAACGGGATTGATTTTCAGTCCAAATGACTGTTTTAATGGCCCATGAGCATACAGCTGGGCTGGTTTAACACATGTTGTGTTAAAATGTTGAGCACTGTGTAAACTAGCGCTACACATTTTTGTGTTAACCTATTAACCAATTACATTGTAAACGTAAATTGTATGAGTAGGAAGCACTCATGATTTGTTATGCAAACACACCAAGATTGATTCTTGTGCGTCTAAGCCCAGTTTGAAAGAAAGCACTTTGGAAAAGGTGGTAAAGCAATATATTTAATGTTGTAGTGATTAATGAGCATCACATAGATTTTAATTGTGCTGAATTATTTAATTTAACACAACAAATGTGTTAAATGTCACAACACCGTCACTGTGTTGTGTTGATTTTAATACATTAGAGTGTACGATTTGTTGCTGTGATCGGCTAAGCACAAATTACAGTAGGCAGGCACAAATTGACAAGTCATCCAATCAGCTTGAAGTGTTTCATTAAACGTCCTGCCTTTTCTCGAACGTTTTCAGTGGGAGAAGTAGTTACAGCTGGATAATGAGGAAGAACTCAAATCAGACATCCATCTGGAGTGAGCCAGGTTACATAAATCTGGTTTAAAAAAATAACTGTAGTCTATGACCTACACTTGCTGCCAGCTATTCTGCAAACATAATTTCTAGAATACTCTCTTTTGTGTGTTTTTGCAGAGACCAGGATGTCGACAGTAGCATCAGAAACCAGCCCTGAAGATGTGAACAACCGCAGCTTCTGGATGGTAAGAAAGATGCACTTTAATAAAATCATTATTTCTGTAAATGTGTGAATAAATATGAGCTGCAGTGTTGTTTTGTCTGTGGCAGAAAGTCTAACCACAGTCTGTGCAGGAGCGAGTTTAACTGTCTCACCACACCCACACTTCAGCTGATAATTGTCCCCAACTTTTACAAGAACTGTCACCAAACACTCTGCCGACCGCAGCAGTAAAAGCTCTGGTTTTCCCCAGTTATTTATGTCCTGTGTGTTAGAGACATTACACTCTAGAGTCAGAGATGAGCTGACACAAGTCAAAGGGTTTATAGTGGGTTTAAATGCTGGGTTTTGAGAGCTTATCTGAAAAATATCTGGTTTATGAATGTATTTGTTGTGTACAGTGAATCTATAAGTGAAGCTCACACCCTAAACTCTCTCCACAAATATATTTCAAATGGAGCTGATTGGCTGGATTGGCTTTAGAGAAGGTGAAAGGATGGACTGACAGTGGAAGCAGCAGTGTGATTAGGACAGCAGGTGTTTGTCATCTGTAGAATAGTGAGCAGGTAATCCACACTGATGTCTAGAAAGGACACTGACTTTTGCTCCGATAAAATAGATTTAGAAGAAACAGTAGTTTCAGTGTTTACCTTCATTTTAATGGACACAAACAGTATAGTATCATAGAAAACTGACTTTCTTGAGCTGCATTATAACATTGTCCTCATCATCAAAACATACCTGGATTTGTAAGGCGTTTGCACTTTTACATGTTCATGTTTACGATCTCGGTTTCTCTGCTTCTTCTCTGAGCATCACAAAACACTGTGTTTCAAATTTCTCATAATTCTGACTATCATATGTCAAGTTCTTAGATCTTTAATGTTGTTCTTAGTAGTTTATGCTCTTTATCATGCTTACACTATGTTGGAGGCAAGCTAGCTTTTGCCTCTCATCTCGAGTCCTAGCTAGCTCATTATAGATAAACACACATTAGTATACATCAGAAGTGTGGACTTACTGGTCATGACTTGGACTTGACTTGGACTTGAAAGTCAATGACTCGAGACTTGACTTGAAAGTCACTGACTCAAGACTTGACTTGGACTTCAACACCTTGATGCCTCACCTTAAAAATAAGTTGTGGTAATTTTACATTTACAAACGGAAGCATGTCCCTTCTTGTTTCTTTTTTATGACGAGAAATAGGTTTAATTTTGTGAATTTGTTTTAAATTGGATCATTTGTAAAAAATATGAAAATATAACATTTATTTGGTAGTTTGATTTAAAGGCTTGAAAAGACTTCTCTGACCCTTCCCCCAGGGCTCCCTGCAAAAGAGATTCTGAATCTCAGTGGGACTTCCCTGGTTAAATAAAGGTCAATTAAACTAAAAGCAGAGAACTTGGACTCGACTTGGACTTATGGAGCACTGACTTGAGACTTGACTTGTACTTTCCTCTCTTTGACTTGAACTTGAGGCGAAAGACTTGAAACTTGCAAAACATGGACTTGGTCCCACCTCTGGTATAAGTAGGCCAAATTCTGAACGATGAATAACTTGCTGAAAGTATTATGTGCTTTCATAGACACATTTTTTAATGAGATGGCAAGCAAATGTACTCAGAAACATGAGCTAATAACAATATAGGTGATGCATAAGACACATATTCCTGATTACTTAGAGTTGTTCATTTTGGTTGTCTTAGATCTTTCTCTCTTGGCATGTTCTCACCATTTCTGGTCCGGTTTCCTCCAGATTCTCTTTATTCCACTAAAAACATGTCGCAACTGCCTTCTCTCCTTCCCCAGAACTCCTGAAAAAAAGATTCCAATCAGCTCCAAAATTATGATACATTTGTTTTCTGAATCAAATCAGCCAGTTGTCTCAACCTCATTTAAATAGGAATCTTTTTCTTTATCCAAACAGTTTTAATGTATTTACCTGTGAGCACAAAGACTCCAGATCCTACCCGATATTATACCTTTATCTTAACTAACTAACTAAACAGTTTTGATTATTCATTGCATAATATCTTTACATATATACTATACATTTGTTGCTTTTTGTTGCCTATCCTTTGGACCACAAACTCATTACTGTTTCAGGTTTTGCGTCTTGGGGAAATACCCTGTCTTGAATTGGTCTTTTTGCCTCTTTTTTTACCTCTTTTGTGGCTGTTTGTCGAGTGAAAAGTGATTGCGTTTGCAGAACCCAGACTTGCAGAGTTAAGCCTGTGCAGCAGCAGGAGGTTTTCTCTCGTAAAGCGTTCACATTACCAGAAGCCACGTCGTCTCACAACATTTCAACAAAGCACTTTTTACCCTTTGAACCAGCCAGGTGTCCAAACTCAGCCTGCTCACGCTCACACCGCAGAGGCCTTCAAAGCATTCACTGGGAACAACGTTTGCCCTTCCTGAAACGATCATTTTACATTTAACAGAGTGTGGACAAGTTGAAAGAGCAAATGTAAGTCAGAGGCAAAAGGCAGCTGTTTTCATGTTTAAGTTTGTGGACCAAAATCTAGAGGAAAAGTATAACACAATGGAAGTTTCTGTCACTAAATAAACACACATTTCTAGAGAGAACATGTCACATATTTATAGTTTTACCCTGCTAGCTGCTATCATGACATGCTAACGCTGTTTTTGAGCTTCTAACGTTGCTAATTGAACTCACAAAAACAAAACTGTTGTTATTGACTCTGAATGTATCGTATGTACTGTTTATGCCAGAGCGTCTAATGCTGCGCTTCAGGCAACTGGTGGATTGGAGATTTCCCAGTTAAAATGACCACTTCTTAGTTTCTAGCAAACAATTTGGCTAATGCTAGTAGGCTATAGTACATTGTTTTTGTGGAAGCTAAAGTGGCACTTTGTAACTTTCTGTAGGTGAAAGTCAACACAATTCAGTAGAAACAGAAAGATAGAAGATTCTATTCAATTCAATTTATTTGTATAGCCCAAAATCACAACAGCAGTTATCTCAGCGGACTTACAAGATGTTGATTTAGCAAACAAGATTTGTCAGAAAATCAAACAGTGAAACATTTGGTCAATGTCAACAGAAACAATGTAAAATTAGAAACAATCATTATTAGGAAATGCAGGCAGATTGTTACAACAACAAAGTGGCAAATAAAATTTGTCCCAGAGCATCCCCTGTCCTTAGACCCTCCTTCTCGGCAAGGAAAAACTCAAAAAAACCCATTGGGGAAAAAGAGAAACCTCGAGGAGAACCACAGTGAAAGAGGGATCCACTCCCATGGACGGACAGGCTGTAGATGTGACCAGGACTGACGTATGTCCAGATGTAATTAGAAGTTTAAGTCTGTGGAGCCAGATAGACGCTTTTTCTAGCAGGATAGACGATTTTTCTAGCAAGACGAAGACAGCCAGTCAAAGAGAGGCTGGAGTGGAACCATGAGCGAGGTCCAGGATCTCAAGATTAGGTGGAATCCGAAGTCAAGATTCGGTGGGATCCGAGGTCCAGGCATCGAACAGATACACTCCCCAGAGGGGAGTGGGACAAGGGACAACATGTGAATAGCAAAGAACAGATTATGGATAAACTAAGTAATGAGATGTTCTTTACAGGGAAATAGGAGAAATAACGAAAATAACGAAAACAGGCAAGGGAAGGGAAGTTTATATGTTTATATAGAGCACAATTTGTACACAGAGAAGAGCGTGAAAAATTACAAAGCAGGAGGACAAACTCACACAAAAATACAATACAAGAACAATAGTGCAGAAAGTGCATACAGTCAAATGCACGTATAAACAAAGATTGCACAAATAATCAAAGCTGACTGAGTATGAGTTTTGTAAGAAATTGTATGTATGAATGTTTGGATTGTATTATATATTTTATTATGTGTAAATGTTATTTACTGTATGTAGGATCAGCGTTTGTGCGCTGTTCCTTTCCCTGCCAGGGGACTGCAGATGTTAACTAGCCTAAGGCTAACTCTGGTACAATGCATCAAATGGAAACATTTATGTTCTAATTGTACATGGTCTCCTTATAAAATAAATAAATTAAATAAATAATAAGTAAGGACACTCATGGACACTCAGATTCTATGGATACATAATAATATAGCTAAAGGGACATTTTTATTATGGAAACAAACACTAGCAGGCCCTTCTCTTAGCACAACAAAAGTTCATTTTGTGGTCATTCAAGCTCACTGAGAGTAAAGTCACCAGTGTTGGGGAGAAAGTATTGAAAAAGTAATTAGTTACTCATACACAACTCAGTTGTTGCTCCAAGAATGTATGCTTTAAGATTACTTATTTATTTTATTTATGTATATATTTATTTAAAGAACAAAGTGCAGTTACATTAAAAATATGGCTGCACCAGATTTAGCAACATTCCATCTGTAGTCCTTGACAAACGACAAACCTCAAAAATTCATATTTACAACAAAACCCTATAGATACAGTGTGCAATGTTATCAGTGACAGTACAAAAGATAAGTTGAATGAAGTGCAAAAGATTATAGTGTTAAGAGCAAATGTGCAAATTATCATTCAAATATTGATTTTATGTTTGACTATTGACTTTTAAACTGAGGTTAACAACACATAGCTGCTTAAACAGGCTTTAAACAACTAAAATCAACAAAAAAATGTTTCTAGGCCTTTTTCCAGCTGCTTTCCCTGAAGAAGGCTGTTGTGAGCCGCTACGTGTGGTAAACAGATCAGCACATGCTTTTAAAGAAATAATATTTTAACAATGAAATAGCCCAGAATAATAAAGGCTTTTGAACTTTTATTGTATGGAGAGTCCTTGGGTTTGCCCCACTTTCTGCTTATCAGTGCCTCTGAGCTGTTTTAGCTCATCAATAAGTCAATGTTTGTGAATTATTTTGCTTAAAAGTAACTAAAAGTATTTTGTCAATAACTGTAATTTAATTACAAGTATTGCACAGTAACTAAGTTACACTACCAGTTACTCCAAATTGTAATCTTAGTCACACCCAACACTGAAAGTCACACATTTGTATTACTGTATGTATTAGTACCTTAAAGGGGCACTGTGTAAGATTGAGAGGAATTTTAATTATCACATATAGTCCACAAACATTTAAATCATATTTATTCTTTACAACATGAATACTTAAGAGAGCACTGTTAACCAATCCACATCAATTGTGATACATTTATACGTATTTGAAATGTTTTATTACGGGCCGGAATGTGAATCATTGACGCTAGATGCATCATGCTTAATAGGCAAAATGCATGTGAAAGGCTCCCTCTAGTGTTCAAAAGTGGAAATCGCTTTGTTTGTTTGTTTTTCTTACATAGTGCCCCTTTAAAGACATCTAAACCAGTTAAACATTTTTTTATTTAAGTTTATTCTTTGGTCAGATTTGCACAGTGTACCTTACCTTCTCAGATTCACTTTTTATGATAATTGTTTGAGTGACTTTAAGTGAAGGGATGGTCTGTGTACGTTTCCTCATGGTCACCTCTGCTCCACCAGGACTCTCCTGAAAAAGAGATTCTCGTCTCACCAGGGCTTTCCTGCTAAATATAAATGTCAACATGTTCCTGTCTCAGTCTGAGACCTTCAACTTACAACTGAAATATTTGGCCAAAACAGTCCCAGCTGGAGGGATGTTTATGTTCGTAAACATGTTTGGAATGTTCCACAGTTTAGCATTGCATAAATGTAAGTGGTGTTATTATTTTCAATGTGTTCATTGCTAAAATTATATATGCCTATTCAACTTAATGCCCGTGGGCCAAATTAACCCTCCAAAAATCAAATCTGGCCCTCTATCCACTTGCAAATATTACAGAACTATCTTGTTTAGTTGTGCTTTCACATTGGTTGCAGAGAGCAGTAAAACAGGGTAGCTTTGATTTTGATTTAGTCAAATTTAAGCCTTGAAACTGCTGAGTTCTAAAGTATTACATTTCATCAATAATGGTCTAAAGTTTTCTTACCTCTTGTGGTACCTTACTTTTTAATCAAAATATTTTTTTTCATCTTCTGATTTTTATTATTATCTTTACTGGTTTGTGTGAGTTTGCTGATGATACAACCCACATCAGCTTATCCAACAAATCTTAATATGTGTCTCTTATTAATTTATGCATTTCTTTTGTCTTTTGACTGCAATACATTTATAAAAAGGTCTTAAATTTCACTGGATCAAACGTGGAGCTGCCCTATAAAGATCTACCAAACATAGCAGTAGTTATCGAAACAGAATAGTGCTTTGGATACTGTGGAACCTAAATTTTGTCAAAAGTGGTGACAAATCCACAAATGAAAAGTTAATAGTGCACCTTTAACACACACTTCTTTATCACATCAAAAGTCAACTTGGAAACACCTTTAAGCAGCATCTGATCAGACATTTCCCTCTGTAGTATTTCTCTGTAAACTTGCTCGAACAGACCTCGTTAGCGTGTGATGCTAACTTTTGCAAACACAGTGTCTTTTCATATCCGACTGTGGTGATTTGACCCAGATTTGTGAAGCTTTAAGTGAATCTGCTCAGACAATCACGGCTCTGTCTGATTTTTCCATTCTGCGACTCTTCTCTCTCTGTTTACAAGTGGTGGACATTTTGTTTTCCAAAGCTGCAAGAAACAGATCAACTCATGGGACTTTTTTATTTCTATCAAATATTTGTTGCTGAAATTGTAAAACCAGAACCAACACTGAGCCTTTAGAAAAAGTAGAAAATTGGATTAAACAATATGAACAAATTCCGTCAAAGTCTCAAATTCCTATATCAGACCAGAGTATTTGTCATACTTTACATTTTTCGACTGCCTGTTTGCAGTCATCTTCAGAGTTACAGTGACGTGTCTTGCCGGCTGATTTCAGAGTCTTTGGCGCCATTTTCCTTCCTGGAGAAGAAGAACGACAGCGCCTTCTGCAGTCCGATGTCTTTAGAACAGTATCCCAAGTATGAGGAAGTAAGAAAGCCCCCTCATCTCTATTTAGTGTAGCAGAGGCACATTTCTGATTTCTATTGCCTCTTTTATCCAACGTTGGTGTTTGCTTACCTCTGTTGTAAATCAAGATGAGGGAGCTTTCTTACTTCCTCATACTTGGGATACTGTCAGAGAGAGGGAGAAAGAGAGTCACACCAGGCTCACACTGCCTTCATACCGGAGGTCACTCACACTGCTACCAGAATATGCATGTTCCACGAGTTCACGGGAGTTTGTGCTCAACTGATACATGCGTATATAAACAAAGAACACATGCGCCAAGTTTTGGCCTTATTTCACGTCTTTCATCTGCTGTTTGATTTTTCGCCATACAATAGATAAACATGGGACGTTTATTTACATCCTGTGTGTTATATAGTCATGTATATGTCAAGCATTTTGATGTATTTGTTTTAGTAGTAGTAACGTAATGTTTTTATTTTGAAAACCACCGGATTCACTTCATCCGCGCTCTCTTGGTTTTCTGTATGTCATGTCTTGTTTTCATGACTTCACCAAAAAGGGCTCCGGTGCTGTCCGGAAAAAGTTTCTTCCAACAGAAAAGATCTCGACGACCGGAGCAGAGCTGTGCGGACCAGACGGATCTTTGTGTGAGAGCCTCTCATTACTTTTCAAGAAACGGAAAACATACGCCGGACGGAGTATGGACTGGATGCAGTGTGAGCCTGGTGTCAGACTGGAGAAGCCCGTTGTCCTTCCTCTCCCGGAAGAAAAATGGCGCCAAAGACACGTCACAGTAACATCAAGTGACGCTTCTGAAGATGACAGCAGACAAACAGTCGAAACATATGACAAATACCACCAGTGAATTTGAAAACATAATTTAAAAGATCAAATGAACCTTTTTGGAGTGTTTGCGTTTTTTTGTTCTTGCCCTGGATTGGCAGTCTACCCACAGAGCTGCGTTATTTGTAGATAGTCCAGTCCAGTTGTCCTTCACTTTCTCGTTACCTCTTGTTTCCACCCTGACTGTTGACGGTCTCGTTTATCTCTGACTCGTGTATGCCACTTGCCACCTGGGACTTGTACCATGCCTTTTCAACTGAACTGTGTGTACTCTTGGCGCTTCAGAGCTCACAGCTGTAGCATTTTGTTGCCCAAAGTTATGGTTGTTGGATTTTTATGCTGCCAAATCTCATTGTGGTACTTATTTATGAGGCTTAGAATGTATTAGGTGAGCAAAACGTGCTGCTAAAGTTTGAAATATTTGTTAATTGGCTATACATTTTGGCAAAAGCTTTAGTAGTTGTCACTGTCCGAAGATTTTACTTTAAACTAGGAATAACACAAGACAACGTCAGCACAACCCTAAACCTTTGAGCTATTAAACCAAATCAAAGCCGTACCACCAGTGCTACACCCTCCTCTTGGCCTGTGCTGCTTCTCTCTCTGTTCCTCTCTTCTCTATCCTGTAATTTTGGCAGCGTCCCGTGGAGTTTGGCCCAGCTTTTCAGTCAGTTTCCTGTGTGTGTCACGATGCCCCGGCCGGCACACGGAGAGTCTGTGGGCAGTCTGTCATTAAACCGGCTCCAAACGCTGTCGAAAGCAGTGACCCGAGCAAAAACCGACCGGGGCCCCAAAACGTGACTATTCAGCTGCAGGAATGTCACAGATTGAGTAATAATACTGTAGTTGTTTCTCAAAATGTGGGTCGGGTTAACGCTGGTGTGAGTCAAAATTGAAACACATATAAAAGCATCACACCTGGATATCTTGGTTGTAAAGTCAAGTTGTTTTGACTGAAGATTCACAGAAAAGTTCAAATTTTGATGCATTTTTAGGCTTAAAGAATGTAAAAATCAGACCGAGACTTAGATTTTGGTTAATGTTCATTTCTCTTTACGTTTAGGTTTGGAACTGATAAATGAGACTAGGGATGTCAAGATTATTAGGTTAATCGTAATTATGATTACTCAAATTGCAATATAATAGTAAACAAAGATAATAATCGTGACAGTTTTAAAGATGTTTATTGTAGTTTATTGAATAAACTACAATAAAATGTTTTGCCTGGCAAAATAAAGGTAAATAAAGCACATGTTAAATAATGAGAATGAAAAAAAAAGAGAGATTTGACTGTTGTTTGGTTGTGGTTACAGTAATCATGAATAATCGCTAAATCATGATCGTTTGTCTTGTAATAATCAGGATTATTACAAGACCCCCCCCCAGCATATCGGCCTTATGTTGGCCGATATTTCATCCGGCAGTTGTTGAAACAGTTGTCTGTTTGGTAAAGCTGCACTCACAGTGATCAGCTGAGCTCCAGGTTATTAGTTTTGAAGAGAAATGATACAGTTTGTTCTGTATATCTTCATTTTGCTGTGTTTTGAAAAGGAACACATTCTTGAATTACTCTTTAAAATGTTCTGTAATTGAGCATAAACATGTTGTATTCATTAAACAATGAGACAAAATAATAGCTTAGATTGAACTTTTCTTTTTGGATAGACTATTTCATCTCAGATATGTCTTTAAAAACTAAAATTAGAATATCGGCCTCAGAAATCGATTATCGATATCGGCATCCGGCCGCCACATCGAGCAAAATCAGTATCGGCCCAAGAAAAATCTATATCGGTCGATCTCTAATCGGGATATTAAAATTTTATTATTTTGACTAGGGGTGTTACAGACATATTAATCGATTTAATTTTTTAATCGCATTAATCTATTTTGAATCTTTAACTTTATTGTTTCTATATCTGCAAAGTGGACATAAGGGTTGTTCAACTGGACAACTTAGCAACAAAACTGCCTAAAGTCTTCATTTTTTGCAATATATTAATATTTCTATCTGCAACAATAATGTAATTGAATAAGTTGGATAAGAACAAAACAAAAACACTTAAATTGAGTGTTTTTCTCAGCTATTTTAGGTGAGATTAAAAATAGATTAATTTGATGAATTAATTACAGATTAAAAATTAATTAATCCCATCAATTTTTTAATCGTTTGACAGCACTAATTTTGACATCCCTAAATGAGACCCTATGTGTACAGCACTTTGGTCAGCTGTACTTTATAAATATGTATGTTGAGCTGTATCTGACGGTATGTCTCTGTAATCATCTCAGTCATGTCCAGTTGCAAAAAATGTCACTTATATGTTGTGCAACTCGTCAGCTGCTGCAGACGAGATACAACTTCAGGTCGTCTGCAGGAGAAACTCATTTAAAACTCAGCAAGGACCGTTCCCTGATTTATTTTTTTTCCCAAACTCTCCTAAACTCCATTTAAACCCTATTACTCTGGGTCTGCCCTCCTCCCTTTTCTTTCGCTCCCTTTCTCTTTCCCATCTTTCTGTCCCTCTCATTCTCTTTATAGTTCCCTCATTCTCTCTTTCATCTTTCTCTCTTATTCTCTCTTTCTAGCTCACATCTATTCCTCATGCCATATCCCCTTCTCTCTCCTTTTCTCTCTTCACTACCCCTTCTTTCTCTCCCTCTTTTTCCTCTTTTCACCTTTCTTTCTCTCCCTCTCTTTTCTCTCTCCTCCCTTTGTTTCTCTCTTGCTCCCTCTCTTTTTCTCATTACCCCTGTCTTCCTCACTCTCTTCTCTCTTCCTCCCTCCCTTTCTCTTCTCATTCCTTCACCTCCTCTCTGTATTCACTCTTCTGTCTTTTTCTCTCTCCCTCTCTCTTTCTTTCTCTCTCTCCTCCCTCTTCTTCTCTTTATCTCCCTGACCCCCCCTCTCTCCCTCTCTCTCTCGCTCCCTCTTTCTCTTCCTGCTCGCCCCCTTCCTCTCTCTCTCTCCCTTCCCCTTCCTCTCTCTCCCTCCTTCTCTCTCTTTTTCTCTCTCTCCCTCCCCCTCTTCTCCCTCACTCTCTCTCTTTCTCCCCCCTCTCTCTTCTATCTCTTACTCGCTCTCTCCCTCCCTCGCTCCCTCCCTCTCTCTCTTTCCCCCTCTCTCTCTTTCTCTCCCTTCCCCTCCTCTCTCTCTCCCTCTCTCTCTCTCCCTCTCTCTCTCTCTCCCCCTCTCTCTCTCTCCTCTCCCTCCCCCCCTCTCTCTCTCTCCTCCTCTCTCTCTCCTCTCTCTCTCCCTCCCTCTCCTCTCTCTCTCTCTCCCTCTTCCTTCTCCTCTCCCTCTCTCTCTTGGCTCAGCTTGATTCTGATTTGAAAAGCGTATCATTGGCTCCATGCTGGACCCTCTCGTAGATCTGACTCTGGTCCAACTGGGTCTGAGAGCCGCTGCTGTCTTTGGCCTCGGCACAGATTCCTCAGCTGCTTCTGTTTAAGTCATACAGAGGCTAAAACCAGAACTCAACCAGGTCTACACCAGGACTTGCTAAACCACGGCTCAATACACACTGAAAATTAGTCCAAGGGGTTAAGTTAGAACTAAAACAGGACTAAACCCAAACTCAAATAAACCCAGAAGAAAGCAGGACTGGACAAGGTTGTGGCAAATATTCACTGGAGTAGATAGTGATAATAACTAATGCTGCAGTGTATTTTTATTGCTCTACAAAATGTCTAAATCAGCGTTAAACAACATAACCAAATCAGAACCTGCAGTATCTCAACATGAAACCAGATCTAAACCAGAACTAACCAAGTTCTAAAGCAGAATACACATTAAATCAGAACTGATATTGTAAAAAGTGACTATCTTAAATTGGATATTGAATGAACAAATGCTTAAATTAAGTCATACGTTTATTTGAGCATATTGTAACTGTTTTCAGACAAGATTTGGCAATAGAAAAAGAGAAAAAGGGATTGTTTTGCTTAAAAAAAATGAAAAACACAACCTCTTGTCACTGGAAATGAGTCAATAAATACAACTGGAATTGAAATAAGAAAAACACACTTTTCAGACAGTAAAATATAATTAGATCAAGATAACTATTTTCTAATTTAAGTTAGAAATTTAAGTTGGCCACTATTTATAGAGTAATAAACCAGAATTAAATTTATAAAAAGAAAAATATATTTTTGTAATATTAGGAAAGTGAATTGAGGGCCGGAAGTTGAATAGGCCTGACCTACGGTGTACGATCCAATGCTGTTCCCACAGTGAAAAACGTCCCATTCTGCCTTACTTGATGGGTCAAAATTGATCTTTCAGGGCAAACTCTGGAGCAGATCCTCTCACGGCTCTCTCTTGTGTTCCCCTTTAAGCTTGATGATTGGACAAGAGAAAAGGTAGGCTGAGCTAAAAACGCAAAAACAGATAGAAACATAATGTTCCTCATCAAACGCCGACTTGATCTTGTGACGGCAGTGACACATTTCCAGTGATGAAAACTGTATTTGTTGAGCCGATACTAGCAAAGTAGCATGACTTGTTTTCTGTTTGTCGAGGCAAAACACTAAAAACATTTAAATCCTGTGCATAATACAGCCAAAAATAATCAATGCATTGAAAAAACAAGGTTAAAATGCAGCATAGTGGCGCAGAGACTTTGCAGAAAAGTTAAATAAAGGTGACGATAAACCAGAAGGTTCTTATTTTCACCAACCTGACCCTCGTATCACAGCCACAAACATGGTATTATACATGTCTTATTGTGAATCACTCAGGATGACACCAGGAAGTACACTGTATTTTTGTACTTTTTGTATTGTTTATGTAACTGTGCGCACTAATACATTTACAGTATAATGGTTCAATGAGGATTAAACATGTAGGAGCTGTGTCTTCCACTCGAGGAGTCAAGAACGCCATGAAGTGCATTCATGTGGTCCTCGGTATATCACTTTTTACTTTTGTTTCTTTCATTTGTCAACAAGTATCTGTACTTTACTCTACTTTTTAAAAAACGTTAGTTACATTAAGAGCCCATATATTTTCCTCTTAATACCAGATCAAACTTGTGCTGCATGAATTGCCAAAAATTTTATATTTTCTCTTTATCAAATGATAAAAGTCAGATGATTTTTTTTTAATTTACTATAAAGCCCATCTCACTCTTCACAACATTACAGACCAACATTGCACACTGGAAAAAAATATTTCTAGATAGGTTAAATTCTTTTATAATTCTGTATTTTAAGCTTTATTTGGGTATTTTTTCTGAGTAAGGTGGTGTTACTTTATGCTTAATGACTCAAGCACTGGCAAATTTGATTTAAACTCAAATCTCTTGAAAACTGTCAGAAATGTCTTGAAGCAGTTTCAGCAGGACTTTGACTTTACCAGAGTCGTTTTTTACACAAGTAACTGTACTTTTACTGAGTAGTGAACTTCATACTTTTGCTATCTATGGTAGATATAGATTGATATATTGCTTGATATTTGAGGCCGCTATTAAAAAAAGTATTGACCCTATTTTGTCCGCTACTTTTCTAGGACATGTACTTCCTGTTTAGCTGCATTTATCCTGTAGATTTCAGTCGATGGTTTTTTTAACTGCCATTATATTTAATTAAATTGCCCACAAGACAGACAAACAAACGTTAGCTACCTTAACAGAGCTAAACAGGAAGTGCACTTCCAAGCCAAGTGGGCGGGACAAATAGGGTCAATATCAACCTTAATTTTGGCCAATATCTGATCAGGCAGTTGTTTGGACTTTTCCTCTGTGAGAAAGCCTCACTCACAGTGATCAGTTAGTTTGGAAAGAAACGCTAAGATTTCTTTTATGTCTCTTCATTCTTAAGTCTGCAGATTTGATTTATCATCAATGTGTCTTTAGGTTTTTTTCTTGTTCTGACTTTAATAAGTGCTTGTTTGTTTCTCAATATGAACATCATGAATGTCTTTGCTATGAAATTAGCAAAAAAAAGAACTTCAAGTCAAGTTAAAGTTGCTTGATTCTAGGATTTAAACCAAATTTCAAGCATTTTGACTCATTAACTTTGATTTATTGTAAAGACACAGATTATTTTCCTAGTATCAAAGAGTATCAAACTGATTTCGACACATTGCTTCTTATTTCAAGCAAAATTATTTGCCAACGGGTTAAGAAAATTGTTCTTACCCCAGTGTCAATTTTTTTTTCTTCTGTTAGGCCAAATTCTCTTATAACCAGTTAAAATGTCTTGAAACCAGTGAAATATTCTACATTACATAAGCAATTAAATCTGATCCAGTTAAAACAGCTGCAAATCTAGATTAAAATTCTGATTCCAAGTCATTTTAAGCACGTCTAGATTTATAGTTTTTGCAGTGAATCATTGTTTCTTGGGCCAAAATACAATCGAGCGTCATTACATTGTGTGAAAAAGTCGCACATGTTGAATAATAGCTTAGCTTGAAGGTTTTTTGGTTACCCCAGCTTTGCTTTTGAAACTAAAATAAGAAAATCTGCCCTTGATATCGGCACTGGTGACAAAACAAAAAAAAAAATTGGTCGATTTCTAGTCCTCAAACACTCTAGTTTTCTAGATGAGAGGTCGTGTGGTTCGAATGAAGCATAAAACTGAACAAGCACAACAGTAGCTCACATTTGTCCCGATTAAAGCAGTTTTTAACCCAGAACCACAACACAAACATCTGCATTTCCCATTTAATTTTTACAACCGTCAAAGTTTTATAGCACAAAACAACAGCTACAATATTCATGACCCACAAACACTGGTGTATTTGATCGTTATTGCTGCAAATGTGCTTCCACCAAGTCACTAGAATAAAACGCAGACTTATGCAAATTGTGAATCAACCTCAAGCACGTAGAGATAAAAGTTTTATTGTTCAGTTTTATTAAAGACAGGGCATTTGGATCGGCTTGTGCCACGCTTTCTGAGGCCCATTGTGTGATAAATGTGTCTTCTATCATATTTGATTTGAACCGAATACGGACGACTTCTGTGTGAAATTATAGATAAAAATAGATAAAAGAAAGAGGAACTTGAGTCTCGGATGTGGAACAGAGAGGATGTGCAATAATACAGAACAAATGTGTGTCTGAGCCGAGGCAAGTTTGGATTTGGAGTTGAAGTAAAGGACACTGAATTGAATATACAAATTATCAGGAAAATCCACTTTTTACACTAACTGTACATATAGTGTTTTGCTGATTTTGTTGTATTTTGGGTGCAAACGAGACAAGATTGTAACTTTATGTCAGAATAGTCCCAAACTTCCATAGCATAAGCTGATGCCTTGATTTCATAAGGTTTTTGCACTAGGACTTTTTGTTGTTCCTGTAACCTTTTTAGCCCTTGGCCCTTTTCTGGCGTGTTCCCACATAAGAAGACCCAGGAACCAGGGAAGCCAATGTCGGGACCAACTTTGCTCCTGCTTTGGGGCAAGTACTTTTCCCTTAGACCGAGAACCTTTCAGTGACCAGCGAAGTTATTCGTGACGTTGTTGATGCACGCACATCAACAACACCACTAGGCATGTTGGAAAGTTTTTATTAAAATAATAATGGCATTAAAGTTTACTGATGGCGGTGAGAGATGGACGGATGCAGAGGTACAACAGCCTGTTCTCACAGATATGTGTGTCAATACCAAGCAATTTAAAACAGTGTGTTATATGAACGCACTTTCTATTATTTGCGTGTGTATTTCACGCATTTCTGTTCCACTTGATTTCAATGGTGAATGCAAAGACGTGTTATTATTCATGAATACTAACACAATCCTAATCCTAACCATAACTAACTCCAAGCCTCAGACCTAAACTTAGCCATTAACCCCCAAAAAACTCATGTTTGTCCTCAACCATATCGCGTGTCCATACCAGAAAAAATGGCGAAACATCGTCACCACAAGCAATTTGTCATGGCGTGGTATTTACGAGCCCGATCTCACAAGAGAGCGTAGATTTACCACGACATTACGCAACATGTAAATTATGTATGATTAGCACGAGCACAGTGGTTGTTAAGACGTGTTCTTATTTATGAATATTAACCAAATCTTGATTCTAATCTTAACCTGCCCCAAGCCCCAGACCTAAACTTATCCATTATAGTAACTTTATGCCTAAACTATCCGTTTCACCTGAAGAAAACGTCCCCACGTGGCTGCAACCAAAACTCGTGTTTTTTTAACGCTTTGAAATCTCGTGTCATTTCACATTTTTTCATATGTGCTAAATGCACGGCGTAACATAAATACTCAAAACAGCAGTGAAGTTGTGGTCAAAATACGCTGTTTTTGTGTCGTGGTAAATGTACGCCCTCTAGTGAGACTGTGTTGTATATACACACAAGCCCTGAGAATACGCTGGGTACAAGCACCGCTAAGTCGGTACTCTAACAAGGAGGTACACCAGTACTTTGAGAGACCCCCAAAAAACTTTTTGGGTCTTCAGCAAGCAACTGATGAGCTAGTACACGTTGGCATTTATCTCACAGCTAAATAAATGCTTTAGAAAAGAAAAACACTGAAACAAAACTGTAAAAAGAAATCAAGGACCTCAGCAACCGGAGTGGGACATCACACCAGATCCGCACTAGGCAATGTGGGTGAAGTGTCTTGCCTAAAGACACAACAATGAGTTTCTCTTCTGTTCGCCCCATTGTGGCACCTGAGGTTCCTCCAGCGGTCTCCCATCCAAGTACTGCCCAGGCCCAACATACTTAGCTGCTTCGATCTGACGGGATCAGGTTTGACAAGCTGATATGGCCACATACTCAAAAATACTTCAAAGACAGTTATGGATAACTTTGCGTATGGAATGAACCCAGGACCATCTTCTTAATGTAAAGTGAAAGCATTAATCACTTCTCACTGTGTCCTTATAGCTCTGCACTGTCTGTTCTATTTCTGACTTTCCATGACATGTTTTGTGAAAAGTGACTCTTGCTCCACCTTAAATGGTCAATAGTATCCAAACTTCACTCTGGTCTGTGTGTACTGTAGTGAGTAGTAAGTGTACACGGTGCTTCTACGGCTGCGACAGAAATAGACTGAGTAGAAGTGATGTTATTAAAAGCAGAAGTCATGTGACGTCTGGGTTTTAGTTTCAAAGCAGAGTTCAGATGAGTTCTTAACTGCACTTAGGACAATGTCGTTTGTACCTGTCTCAGAGTGATATAGACACAAGTATAAATAAATAATATGTCCACATTAGAGCTGCAGAGGCAATTAAACATTTTAAAACATGGCTTAAGACTTTCTTCAAAGTCTTTTGGTTGTTTGTCATTCACCTTATTCTGCCACGCCCACTTTTCTTGGCAGTGCACTTCCTGTGTAGCTCTATTGAGGTTGCTTACTTGTCTTTTTTGTAGGAATATTTTAACAGATATGATGAATTCTACAGGCTAACCACAGCTAAACAGGAAATGCACTGCCAAGAAAGTGGGCGGGGCAGAATAAGGTGATTATAAATGTGATTGACTGAAATGTTCACGCTCTAGCTAAGGAAACGCATTTGAAAAGCTACATTTTTGCTTCTTTTGCGGATGATTCAGCCCTAACTCTATCATTGTAAAGCAAAGTTAATTCAGATGAAAATAACCTGTTTAAAAGTGTCATAGTGAACACAGTTTCATTTATTTACTAACTGGAATTTTAAATCAGCTGTTAGAAGTGAGATGTGACAGTATGCTAATGGAGATTAACAGATTAACTTTAATTATTTTTTACAACTGTCAAAGTTTTATAGCGCAAAACAACAGCTACAACAAATGCCCTGGTTTTTAATATTCATGACCCACAAACACTGCTGTATTTGAGCGTTATTGCATTTTTGTTTTTTTTCCTGTGGTTCAAAATGGTGCAATAAAAGATCATTAGTATGGCTTTAGGTTTAGTAGATCCAAGGACAGACTGTATTGACATCCTTACACATGACTGTCAGTGTAAATATCACTCACAATCAGTACTTTTCATTGTCAGTCAGAATCATAATTAAACTCTGCCTTTGTGTCCTGCAGGCCGGGGAACTACCAGCGCACGGTTCGGAGGACGGAGGACTCGTTCCAGGCCTGCACAGACATCGTGAGCTGTTTCCAGGAGCGAGCCCGAGTGGAGAGGCAGTACGCACAGTCTCTGAGCGAGTGGAGCCAGAAGTGGAGGCCGGTCGTCGACTCCAGTCAGTACATTTAATCTTTTATTAATTTACAGGCATTTTTACAGACATAGATGAGTTGTTCCAATTTACCTGCCGTCCCAAAGTAGAACTGCAGCTGCATGAACAGGTCTTCAGTTACAGATGAGTTTGTTCTTATATTTCTCTCTGTTCTTATAGGTCCTCTGTACGGTTCTCTGATGAAGGCCTGGCAGTGCTTCATGACCTCCGCAGACCGACTCGCCTCTCTTCACGCCTCCATGTGCCGAGCTCTGGTGTCCGAGGACGGAGACAGGGTGAGAACGTGGCAGAAGGACAACTTCCACAAGAAAGTGTTCGGAGGGTTCAAAGAGACGCAGGACATCGAGACGGGATTCACCAGAGCTCAGAAACCCTGGGCCAAGAAACTCAAAAAGGTCTGGAAATATGAGTTAGGCTCTTCATAGATCTGATCCCCAGCATTTATCAATTTTAAAAGTCTAAATTTGTACATTTTCTCCTCATCAGACCAGGACTGTTGATCTCCATCCTCCTGTTATAAAACCCATATTTGCTGTTGTAAACTTGTTGTGTTTTCCGCAGTTGGACAAAGCTCGGCAAGCGTTCCACAAAGTGAGCCGCAGAGAGTTCCTGATCAGAGAGAGAGAAGCCCACGCTCGGGGAAACCCAGACTTCCACATCGACAAACAGAAGAAACTACAAGAGATCTGCAGCTGGCCACGCAAGAGACTCACAAGGTCAGGACTCTGGTGTTTGTCTTCTATGAGCCTCACAAAAGTTTCATTTCAAATTTCCTAGTGCTGTGACGTCATGAGATATTTCTAATAATAAAAAAGTATGGCTTTAGCGTAAATTATTAGTTTAGCCCAGTGTCCACTGTCTGCAATAACATATTTACGATGACATGAAGAATTTTAGTCTTACCTCCATGGCCGGCCCTAGCATTTTTGGCGCCCTAAGCAAGACCCTCCCATTTTTGTTTGACTCTTTTTATCTGAATATCATCTTATATATAGGTCTATATCATCTATTAGTGTTGAGGACAGTGTAATATTTGAATTTATGAAGAAAATAGAGGCAATTTCCTATGATCTGGGATATTTTGACCAATTAATGCATCTTTTACATATAGGTAATATTGTACCACAATATGTAGTGTAAATCCTCACTAAGATTCAAATAGTTTGGAACCCCAAACATGTAGTGGGGTCCCAGCCCTGTGCTCCCTCATCTCCTCTCCACCACTGCTCCCTCACCAGTGCTGAACACAGGACAACAAACCTCATGTTTTATTAACTCTGCAGAAGTATAAGTTCATCAGCTATTTGTGGTTATAACTCAATGAATACATGTCCGACTGACACATAATAAAAACTGGCTATTAGTTTATAAGTAGTAGAACTTTAGTTTCATTATTTAGGGCTGCAATTTGGCAACTTTTGGTTTGTGTGAATGGGGTTGTCGGGGGTCAGAGGAGCAGGTCGTGGAGGCGGGGTTTTGAAGACTTGCATGCGGACTCACCAGTTGCCGCATATGCACCTGTTTAATTGGCCAGTGACTACTAATCAAATCAAATCAATGTATTTTTATGTAGCCCAAAATCACAACAACTTTGGTCTCTGAGGACTTTCCAAGATTGTTAATTTAGCAAACATGCATGGTAGAAAATGAAAAAAATAAAACAATAAACATTCAATAGAACAAATAACATTGAAAAACAGTGGAGAACCAGCAAATCAGTGTGCTGGAAAATCGTGCGGAAAACCGAAAATGATTACAAAACTACAAAAAACAGTATTTAGCCGAGTATGGATTGTTGTTATTTACCCAGGTTCAAAAGCGACATAAGTACGGAGGAGAATGGCTACTATTTAGTCGGAGGAAAAGAGGAGTTGCAGCAACCGCAGTGCAATATGTCTGATAGATTTATTCACCTTATTCCGCCCTGCTCCCCTTTTCTTGGCAGAGCTGTGGTTAGCCTAAGCTACATTAGCCACAATCAAACCTCAAATGTTGTAATGATCAGATACAGTGTTAAACAGAGCTAAACAGGAAGCGTGCTGTCAAGAAAAGTGGGCGGGGCGAAATAAGTGAATAGGTTTGATATGACAGTAGCACACCCAAATGTAACTACAAAATAACATTGCCATAACCCATTATTTCTGTTTCTCTTAGTAGCTTTTAGGTAAAAACTTTCATCAATGGGTGTTCCCTTGAATTGTGGCTACGATTGCAACATTGCAGCGTAACTACAATTGTCCCTTGATTTACAGAAATTCACATTTTTTTCATCCAAGAAACCAAAATTGTGCAGTGAGCAGTAATCTTTTTTGACTTTGAATCTTAAGCAAAGATACTTATTTTAATTCTGAGTGTTTTGCCTGCTTTACGCTGCTTTTCATTTATAACTGCTCCTTTTCCATCTTAATATCTTAATCTTTGTATTCACAGTGATGCAGTTGAAATCTTACTCTTATGTTATGTCTTATGTGTCAGGTGCGCTCTCGTTATGAGAAAGTTCTGGAGGAAGTGAACCGTTATGCTCCTCGTTACATGGAGGAGATGGAGTCAGTGTTCGACCAATCACAGGACGAGGAGAGGAAGAGGATCATGTTCCTGAAGCAAGCTTTACTGTCCATCCACGAGCATCTGGACGTCACCACCAACGAGAGGTCAGTCTGGGGTTTTTAATTATACATCTTGACTGATTAACCCTCTCAGACAGCCTTAGTTCATAACTAATCTACTTTTTTGTTATAATATAAATAGTGTTGCCTACTGGTCTGAGTCATTTTTTGGGGGGCAATTTTGGTCAAAACTTAGCAAGTTAGCAAGTGTCAAAACAGTCATAAGCTGCCTCTTTCTAAAATGTAAAGTTACTTTTGGGAGTTGTCATGGAAACAGTGCAGACCGGAGATGGAGATTTAAAACATTTTTGCACAACAAATAATTTACTCATCAATCAAATCAAATCAATTTATTTTTGTAGAGCAGTCATCTCTGAGGACTTAAGGAAAATAAAACAATAAACCTTCAGAAACAGTGATTGATCAAGCATGTCCAAGCAGATTATTAGTAAACAAGCAAATGACCCAAAAAACATTGGGCCTTATTCACGACAAGTTTGAATGAACAAAGTTGTTCTCAAGGGCTTTTTTTGAACAAACATTTACAAAAATCTTATTGGAAAATGATTGTTTGTAAGAACAAATTTTAAGAACATGGGAGCACTTGTATGAACAAAAAATCTGGTGTTTCAGAATTGTATTTCTTATATAATTCATTAAAAATTTAATTCCTACAAGATTGTAGTTTTCTAATTATTCTACATAAATACTTTTAGAAACAAAAAAAGTCTCCACTCCTTTAATAGACCTGCAGAAGCCTGTCCCAGCCTCAGAGCCTCTGTGTTCTAACCCCCAGAGACTCAGGACCCTGTGTGACTCCGTCAGGACCCCGACGCACTGCGGCCCGAGGCTCATATTTTACATATGAGGATAGTAGCTTCCTCTTAATGCTATTATTCATATAAGGTAAGATGAAAAGTTGCTCCTATGCACTAATGCTAAGTTTTACTTTTATTTTATTTTTGTAAATAATTGATAATTATAATTTTGTGACTAAATAAATAATAAAATGGTTTTAGTATGAAGACTGAGGAAGAATGTACATTTGTTCTTCTTTTTTTATGGAAAAACATCTTGTATTTTTCTAATTATGCATGAACTTTATTCTTAAGATGTAGATGTTTTTTCCAGAAGTTCTAGTATTAATGGAAGTAGGCACAATTTTTAAGAACATTTCATTAATGAGGCCCATTGTATTTAAGCAGACAATGTAAGGAGTTTCTCTGTGTTGTCTTCTAATGTGTGTAAGTGAAAAAATGTGAGGGAAACAGAAGTGTTTTGTAGTTTTTCTTCTTTTCTGCCACTGTTTACCCAATTTTCTCTTTTTACATGTCACATACAAACTCTGTATTTAGCAGTAGTTGTGGTTGTTTATATTGATTATCAGACTTTAGCTGCTCTCTCCTGTTTTAGCATGTTTGATCATTATCGGAGAAAATGTAATTACTTTCCATTCATCTACATAACTTCTATACATGCATTCTTCACAGAGCTGACTCAAATATCTATCTTAAATCACATTCCTGCTCCTTCCTTCCACACTAATATCACTATTTCACATAAATCACACCTTCGCCGGTGTTTTATGACCTCATTAAAACGACCTTTGAAACAGCGAACGGTCTAATTAAGCAGGATTTCACACTTAACGTTGAAACAGCAGCGTTGTCACATTCATACATTTACATTAGCCGCCGTACATGTGTTAAACGCCAGCGCTGCATATGTCTGGACCACACAGACCAACTCGCTAACTCCACTCAGGAGGTGTCGGAGTCTCACGTTCAACAAGAAGATGAAGCTCGTTTATTCAGAGCAGTGTCTGAGCTTTGGCTGATGAATCTGATTTTCACACTGCAGAACAAGAAGTAGGTCTATTCAGATGTGTCTATCTTCTTGTTGAACGACTCATTTCAGTAAAAAAAGTTAAGTTAGTTAATTTAAATTTTACTAAGCAATATGCAATTTCATCCCAATTAGCCATTTTTTAGGTTGAAAATGTGCTTCCTGTTCATAAATGATGACATCACACTAACAACCATGCCATAAATTTATCAAAAATAGCTATAAAAGACTTTGTATACTTGAGAAAAATACATAGATACAGTTTTTTTTAATTCTGTGTTTACAGCCTCATAAAATGTGTTTCTAGTCATCAACATTCCGGTTCCGTTCCGTGCAGCACGCGTGTCTGGGCTGTGCAGCAGCTGCTGTTCATTGATAAAACAATCCAAGCGCGAATCATTTGTTCTAGAGTGGAGACTCTCTATTTGAGAAAGGGCAGTTGAGTGTCGTGGATTGTGAAAGGGGTGAAAAATGCCCCAAAAGCAGCTAAAACGCAGATTAAATGGACGAGAGTTGCTGGCACAGCAAAAGGACATTACTTCATCAACAACAGGAAAAGTTTAAAAGTTTCATTGCAATTATAATGGAATCTACAAACACTCGGCTGGAGGCTTTATCGAAGATCTACAAGAAGTCAAAACGAGTCTGCAGTTCACACACAAAAAATATAATTGTTTTAAAGATTTACAACAAGTATTAATTACATCTTACATTTGAAAATCATTCATTTGCTTTCAACTTTTTTTTTTTTTTTTTTTTTTCAAAAATTGATTTGAAGAAAAGTATGTTTTTGTAATTTAGGTTTCTAAAGTCTTTTGTCTGAGAAGGTTTGCATGGCCACAAAAGGACTATTATTTAGCCTATTGGACCATAGAGGAGGGCCTCGTCCTTTTTCCTTTTGTCTCTATAGACATTTAGTTCATTTAGCTGTATTTATTCACATTATGGTTAAAACATGTTGATTCCCATCAAGAATGTCTCAAAATGTGGTATTTTAACTTCCTATTCTGCTGAATTGTGTTGTTGACATTTCACCTCCAGAAGCTTACAGAGTGCAATATTCACAATCATTCACTGAGATAACTGCTGTTGTGAATTTGGCTATACAAATAAATTGAATTGAATTCATTTGTAGCGCTGCTTTCAACTATCTATGAGAAATGAAATGCTTTTTTTTTTTTTTTTTTAATTCCGATTAAGAATTCAGGATTTTGTCACCAAGTGACAATATACATTTTGATAAAAAGTAAAAAGTGAGAGCTCTGGCTTCCCAATCAGGAGATCACGGGTTTGAATTGAACCAAATAATCATCTCATGATCTCTCTGGTGAGGTTTGCATGTTCTCCTCGTTTACCGGTTGTTCACTTCATTTACCCCAGCTTCCAAACATGCATGTTTGGGTTAATTGGGCGTCACTGTAAAATTCTCCTAGTGATGAATGAGAGAGTGAAGGTTCTCTGTCTAACAAGTTGGCCACTGTCCAGGGTGTTAGACAGTGTCCTTGTACACAGACCTCACAGCAAGCAGACACATGTTCGAGACTTGCACAGGTACAGTGGTCTGATGCAGCTTTCAGGCATTATAGGAACATTTCCGCAGGAATCAACGTGAATTCACAGCTTTGGGCAAATACGGATCGCAAAGTCAGGATAGGCTCCAGTCACTCGTGACCCCTAACACGAGATAGAAAATGAATGAATAAAAATGTCAACATTTTATTATTAAATTTACCATTGACACTACTCTTTGACTTGGAACTTTTTAATTTCATGTCTTGTATCTTCTGTTGAAATACTAAGCACTGTGTAGTTGTATAGTTTTAAAACATTTGTGAGTTTAAGTTTAAAATGTTATCGTCAAATATAACGTGGTTAACCTTACTTGATTGTTTGGTATTAGCCTATATATATAATACTTCTCTAAACCTGTTTTCTATGTGTTTCAGTGTGAAGTCTGTGTACAGTGAGCTGCACAACACTCTGATGTCCATCGACGAGCAGGAAGATCTGCGCTGGTGGAAGAACACTCACGGCCCGGGAATGCCCACCGACTGGCCGCACTTTCAGGTACAACCCGCCGTCATTACAATAGGTCTTATATAACTACACACGCTCTGAATATGACACGTTTGTTTCAGGAATACAGCCCAGAGAAGAAGTCCAAATCTAAAAAAGGGAAGAAGGAGGTGAAGGAAGTGAAGGAGGAGGAGCAGGTGGACACAGTGAGCATAGAGAAAAGGTGACTCATGGTTTACACTCAAGAAATATGTTCAGTCCAACTTATTTTGTACTACATGCCTTTGAGGCTGGATTCACTATACACTTTTGATTTGTTTGCCTGGATAGTCCGGTTCGATTAAGCTAAAATAAACTCTGATCTGGTTCAAATTTACAAAATCTGGTCCGGTTGGAGATGTCAGTCTCGGCTCGGTTGAATCGTGCTCCGGTTTGTTTGTTTTGTGAACGCAAACTGAAGAGCAGAACAAACCAGAAAGTGAACAGTGACATGATCCGCGAGAGACATGTCAGGCTCAGAATAAAAAAAAACCCTCATGTGTGAGATCGATAATGAGACAAATAATATGCAAAAACATATGAAGGTAACAGGAGAAGGACAAAGGTTGATTCAGTTATAACTGATTGTGATTACATGAACAAAGATCACCTTGGTCACCAATTATTAAAAAAAATAAATCTTAAATGAAGCAAAGCAACAGAAGTAGCTCACGCTAATGCAGGACATATGGCACGGATTCATTCAGTATTTAGTTAAATACTACTATACTAGTTAAATACAACTAAATGAGCAGATGACAAACCTTTCAAAGCCAGTTTTACTCAATGAGTTCAGATTTGACTCTAGACATTTGGATTACTCACAGTGGGTTTGTTAACCCCTTAAGATTTTTGTAAAAACATCTGACGAAAATCATCTAAGATTCAAATGAAACCTGTTCCACCTTAGTTGGTGCTTGAAATATATAGTTTGGAAACTACACACTCTGATCCCGACAGATCCATTCACACCAAACACACACGAGCCACTTGTCCGCAAAAGTTGCCTAACTGGTTCAGACCGATGACCCTGCTACTTTCTACTCATGACATCGCAACTTTGTAAAATTCAGAGCATTGTTTCTGAGGCACAGAGGTAACAGAATAGTTTACTTTAGCTGTGTTTTTGACAAGGAAGCAATGTCAGAACATCAAATACTACTGTGTTTTGTAGTTAAAATTATGTAAGAAAGTCTTATTAATTTGGGTGGAAATGTACATGAGCTCTTTATCATCTTTATTGTATCATTATCAATATTGTGTATAAGTATAATATAAGTTGTTGTAATGTTAGTACCATGACAACTGGTAGAAGTGTACAGTTATCTAACTAAACCTGTCTGTGATGCATCCACAGTGTGATGATTGGAGGAGTGAAAGTGAGAGCTTTATACGATTACGTGGGCCAGGAGACCGACGAGCTGTCATTCAAATCAGGTGAACAAGACTCTCTTTTTTCTGCTGCATTTAAACCCAAGCTTGACTATAGATGTTCTCTAATAATTATTGTACTCAAAGTTGTATCTTGTTTGAGACACTTAGAACAGTTCAGTGGTTTTCTCTTAGGCAGGTTATGGTCTTCCACAGGAGAATGATAAAACAACCGAGAAGGACTGAGACCAAGCTTTCTGACACTAGGCAGCACATTCTCTCTAAAATCAGGGCGTTAATGGAGGCCTAGCAATTTAAACCAGTTTTCCAAAGCGCTGTAAACCTGGGCAGCCTATGAGGAGCCGTGAACTGTTTTTTGGAAAACCAATTGGCACACATAGTCCCGACCATTGCAGTTGATTTCAATATCATGTAAACAGCAATCAGTTTGCAGCTGGACAATGTAACTGAGCATGCTCACAACCCCTGCCCACAGCACATTCCAACAATAAATTAAGAATTTTAGAACATAAAGTGCCTTGCACAAAGTGGCACACAATTCACATTTAACTACATGTTTAACACTCCATGTTCCAGAACAAACTGTCATTTACAAACAGGTAATAATAATAAACAATACTAACATGTTAAAGTCATTCACCAAATTACAGTTCATCTCACACAACAGGACCAGTCTCTTCAAGGAATCGTTTACTCTCTTGCATGTAAACTGGAGCAAAACTGTTCCGACCAGTTTCAGGGGAAAACCAAGTAGAGTATGTTTTTTTAGCCCAGTCTGATTTCTCTGATCATGTAAACGCACTGAATGCCTTGATAGTCTTGAGGTTTAATTCAAGAAACCATGTGCCAACAATTGTGTCCATATGTGTGTTCTTACATCTTAATGTACAGAAAGTTGACAGTGAAAGCATTTTTATTCGTGATGCAGCAGCTGAACATGACTAATGATCCACTTCTTAGCTCTACATCCTGTTTCACACACACAGCAGTATCTTAGTCATACGTGTGCAGTCTTTTCTTTAATTTAACAGTAACTCTCAGTCTCGTTTCGTGCAGGCGAGGAGTTCTTGAAGATCGAGGATGAGGACGACCAGGGCTGGTGTCGAGGGATGAAGGACGGCGGCTGGGAGGGACTTTACCCGGCCAACTACGTGGAAGTGGTTTAGATTTATTATAATACATCACTCTAAACAAGCTCTGTGGACGGTTTTAAGACGGTGGAGGGTCTGAAACCTTCTTGAGATCTATTTTTAACAGCTGTTATCTTTTTATGTGGTTGAGAAATGTTAGATTGATGTAAAAATGTCTGTTAAGGTCAAAACGAGCCCACTGAATGTGTTTTGCATCTTGTTGTGTTTTAGATAGTTTCTTTGTAAAGCAGGAAGTGCACTGTTAGCATGCTAGTTGTTGTTAGATTGATCGTGATGGCGAAACTTGCTCTGGCTCCTGAAAGTTGTGAGTTGACGCAAAGCTTGAATTTTGTGAGAAAGTGAGGAATATCTTTGAACAGCTGAAATAGCCTAGTTTAGTTTTTTTATGCCAGTCAAATTCTGCATTTTTATATTAAACACTAATATTTGTATATTTCACATTATGCTGAACATTTCAGCAGGTGACAAACCCTCCACCAGGAAACATTCATAGAGCATGTTGAAATACATTATGTGTGATCAGGAACAGCTTTATCATCAAAAGTTATCAAACTTGTCACATCGAGTCTCAACTAAGGTCATGTTTTTTGTTTTAGGGCTGTAACTAACGATCATTTTGCTAATCAATTAGTTGTTTAGAATGCAAAAGTCACGTGACTACGAGTTTTTTTCCATTTTTCAATCCAGACAAAGTATTGTCGCTTGACGCTTTAGATGTGTAGTTTACTATATTTACTGGCAAATTAGTTTTTTCATCAAATGTAGGAGAAAATTGCTAAAGCTACGGTCACATGACCCGTACGAATAAAATGGTCGTACAAATCTTACAGGTCGTACGAAATCTGAGTTCGTACGTGGCTCGTGGAGTGGAAACTGTTTTCCTACAGTCTTCTTACGGCAGACTTTCAGCTCTCACCAACAACTTATGACATTCTTGGGGAAATGAAGCCGTACGGCATCCTCGTGTGTGCCCTAAATCTTGCTTAATGCGTCTTTACGGTAATCCTACATCTATTTGTATCGCACGGGAGCTGCGCGATGTTCCTACGTCCAACGCAATCCTTTATCAAGTTGTTTCTAGCTATTAAACCTTTCGTAACCGTGTATTATCGGAATAGCAATAACCCAGTTGCACACCAGCAAAACACAAATATGCTTATGAATAGCTATGTATATTCTGTAAGCTTTGTCTGAAATCTGTTCTCTGTTTGTCTTTCTCACTCAAAACACAACAAACTCACAAAGTTAAACTTCCGTAAAAACACCAAAACCGCTTTGTTTCTTACCTACGTATTGCAGAGGAGACGCCTAAACTTCCAAAGCGTTGCTGGATTCTGAAGACTAATCCATTGACCTCATTGTGTTCATATAAAGAAAGTTTGAAGCACTTACAACAACAATATTCCACCTCCAGCGAGCTGCAGTTGTCCAAATGTCTGCGCCTGCGCAGCTGTTCTCCCTGGTTGTGTCTATCTCAGGCGATTTGCGTTTTCCCCAGTCCAATCCTCCCCGTGTTTCAAGCGATTATCCCTGCACGCTCCAAGTCTGGGCCCCCTGCGCGCTCCTTAGGTCCTCCCAGTGCACTCTTTGACCGTTCCTCCCCGTTTTTAAAGCTATCTGTGTTTCCCACGCATGCTCCAGTCTTAATCGCTTGGACCGTAGAGCGCGTCTCTTTCCACTTTGACTCTCCCGCTCAGGCACATTGCACAGGCTTTAGTCTCTGCGTTCGTAGACTGGTCGTAGAAAATCTTCAACAAGACCATTGACCTGTCTACGAACTTGCGAACGGGCTGCGAGCGCTGTTTTTTCATAACAACGCCTCAAGAATGACGTAGGAAATGAGAAAAAAAATCATTCGCAGAGTGGTCGTAGCAGGTCGTATGGGTCATTGTGACCAAAGCTTAAGATGATTATCATGAGTTTATAACAGATTGAATATTGTACACGACAAAATCATCGTAACAATATTACGAGCACTTTTTTATACCACAGAGGTTTTTAAATGTACTATTTTGACCACATACAAATCCAGTTCTTTTACTCCGTTTCCACAATGCTGTGCCTGATCACTGTTGTATTTTATCAAAACATGGACATCACAAACCAAAGCTGCCATTTTGTGTCAAAGACGAGCTTAAGCATGTGAAAACTTGCAGGTTGTCGCTTGAAGGACTTTAAACGATTCTTTTTTTTATGCTTAAACCACTTGTATCAAAGCCATATAACTGTTTTTGCTTCGTTGCTGGACTTTCACGGTACATATTTGGTGCTGAAATGTCACATAGGAAGTTGTTTTTTTCACTTTTGGTGCCTCAACATTTTGGAATGAACTGATTACAGACTGTGAGGACAATACCATGTGCATATTTAACGTTCATATTTTATTTTATCTTAACTTTGTAAGCATTTAACTCGACCTCAGGCCCTAAAGTCTTAATTCAAAACGTAATATTGAGGTAGAAACTGTATTTATCACAAAAATATGATTAGAATATTGTATATAGACATTATAAATTGTATTATCACCACTATTATTCAGTTTTTTGCTTTATGTTGTACAAAAGGTCTTCCACACAAAGTTAATAACCACTTTTGTCCTGTCTTTGCCTGTTTTTCGTAACAATTTTCTTCATATTTTAACAAGATTGTTATGTTTTCAAAAGCCTGTCGTGTTTTTGAAATAAATCTGTATTATAATGCGGTTTATATTTCTATTTTTGTGTATCTTCTTCACTACACTTAGTATTGAAATAAGGTAGTAAAAACATCTAAACACATTTAATAGATTCTCAGAAGAGCTGGTGTCGGGTCGGGATGTGGGCAGGATTCAGACATTGCAAATCCAGGATTTCCACCAGGGTTTAGCTGAAAGAGCAGAGAAAATACTTACTAAACAGAGCCGGACCTTCCTATACGCAGACTACGCAAGTTGCGAGGGCCCCGCCTCCTTCTGCGTGCTGATAGTTTTAAGAGTTTAAGTCAGTCCAGTCATCATGCCTTCACCCTCTGGTTTGGGCTGTACATATTTGTTTGACCAATCCTATAAACTTAAACGTGATGGACCCTCCCTCTTCTGTTCTTGAGACACCAGAGACACGGCCGCTCCCCTGTGCTGCGCTTAAGACTGACCAAAGTAGAAACAGGTGTCTGATGATTCTCGCGCAAAATCAAGACTCTGGAACAGTTTGGACAACTAATGCATGTTCTGTATCTCATAAGCTCTCAGCCAATCTTTATTTTGTGTCAATAGGACAAGTATTGACTGAACTACGAACACAAAAAGGTGATAAATTAAATGTCTGCAGATCGCCAAAATGACCGCGGTGAAATACGGCAGATTTCTGCACATTTGTGTTGAATTATTTCAAAAGCCACATAAAACATGAGGCTATTTGTCCAAAAAATGTCAGATTTCAATATTTCTGTCCAAAAAGTCCAGCGCGATGATGCAGCTTGTCAGCTGTTAAAGCGTCAGAGAATTATGATTTAGCTTACACTTATTTTTGTCTGTCGCTTTGTGTATAGTTATAAATTATAATGAAAAAGTAATTTAACACGCTGCTTTGGCTTGACTGATTAAGGTTCATAGAAAAGGCTGGGGCCCAAGCTGATTTTGCTTAGGGCCCCAAAAGGTTAGATCCGGCTCTGTTACTAAATAACCGTTTTTTTTTCTACTTTAAAAATTCAGATTCATAGAACTGCTTCTTCTTGACAGTACATACCAAATATGTGTAATATTTGAAATATTTGTAACCATTTATTGTCCAGTAAACATAGAAAACACCATTGTACAGCTGATAAAAATCCATTCAAAATTGGATGAACTTTATATGTTTATTTATTAGCCCCCTGTCATTGGTCAATAATTGGCAGTGAAATTTTGTAGTGTGAGATTTTTGTGTAAAAGTCACACTCTTTCCCTAGAGGCTGTGGTTTTTTTTGTTTTTAAACATCCATAAAATTGTCATATTTTCTTTTTTTTTCCTACTTTAAAAACTCAGAATCATAGAACTATAAAACGACACAGATCAGGCAGAGACAAATGGAGGAGCCGGGTGTCTTCTTTGTACTTTCTCAGAGGCTCTACAAAAAGGTTACCAGTGCTGCCTTTTCTACAGAACAAAAGAAAAATCGCAATATCCTTTGAATAGTTCAATATAACCTCTTACATGGGGCCTATTTTTCTTATAACATAAATTGTCTGAACCTTTGCCAGCACAAACAAATAGCTGAAGTCTTTGAGAAGCTGAGGTTTTGTAGTTTTGGCTTATGGTGACTGAAATGAGAACAAGCTCTGCACTAAAGAACACCAGGTTTTAAAGGCCGCTTAACTTTTCTTTGCTAAAAATGGGTGCTCTTTAACTCATAAGGTCCTAAAAAGCATATTGTTTTTTTTGTCTGTCCTGTCCCTGCAGTTGCATCACTCCAAACCAAAGACTGTCATTAGTAAACAGCTGGATTCAAAAGTCTCTGCTACAGTGAGACAGAAGTTTGAGTTGATTTGAAGTGAAAGGTGAATCACACAGTGTCATGTCCAGCAGCTGCTCAGTCCGACCGAGGCTGGTCCAGACCTGAGTCACAGGAGCAGGTGGTATGAAGTCATTTCAAAAGAGAGTCACACTGGTAATGGTCCTTTCATTAGCAAGGACCATGCTATGGTAATACTGTATCATTTTGTGAATGAGAAAGAATGGTGAAGAAGTCTGCAGAACCAAAGAAAAGAGACTTCATTTGAGACTAATTTGACTTCATTTTAATTTGAAGTCTGTGGCTGTGACATGAGGGTCAGGCTGGCGTAAACAAGAAACTACAGTACTTGCGTTTATCGTATTTATATTACTTTTTTTTTTTTTGCAAAGTCTCTGCGACTCTGAGCTGCATTTTAAACCTGTTTTATTAAATGAGGTTGGATTACGATAGGTAATATCCTCGCTACGTAGTCCTGACCAAGCTAGCAACAACATCTGGAGATGGGTCCGGCGCTGCACTGCGGCGATCACTGCTCCTGAGGAGATGCCCAGAGGCATTGAGGATGGTCAAATGCAGAGGAAAATTCCTACGGACAATAAGTATAAAGTATACCTTATTATGTTGGACACATTATCCATAGGATTTACAATTTTTGCCTCGGCAAACAGGAAACAGCTGATGCTAATGAGCTAGCTTTGCTAAGTCTATCGGAGCAACAAATAAAGTTTATAAAAATAATAATAAAGCGACTCCGAAAAGTGACCCCACAGTGACATGCGCACGCTCCAGAGCTTTACAAAAACGTATATGTTGTTGCTGTGGCAACGCCTATATTATTTTTGCTTTTACCCCCAAAAATTAATTTTTCTGCTCTTTGAGCTCTAATTCTGAACACGCTCGAAAAATTTGTTTTTTATAGGTTGGAACAGCAGCGCCTGAAACTACTACAATCCCAAAAACGGCAGTGAGATAACATAAAATACAAGAAGTGCTTCCTTGTGTTTAAGTGAACTGAACACTTTTGAAGCTGTAGCTATTGTATTAGCATCATTTAAAGTGCTTCATTTCACAGTGTGAGAAGATAACATCGTATTGTTTTTCTATGGACACAAGAGATAAGTCAAAAACATTCTCCCAAAAAGGCATAAAGCTACCGCTTTATGACATCACAAAGTGTAATAGAACATTTTCAGCTTTAGAGATGCAGACATTTTAACATTACTCAAACATTTATGAATGAAACTAACACAACTTTGGAGATGTTTCTGATGAAGGAAGATTTTAATATGGCTAAGAGTTCACAGAAGTCAATTTTTAACATCTCCATTTACCAGGAGAATTTTATTAGTATTAAATATTCTCTTAAAGCGTTTTTCCTTGTGGTTTTGCAGGGCCACTAGTGTAAAGTCCATGTGTGACAGTAATAATGTAGCTGTGCAGTGGTTTGAGTCAGAGTGTCCAGTGTGAGACAGTAAACTCTGCTGAACATGTCGACTCCTGTGTCACGGAGAATAAATCCTGCTCCAAACACAAAAGACCACAGAGGAATGTGAATTTCCACTAACACACAGAGAGAGAGAGAGGAGAGAGAGAGGAAGAGAAATGAGAGAGAAAGAGAATAAGAGAGAGAGAAAGAGAATAAGAGAGAGAGAGGTGAGAGAGAGAGAGAAAGAGAAGAGGAGAGGAGAGGGAGAGAGAGAGGGAGAGAGAGGGGAAGAGAGGGGGGTAGGGCGACAGAGGGAGGAGGGGGTGGGGGGTTGAGAGAGAGAGAGAGAGAGAGCAAGGGAGAAAAGATAGAGAGGCGAGAGAAGAGAGAGAGGGAGAGAAAAGAGAGAGAAAGAGAATAAGAGAGAGAAGGGAGAAAGAGAGAGAGAGAGGAGAGAGACAGCAAGAGAGAGAGAAAAGAGGGCGAGAAAGAGAGAGAGGAAAGAGAAAGGGAGAGCAGGGAGAGAGAGAAAAAAAGAGAGAAAGAGAATAAGAGATAGAAAGAGAGGGAGAGAAAGAGAGAGAAAAGGGAGAGAGAGAAAGAGAATAAGAGAGAGAGAGAAAGAGAGAGAGAGACAGAGAGATGGAGAGAAAGAATAAGAGAGCGAGAGGAGAGAGAGGGAGAGAGAGAAAGAGAATAAGAGAGGGAGAGAAGGAGAGAGAGAAAAATGAGAGAGAGAAGAGGAAGAGAGGGAGAGGAGAGAGAGAGAGAAAAGAGAGAGTGAAGGAAATAGAGAAAGAGAGCGAGGAGAGAGAGAGAGATGAGAAGGAAGAGAGGAGGAGAGACAGAGAGAGAAAGGGTGGGGGTGGGAGAGAGAGAGAGGGATGTGGATGTGATGTGGAAGGAATGCACTCACCTGACGACACTTATTTACAACAGCACAAGAGATACTTTTACTGCTTCTTTTTAACTGTTGCAAAATGGTACAAGAGGTACATTATTCACAGTTGTTGTTGCAGCAAGAACGGATTGTTGTTGTGTCTGTGGGCAAGACGTTTAACACACCTTCTAACCGTGTCGGTGTGCACTGTAGTAGACCCTTTATTTTAAACTGAACAAAAATAGAATAGCAACACTTTTGTTTTTGCTCCCATTTTTTATGAGGTGAATTAAAGACCTAAAACGGTTTCTATGTACACAAAATCTCTCAAATATTGTCCACAAAGCTGTCTAAACCTGCGATAGTGAGAACTTCTCCTTTGTTGAAATAATCCATCGCACAGTCTCACTGGTGACTTACATAAAGATGCCGATTAAACACTATGATTATTGCAGAGGCGTGTCGGGGGGGGGCTTCAGACAGTCACCACTTCTCCATCACACAGTGGATCAGGTTGTGGATTGTGGCCTGTGCAATGTTGGTCCACTCCTCTTCAATGTCTGGAACACGGTGTTGCATACAACCATCCAGAGCGTCTCGAACATGTTCCAGTTCCTGTGCAAAGTTAAGAAATCCTGTCATCCATCAACTTCACACAGGCATCAGACGAGTGCATCATGCAAATGGTCTCACCAAATACTGGCTGGTTTTCTGAGTCCCCAGAACTCCCCTATAAAAAGTATTGGAGACCGGGGCATGTTGTCACACTTTTTAGATTCTTGCCCATATCTTTGGGTCTGTATGTCATAAACTTATAAAAAGTAAACCATGAAAGAGACATGTCTTGGCTTCAAAATGTCTATTCATGTCATTTTTGTAGGAAACTCCAGTAAAGACATACAAGCAGTTTAATAGACACTGGTGACCTGTCACTGTATTAGTAACATTAAATTTGAATTATTTTATAATGATATGTTCTGATTTTGAGCAAAATTATAAAGCTGAAGCATCACATTGTAACATTTATGATAATAGAACATCTCTAAAATATGAATGATTGTCTTTGACACACTGATGACAACATTTGATTTTTTTTTCTTTTTCAGAATGTCCTTTTATTGTTGCCAGTCTAAGGCACACTTGTCCAATAATCATGTGTCTAATCAGCATCTTCATGTGACACTCCTGTGAGACTATGGGATGGATTATTTCAGCAAAACACAAGTGCCCACTATCACACAGTTTTGCTCCTGTTTACATGCAGGAGAGTAAACCGATTACCCTGGAGAGATAAGTCCTGTTGTGTCAGATTCACTACTGCATGATTCAAACTGAAGTATTTTGATTTACCTAACATTTACTATTAATAAGTGTTTATTGTTAGTAAATTACACACTGGTCTTTCTGGGAGAAGTGGGGCTGTTTTAAACATTTACATCTGTGTTAAACATATCAGATTGTGTTAAACATGTAGTTAAATATGTGATTGGTGTTCCATGTTGTGCAGGTGCTTTTCTGTTGGTTTACATGTGATTTGGAAAACTGGATTAAATTGGACTAGGCTAGTTATCTGGTTTTCCTGGCCTCCATGTAAACACTTTGACTTACTTAGACAGATTTATGAACAATATTTGAGAGAAACGCTTTATTTTGTGTATAGAAACTTTCTCTGAGTTCATCTAATTAAAAATGGGAAGTAATGGCAAAATAATACCATTTATTGTTGTTATTACATTTTAGAAAGTGACTGGAACATCTATGTCAACAAAGTTCAGAGTTGACCTCTGAACCTGCTGTGACACCTGAACACATAGATTTTTTAAAATAATTCTAGATTGTCAACTTTATTTTGCAGTGCACTGTTGAAGCCTTTTGTAGATCATGAGCTTGATTTGTCAGGTCTATAGAGGTTATGCAGGTGACATGACAGCATTCTAAATGTTCATGCTGAGTGGCAAAGATCCATGAGAGTCAGTGGAGAGAAAGCACATTTTCTCTTGTAAGAGTTCAATAAACGCTAAACAGGAAAAATAAACTACAACCCACCACAAGTCTACTGAGCACTGGGTTTGTAATGACATGTAAAAAGAGAAAATCAAGTCAACAGTTGTGCAAAGCAGATAAACTTAGTATCTCACATTTATCAGACATTAAAATCACACACAGTTGAACTTATTACCTTTTTCTCTTAAAAAATTTGTTTTTGAGTCCGTTTGTTGCAGTCAAAATGTCCTAAATCATCAACTGCTGTTACAGACAAGTTTTGTAGCAGACAAGCCGTTGCCGGCGACAACACAGAAATACATTGAAGAAATGCACTCATTCTAAATGTTGCTAAGCAAAAATGATGTCAGTGCATAACCTCTATGGAGCTCAACAGTGGAAGACCGCCCTGGTTCCGGAAGAGTTTGGCCACATGTTATAGTGCCATAGGCTTTTCGAAAAATTCAAATTAAGAGTTTAAACATATCGCGGCTATCCAGCTATGTGCTGACTCAGATCCACAGCGGTTGTTTTCAGTCTAAAAAGCACAACTATAACTTAAAATTCAGCAAAATGTCGTAATAACTTTGTAGTTTACAAAGCTGAAAAAACGGCTTTTAAACAAAAATGTAGGTCTTATGCTCGTGACTCACACACAGCTGCTTAGCCCAAGGACGTTTCCAAACTTTTAATATAATTTTTTATCGATTCTCTATGGCATTTAACATGGGGTTCGGAGATTTAGGAACCAGGAAGTGGGCGTCACTGTTGAGCTCCATAGTAGGGTCTTTCTTTGTGGACTTTGCATGTTCTCCCTTTGTCTGCTTCCTGTAGATGCTCTGGTTCTTTACCACATGTAAATAAGCTCTAACCCTTCTCCTCTCACCAGGACTACAGATGGAAATGGACTATAAAGAATCTAGTACAAGCCTCTTCTGTCATTGTGCATAATGTTGATGAAACCCTCTCATACACTCGGAGAACATATATTACACAAAAATCATTTCAAATCCTGGACCTCCTGGGTTAACTGCTCTTTAGTCACCATACTGCACCGTGTTTGTTCTCCCAGCAGAGGTCTCCGTCACACCACTGTTGTTGTTTTAGCTCCATCGTAACACTTCCTTCATTTAACATGTCTGAGCTGCACATGGGTAAAAAAAAAAACACACACACACACAAAAAAAAAAACCTCAAACATCTTTCACTTGTCGCCTGTCACGGCCGTCAGGGAGAAGTTGAGGTTGCCATGGAGACGGGGACATAATTAACACGGGCACACAACTCGCTCCAGTGACTCATTACATTTGAAGGAGTTAATGGGGAAATCACAGCTCTCCTGAAGGCAGCCGACTCGTGTGTGTGTGTGTGCTGCTGGAGAGACAGGACAGACACACACTCTCCCATACAGTCTACATGTCAGCAGTGAGAGGCAAAAATGCACGAGAGTCAATGCTCAAAAAACCTTTCTAATCAGAATATTATCAATAGCTATAGTGCATGGCGTGGGTTATTCTTTTTCCAACACAAATGTATGTTTACGTAAGTGTCAATAAGAATGTTCCCATCAAAAAGAATATTGATTAGTGTTCTGTGCATTCTCGATTTTTAAGACGTACACAAATACATAAGAAATACAACGGTTTTAGCAACACATTTCACCCATAGGCATGCAAAATGAAGTACACAGCATTAGATTCATAAATTATAAACTCAGCTAGCCTGTGTACTGAGTATTTTTAGCCGAAAGCATTGACTGTTAGTGTTACCATGCAAGATGTGCAGTGTCCAGTCAGCTTTAAGAGAGGTCAAAGGTCAGAGGGTGTCACAATCACTCTAAAATTTATATTGCACTTAGTATTTTATTTGAGATCATGTAACTACAGCTTACATTTTCGTAAGCAAATTATAGTGTACCTAGAGTATACAGATTATGCAAAATGTGGCCCTACCAGCTTGTCAAAGCCTGATCCCGTCAGATCTCACAAGCTAAGCATGTTGGGCCTGGGCAGAACTTGGATGGGAGACCACTGGAGGAACCTCAGGGCCACAGTGTGACAAACAGAAGAGACACTTGTTGTTGTGTCCATTGCTAAATCTGAATCTGGTGTGTGTATGAATGGTTGGTGGTGGTCGGAGGTAACCTGGCTCACGCCAGATGGATCTGTGTTGAACTCCTATCTGAGTTCTCACTATATCCATCTGGGACTTGACTCGCCGAAAGCGTTCGAGAAAAGGCGGGGCGTTTAGTGAAATACTTCGAGCTGATTGGGTGAGCGGCCTACCTTATTTGTGCTAGCCAATCACAGCAACAACTCGTAATGGTGTATCCAATGTCCATATGAGATAGTACGTGTCACACATACTTCTCTTCTTTCAAAAAGAAATTACTCTGTATTTTTGCTAGAACCGCATCAAAAGCAGCAGAAACACGTATATCTACAGAAGCAGCCATCTTTGTTTTAGCTTGAATTAGACTCGGCGCTAACAGCCTGTGTTAGCCTGCCCTGCTACAATGTGATTGGGCCAAAACACTGCTGTTTCGAACTCTCAAACCAATCGGGCGGCGGAAGGCCAGATGGTTTTCTCGTGTTTGTGAATTCACAAATACAGCGAGATAAACCATCTGGCTGGCCAGGTTAATTTTTATAGGATCGAAAAAATTACTTCCTGTTCATCACTAGGGAGTTTCCTAGTAACCATATAATAAATTGGGCAAAGCTACTCGAATGTAGTAGGACATGAGACATAAAAACACTATGGACAGTCATTTTATTGTCATATTTATGTTTAGGGATCATGCAAATGTGTTTTTGTGAGAAAATTGAAAATGTCCTTGTCTCCCTAGTGTGATGTCATCACTGCTAGACTTCCTGTTATTTTCCAACTAATTTTTACTTCACAAACTTATTTTTTGATTCATGTAATTCTGTCATTTATATGAACAACAGCTATTAATCTACCAATTAAGTTAAACTTACAAAATTGTAAAAAAAAAAAAAAAAAAAAAAAAAAGCTGTCATCCACTCTTTAAGCAATGGTGCGATGTCAGGTGGTTTAAATTAAATAGGCTGATGCATCTGACTAATATCAACCAATCAATTTTGAATATTTCTCATGTCTGTGTCATTTTCTTTGCAGCCTGGAGCTTGAGTGAAACACGTGGATGTAGAAAGAAGGAAAGAAACAACACAATGAATGCATCATGTTTGTCCTTTAACATCTGACAAAACCTTCACAAAGCTGGATCAAACACAGACATTGACATCATGGATAAAACGTGAGTGTAGTTAATAGTTCTGATGAGAAGGGAAACTCCAGCTGCAGTGTTCACATTCTGTAAGTTTCTCTGCCTCGTCGTCGCCCGCGGTGACGAGAGAAGCGTGACTGTGAAAGAGTGACTCACCTCCTCCTCTCTCAGACACAACATATGAAGAGCAGCACCGGCAACTGCAACCCACAGACAGGCTCTCTCTCTCTCCTCTCATCCTCCCATGGATCTGTCCTTCCTCTTTCCTCCAGCCCCTCTCTCCATTCTTTTTCTTTCTCTCTCATCTCTCTCTTATTCTCTCTTTTTCTCTCTCTGCTTTTCTCTCTTCCTTTCTTTCGTTCTTTCTTTCTCTCTCTCCCTCTCTCTTTTTCTCTCTCCTTTATCTCTCTCTTCCTCTCTCTCTTTCTCCCCTTCTCTTCTTTCTCTTTTTTTCTTCTCTTCTCTCTCTCTCTCTCTCTCGCTCTCTCTCTCTCTCTCTTGCTCTGATTTCTTGGTTCTCTCTCTCTTCCTCTCTCTCTCTGCTCTCTCTCTTTCTTGCTTTCTCTCTCTTTGCCTTTCTCTCTCTCCTATTCTCTTTCTCTCTATCTCTTTCTCTCTCTTTTCTTTCTTTCTTTCTCTCTCTCTCCCTATTCTCTTTCTCCCTGCCCCTCTCTCCTCTTTCTCTTCTCTCTTTCTCTCTCTCTCTCATTTCTTGCCCCCTCCTTCTTGCTTTATCTCTCTCCTTTTCTTTCTTTCTGTCTCCCCTATTCTCTTTCTCCCTCTCTCTTTTTTCTCTCTCCTTTTCTTTCTCTCTTCCTCCTTCTCCCTTCTCTCTCCTCTTTCTCTTTCTCTCTTCTCTCTCTCTCTCTCATTTCTTGCCCCCCCTTTTCTTGCTTTCTCTCTCTCCGCCTTGTCTCTCTCATCCCACTTTCTCTCTTCTGCTCACTCTTTCGCCTCTCCCTCTCTACATTCTTTTATTCCCCCATCCCTCTCTTTTTCTCTCCTCTCTCTCTTCCTTTGCCTTTCTTATTCTCCACTCTGTCTGTTGTCCCACTTTCCTCTTTAGGTCACCCTCTCTCTTTCTTCTCTTCCCCCTCTACCTCATTCTATCCCCCAATATTGCCTCCTCTCTTTTTCTCTCCTCTCTCTCTGTCTCTCTCTCTCCCCTTTCTCTCTTCTCTTTTTCTTTCTCTATCTCCCTGTTCTCTCTCTTTTCTCTGCCTTTCTCTTCTTTCTCTCTTTCTCTTCTCCCTCTTTCTTCTCTTTCTTGTTCTTCTCTTCTTCTCTCTCTTTCTCTCTCTACTTTCTTAGTTTTCTCTCTCTCTCTTTTCTCTCTTCATCCTTTCTCCTCTTTTTCACTCTGTTCTTTTAATTCTCTCTTCTTCCTGTCTTAGCTCTCCTTCCCTCTCTGTCTCTTTCTCTCTCCACTTTCTTAGTTCTCTCTCCTCTACTTTCTTTGTTTTCTCTCTCTCCTCTTTCTCACTCTTTCTCTCTTTCTTTCATATTTCTCTCTCTCTCCCTCTCCTTTCTTTGTTTTTCTCTCTCTCTCCTCTTTTCTCTCTCCTTTCTTAGTTCTCTCCCTTTCTCTCTCCCCTTTCTTTGCTCTCTCCTCTCCCTTTCTCTTTCTCCCTCTCTTTCTTTGTTTTTGTTCTCTCTCCCTCTCTCTTCGTTCTCAGTTCTCTCTCTTTCACTCACTCTCCTTTCTTAGTTCTTCTCTCTCCTCTTTCTCTCTCTTCTTTCTTAGTTCTCTCTCTCTCTGTCTTTCCCTCCTCTCTCTCTCTTTCTCCCCTCTCTCCTCTTCTTAGTTTTCTCTCTCTCTCTTTCACTCACTCTCCTTTCTTAGTTCTCTCTCCCTCTTTCTTCTCTTTCTCTCTCTCTCTCCTCTCTCTCTCTCTCATTTCTTGGTTCTCTCTCCCTCCCTCTCTCTCTCCCCTCACTCTGTGTCTTTGTCTCTTTCTCCCTCTCTCTCTTTTTCCCTCTCTCTCTTTCTTCTTTCCTCTTTCTTCTTTCTCTCTCTTTTCCCTCTCTCTCTCTCTCTCCCTCTCCCTCTGTCTTTGTCTCTCTCTCCTTTCTTAGTTCTCTCTCTACCTCTCTTTTCTTAGTTCTCTCTCTCTTCCTCTTTCTCTCTCTTCTTTCTTAGTTCTCTCTCCCTCTTTCTTCTCTCTCTCTCTTTCTTGTTCTCTCTCCTTCCCTTCTCTCTCTTTCTCTCTCTCTCTCTTCCCTCTGTTCTCTCTCTCTCCCTCTCTCTCTCTCTCCCCCTCACTCTCTGTCTTTGTCTCTCTCTCCCTCTCTCTCTTTTCCCTCTCTCTCTTTCTCTTTCTTCTGTCTCTCTCTCCCTCTCTCTCCTTTTCCCTCTCTCTCTTTCTTCTTTTCTCTTCTTCTTTCTCCCTCTCTCTCTCTCTCTCTCCTCTCTCCCTCTCTCTCTCTCTGTCTTTCGTCTGGACAGTTGTGATGTGCAGGTGTTAGTCCACACGGCTCACCTGCGTTTCCCCGGAGACGGAGGCGGTGGCGTCTGATTCGTACAGATCTGCCACAGTAATGGATTTGTGTGACAGACCTGAGTAAGTGACGTCTTATCGAAGGTGACAGGCAGCTTGTAACGCATCAGACCGCAGACTAAACAAGCGCTAATTATCCCTGCGTCTGGTACGGTTTCTGCGGCTGGATGTGCAAAGTCCCACAGAAGAACCAGAACAGATACCTTTCAGAGGTTTTCAAAAAGTCAACTCTCATTATAAAAAGGTTATTTATTCATTCTTTCATTTGTTTATTGGAATTCTTTGCTAGTATTTGTGCATGGCCTAAAATAAATCAATGCCTGTATGTGAGCTCTTCCACATTATCCGTCTGTTGTCCCATGCACTGAAAGCGTCAGGGAAAATGTGGACATTTAATGAAATACTGCGAGCTGATTGGGTGACTTGTCATCTAGTAACTGCCTATCGTAGGCTGCATTCACAATACAAACTGAACGGGGACTCGGCCCAATTCGCGAGCCATTGTGGCCTGTTTTAAACTAGTTTCGTTCACAATACAATGAACCGCTCCAGGGTACGACTCAACCGAGCCAAGACTGACCTCTACAACTGGACCAGATTTTGACATTTTGGACCAAATCAGAATTCGCTTGCTCGTTCACACTGACCCAATCAAAACCGGACTATCCAGGCAAACGAAACCTGATCCGAATCAAATGTGTATTGTGAATGCACCCTTAGGTTCAATCACAGCAATACATTGTAATGGCGTATCTAATGTTCACGTGGGACAGAAGAACTCTGCTCTTCTTTCAAAGAGTAAGTCAAATTAGTTTATTTTTGTAGAGCCCAAATTCACAACTACAGTTGTCTCTGAGGACTTCCCAAGATTGTAAATTTAACAAACTTAATGTAGAAAATAAAACAATAAACATTATTGGTCAAGCATGTCGACCCAGATTATGAGTAAACAAGCAAATGTCCCAGAGCATCTCCTGTCCGTAGAGCCTCCAAAAACCCAACAGGAAAAAGAGAAACCTGGAGAAGCACAGTAAAGGAGAGATTCACTCCCATAGACAGGCTGTAGATGTAACCAAGACTGACATGCATCTATTCACAGATATAGAGTTTAAGTCTGTAGAGCCAAAGTCTTAGCAGTAAGTAAATACTCTGTATTTCTGCATAAACAGAATCAACAGCAGCAGAAACACGCACATCCACAGGAACTGCTAACTTTGTTTTGCTCAATTAAGTCATCTTTGCTAACAAGTACAGTTCAAGAGAACATCAAGTATGTTATACTGTATGTTTAAAGTTAGTGGAGGTAGCTATGTTTTTGTTTTCATTAAGACATTAAAATGAAATAGAAATATGGAAATAGGGCTCATGTCTGAGCTCTTCTGAGGTTACTTAGAGCAGAGCTGTTGTTTACATGTTTGACAAAGATCAACTGTAGTCGCATCGACAAGAAACTACAAAAGGTTAGACAAGTTAATTGTTTTTGTTTGTATCTCGTAGGAGGTATGACTTTTGAACCTTGTGTCAAGATCTTTTTACCTCCATCATAAATCTTTCACAGCCGATGTTCAAGATTGTGCAGTGAAGAAAGGTAAATATGTAAGATTAACAGATAAATGTCCCACTTTAATAGTCCCACAGTGGGAACATTTCAGAAAAAAAGAAAAAGACAGGCCAAATTAATACAAGAAAAAAAATGATTTAAAAACAACCTTTCGGCTTGCAGCTGTACAACAGCACGACCTTCAGGTCCTTCAGAAGGATGGAAATGCTACAGCTAACCTCACACTTGGTATTACAGGTCACAGCTGTACTGAGTCTGGAGATGATTTATGGACTTGAACTGAGAAACAGACATCTGAGCACAGGTGGCAAGTGTTTTACCTGAGTATCTGTGCTTGATCGTCACAAAATCTGGTGACTTTTGACTCTTATTTTTACATTAAAGTAAGTTTCCAAATGAGGCCAGAGCACAAACCACTCTGCCACTGTGTCTCCCACATTTGTCAAGAAATATCTGTGTTTCTTCTCCCTACATTTTAAAAACATGTTAGTTATATTTTCTAGATCCATAAACAGTGTTTTTCTTCCTCAGTGCGGAGCTGCTGCTGCTGTGATTTATGAACAAGTTAAGATATTAAAATCCTCCACACTTTTCATTTCTAACAATTACGGGCCTGATCTATTTATCATCTGATGAAAGTCAAATTAATTATATTTAAATCACCATGAAGCTCATCTCACGCCAACGCACCAAACACCAACATGATTTCACTTTTTACTTCTTTTGCTTTTGTATTTTATATTGCTGTAGATTTGCATTGTAACTCTTCCCCTATGACGAAAATATCCGTCATTGAGTTTTTATTTTATAGGGAATGGAGGAATGCACATGCTGACTTTGTCCACAGTCAAAAACATGATGCAGTTTCACAGATTCACCAGCAGAGGGGTGTAGTGTGAGCACAAAGACGCAGAGGAAGTCACAGGAAATACATGTGCTCATTTACACAGCACAGTCGGCTTTCTTTTACGTGATCAGCTGCGTCTAAAGGGC